>CM076261.1:588181-1788181 GCA_038380795.1 Pyrocephalus nanus
CAAAGTATGTTCTACTCTATGTCTTGAAGAGAAGCATTTAGAAAACTACTAGGGCTAGACAAGCAAAAAAAAGTAAGTGTGTCTGTAGCGAAGAGATCCCACTGAGAGTTACAGGTTCTGCTTCTTGTTCTATTTATACATCTAGATGCTGCTAGGGTTAGGCCCCTAAGAGGCACTCTTTCTATAGCTAAAAATTCTCCCTGCTTCTGACCTACTGGGGGGATTTCTGCTGTCAGAATGACAGAAATAGGTGATGGGAGTAGCTGTTTAACATCTCCTTTTGAAGCAGCAGCATGAGAAAAGGAGGTGCTTTGAAACAAATTGTTGACAGTAAAAGAATAAAGATTTAGAGAAGACAGAATGGTGAGCCCATTTCTTTTTATCTCTGTCCTTTGCACCTCCACTCTCAGCACAGTTCTTTCAGGCCTACCAGCTGAAGGACTATTCTTACTTTCATGCTTATCCCTCGTTCTTTGCACAGATTCATTGCAGGACAGTTTTTCCTTTAACACCATTTTGTTCAGTTTTAAACTGAAGATGAAGTTAGTACAACAATTTCATGATCTATATGCTTGGCCCAACCCTCTAGATGCATGTGACGCATGTGATGCACCATTTTGATGCCTCTAGAAATCAGTGTCTATTTGTAAGTGTAATTAAAATATTTTTTAAAGGCAAAACCCCTTCTATTTTAGAGAATTTGATTTTATTTGTCAGTTGCTAGTGTTCTCAAGGAAACAGCAATAAAAAAACGGTTCTTTTTACCTTTTTTCCTTAAACTTCAAGTTTAATAAAGATTATGAGCTAATAAGTAAAGAAATAAATAAGCATGCCTTTCAATTTAGCAACAGCTATTTACTTTAGTAAGTGTCAAATTTAGACATCTTCATTAGACCATTGTTTCCAGAAGCCTTGGGGCTATGGCATAAACTCCCTGCAAGATCAGTTTGTTACTATACCAGTTCAAAACATCTGGCTGTAGAATGAAACCCAGCATTTATACTGAACAAAAAAAAGCAAAAAACAAAAACAAACAAACAAACAAAAAAAATCAGTGCTTTATTCGAAATTTCTTCTTCCACCACAGAGTTTATAAAAACTGAACTTACTGTGCTACCATGAAAGATGAATCAAAAATCTTTATTAGATGAGGGGTAAGAAGACCAAGACTATGAGATATACTTGGAGTTTTGGCTTATCAATTACTGAAATAACGCAAGATGCTTTCTAGATATGAACAATTTTTATGAGTCTTGAGAAACAACAAATTTTGGGGTTTTTAAGTATCTCTTTATTTTGAGAGCAAGTGCACATTATATAGAGTGCTCGCTGTGTTCTTTGGGTAATTGTTTTTTATGCCATTCTGAAGCACAGACTGGCTTATTTTTGTTGCCTCCAAATGTTATTAGGACAAATACTTTTTATTGATGCTTATGAATAGAAACTGACATTTCAAACTAAAACTTAAGTCTGCATATTGTGCTTTATTAGATTTCTACATGATTGAAAGCACACTAAAATGTCCCTTAATGAAAGTATTTTACAGTGGTTGAATATCAATGGGCATTATGCAAGGTTCATTATAATACTGAGCACACTAGCAAGTGTGTCAGTTGGTACTGCTTATGGCTGATAAAGCCATCAGAATAAGTTCTGGTTTATTGCCGCATACACAGCAAGAGGAAGATGACACTAATAAAATTAGTGTTTTCATATTTCTTTTTGCAGGTTTTCTACATGGCAGAAACAAACACATAGAATTAGGAGGGCTGAACATTAAAATTTAGAGCAATACCCATGTAAATATTGTAATTCATGACATACCTGTACTGTAACACAGCCTATGCAGTATGACTCTCTAGGGATTTTCACCTTCTTTTGTTCACTCACATATATTTCAGATTGCACTCTATTTCAATGTCTTTATTTAGGACAATGGAATGGCTACCAACTCCAGCTGTGTTTTGAGAATGACTCAGAGAACTTCAGGATCTAAGATGTTCAAAACAAGTATCCCCACTGAGCAGCTACTCAGAAAAGCATTAGGCAATTTGACAGCATGTTAGAGTGCAAGAAGTTATTATAATTGATATATGGGAAACAAGACAAGAAAAAATTCTAATAACAGAGAAGAGACAGCTGCTGAAAGAAGATGCCAAAATCACAGGTCAGTGCTGTATTACTTCTGTGGCAGACAGACATAGCTTTTTTTCCTCTCCAGAGGGAAAAGGAATGCCTTTGTTACCTTTCACTCAAATGAAACTTGAAGCATATCCAGGGTACTTCTATGCATTTGTTATCACAGAAAAAAACCTCACAGCTTTGATAGTTTAGGAGTTTTCCAGTTGTTGTCATAACCAAGCTGCATTTTCAAAAGTTGCTTCAGTAGTTTTGAATTTTTTTTTTTTTCTATAGCAAAGCAAAGTTCAAAACCGTGGTCTATACTTTGGGACTATGTGTAGATAAGCGCACCTTCACCATTCTAAAGCTGTGCTTCCTATCCTTTCTTCCCTGTTCTCGGGAAACAAAAGACAAGAATGATTTGTTGAAACTAATTGGGATGTACTTCTACATCACAAAAAAAAAAAACCCCTTTGCAGATGAGAATAGAAAGGCTTAACATAATGAAAACAGCATTATTTTCAAAGAATAATCTAAAGAGAGCATCCTCAAGTAAGACTATATCCAAACTACTTACAGGTTTGAGTTCTGTGTCAAGGTTCCTGACAGTCATTACCCACTTCAGCTTAGGAAGGTCTTTCAGGGAAGTTTATAACTCTTCTGCTTACGTGCAGAGATTATCTAAGCAGAACAAGTAAGAGATTAATGCCCAGATGCTGGTGGTACACCTCGATCCAGAAGCTCCACACTTTACCAGGTTTTACACTTTTATTTTAGACTTCAAGAGATTTTGCCCATGCAAACTCTTCCAAAGCCTTTTGATTCTTTGATACCTTGAGTTGATGTCTGGAGAAAAACTACATATTTTTCTCTATAAGATTTCTTTTAATTGGGTTGGGAAATAGGGGTTTTGATAAAATAGGCCTAAGAGAAATAACATGTAACTTCACAAACTCATTACACTTAAAACTAGACAAACACTAACCCAAAATTAAGTGAAACACCACAATGTAAGTGAAATACAGATAAGTTTCCCACAAGAGAAAGGAAAGAGAGATTAAGAAAGGAAAGAATAAGACAGAGAGAAAGGAAGAAGAGGTACTTACCTCTTTGGAGGTTACATGTCAACAGGTGAGGAGGGCAGAAGCCAAAGCAGGATGGAGATCCTGTGTGTTTATAGACTCAGGCTATAGTGCTCACTCCGTCTAGGTGGGGCCTTTGTCTCACTACCACTCACCTTCCCCTCCCAACCAAAGTGAGGGGTGCCACAGTCACTTAGAGGCTCCAGGGGGTGTGGTGTGGGTGGGCCACCAGGTGGACCGTGTTGACAGCCCAGCCACATGGCTTTCCCTGCCATGTGCTCTGCATTGACGTGATCGTGTTGGCTGCAGGCCTAGCCCTTTCCCTCCCCCCAACCCCCAAGAGAACAGGGTTTATTCGACCCATCAATCAAACAATCTGGTGAGATTCGAATCGAGTCTCTGACACCTACTCCCACAATTAAAAGTCAGGTTCTGACATATTTAACAGAAGGTTCTCTGAGATGCTTGATATGGAGAAGTTCCCAAATACAAGGCTGAGAATTGTTCAATACCCCCAGTGTTGGAGCTGCAGGTCGAGCAGGGTTTTGTTACCTGGTCACCACACTGGGAGAGATTTCATGTCAGCTCTCTAAAGCTGAAGAAATTACCTGTCTCTCAATGACACTTTTCCCCTGTTGTCCATTATATTAAAAACACAGCTGGAAAGGATCAAGATAAATGCTAAAAATTTTTACTTAAAACTTTTTCCTTTTTTTTTTTTTTCTTTTTATGTCAGAAGGCAAGACATAGAAGGAAATAGGAAGAGGTTCATATGGTATTGATTAATAGCAATTACTAATAATAACAATTCTTAAAATGAAAAGTTCAAGAAAACACATCTCTGAAAAAACAACACCCCATCAACACATCATGGGATTTAGGGTTCTCCATCATTATGGCCCTAAATATAATTTGAAATAATTGGTGAGTTGTTCCTGCCAAAGGAGGGGGTTGCTGCAGATTTGAAGACCTGGCCTGGGACATACTTTGTAAGATACTGCACATCCTTAGAGCCCTGATGTCCTTGTCCTTGTCTGTGTCCTTGGACTACAGAGAGATGCAGGTAACCTATCTTGACTGAGGGGTACGATGTTCACCACTTAAAGGAAGATCCAAGAAGAAAAGTAACAAAGGATGTGAGCACTTTTGTCTCTTTCACAACTAAAAGTCAGAGAAGCTTCCTCAGACACTTAAAACCCAAGCACTTGCTGAACAGTCTGTATTACATGTGTTTTATTTACACTCTCTATCGAGTTCTTAAGGACCAAAAATTAATGAGAGCTAAAGGGCACATCTGGCTGCTCCCAAGTCCTGTGTGGCCAGAGAGCAAGCAGTTGTTCACTTTTCAGGCTGCAGCAGTGGTACAGGATTGCCTGTGTAGGTAACAGCTGTCCAGAGGTAGAGGAAGGAGCCTGCATGAGAATGTCTGGTCGACCAGCTCAGGTTGCTTGCCAACACATCTGTGCCAGTCCTTGATTACTGGCTGGCATACAGTGCTTTGGGGAAATTTGAGCAGAGAAATCTCATTAAATCTAAAATAACCTTGTTCAAAATAAGTGATGTTTATTTGGGGTTTTTAAATCAATAAGAAAAGAGGTCAGAATATACCCATAACCTCCTTCCTGACTTAATGTTTTATCTGCCACAGGTGTTCTATATCACCAGTCCTTCCTCTCAGACCTCATCAGAAGAGACTCGTTGTGTGTGCCTAGGGCAGGGGGGATGCATTTAGTTTGCTTTGGGCACAGTGTCCTCCTGTACATGTAGCAAATAACCCTCAGTGTGTGTTTTGGCTAGGGCTGGCACTACAGGACTATCATGGCTGTCCAGGATTTTGTTTTCCCAGCTGAAAAATGTGGGAGCAAGGCAACGTGATTTAACCCATCTGCTCAGAGCAAAGGCAATTATTTCCTTCTCTCCTTCTCAGTCCTTCATGGCTGTGAAAAATCTATTAAAGTAATATCTAGCTTTGCCCATTGCCCCCTGCCCTTCTCCCACAGGAACCCTGTTTTCTATTTCTCTCTTAAGTATCAGGGAATTCCAATACGTTTGGCCACTTGCAGCTGTCTTCAGAACACAGAAAAAAAAAAAAAAAAATCAACGTTCAGGTGAGGAACCGGATGTACTGGATCAGAATAAGCCAGAAGATCTGCCCAGAAGACCCACTGTTCCCACCTTGTGGTATTTTTGGCAGGATGTAAAAGCAGCTGTGCAGTTTTGCAAGTTCATTTCAGCACCAGTCACAGCTTTAAAGCATTATCAACCATGTCTGGTGAACACATGTGCTCTGGCGAAGTTCAGCCATCACAGCAGCTTCAGCTGTGCATCTTTCATAGCAAACTCTTCTGTAAACCAAAGTTATTCCTGTGAACAGCAGAAATATTTTTTGACTTTAGGGCATCTGCTCAGAGGAGAACTGCGATGACTGTTCTGAGGGTTGTGCCTAACAGTTGTTAGACTCAAAATTTTGGCCCTTTTAGACACTTCCATTTTATGGTATAATTTTTTCTGGGTAAAACTATTTAGTTGTATCAATCTAAAATAAAGCTAGTTAAGGCAAGTTAAACTCTAGTCACCTAACTATTGCTCAATTTGCTGCTTCAGCTCCGAATAGCTAAAATAAGACCAGACAAGTCTAGACAAAGCCAGGCAAATCCTTTGGCCTCTACATACCTAAGTTAGTAAAAGGTTGTGGTCCACTAATAGCAATGGGAACAGCAAAACGACTACAGAGCTACACTATGTTGAACCTTCTTCTACTATAGGAATGTGTCTCTAATAAAAGAGTGGACTTCACAGCATGCACTAGGAGCTGTTGATTCCAGTATCTAAATGTTTTTTTAAAAAAACTATGCAAAGCATGACACACATCTTCTCTCACATAGCTTATTTCAAAATAGTCTAGATTATGGTAGTTGTGTTTAAGAGAAATCTTTTTAATTGTTTTAGATTAATGGCTGGCTTAGTTTCTGGTTTTTTCCAACAAAACAAATAGAGTTGTGAAGCTTGATTGGTTAATATTTTTGCAAAGCAGAAGTGTTTTTTTCATGCCACTAACAGACCTAGCTAATGACTGTACACGATTCATAATACCATAACCACAAAGCTTGTCTTTTGATGAACAGTGCTAATTTAAAATAAATCTTCTGCTGAGCTAATTAGAAAGGTGTATTAATCCCAATTAATTCCATGTTGAGCTTACCTTTTCTTAGATAAAGGGCCTGAATTCCCACTGTTCTGAATCTTTTGAGCTTGTTTAGATGATAATGGTGAAAATGCTCATGCAAAGGTTATACCAAAAATTGCTGTGATTACTAAGGCATAGCAAACTATAGAGCTAGAAACTTCCTCAAAATCCTCAGTATATGTACCCAGATAATGTGTATGTATTAGATACTCTGTACACAACCCTGATTCCATACTTCAGAATGGGGTGGCAGGGGCAGTGATGCTTTGAGCAGTTCCTGTGGAAAGCCAAATCACAAATTACTTATGAGACCTTGAATAAAAAAATAGTATCTCCATTCACAGGGAAAATGGAAGAAATTCTCTCCAGGACAAAAGAAAATTAGAGCACTTCAGTAATATAACCCTTACTATTATAATATATTTCTGTTATACTAGAACACCTCTATAGTGCCAATAAAAAAACAATTTGATGTCAGCGTCAACTGTGTGTTCTACTTAGCATGGTTATTTTATTAAGAGCTGCTCATGTCTTCTCGCAGGGCAGACTGAGAAATAAGGAAAGTGGAAACTTCCTACAAATGCATAATGACTGAATGGCCTGTCAAGTAATGTTTGTATAAATGTGAAATGCTCAAGTATTTTCTCATACAAAAATTTCTCAGAGAGCCTAACAAGATACAAAACAGCAGCAGGAGCTAAATGCTAAGTTGTAGTCTGAAAATAATCATTATTCCTCTCCCTGAAGTGGAACCCTGATTTTCACATCAGATTATAAAAGGTTTTCTAACCTCATAAGGTTGTAAATAATAAACATAAATAAAGAAAATTAATAAATAAAACATAATTCTAACCAAATCAAGCTTTAAAAAGTCATTTTCCAGTGTTGTTGAAGAGATTGCTATTAACTACTTCCCCTTGAAAGGACAATTACTTTGTAGAAAGATGACTTTTCTGAAAGCTCCCTACCAGGCTCAGGGCCCTTCTGATTGACCTGGGAATAGTCTATCACACATGGCTCTGAAAGAAATAGACTTCTTTCTTCAGTATTCCAGCTAATCAAGTCAGATTGTTCATGGGGAGAGCCAGTGGCATATCCTTTTACTGTAGGTCATTCACATGAATTTGTTAATAACAAATACAGATTGCTGGCGCTCTCATGGTAGTCCCTTCTTCCATAAGTAGTCTCGTGTCAGAATCCCCACTGCCAGACCTTCCGAGAATTCTGAGTACCCGGAATTCAACTCCTGATGTAGAACCAAAGAAGTATCTTGACTTATCCAACTCCAACTGAATATTCTGAGAAGAGTTTTCCCCTCAGAAAAACAGCATGAAGGCAATATAAACCAAAAAGTTTATTTACACAGAAGCCATAACAAAATGTTTTTATGAATATATGTGCAATCTTATTTGTTTGTAAATATTTAAAAATAGTAACACTTTGAATCTTTAGAGGATTAAAATCCTGCAGTACTTTTTTGAAGTATGTAAACGTCCCTTTAGATTTGCATTTAGATGCAATGTGTAATTGCAAGTGTACAAAGTTTCAGTGCTGCACTCAGGCTATACAGTATTGCATTAGAGGAGGTCCAAAGCAGTGCATTTGACCCAAACAGTCATTGGTTGGTAAGTACTTACAGAAGCCTGGGGAATGAGTTTCTAAGTACCACTTAGAGTTCCACTTCTACAATCAATTTGTATAGGCAATTGTTGTAATCAAGTCCTCTTGTGTCCACAGATGTGTAATCCATCTGACAAGATGACCTTCCATAATACCACTTCTCCAGCGGTCAGGGCTAGGTTATTGGCCACTACTAGATCATATTTCAAGTTGAGTTTTCAAATTTGCTAAAGCTACAGTAGTAGAACCAGCTAGTTAAACTCTTGTTTTAACATTGCCTTATGCATCGCATTTCTCAATTTATGCATTTTTCAGGTGTAGTTTTGGACATCTAAGGAAAGTCACCTTAGGAGCAATATAGGTGGTATCGCTTAGGGGGTTCGGGGGATCCCCTTGCGAATGGACCCTGGGGGCACACTTTGCATTGGGGGAAGAGACACACACACGAGATATGTGGCTCACAAAATGGCCGTTTATTCCAACAAGAAGTTAGCTTTTATACAGTGGGATACAGAGAATTCGGGAACAGGGGAGGGTCTTTGGCTTGAAGCACCAAATCCAGGGTTTTACAGATAAGGGGGTTTGAAAGGATAGGCCAGGGGGGTATATTTGGCCATATATGGTAAAGGGAATGCAAGGGAAGAAGTGGTGAGAGGCACAGACAGGGGGGTCTGTGGGGGTCTTGCAAGCTGCTCTTATCGCTGGACTTCAGGCATATCCTGTAGCTGCAGTGATCAGGGTAGATGGATCTCTTCCTCGGAGGCCTCTTCCTTGCAGCCCTCCTGCATTCTTCTCCATTGTTTGTAGACCACTGTAGGCCCACTTCCCACAATTCCCCCTTTTCTGTTATTTAGGACTGGGAAGGCCTGGGAAAAACTTTTAGTCAAGGATTTTTTAGCACAACAAATTAGACATGGAAGGAAGATAAGGATGGAGAAAGTGATAATTAGAAACAAGATGATTCCTTTAACAACCTTGCTGACCGAATCAGAAAGGGAAGGAAAGTGGAGCCAACTAAAAAGACCTGAAAACCCTTTGTCTTGGTTTATGGTGATGTCACTAACAAGTTGTTTTAGAGTGTTAATGCTTTTGTACACACTCTCAGAGTGGTCTGAGAAATTCAGACAACACAGCCCTTCAAATTCTTGGCAACCGTGGCCATGGGCAAGAAGTAAAAAGTCGATGGCTGCTCTATTCTGGAGAGTAGCTTCTTTGATTTTCAGGGTGTCTGCTATTAGGCCCTCAATGGCTAGAGAGGTAGCATTAGCTTCTTTGGCCATCCAGCAGGCCATGTGGGCTAGAGTGGAGAGAGCTTTGGCTGTACCAATGTTGGCAAATGGGAAACTCCCCCAGAATCTCTGGGCATGAGACGAAATTTGAAATTTGGGGTCACAGCCTGGTGGAACATGGATTTTTAGTTCATCCTCCTTGGCTGGATTGCTTTGAAGGGCATTATGTGGCGGTGGTTTAGCGTCAGCTTTGATTGGGAGTGATTTAGGTTTGGTTTGCATTAAGATAGAAGACCTTTTATTTCGAATTGGTTAGGGTTCGTCAGGAATTTGGTTCCTGATTATTTGCAATTTAGCTGGGTTGTACAGGGTAAGTTTTCCAATGGTACATGGTCCTCCCACAGGGTTTCTTGGTATGCCTTGCCACGTTCTATCACCACAGATAAGGAAGTAGGTGGAAGGCAGCTTAGTGGGTTTAGGGAAACTCTCAGTAGGAATAGGGTAAGGTTGGGAGTTACTGCACCATGCGGTGGTGTTAGAATAGATGAGAGAGTTAGGGGATAGGTTAGGTTTTAGTTTAATGCGAGTATTAGTGGGTTTAAATCTAAGGCAAGTGGTAGCGACAGATGAGCCTAAAAGGTCTAATTCTTGGGGATTAGTATCTAGGGAACCTAGACGTAAGAGAGTTTGGGAAATAGTGTTTGGAGAAGGAAGGAAATTATTTTCAAGGGAAGTGTTTTGGATAAACCTGTTCCAGTCAGGTATACCCACAAGACAGCTTTTGAATGGGCGACTCACGCTGTCGAGGGAAAGGCACATTGTGTCTGTGTTGGTAGCTTTGGCTAAGGTGATCCAGACGTTTTCTGTCGGTTGCTGCATCCAGCCTGGAACTGAGAAGGCTGAGGTAGTCCACGGTGGAACAAAGATGATGAGAGTCAGGAAGGTCTGGAGTCCTCTAGGAAGGGCTTGATTCTTCTTGAGGGAACCCATCGTGGACCTGTATCAGTGAGTATGCATGCATGACCTCTTCCCCAGGTTATGATGGGGAAAGGCCCTAACCACCTGTCAGATATTAAGTCTTTGTATAGTACTTTGGCTTTTTCAATTGGAATGGAGTTTGTTTTGGTAAAGTGTTTAAAGACTGGTGCCTGCCCGTCCTCAATCCTGTTAAGGAAGTTGAGGACATACATGGCTCTTTGCAGACACTCATGTGGTGTGAGGCCACTGCTTTTTCGTTTCTGCCTCTTCAACATGGATTTAAGTGTCAAATGAGCTCTTTCAACTATTGCCTGACCTGTGGGAGAGTGGGGAATACCAGTGCGGTGTTCTACACCCCACAAGGCCAAAAATTCCTGAGTGTTCTTAGCTATATAGGCAGGTCCATTATCAGTTTTGATTTGTTCAGGCACGCCCATGTGAGCAAAGGCTGTGGTGAAATGTTTCTGTACATCACGGCTCTTCTCACCAGAGTGTGCTGTGGCCACAATGTAATTTGAACAGGTGTCAATGGACACATGAACGAATTTTAATTTCCCAAAAGAGTCAATGTGTGTGACATCTGTCTGCCAAATTTGCAGTGGGAGCAAGCCTCGAGGGTTTACTCCTTCTGCAGGCAGTGGAGTGACGAGTTGGCAGTCAGGGCAAGCTGAAATGATGTCACGAGATTGTTTTTGAGTGAGGCCAAATTGTTTTTGCAGCGCTCGAGCACTCTGATGGAAGAAATCGTGGGAGAGTTTGGCTTGTTCTAGCCTCTGTGGGACGACAGCTGACCCTGCTAAGAGGTCTGCTTGTCGATTCCCGTCTACTATTGGACCAGGAAGTGTGGTATGGGAGCGAACATGAGTGATAAAAAACGGTGAAGAGCGGTGATTTACAGCAGAAAGCAATTTTTGGAATAGCCGAAATAGCTGCTCATTTTTAATTTCTTTGAGGTATGAATTCTCACACCGCTGAACAATACCTACAACATAGGCCGAGTCTGAGATGATATTGAGGTTATCTGGGAACAAGGACAAGGCACGAACAACTGCTGACAGTTCAACTAACTGAGGAGAGCCTTGGACCTTGTGAATGTCTTGTTGCCAATGCTCCCCCTCTTTCCAAACAATGACAGCATTGCCTGTGGTGCCTGAGCCGTCAGTGAAGACTGTTAAGGCGTTTGGAAGGGGGTTAGGAGACCAATTGGAAGTGTATTTAAGAGGAATTTTGTCTATGTTTTGGATAAATTTGCAAGGGGGGTAATGGATTTTAATTTCACCCGCAAAGTCAGATAAAGCAATTTGGAAGTCCAGGCTCATGGTCAGGAGTTGGTCTAGATGCAGGGAAGTGAGTGGCAGGTAGATGTAGGCGGGATCTACACCTGCAAGTTCCCAGCACCTGGTCCTGCCCTTGTAACACAATTTGGCCAATAGTTCCGGAAGGGAAACTATGGTTTTTGTGAATTGGTGGGGAAGGAAGATCCACTCCCATAGACACAGCTTACTGTTCCTGTCGTAGAGTTGTCCCAGTAGTGCGAAAGGCTGGGTGGATCCTCTCAGCACCACAAGAACAGCTTCTTCTTTCTCCAGGCGTCGGTGTACCTGAAAGAGACTTATTTTGTTGGCAATTAGTTTTAAGGCATCCCTAGCAACAGGGGTTAGTGTCCGTGGGGATGCTAAGTCTGGGTCTCCTTTTAGGAGTTCAAACAATGGATGCAGGTCATCTGTGGAAAGACCCACAACAGGACGTAGCCAATTTAAGGTACCCAGAGTCTTTTGGAGGTCATTTAGGGTGGTGATCTGCAAAGGAATGGAGATTTTCTCTGGGACAATTGCTGAATTGGTGATTTGCCAACCCAGGTACTTCCAGGGAGAGGAAGTCTGGATTTTGGTTGGAGAAATAGTAAAGTTATTGCGTTGCAATGCACCCAGCACTGTACTTGTGAGTCTTTGGACTTTGGCATCAGTGCTTGCAGCCAGCAGAATGTCATCCATGTAGTGGTAGCAAATAGCATCTGGAAAGGCAGACCTGACAGGAGAAAGGATGTTGGAGATGAAATGCTGACAGATGGTGGGGCTGTTTTTCATCCCCTGTGGGAGAACGACCCATTGGTAGCGTTGGAGAGGCTCTGCCACATTCAGTGTTGGAAGGGAAAAGGCAAATTTCTCCTGGTCTGCAGGATGCAAGGGAATAGAGAAAAAACAGTCTTGGATGTCAATAATAACAATAGGCCAGTCTTTTGGGATCATGGCTGCTGAAGGCATCCCTGGTTGCAAGGCTCCCATCGTTTTGATGACAGCATTAATGGCTCGGAGGTCATGGAGTAGCCTGTATTTACCTGAGGCTTTTTTGATGCAAAAGATGGGAGAATTCCAGGGGCTAGTGGATGGAACAATATGGCCCAGTTTCAATTGCTCGTGGACTAATTCTTTTAAGATGGAGAGTCTTTCTCCTCTGATTGGCCACTGGTCTACCCAGATTGGGGAGGAGGGAACCCATTCCAGGCGAAGTGGCTGGCTGTGGCCAGCGGCCATTAGGACATATTTGAGGTGAGGACAACACCCCACTGGTCTAAAATGTCTCTTCCCCAAAGGGTGAAGGGGAGGTTTAGAATGTATGGCTTGGTGGTAGCCACTTGGTTTTCAGGGTTGGTTACCTGAATGATGTCGTGACTCTGTATGGGAGTCTGTGGACCGCCTATACCTGTGATTTCTGTGTCACTTTTTGTTGTGGTCCAGTGTGTAGGCCAGTCATTTGATTTTATGATGGTCATATCAGCTCCCGTATCAAGCATGCCACTAACCGTGATCTCCTGGTTTGCTGCTGGAGAATAAAGGCGACAAGTTAGCATGGGCCGGTTATGGGAAATTGGTTTGGCCCAGTTTACCATGAGGTGGTCTCCTTGAGCGCAGTTCTCCAGGAGTTGCAGAGGCTGCAGTCGAGCTAGTGGAACATCGGTGTACAAGCGAGCTGGAAGAGAAGAGGCTTGGACATTTATGGTTAGGTTACATGGATTTAGGTTAGACAGTATTTCTGGGACAACAGTTATCCCTTTGTCACGGCATTCTAAGTGTGCAGTCAGTAGGAATTTGTCATTTTTGTTTAGGGCTTGGTCTGGCTGAACAGAGACTGCAGTGATATCAAGAGTCTCTAAAACTATGTTGTCTGTGGGATACAGGAGGATCTCTTGGACGTCATTCGTGGATGGACAGGCAGGACTCTTGGGGTCATCGCGCGGTCCTTCACGCTCCTTTATCCGTTTCCCTGGTTGAAGCGGTGAGGCTGCTGGTTATAGGTTCTGCCAGTGGTTCCTCCTCCTTTGGAGCGAATGGGGTCCTCCTCCTTAGTGAAGAGGGAACGGCAAAAACGTGCCCAGTGATATCCCTTTCTGCATTTTGGACACAGAGTCTTAGGAAACTTGGGGGTAGGATCTGGGTTTGGGCAGTCGTTTGCAAAGTGTCCTGGTTGCTGGCATTTATAGCACACAGTATTAGCTTTTGCTGCAGCCATGATTGCTTCGTGGATGGCCTGTGCCCTTACTGGCTCAGCTTCAATTAACGCATCTGCTATTGTTTTGCTTCTAAACTTGCTGGAGCCAATCTCCTTGCAGGCCTGAATCATAGACATAGGTGTGGGATTAATTAGCGAACGTAGGACAGGTTGGCAGTCTGAGTTAGCTTGTTCTATAGCTAACCTGATAAACAGAGCATCTTGGGCCTCTAAAGATTTCACTTGCCTAGATATTGCTTCCCTCAGTCTGGTGGCAAAGTCATAAAAAGGTTCTTTAAGGCCTTGCTGGATATGTGCAAATGAGGGAGAAATGGTTGTTGCTTCTGCCACTGCCTTGATGGCTTCTAAAGCTAGGCTTTTTGATTTATCCAGCCTGTGGAATGGTATTCGAGTTTGCATCCCATTGGAGGCATAAGGACCTTCTCCATATAATTCATTAATTAAATCCTGCACAGGGATTCACAAGGCACCGTGTGACCCTTCAGCATATTGTCGAATAAGCTTTTTCCACTCTTGTTCAAATAGGGAATACTGCATGAGGTTTAAGAGCCCTTTAGTTATTACCCGTATGTCAGAGGGCGTTAAAGTATAGGCTGCAAACAGGGAATCGAGCATGCCAGAGACGAAAGGAGAATCTAACCATAGTCACTGACTGCTTTTTTAGCGTCCCGGAGGATGGGATAAGGTACAGGTTCCCAAATTGGTTGCCGGTTGTTTTCTCGGAAAACCGGGAAAACTTTCATTAATTCTAAGTCTCCCGCATCTTCCGCCTGCTTGCGAGAACTCTGCCATCTGTTCTCAGAGGCAGGAGAGTCAGTGTCTGTGTCAGAGCAGGCTGGGCTGTCAGCACGCTGAGAGGAATGCAGGTTCCGGCCCCTCCCCCCTGGGAACCTGACTCTGTGTGGCTGAGGGGAAGGGGGGGGGTGGATTGAGGGCTGACGTCATCCCCGAGTGGGGGCGTGGTTAGCTGTTTCGCGCAGCGCGGGGCGGAGAGGGAGCCCTCGGTGCCATCTTGTGAGCTCGGTGGGCGGGCTTTGTTAGTTTTCGCGGGCTTTTTGGATGGAAGAGAAGGACTTCCCCTGCCCTGGTCGCCATTTTCGGCGTGTTTCTGCTTTTTCAACTGCGGTAGGATCAAACGCCAGGACATGAGAGAGAGACCTGCAGCCTTGTCGCCTTGTTCAAAGGCGTGTGCTAACGTGTCTCCCAGCTGATGCCATCGGCGGTATGTTAGTAAGTCCGCAGAGAGCAGTTTGTGCTTAGAAAGCCACTTCGTTAATGCTTTGAGGGACTTTTTGTCTAACGGAAGCCCCTCCGATGTTATTAAAACTTTAAAACGTTCGTAAAATTGCCTCTCTACGTTAGAAAGCTGATTTCCCATATTTTAGGGTTTAAAGGGGTTAAATGGGTCACTCACTCGAATCCTCAGAGTTGGTCACGGGCAGACCGGGGCTGCGCTGCGTGGTCCAGCGGCGTGTTCGGCGGCGTGGGGGCTGCGGGCAGCGAACGGCGGCGCGGGGGCTGCGGGGCGGGCTCACGGACGCAGTAGCGGCGGTGGTTCCGGCGCGGCTGCGCGGGCTGCCGATAGCAACGGCTCACCCGCGCTCCGTCTCTCTCTTCGGCGCCACGGCAGGGCGCGCGGGGGGGGCACGGCTCCGCGGGGCAGTCGGGCTGCGCGCGGCCGCGCGAGCCCCCGGCGAGGGGGGATGGGCGCGGCACTGTCTCCCGGCTCGGCTCAGGAGGCGGCCGGGGGCTGGGGCGGTCCCGTAACGGCAGCTGCCCAGGCAGGACGGGGCGGCTTTTACCGCCGGTGCAGCAGGGAGCGGGGGGGGGCGAGTTCTGCCGCTCGGGTAAGAGCTGCAGCAGGTCCCGTTGGCGGCGCCGTGCCCCCGGGGCGGCAGCGGCTTACCGGAGCGGTCGGCGCGGGTCCGGGGTCCGTTTCTCCGGCGCGGTCGCTGCCTTAGTGCCGGGGTCTAACGCAGCTGGCTTGTAGCAGCAGGATCAGCGTCTGAGGACTGACTGGACCGAGTCCAGGGGTTGCATGAGTGAGAGAGGTCCTTGGGATAGCCCGGACTCCGGAAATCCGAAGCTAGCAGTAGCTCAGGTGAACAGGGATCTTTCTTAATATAAGAAACATGGGTCCCGACCACGTTGAGAGCGCCATTTATCGCTTAGGGGGTGACGGATCCCCTTGCGAATGGACCCTGTGGGCACACTTTGCATTGGGGAAAGAGACACACACACGCGATATGTGTCTCACAAAATGGCCGTTTAATACAACAAGAAGTTAGCTTTTATACAGTGGGATACTGTGGGGAGTGGGCCTACAGTGGTCTACAAGCAATGGAGAAAAATGCAGGAGAGCTGCAAGGAAGGGGCCTCCGAGGAAGAGATCCATCTATCCTGACAACTGCAGCTACAGGATACGCCTGAAATCCAGCGATAAGGGCAGCTAGCAAGACCCCCACAAACCCCCCCTGTCTGTGCCTCCCACCACTTCTCCCCTTGCATTCCCTTTACCATATATGGCCAAATATACCCCCCTAGCCTATCCTTTCAAACCCCCTTATCACTAAAACCCTGGATTTGGTGCTTCAAGCAAAGACCCACCCCTGTTCCCGAATTCTCTGTATCCCACTGTATAAAAGCTAACTTCTTGTTGTATTAAATGGCCATTTTGCGGGACACATATCGCGTTAGTGTGTGTCTCTTTCCCCAATGCAAAGTGTGCCCATAGGGTCCATTCGCCATGGGGATCCCCCTCACCCCCTAAGCGATAAATGGCGCTCTCAACGTGGCCAGGACTCATCTTTCTTATATTAAGAAAGATCCCTGTTCACCTGAGCTACTGCTAGTTTCGGATTTCCGGAGTCCGCGCTCGCCCAAGGACCTCTCTCACTCATGTAACCCCTGGACTCGGTCCAGTCAGTCCTCAGACGCTGTTCCTGCTGCTGAAGTCCAGCTGCGTTAGACCCCAGCACTGACGCAGCGACCGCGCCGGAGAAACGGACCCCGGACCCGTGCCGACCTCGCGCAGGCTCAGACCGCTCCGGTAAGCCGCTGCCGCCCCGGGGGCACCGCGGCGCCAACGGGACCTCCTGCAGCTCTCACCCGTGTGGCACAACTCGCCCCCCCCGCTCCCTGCTAAAACCGCGCGGGGAGCAGCCCCGTCCTGCCTGGGCAGCCGCCGTTCCGGGAGCGTCCCCGGCCCCGAGCCCGCGCAGCCGAGCCGAGAGCCGGCGCCGCCACCCCCCCTCGCCGGGGCCAGCGCAGACGAGCGGCCGGATGTTGCCCGGCCGCTCCGCGGTCGCACCGGCCCTGCCGCCTGCCCCGGCCCCGGGCGCCGCGAAAAAACTCGCCCACAGAGTGCCCCCCCCGCCCCCAACACGGGCGCTCCGGGCGGCACCCCGCGCCGCCGCTGCGCCGCCGCGGGAACCGCCCGCCGCGCTCCCCGCCGCCCGCCGGGCGCTGCTCCTGCCGCTCCTGCCGCTGCCCGTCCCCGGCCGGCCGGCCGCTCGGCCGAGCCCCCGCCCCGCAGCCCGCGCGCCGCCGAACACGCCGCTGGACCACGCCGCGCAGCCCCGGTCCGCCCGTGGCCAACTGAGGATTCGAGTGAGTGAACCATTTAACCCCTTAAACCCTAAAATATGGGAAATCGGCTTTCTAACGTTGAGAAGCAATTTTACGAACGTATTAAGGTTTTAATAACATCGGAGGGGCTTCCGTTAGACAAACGGTCCCTCAAAGCATTAACCAAGTGGCTTTCTAAACACCAACTGCTCTCTGCAGACTTACTAACATACCGCCGATGGCATCAGCTGGGAGACACGTTAGCACACGCCTTTGAACAAGGCGACAAGGCTGCAGGTCTCTCTCTCATGTCCTGGCGTTTGATCCTACCGCAGTTGAAAAAGCAGAAACACGCCGAACATGGCGATCAGGGCAGGGGGAGTCCTCCTCTTCCATCCAAAAAGCCCGCGAAAACTAACAAAGCCCGCCCACCGGGCTCACAAGATGGCGCCGAGGGCTCCCGAGCCGCCCCTCGCCGCGCGAAACAGCTAACCACGCCCCCGCTCCGGGATGACGTCAGCCCCGATTCCACCCCCCCCCCTTTCTCCCCCGCGGCCACGCGGAGTCAGGTTTCCCGGGGGGAGGGGCCGGAGCCTGCATTCCTCTCAGCGAGCTGACAGCCCAGCCTGCTCTGACACAGACACTGACTCTCCTGCCTCTGAAAACAGATGGCAGAGTTCCCGCAAGCAGGCGGAAGACGCGGGAGACTTAGAATTAATGAAAGTTTTCCCGGTTTTCCGAGAAAACAACCGACAACCAATTTGGGAACCTGTCCCCTACCCCATTCTCCGGGACGCTAAGAAAGCAGTCAGTGATTATGGTTTAGATTCTCCTTTCGTCTCTGGCATGCTCGATTCCCTGTTTGCCGCTTACACTTTGACACCCTCTGACATTAGGGTAATAACCAAAGGGCTTTTGAATTTGATGCAGTATTCCCTATTTGAACAAGAGTGGAAAAAACTCATTCGCCAATATGCTGATGGGTCACACGGTGCCTTGCAAATCCCTGTGCAGGATTTAATTAATGAATTATATGGAGAAGGCCCTTATGCTTCCAATGGGATGCAAACTCGGATACCATTCCACAGGCTGGATAAATCAAAAAGCCTAGCTTTAGAAGCTATCAAGGCTGTGGCAGAGGCTACCACCACTTCTCCCTCATTTGCACATATCCAGCAAGGCCTTAAAGAACCTTTTTATGACTTTGCCACCAGACTGAGGGAAGCAATATCTAGGCAAGTGAAATCTTTAGAGGCCCAAGATGCTCTGTTTATCAGGTTAGCTATAGAACAAGCTAACTCAGACTGCCAACCTGTCCTACATTCGCTAATTAATCCCACACCTATGTCTATGATTCAGGCCTGCAAGGAGATTGGCTCCAGCAAGTTTAGAAGCAAAACAATAGCAGATGCGTTAATTGAAGCTGAGCCAGTAAGGGCACAGGCCATCCACGAAGCAATCATGGCTGCTGCTAAAGCTAATACTGTGTGCTTCAAATGCCAGCAACCAGGACACTTTGCACAAGACTGCCCAAACCCAGATCCTACCCCCAAGTTTCCTAAGACTCTGTGTCCAAAATGCAAAAAGGGGTATCACTGGGCACGTTTTTGCCATTCCATCTTCACAAAGGAGGGGGACCCCATTCGCTCTAAAGGAGGAGGAACCACTGGCAGAACCTATAACCAGCAGCCTCACCGTTTCAACCAGGGAAACGGATAAAGGAGCGTGAAGGACCGCGCGATGACCCCAAGAGTCCTGCCTGTCCATCCACGAATGACGTCCAAGAGATCCTCCTGTATCCCACAGACAACATAGTTTTAGAGACTCTTGACATCACTGCAGTCTCTGTTCAGCCAGACCAAGCCCTAAACAAAAATGACAAATTCCTACTGACTGCACACTTAGAATGCCGTGACAAAGGGATAACTGTTGTCCCAGAAATACTGTCTAACCTAAATCCATGTAACCTAACCATAAATGTCCAAGCCTCTTCTCTTCCAGCTCGCTTGTACACCGATGTTCCACTAGCTCGACTGCAGCCTCTGCAACTCCTGGAGAACTGCGCTCAAGGAGACCACCTCATGGTAAACTGGGCCAAACCAATTTCCCATAACCGGCCCATGCTAACTTGTCGCCTTTATTCTCCAGCAGCAAACCAGGAGATCACGGTTAGTGGCATGCTTGATACGGGAGCTGATATGACCATCATAAGATCAACTGACTGGCCTACACACTGGACCACAACAAAAAGTGACACAGAAATCACAGGTATAGGCGGTCCACAGACTCCCATACAGAGTCACGACATCATTCAGGTAACAAACCCTGAAAATCAAGTGGCTACCACCAAGCCATACATTCTAAACCTCCCCTTTACCTTATGGGGAAGAGACATTTTAGACCAGTGGGCTGTTGTCCTCACCACAAATTTGTCCTAATGGCCGCTGGCCACAGCCAGCCACTTCGCCTGGAATGGGTTCCCTCCTCCCCAATCTGGGTAGACCAGTGGCCAATCAGAGGAGAAAGACTCTCCATCTTAAAAGAATTAGTCCACGAGCAATTGAAACTGGGCCATATTGTTCCATCCACTAGCCCCTGGAATTCTCCCATCTTTTGCATCAAAAAAGCCTCAGGTAAATACAGGCTACTCCATGACCTCCGAGCCATTAATGCTGTCATCAAAACGATGGGAGCCTTGCAACCAGGGATGCCTTCAGCAGCTATGATCCCAAAAGACTGGCCTATTGTTATCATTGACATCCAAGACTGTTTTTTCTCTATTCCCTTGCATCCTGCAGACCAGGAGAAATTTGCCTTTTCCCTTCCAACACTGAATGTGGCAGAGCCTCTCCAACGCTACCAATGGGTTGTTCTTCCACAGGGAATGAAAAACAGCCCCACCATCTGCCAGCATTTCATCTCCAACATCCTTTCTCCTGTCAGGTCTGCCTTTCCAGATGCTATTTGCTACCACTACATGGATGACATTCTGCTGGCTGCAAGCACTGATGCCAAAGTCCAAAAACTCACAAGTGCAGTGCTGGCTGCACTGCAACGCAACAACTTTACTATTTCTCCAACCAAAATCCAGACTTCCTCTCCCTGGAAGTACCTGGGTTGGCAAATCACCAATTCAGCAATTGTTCCACAGAAAATCTCCATTCCTTTGCAGATCACCACCCTAAATGACCTCCAAAAGACTCTGGGTACCTTGAATTGGCTACGTCCTGTTGTGGGTCTTTCCACAGATGACCTGCATCCACTGTTTGAGCTCCTAAAAGGAGACCCAGACTTAACATCCCCACGGACACTAACCCCTGTTGCTAGGGATGCCTTGAAACTAATTGCCAACAAAATAAGTCTCTTTCAGGTACATCGACGCCTGGAGAAAGAAGAAGCTGTTCTTGTGGTGCTGAGAGGATCCACCCAGCCTTTTGCACTACTGGGTCAACTCTACGACAGGAACAGTAAGCTGTGTCTATGGGAGTGGATCTTCCTTCCCCACCAATTCACAAAAACCATAGTTTCCCTTCCGGAACTATTGGCCAAATTGTGTTACAAGGGCAGGACCAGGTGCTGGGAACTTGCAGGTGTAGATCCCGCCTACATCTACCTGCCACTCACTTCCCTGCATCTAGACCAACTCCTGACCATGAGCCTGGACTTCCAAATTGCTTTATCTGACTTTGCGGGTGAAATTAAAATCCATTACCCCCCTTGCAAATTTATCCAAAACATAGACAAAATTCCTCTTAAATACACTTCCAATTGGTCTCCTAACCCCCTTCCAAACGCCTTAACAGTCTTCACTGACGGCTCAGGCACCACAGGCAATGCTGTCATTGTTTGGAAAGAGGGGGAGCATTGGCAACAAGACATTCACAAGGTCCAGGGCTCTCCTCAGTTAGTTGAACTGTCAGCAGTTGTTCGTGCCTTGTCCTTGTTCCCAGATAACCTCAATATCATCTCAGACTCGGCCTATGTTGTAGGTATTGTTCAGCGGTGTGAGAATTCATACCTCAAAGAAATTAAAAATGAGCAGCTATTTCGGCTATTCCAAAAATTGCTTTCTGCTGTAAATCACCGCTCTTCACCATTTTTTATCACTCATGTTCGCTCCCATACCACACTTCCTGGTCCAATAGTAGAGGGGAATCGACAAGCAGACCTCTTAGCAGGGTCAGCTGTCGTCCCACAGAGGCTAGAACAAGCCAAACTCTCCCACGATTTCTTCCATCAGAGTGCTCGAGCGCTGCAAAAACAATTTGGCCTCACTCAAAAACAATCTCGTGACATCATTTCAGCCTGCCCTGACTGCCAGCTGGTCACTCCATTGCCTGCAGAAGGAGTAAACCCTCGAGGCTTGCTCCCACTGCAAATTTGGCAGACAGATGTCACACACATTGACTCTTTTGGGAAATTAAAATTCGTTCATGTGTCCATTGACACCTGTTCAAATTACATTGTGGCCACAGCACACTCTGGTGAGAAGAGCCGTGATGTACAGAAACATTTCACCACAGCCTTTGCTCACATGGGCATGCCTAAACAAATCAAAACTGATAATGGACCTGCTTATATAGCAAAAAACACTCAGGAATTTTTGGCCTTGTGGGGTGTAGAACACCGCACTGGTATTCCTCACTCTCCCACAGGTCAGGCAATAGTTGAAAGAGCTCATTTGACACTTAAATCCATGTTAAAGAGGCAGAAACGAAAAAGCAGTGGCCTCACACCACATGAGTGTCTGCAAAAAGCCATGTATGTCCTCAACTTCCTTAACAGGATTGAGGACGGGCAGGCACCAGCCTTTAAACACTTTACCAAAACAAACTCCATTCCAATTGAAAAAGCCAAAGTACTATACAAAGACTTAGTATCTGACAAGTGGTTAGGACCTTTCCCCATCATAACCTGGGGAAGAGGTCATGCATGTATACTCACTGATACAGGTCCACGATGGGTTCCCTCAAGAAGAATCAAGCCCTTCCTAGAGGACTCCAGACCTTCCTGACTCTCATCATCTTTGTTCCACCGTGGACTACCTCAGCCTTCTCAGTTCCAGGCTGGATGCAGCAACCGACAGAAAACGTCTGGATCACCTTAGCCAAAGCTACCAACACAGACACAATGTGCCTTTCCCTCGACAGCGTGAGTCGCCCATTCAAAAGCTGTCTTGTGGGTATACCTGACTGGAACAGGTTTATCCAAAACACTTCCCTTGAAAATAATTTCCTTCCTTCTCCAAACACTATTTCCCAAACTCTCTTACGTCTAGGTTCCCTAGACACTGATCCCCAAGAATTAGACCTTTTAGGCTCATCTGTAGCTACCACTTGCCTTAGATTTAAACCCACTACTGCTCGTATTAAACTAAAACCTAACCTATCCCCTAACTCTTCCATCTATACTAACACCACCGCATGGTGCAGTAACTCCCAACCTTACCCTATTCCTACTGAGAGTTTCCCTAAACCCACTAAGCTGCCTTCCACCTACTTCCTTATCTGTGGTGATAGAACATGGCAAGGCATACCAAGAGATCCAGTGGGAGGACCATGTACCATTGGAAAACTTACCCTGTACAACCCAGCTAAATTGCAAATAATCAGGAACCAAATTCCTGACGAACCCAAAACAATTCGAAATAAAAGGTCTTCTATTTTAATGCAAACCAAACCTAAATCACCCCCAATCAAAATTGACGCTAAACCACCGCCACATAATGCCCTTCAAAGCAATCCAGCCAAGGAGGATGAACTAAAAATCCATGTTCCACCAGGCTGTGACCCCAAATTTCAAATTTGGTCCCATGCCCAGAGATTCTGGGGAAGTTTTCCATTTGCCAACATTGGTACAGCCAAAGCTCTCTCCACTCTAGCCCACATGGCCTGCTGGATGGCCAAAGAAGCTAATGCTACCTCTCTAGCCATTGAGGGCCTAATAGCAGACACCCTGAAAATTAAAGAAGCTACTCTCCAGAATAGAGCAGCCATCGACTTTTTACTTCTTGCCCATGGCCACGGTTGCCAAGAATTTGAAGGGCTGTGTTGTCTGAATTTCTCAGACCACTCTGAGAGTGTGTACAAAAGCATTAACACTCTAAAACAACTTGTTAGTGACATCACCATAAACCAGGACAAAGGGTTTTCAGATCTTTTTAGTTGGCTCCACTTTCCTTCCCTTTCTGATTCGGTCAGCAAGGTTGTTAAAGGAATCGTCTTGTTTCTAATTATCACTTTTTCCATCCTTATCTTCCTTCCATGTCTAATTTGTTGTGCTAAAAAATCCTTGACTAAAAGTTTTTCCCAAGCCTTTCCAGTTCTAAATAACAGAAGAGGGGGAATTGTAGGAAGTGGGCCTACAGTGGTCTACAAGCAATGGCGAAGAATGCAGGAGAGCTGCAAGGAAGAGGCCTCCGAGGAAGAAATCCATCTATCCTGACAACTGCAGCTACAGGATACGCCTGAGTCCAGCGATAACAGCAGCTTGCAAGACCCCCACAGACCCCCCCCTGTTTGTGCCTCCCACCACTTCTTCCCTTGCATTCCCTTTACCATATATGGCCAAATATACCCCCTAGCCTATCCTTTCAAACCCCCTTATCACTAAAACCCTGGATTTGGTGCTTCAAGCCAAAGATCCACCCCTGTTCCCGAATTTTCTGTATCCCACTGTATAAAAGCTAACTTCTTGTTGTATTAAACGGCCATTTTGCTAGACATATATCGCGTATGTGTGTGTCTCTTTCCCCAATGCAAAGTGTGCCCACAGGGTCCAATTCGCCAAGGGGACCCCCTCTCCCTGTAAGCGATAGAATATGGACCGGGATATGGACTTGGATATAGATTAGGATATGGACTGGGATATGGACTGGGATATGGACTGGGATATAGATTAGGATATGGACTGGTATATGGACTGGGATACGGACTGGGATATGTACTGTTATATGGACCGGGATATGGACTGGGATATGGATCAGGATATGGACAGGGATATGGACTGGGATATGGACTGGAATATAGATTAGGATATAGACTGGTATATGGACTGGGATATGGACCGCGATATGGACCGGGATATGGACTGTTATATGGACCGGGATATGGACGGGGATATGGACTGGTATATGGACTGGGATATAGATTAGGATATGGACTGGGATATGGACTGTTATATGGACTGGAATATGGACTGGGATATGGACTGTTATATGGACCGGGATATGGACTGTTATATGGACCGGGATATTGATGGGGATATGGACTGGGATATAGATTAGGGTATGGAATGGGATATAGATTAGGATATGGACTGGTATATGGACTGGGATACGGACTGGGATATGTACTGTTATATGGACCGGGATATGGAGTGGTATATGGACTGTTATATGGACCGGGATATTGACCTGGATATGGACTGGGATATGGACTGTTATATGGACCGGAATATGGACCGGGATATGGACCGGTATATAGACTAGGATATGGACCTGGATATGGACTGGTTTGTGGACTGAGATATGGACTGGCATATGGACCGGGATATGGACTGGGATATGGACTGGGATATAGATTAGGATATGGACTCGGATATGGACTGTTATATGGACCGGGATATGGACCGGATATGGACTGGGATGTCGACCGGGATATGGACCAGGATATGGACTGGGATATAGACCAGGATATGGACCAGGATATGAACTGGGATATGGACCAGGATATGGACTGGGACATGGACTGTTATATGGACCGGGATATGGACCAGGATATGGACCGGGATATGGACTGGGATATGTACCGGGATATGGACTGGGATATGGACTGTTATATGGACCGGGATATGGACCGGGATATGGACTGGGATCTGGACTGGGATATAGATTAGTATATGGAGTGGTATATGGACTGTTATATTGACAGGGATATGGACTGGGATATGGACTGTTATATGGACTGAGATATGGCACTGGATATGGATTGGGATACGGACTGTTATATGGACCGAGATATGGACCGGGATATGGACTGGGATATGGACCGGGATTTGGACCGAGATATGGACTAAGATATGGACCAGGATATGGACTGGGATATAGACCAGGATATGGAGAAGGATATGGACTGGGATATGGACTGTTATATGGACCGGGATATGGACCGGGATATGGACTGGTATATGGACTGGGATATAGATTAGGATATGGACTGGGATATGGACTGTTAAATGGACTAGGATATGGACCGGGATATGGACCGGGATATGGACTGTGATATAGACCAGGATATGGACACGGATATTGACTGGGATATGGACTGGGATATGGACTGGGATATAGATTAGGATATGGACTGGTATATGGACTGGGATATGGACTGGGATATGGACTTTTATATGGACCGGGATATGGACTGTTATATGGACCGGTAATTGGACCGGGATATGGACCGGGATATGGCCTGGGATATAGATTAGGATATGGACTGGGATATGGACTGGGATATGGACTGGCATATGGACTGGCATATGGACTGGGATATGTACTGTCATATGGACCGGAATATGGACCGGGATATGGACTGGGATATGGACTGTTATATGGACCGGAATATGGACCGGGATATGGTCTGGGATATGGATCGGGATATGGACTGGGATATGGACTTGGATATAGATTAGGATATAGACTGGTATATGGACTGGGATATGGACCGCTATATGGACCGGAATATGGATTGGGATATGGAATGTTATATGGACCGGGATATGGACTGTTATATGGACCGGCATAGTGACTGAGATATGGACTGGGATAAAGATTAGGATATGGACTGGGATATAGATTAGGATATGGACTGGTATATGGACTGTTATATGGACCGGGATATGGACCCGGATATGGACTGGGATATGGACTGTTATATGGACTGGTATATGGCATTAGGTATGGATTGGGATATGGACTGTTATATGGACCGGAATATGGACCGGGATATGGACCGGTATATAGACTGGGATATGGACCGGGATATGGACTGGGATATGGACTGGGATATAGATTAGGATATGGACTGAAATATGGACTTTGATATGGACTGTTATATGGACCGGAATATGGACTGGCATGTGGACTGTTATATGGACCGGGATATGGACCGGGATATGGACTGGTTTATGGACTGAGATATGGACTGGCATATGGACTGTGATATGGACCGGGATATGGACTGGGATATGGACTGGGATATATATTAGGATATGGACTAGTATATAGACTGTTATATGGACCGGGATATGGACCGGGATATGGACTGGGATATGGACAGGGATATGGACCAGGATATGGACTGGGATATAGACTAGGATATGGACCAGGATATGGACAGGGATATGGACCGGGATATGGACTGGGACATGGACTGTTATATGGACCGGGATATGGACCAGGATATGGACCGGGATATGGACCGGGATATGGACTGCGATATAGACCAGGATATGGAGAAGGATATGGACCGGGATATGGACTGGGATATGGACCGGGATATGGACTGGGATATAGATTTGGATATAGATTACGATATAGATTAGGATACAGACTGGTATATGGACTGGGATATGGACCGGGATATGGACTGGGATATGGACTGGGATATGGACTGGGATATAGATTAGTATATGGAGTGGGATATGGACTGTTATATTGACCGGGATATTGACTGGGATATGGACTGGGATATGGACTGGGATATGGCATGGGATATGGATTGGGATATGGACTGTTATATGGACCGGGATATGGACCGGTATATGGAATGGGATATGGACCGGGATATGGACTAGGATATGGACTGGGATATAGATTATGATATGGACTTGAATATGGACTTTGATATGGACTGTTATATGGACCGGAATATGGACTGGGATATGGACTGCATATGGACCGGGATATGGACTGGTTTATGGACTGGTTTATGGACTGGGATATGGACTGGGATATGGACTGTTATATGGACCGGGATATGGACCGGTATATGGACTGGGATATGGACTTGGATATGGACCGGGATATGGACTGGGATATGGACTGGGATATGGACCGGGATATGGACTGGGATATAGACCAGGATATGGAGAAGGATATGGACTGGGATATGGACCGGGATATGGACTGGGATATGGACTGTTATATGGACTGGGATATGGACCGGGATATGGACCGGGATATGGACTGGAATATGGACAAGGATATGGACCGGGATATGGACTGGGATATGGACCAGGATATGAACTGGGATATGGACCGGGATATGGACCAGAATATGGACTATTATATGGACTGGGATATGGACCGGGATATGGACCAGGATATGGACCGGTATATCTACTGGCATATGGACCGGGATATGGTCCAGGATATGGATTGGGATATGGACTGGGATATTGTCAAGGATATAGACCGGGATATGGACCGGGATATGGACCAGGATATGGAACGGGATATGGACTGGAATATGGACAAGGATATGGACTGGGATATGGACCGGGATATGGACTGGGATATGGACTGGGATATGGACTGGGATATAGATTAGGATATGGACTGGTATATGGACTGGGATATGGACTGGGATATGGACTGTTATATGGACCAGGATATGGACCAGGATATGGACCTGGATATGGACCGGGATATGGACTGGGATATGGTCCGGGATATGGACTGGGATATGGACTGGGATATGGACTGGGATATAGACCAGGATATGGAGAAGGATATGGACTGGGATATGGACCGGGATATGGGCTCGGATATGGACGTTTATATGGACCGGGAAATTGATCGGTATATGGACTGGCATATGGACCGGGATATGGACTGGGATATAGACAAGGATATGGACTGGGATATGGACTGTTATATGGACCGGGATATTAACCAGGATATGGACCAGGATATGGACCGGGATATGGACCGGGATATGGACTGGGATATGGACGGTGATATGGACTGGGATATAGACCAGAATATGGAGAAGGATATGGACTGCGATATGGACCGGGATATGGACTGGTTATATGGACCGGGATATGGACCGGGATATGGACCGGGATATGGACTGGGATATGGACCATGATATGGACTGGGATATAGACCAGGATATGGAGAAGGATATGGACTGTTATATGGACCGGGATATGGACCGGGATATGGACTGGGATATGGACCGGGATATGGACCAGGATATGGACTGGGATATGGACCGGGATATGGACTGGGACATGGACTGTTATATGGACCGGGATATGGACCAGGATATGGACCAGGATATGGACCCGGATATGGACTGGGATATGGACTGCGATATAGACCAGGATATGGAGAAGGATATTGACTGGGATATAGACCAGGATATAGAGAAGGATATTGACTGTTATATGGACCGGGATATGGACTGGGATATGGACCGGGATATGGAATGGGATATAGATTAGGATATAGACTGGTATATGGACTGGGATATGGACTGGGATATGGACTGGGATATGGACCAGGATATGGACCAGGATATGGTATGGGATATGGACCGGGATATGGACTGGTATATGGACTGGGATATGGACGGGGATATGGACCGGGATATGGACCAGGATATGGACTGTTATATGGACTGGGATATGGACTGGGATATGGACTGGGATATGGACTGTTATATGGACCGGGATATGGACCAGGATATGGACCAGGATATGGACCAGGATATGGACTGGGATATAGGTTAGGATATGGATTAGTATATGGACTGTTATATGGACCGGGATATGGACCGGGATATGGACTGGTATATGGACCGGGATATGGACCAGGATATGGACTGGTATATGGACCGGGATATGGACTGGGACATGGACTGTTATATGGACCGGGATATGGAAAAGGATATGGACCAGGATATGGACCGGGATATGGACCGGGATATGGACTGGGATATGGTCAGGGATATGGACTGGGATATGGACTGGGATATAGATTAGGATATGGATTAGTATATGAACTGTTATATGGACCGGGATATGGACTGGGATATGGACCGGGATATGGACTGGGATATGGACTGTTATAAGGACCGGGATATGGACCAGGATATGGAGAAGGATATGGACTGGGATATGGACCGGGATATGGACTGTTATATGGACCGGGATATGGACTGGGATATGGACCAGGATATGGACCGGTATATCTACTGGCATATGGACCGGGATATGGTCCAGGATATGGATTGGGATATGGACTGGGATATTGTCAAGGATATAGACCGGGATATGGACCGGGATATGGACCAGGATATGGAACGGGATATGGACTGGAATATGGACAAGGATATGGACTGGGATATGGACCGGGATAAGGACTGGGATATGGACTGGGATATGGACTGGGATATAGATTAGGATATGGACTGGTATATGGACTGGGATATGGACTGGGATATGGACTGTTATATGGACCAGGATATGGACCAGGATATGGACCTGGATATGGACCGGGATATGGACTGGGATATGGTCCGGGATATGGACTGGGATATGGACTGGGATATGGACTGGGATATAGACCAGGATATGGAGAAGGATATGGACTGGGATATGGACCGGGATATGGGCTCGGATATGGACGTTTATATGGACCGGGAAATTGATCGGTATATGGACTGGCATATGGACCGGGATATGGACTGGGATATAGACAAGGATATGGACTGGGATATGGACTGTTATATGGACCGGGATATTAACCAGGATATGGACCAGGATATGGACCGGGATATGGACCGGGATATGGACTGGGATATGGACGGTGATATGGACTGGGATATAGACCAGAATATGGAGAAGGATATGGACTGCGATATGGACCGGGATATGGACTGGTTATATGGACCGGGATATGGACCGGGATATGGACCGGGATATGGACTGGGATATGGACCGGGATATGGACCAGGATATGGACTGGGATATGGACCGGGATATGGACTGGGACATGGACTGTTATATGGACCGGGATATGGACCAGGATATGGACCAGGATATGGACCCGGATATGGACTGGGATATGGACTGCGATATAGACCAGGATATGGAGAAGGATATTGACTGGGATATAGACCAGGATATAGAGAAGGATATTGACTGTTATATGGACCGGGATATGGACTGGGATATGGACCGGGATATGGAATGGGATATAGATTAGGATATAGACTGGTATATGGACTGGGATATGGACTGGGATATGGACTGGGATATGGACCAGGATATGGACCAGGATATGGTATGGGATATGGACCGGGATATGGACTGGTATATGGACTGGGATATGGACGGGGATATGGACCGGGATATGGACCAGGATATGGACTGTTATATGGACTGGGATATGGACTGGGATATGGACTGGGATATGGACTGTTATATGGACCGGGATATGGACCAGGATATGGACCAGGATATGGACCAGGATATGGACTGGGATATAGGTTAGGATATGGATTAGTATATGGACTGTTATATGGACCGGGATATGGACCGGGATATGGACTGGTATATGGACCGGGATATGGACCAGGATATGGACTGGTATATGGACCGGGATATGGACTGGGACATGGACTGTTATATGGACCGGGATATGGAAAAGGATATGGACCAGGATATGGACCGGGATATGGACCGGGATATGGACTGGGATATGGTCAGGGATATGGACTGGGATATGGACTGGGATATAGATTAGGATATGGATTAGTATATGAACTGTTATATGGACCGGGATATGGACTGGGATATGGACCGGGATATGGACTGGGATATGGACTGTTATAAGGACCGGGATATGGACCAGGATATGGAGAAGGATATGGACTGGGATATGGACCGGGATATGGACTGTTATATGGACCGGGATATGGACTGGGATATGGACCAGGATATGGACCGGTATATCTACTGGCATATGGACCGGGATATGGTCCAGGATATGGATTGGGATATGGACTGGGATATTGTCAAGGATATAGACCGGGATATGGACCGGGATATGGACCAGGATATGGAACGGGATATGGACTGGAATATGGACAAGGATATGGACTGGGATATGGACCGGGATAAGGACTGGGATATGGACTGGGATATGGACTGGGATATAGATTAGGATATGGACTGGTATATGGACTGGGATATGGACTGGGATATGGACTGTTATATGGACCAGGATATGGACCAGGATATGGACCTGGATATGGACCGGGATATGGACTGGGATATGGTCCGGGATATGGACTGGGATATGGACTGGGATATGGACTGGGATATAGACCAGGATATGGAGAAGGATATGGACTGGGATATGGACCGGGATATGGGCTCGGATATGGACGTTTATATGGACCGGGAAATTGATCGGTATATGGACTGGCATATGGACCGGGATATGGACTGGGATATAGACAAGGATATGGACTGGGATATGGACTGTTATATGGACCGGGATATTAACCAGGATATGGACCAGGATATGGACCGGGATATGGACCGGGATATGGACTGGGATATGGACCGGGATATGGACTGGTTATATGGACCGGGATATGGACCGGGATATGGACTGCGATATGGACCGGGATATGGACTGGTTATATGGACCGGGATATGGACCGGGATATGGACCGGGATATGGACTGGGATATGGACCATGATATGGACTGGGATATAGACCAGGATATGGAGAAGGATATGGACTCTTATATGGACCGGGATATGGACCGGGATATGGACTGGGATATGGACCGGGATATGGACCAGGATATGGACTGGGATATGGACCGGGATATGGACTGGGACATGGACTGTTATATGGACCGGGATATGGACCAGGATATGGACCAGGATATGGACCCGGATATGGACCGGGATATGGACTGCGATATAGACCAGGATATGGAGAAGGATATTGACTGGGATATAGACCAGGATATAGAGAAGGATATTGACTGTTATATGGACCGGGATATGGACTGGGATATGGACCGGGATATGGAATGGGATATAGATTAGGATATAGACTGGTATATGGACTGGGATATGGACTGGGATATGGACTGGGATATGGACCAGGATATGGACCAGGATATGGTATGGGATATGGACCGGGATATGGACTGGTATATGGACTGGGATATGGACGGGGATATGGACCGGGATATGGACCAGGATATGGACTGTTATATGGACTGGGATATGGACTGGGATATGGACTGGGATATGGACTGTTATATGGACCAGGATATGGACCAGGATATGGACCAGGATATGGACCAGGATATGGACTGGGATATAGGTTAGGATATGGATTAGTATATGGACTGTTATATGGACCGGGATATGGACCGGGATATGGACTGGTATATGGACCGGGATATGGACTGGGACATGGACTGTTATATGGACCGGGATATGGAAAAGGATATGGACCAGGATATGGACCGGGATATGGACCGGGATATGGACTGGGATATGGTCAGGGATATGGACTGGGATATGGACTGGGATATAGATTAGGATATGGATTAGTATATGAACTGTTATATGGACCGGGATATGGACTGGGATATGGACCGGGATATGGACTGGGATATGGACCGGGATATGGACCAGGATATGGACCGGGATATGGACCGGCATATGGACCGGGATATGGACTGGGATATAGACCAGGATATGGAGAAGGATATTGACTGGGATATAGACCAGGATATGGAGAAGGATATTGATTGTTATATGGACCGGGATATGGACCGGGATATGGACCGGGATATGGACTGGGATATAGACAAGGATATAGACTGGGATATGGACTGGGATATGGACTGGGATATGGACTGGGATATGGACAGGGATATGTACCAGGATATGGACCAGGATATGGAATGTTATATGGACTGTTATATGGACCTGGATATGGACCGGGATATGGACCGGGATATGGACTGGTATATGGACTGGGATATGGACGGGGATATGGACCGGGATATGGACTGGGATATGGACTGGGATATGGACCGGGATATGGACTGGGATATGGACTGGAATATGGACTGTTATATGGACCGGGATATGGACCAGGATATGGACCGGTATATGGACTTGGATATGGACCGGGATATGGACTGGGATATGGACTGGGATATAGATTAGGATATGGACTGTGATATGGACTTGGATATGGACTGTTATATGGACCGGAATATGGACTGGGATATGGACTGTGATATGGACCGGGATATGGACCGGGATATGGACTGGGATATGGAGTGGGATATGGACTGGGATATGGACTGTTATATGGACCGGGATATGGACTGGGATATGGACCAAGATATGGACTGGGATATGGACCGAGATATGGACTGGGATATTGTCAAGGATATAGACCGGGATATTGACCGGGATATGGACCAGGATATGGACCGGTATATGGACTGGGATATGGACCGGGATATGGACTGGTATATGGACTGGGATATAGAGTAGGATAAGGACTGGGATATGGACTTGGATATGGACTGTTATATGGACCGGAATATGGACTTGGATATGGACTGTTATATGGACCGGGATATTGACTGGTTTATGGACTGGGATATAGACTGGGATATAGACTGTTATATCGACTGGGATATGGTCTGGGATATGGACTGGGATATAGACCAGGATATGAACCAGGATATGGACCGAGATATGGACTGGGATATGGAATGTTATATGGACCGGGATATGGACCGGGATATGGACTGGGATATAGATTAGGATATGGACTGGGATATGGACTGGGATATGGATTGGCATATGGACTGGGAAATAGATTAGGATATGGACTGGTATATGGACTGGGATATGGACTGGGATATGTACTGTTATATGGACCGGAATATGGACCGGGATATGGACTGGGATATGGATTGTTATATGGACAGGGATATGGACCGGGATATGGACCGGGATATGGACTGGGATATGGACTGGGATATAGATTAGGATATAGACTGGTATATGGACTGGAATATGGAAAAGGATATGGACCGTGATATGGACTGGGATATGGACCAGGATATGGACTGGGATATGGACCGGGATATGAACTGGGATACGGACTATTATATGGACCGGGATATGGACTGGGATATAGAGCAGGATATGGAGAAGGATATGGACCGGGATATGGACCGGGATATGGACCGGGATATGGCCCGGGATATGGACTAGGATATAGATTAGGATATGGACTGGTATATGGACTGGTATATGGACTGGGATATGGACTGGGATATGGACTGTTATATGGACCAGGATATGGACCGGGATATGGACTGGGGTATGGACTGGGATATAGACCAGGATATGGAGAAGGATATTGACTGGGATATAGACCAGGATATGGAGAAGGATATTGACTGGGATATGGACCGGGATATGGACTGGGATAAGGACTGTTATATGGAACGGGATGTGGACCGGGATATGGACCGGGATATGGACTGGGATATGGACTGTTATATGGACCAGGATATGGACCGGGATATGGACTGGGATATGGACTGTTATATGGACCGGGATATGGACCGGGATATGGACCGGGATATGGACTGGGATATCGACTGGGATATGGACTGGGATATGAACTGTTATATGGACCGGCATATGGACCAGGATATGGACCGGGATATGGACCGGGATATGGACCGGGATATGGACTGGGATATGATCCGGGATATGGACTGGGATATGGACCGTTATATGGACTGGGATATAGACCAGGATATGGAGAAGGATATGGACTGGGATATGGACCGGGATATGGACTGTTATATGGACCGGGATATGGACCGGGATATGGTCTGGGATATGGACCGGGATATGGACCGTGATATGGACTGGGATATAGACCAGGATATGGAGAAGGATATGGACTGGGATATGGACCGGGATATGGACTGGGATATGGACTTTTATATGGACCGGGATATTTAACGGTATATGGACTGGCATATGGACCGGGATATGGACCGGGATATGGACTGGGATATGGACTGGGATATAGATTAGGATATGGATTAGTATATGGACTGTTATATGGACCGGGATATGGACCGGGATATGGACTGGGATATGGACCGGGATATGGACCAGGATATGGACTGGGATATGGACCGGGATATGGACTGGGACATGGACTGTTATATGGACAGGGATATGGACCAGGATATGGACCGGGATATGGACTGGGATACAGATTAGGATATAGACTGGTATATGGACTGGGATATGGACTGGGATATGGAATGGGATATGGACTGGGATATGGACAGGGATATGGACCAGGATATGGACCGGGATATGGAATGTTATATGGACTGTTATATGGACCGGGATATGGACCAGGATATGGACCAGGATATGGTATGGGATATGGACCGGGATATGGAGAAGGATATGGACTGGGATATGGACCGGGATATGGACTGGGATATGGACTTTTATATGGACCGGGATATTTAACGGTATATGGACTGGCATATGGACCGGGATATGGACCGGGATATGGACTGGGATATGGACTGGGATATAGATTAGGATATGGATTAGTATATGGACTGTTATATGGACCGGGATATGGACCGGGATATGGACTGGGATATGGACCGGGATATGGACCAGGATATGGACTGGGATATGGACCGGGATATGGACTGGGACATGGACTGTTATATGGACAGGGATATGGACCAGGATATGGACCGGGATATGGACTGGGATACAGATTAGGATATAGACTGGTATATGGACTGGGATATGGACTGGGATATGGAATGGGATATGGACTGGGATATGGACAGGGATATGGACCAGGATATGGACCGGGATATGGAATGTTATATGGGCTGTTATATGGACCGGGATATGGACCAGGATATGGACCAGGATATGGTATGGGATATGGACCGGGATATGGACTGGGATATGGACTGGGATATAGATTAGGATATGGACTGTGATATGGACTTGGATATGGACTGTTATATGGACCGGAATATGGACTGGGATATGGACTGGGATATGGACTGGGATATGGACTGTTATATGGACCGGGATATGGACCGGGATATGGACTGGGATATGGACTGGGATATGGACTGTTATATGGACCGGGATATGGACCGGGATATGGACTGGGATATGGACTGTTATATGGACCGGGATATGGACCGGGATATGGATTGGGATATGGACCGGGATATGGACTGGGATATGGACCGAGATATGGACTGGGATATGGACCGGGATATGGACTGGGATATTGTCAAGGATATAGACCGGGATATGGACCGGGATATGGACCAGGATATGGACCGGTATATGGACTGGGATATGGACCGGGATATGGACTGGTATATGGACTGGGATATAGATTAGGATAAGGACTGGGATATGGACTTGGATATGGACCAGGATATGGACCGGTATATGGACTGGGATATGGACTGGGATATGGACCGGGATATGGACCGGGATATGGACCAGGATATGGACCAGGATATTGTCTGGGATATGGACCAGGATATGGATTGGGATATGGTCCGGGATATGGACCAGGATATGGACCGGGATATGGACCGGGATATGGACTGGGATATAGAGCAGGATATGGAGAAGGATATGGACCGGGATATGGACCGGGATATGGATCGGGATATGGACCGGGATATGGCCCGGGATATGGACTAGGATATAGATTAGGATATGGACTGGTATATGGACTGGTATATGGACTGGGATATGGACTGGGATATGGACTGTTATATGGACCAGGATATGGACCGGGATATGGACTGGGATATAGACCAGGATATGGAGAAGGATATTGACTGGGATATAGACCAGGATATGGAGAAGGATATTGACTGGGATATGGACCGGGATATGGACTGGGATAAGGACTGTTATATGGACCAGGATATGGACCGGGATATGGACTGGGATATGGACTGTTATATGGACCGGAATATGGACCGGGATATGGACCGGGATATGGACTGGGATATCGACTGGGATATGGACTGGGATATGGACTGGGATATGAACTGTTATATGGACCGGCATATGGACCAGGATATGGACCGGGATATGGACCGGGATATGGACCGGGATATGGACTGGGATATGGTCCGGGATATGGACTGGGATATGGACCGTTATATGGACTGGGATATAGACCAGGATATGGAGAAGGATATGGACTGGGATATGGACCGGGATATGGACTGTTATATGGACCGGGATATGGACCGGGATATGGACCGGGATATGGTCTGGGATATGGACCGGGATATGGACCGTGATATGGACTGGGATATAGACCAGGATATGGAGAAGGATATGGACTGGGATATGGACCGGGATATGGACTGGGATATGGACTGTTATATGGACCAGGATATGGACCGGGATATGGACCGGGATATGGACCGGGATATGGACCGGGATATGGACTGGGATATGGACTTTTATATGGACCGGGATATTTAACGGTATATGGACTGGCATATGGACCGGGATATGGACCGGGATATGGACTGGGATATGGACTGGGATATAGATTAGGATATGGATTAGTATATGGACTGTTATATGGACCGGGATATGGACCGGGATATGGACTGGGATATGGACCGGGATATGGACCAGGATATGGACTGGGAAATGGACCGGGATATGGACTGGGACATGGACTGTTATATGGACAGGGATATGGACCAGGATATGGACCGGGATATGGACTGGGATACAGATTAGGATATAGACTGGTATATGGACTGGGATATGGACTGGGATATGGACTGGGATATGGACTGGGATATGGACAGGGATATGGACCAGGATATGGACCGGGATATGGAATGTTATATGGACTCTTATATGGACCGGGATATGGACCAGGATATGGACCAGGATATGGTATGGGATATGGACCGGGATATGGACTGGGATATGGACTGGGATATAGATTAGGATATGGACTGTGATATGGACTTGGATATGGACTGTTATATGGACCGGAATATGGACTGGGATATGGACTGTGATATGGACCGGGATATGGACCAAGATATGGACTGGGATATGGACTGGGATATGGACTGTTATATGGACCGGGATATGGACTGGGATATGGACTGGGATATGGACTGTTATATGGACCGGGATATGGACCGGGATATGGACTGGGATATGGACCGGGATATGGACTGGGATATGGACCGAGATATGGACTGGGATATGGACCGGGATATGGACTGGGATATTGTCAAGGATATAGACCGGGATATGGACCGGGATATGGACCAGGATATGGACCGGTATATGGACTGGGATATGGACCGGGATATGGACTGGTATATGGACTGGGATATAGATTAGGATAAGGACTGGGATATGGACTTGGATATGGACTGTTATATGGACCGGAATATGGACTTGGATATGGACTCTTATATGGACCGGGATATGGACTGGTTTATGGACTGGGATATAGACTGGGATATAGACTGTTATATCGACTGGGATATGGTCTGGGATATGGACTGGGATATAGACCAGGATATGAACCAGGATATGGACCGAGATATGGACTGGGATATGGACTGGGATATAGATTAGGATATGGACTGGTATATGGACTGGGATATGGACCGAGATATGGACCGGAATATGGACTGGGATATGGAATGTAATATGGACCGGGATATGGACCGGGATATGGACTGGGATATGGATTGGGATATGGACTGGGAAATAGATTAGGATATGGACTGGTATATGGACTGGGATATGGACTGGGATATGTACTGTTATATGGACTGGGATATGGACCTGGATATGGACCGGGATATGGACCGGGATATGGACTGGGATATGGACTGGGATATGGACCAGGATATGGACCGGGATATGGACTGGGATATGGACAATGATATGGGCCAGGATATGGACCGGGATATGGACTGGGATATGGACTTTTATATGGACCGGGATATTGACCGGTATATGGACTGGCATATGGACCGGGATATGGACCGGGATATGGACTGGGATATGGACTGGGATATAGATTAGGATATAGACTGGTATATGGACTGGAATATGGACAAGGATATGGACCGTGATATGGACTGGGATATGGACCAGGATATGGACTGGGATATGGACCGGGATATGAACAGGGATATGGACTATTATATGGACCGGGATATGGACCAGGATATGGACCGGTATATGGACTGGGATATGGACTGGGATATGGACCGGGATATGGACCAGGATATGGACCAGGATATGGTCTGGGATATGGACCGGGATATGGACTGGGATATGGTCCGGGATATGGACCAGGATATGGACCGGGATATGGACCGGGATATGGACTGGGATATGGACCGGGTTATGGACCGGGATATGGACCGGGATATGGCCCGGGATATGGAGTAGGATATAGATTAGGATATGGACTGGTATATGGACTGGTATATGGACTGGGATATGGACTGGGATATGGACTGTTATATGACCGGGATGTGGACCGGGATGTGGACCGGGATATGGACCGGGATATGGACTGGGATATGGACTGTTATATGGACCAGGATATGGACCGGGATATGGTCTGGGATATGGACTGGGATATGGACCGGGATATGGACCGGGATATGGACTGGGATATGGACTGGGATATAGACTGGGATATAGACCAGGATATGGAGAAGGATATTGACTGGGATATAGACCAGGATATGGAGAAGGATATTGACTGGGATATGGACCGGGATATGGACTGGGATATGGACTGTTATATGGACCGGGATGTGGACCGGGATATGGACCGGGATATGGACTGGGATATGGACTGGGATATAGATTAGGATATAGACTGGAATATGGACTGGGATATGGACCAGGATATGGACCGGGATATGGACTGGGATATGGACTAGGATATAGATTAGGATATGGATTAGTATATGGACTGTTATATGGACCAGGATATGGACCGGGATATGGACTGGGATATGGACTGGGATATGGACCAGGATATGGACTGGGATATAGACGAGGATAGGGACCAGGATATGGACTGGGATATAGACCGCGATATTGACTGGGACATGGACTGTTATATGGACCGGGATATGGACCAGGATATGGACCAGGATATGGTCTGGGATATGGACCGGGATATGGACTGGGATATGGACCGGGATATGGATCGGGATATGGACTGGGATATAGACCAGGATATGGAGAAGGATATGGACTGTTATATGGACCGGGATATGGACTGGGATATGGACTGTTATATGGACCGGGATATGGACCGGGATATGGACCGGGATATGGACCGGGATATAGATTAGGATATAGACTGGTATATGGACTGGGATATGGACTGGGATATGGACCGGGATATGGACCAGGATATGGACCAGGATATGGTATGGGATATGGACTGGGATATGGATTGGTATATGGACTGGGATATGGACGGGGATATGGACCGGGATATGGACCAGGATATGGACTGGGATATGGACCGGGATATAGACTGGGATATGGACTGGGATATAGATTAGGATATGGACTATGATATGGACTTGGATATGGACTGTTATATGGACCGGAATATGGACTGGGATATGGACTGTGATATGGACCGGGATATGGACTTGGATATGGACTGGGATATGCACTGTTATATGGACCGGGATATGGACAGGGATATGGACTGAGATATGGACTGTTATAAGGACCGGGATATGGACCGGGATATGGACTGAGATATGGACCGGTATATGGACTGGGATATGGACCGAGATATGGACTAGGATATGGACCGGGATATGGACCGGTATATGGACTGGGATATGGACCGGGATACGGACTGGTATATGGACTGGGATATAGATTAGGATAAGGACTGGGATATGGACATGGATATGGACTGTTATATGGACCGGAATATGGACTGGGATATGGACTGTTATATGGACCGGGATATGGACTGGTTTATGGACTGGGATATAGACTGGGATATAGACTGTTATATCGACTGGGATATAGACTGTTATATCGACTGGGATATGGTCTGGGATATGGACTGGGATATAGACCAGGATATTTACCAGGATATGGACCGAGATATGGACTGGGATATGGACTGGGATATAGATTAGGATATGGACTGGTATATGGACTGGGATATGGACCGAGATATGGACCGGAATATGGACTGGGATATGGAATGTAATATGGACCGGGATATGGACCGGGATATGGACTGGGATATAGATTAGGATATGGACTGGGATATGGACTGGGATATGGATTGGGATATGGACTGGGAAATAGATTAGGATATGGACTGGTATATGGACTGGGATATGGACTGGGATATGTACTGTTATATGGACCGGAATATGGACCGGGATTTGGACTGGGATATGGATTGTTATATGGACAGGGATATGGACCGGGATGTGGACCGGGTTATGGACTGGGATATGGACCGGGATATGGACCGGAATATGGACTGGGATATGGACTGTTATATGGACTGGGATATGGACCGGGATATGGACTGGGATATGGACTGTTATATTGACTGGGATATGGACTGGGATATGGACTGGGATATAGATTAGGATATGGACTTTTATATGGACTGTTATATGGACCGGGATATGGACCGGGATATGGACAAGGATATGGACTGGGATATAGACCAGGATATGGACCGGGATATGTACTGGGACATGGACTGTTATATGGACCGGGATATGGACCAGGATATGGACCAGGATATGGACTGGGATATGGACCGGGATATGGACTGGGATATAGATTAGGATATGGACTGGGATATGGACTTGGATATGGACTGTTATATGGACCGGACAATGGACTGTTATATGGACTGTTATATGGACCGGAATATGGACCGGGATATGGACTGGTTTATGGACTGGGATATGTACTGGGATATGGACTGTTATATGGACCGGGACATGGACCGGAATATGGACTGGGATATGGACTGGGATATGGACCAGGATATGGACCGGTATATAGACTGGGATATGGACCGGGATATGGACCGGGATATGGACTGGGATATAGACCACGATATGGACCAGGATATGGACTGGGATATGGACCTGGATATGGACTGGGATATGGACCTGGATATGGACCTGGATATGGACTGGGATATGGACTGTTATATGGACGGGGATATGGACCGTGATATGGACCGGGATATGGACTGTGAAATAGATGAGGATAAAGACTGGTATATGGACCGGGATATGGACTGTTATATGGACCGGGATATGGACCGGGATATGGACTGGGATAAGGACTGGGATATAGATTAGGATATAGACTGGTATATAGACTGGGATATGGACTGGGATATGGACTGTTATATGGACCGGGATATGGACTGGGATATAGATTACGATATAGACTGGGATATGGACTTTGATATTGACTCTTATATGGACCGGGATATGGACTGGTTTATGGACTGGGATATGGACTGTTATATGGACCGTGATATGGACTGGGATATGGACTGTTATATGGACCGGGATATGGACTGGATTATGGACTGTTATACGGACCGGGATATGGACCGGGATATGGACTGGGATATGGACTGGGATATGGACTGGGATATAGATTAGGATATAGACCGGGATATGGACTGGGATATGGACTGTTATATAGACCGGGATATGGACCGGGATATGGACTGTGGTATGGACTGGGATATGGACCGGGATATGGACTGGGATATAGACCAGGATATGGAGAAGGATATTGACTGGGATATGGACCGGGATATGGATTGGGATATGGACCGGGATATGGACCGGGATATGGACCGGGATATGGACTGGGATATGGACTGGGATATAGATTAGGATATAGACTGGTATATGGACTGGGATATGGACCGGGATATGGACCGGGATATGGACTGGGATATGGAAAAGGATATGGACCAGGATATGGACCGGGATATGGACCAGGATATGGACTTTTATATGGACCGGGATATTGACCGGTATATGGACTGGCATATGGACCGGGATATGGACCGGGATATGGACTGGGATATGGACTGGGATATAGATTAGGATATAGACTGGTATATGGACTGGAATATGGACAAGGATAAGGACAGGGATATGGACTAGGATATGGACCAGGATATGGACTGGGATATGGACCGGGATATGGACTGGGATACGGAATATTATATGGACCGGGATATGGACCGGGATATGGACCAGGATATGGACCGGTATATGGACTTGCATATGGACCGGGATATGGACCGGGATATGGACTGGGATATGGACCGGGATATAGATAAGGATATGGACTAGTATATGGACAGGGATATGGACTGTTATATGGACCGGGATATGGACTGGGATATGGACTGGGATATGGACCGGGATATGGACCAGGATATGGACCAGGATGTGGTCTGGGATATGGACCGGGATATGGACTGGGATATGGTCCGGGATATGGACCAGGATATGGACCGGGATATGGACCGGGATATGGACTGGGATATAGACCAGGATATGGAGAAGGATATGGACTGGGATATGGACCGGGATATGGACAGGGATATGGACCGGGATATGGACCGGGATATGGACCGGGATATGGCCCGGGATATGGAGTAGGATATAGATTAGTATATGGACTGGTATATGGACTGGTATATGGACTGGGATATGGACTGGGATATGGACTGTTATATGGACCAGGATATGGACCGGGATATGGACTGGGATATGGACTGTTATATGGACTGGGATATGGACCGGGATATGGACCGGGATATGGACTGGGATATGGACTGGGATATAGACCAGGATATGGAGAAGGATATTGACTGGGATATAGACCAGGATATGGAGAAGGATATTGACTGGGATATGGACCGGGATATGGACTGGGATATGGACTGTTATATGGACCGAGATGTGGACCGGGATATGGACCGGGATATGGACTGGGATATGGACTGGGATATAGATTAGGATATAGACTGGTATATGGACTGGGATATGGACCAGGATATGGACCGGGATATGGACTGGGATATGGACTGTTATATGGACCAGGATATGGACCGGGATATGGACTGGGATATGGGCTGTTATATGGACCGGGATATGGACCGGGATATGGACCGGGATATGGACCGGAATATGGACTGGGATATGGACTGTTATATGGACTGGGATATTGACCGGGATATGGACTGGGATATGGACTGTTATATTGACTGGGATATGGACCGGGATATGGACCGGGATATGGACAAGGATATGGACTGGGATATAGACCAGGATATGGACCGGGATATGGACTGGGACATGGACTGTTATATGGACCGGGATATGGACCAGGATATGGACCAGGATATGGACTGGGATATGGACCGGGATATGGACTGGGATATAGATTAGGATATGGACTGGGATATGGACTTGGATATGGACTGTTATATGGACCGGACAATGGACTGTTATATGGACTGTTATATGGACCGGAATATGGACCGGGATATGGACTGGTTTATGGACTGGGATATGTACTGGGATATGGACTGTTATATGGACCGGGATATGGACCGGAATATGGACTGGGATATGGACTGCGATATGGACCAGAATATGGACCGGTATATAGACTGGGATATGGACCGGGATATGGACCGGGATATGGACTGGGATATAGACCACGATATGGACCAGGATATGGACTGGGATATGGACCTGGATATGGACTGGGATATGGACTGTTATATGGACCTGGATATGGACTGGGATATGTACTGTTATATGGACGGGGATATGGACCGTGATATGGACCGGGATATGGACTGGGATATGGACTGTGAAATAGATGAGGATAAAGACTGGTATATGGACCGGGATATGGACTGTTATATGGACCGGGATATGGACCGGGATATGGACTGGGATAAGGACTGGGATATAGATTAGGATATAGACTGGTATATAGACTGGGATATGGACTGGGATATGGACTGTTATATGGACCGGGATATGGACTGGGATATAGATTACGATATAGATTGGGATATGGACTTTGATATTGACTCTTATATGGACCGGGATATGGACTGGTTTATGGACTGGGATATGGACTGTTATATGGACCGTGATATGGACTGGGATATGGACTGTTATATGGACCGGGATATGGACTGGATTATGGACTGTTATACGGACCGGGATATGGACCGGGATATGGACCGGGATATGGACTGGGATATGGACTGGGATATAGATTAGGATATAGACTGGTATATGGACTGGGATATGGACCGCGATATGGACCGGAATATGGACTGGGATATGGACTGTTATATAGACCGGGATATGGACCGGGATATGGACTGTGGTATGGACTGGGATATGGACCGGGATATGGACTGGGATATAGACCAGGATATGGAGAAGGATATTGACTGGGATATGGACCAGGATATGGACCGGGATATGGACCGGGATATGGACTGGGATATGGACTGGGATATAGATTAGGATATAGACTGGTATATGGACTGGGATATGGACCGGGATATGGACCGGGATATGGACTGGGATATGGAAAAGGATATGGACCAGGATATGGACCGGGATATGGACCAGGATATTGACTTTTATATGGACCGGGATATTGACCGGTATATGGACTGGCATATGGACCGGGATATGGACCGGGATATGGACTGGGATATGGACTGGGATATAGATTAGGATATAGACTGGTATATGGACTGGAATATGGACAAGGATAAGGACAGGGATATGGACTAGGATATGGACCAGGATATGGACTGGGATATGGACCGGGATATGGACTGGGATACGGAATATTATATGGACCGGGATATGGACCAGGATATGGACCGGTATATGGACTTGCATATGGACCGGGATATGGACCGGGATATGGACTGGGATATGGACCGGGATATAGATTAGGATATGGACTAGTATATGGACAGGGATATGGACTGTTATATGGACCGGGATATGGACTGGGATATGGACTGGGATATGGACCGGGATATGGACCAGGATATGGACCAGGATGTGGTCTGGGATATGGACCGGGATATGGACTGGGATATGGTCCGGGATATGGACCAGGATATGGACCGGGATATGGACCGGGATATGGACTGGGATATAGACCAGGATATGGAGAAGGATATGGACTGGGATATGGACCGGGATATGGACAGGGATATGGACCGGGATATGGACCGGGATATGGACCGGGATATGGCCCGGGATATGGAGTAGGATATAGATTAGTATATGGACTGGTATATGGACTGGTATATGGACTGGGATATGGACTGGGATATGGACTGTTATATGGACCAGGATATGGACCGGGATATGGACTGGGATATGGACTGTTATATGGACCGGGATATGGACCGGGATATGGACCGGGATATGGACTGGGATATGGACTGGGATATAGACCAGGATATGGAGAAGGATATTGACTGGGATATAGACCAGGATATGGAGAAGGATATTGACTGGGATATGGACCGGGATATGGACTGGGATATGGACTGTTATATGGACAGAGATGTGGACCGGGATATGGACCGGGATATGGACTGGGATATGGACTGGGATATAGATTAGGATATAGACTGGTATATGGACTGGGATATGGACCAGGATATGGACCGGGATATGGACTGGGATATGGACTGTTATATGGACCAGGATATGGACCGGGATATGGACTGGGATATGGGCTGTTATATGGACCGGGATATGGACCGGGATATGGACCGGGATATGGACTGGGATTTGGACTGGGATATAGACCAGGATATGGAGAAGGATATTGACTGGGATATAGACCAGGATATGGAGAAGGATATTGACTGGGATATAGACCGGGATATGGACTGGGATATGGACTGCTTATGGACCGGGATGTGGACCGGGATATGGACTGGGATATAGATTAGGATATAGACTGGTATATGGACTGGGATATGGACCAGGATATGGACCGGGATATGGACTGGGATATCGAAAATTATATGGACCAGGATATGGACCGGGATATGGACTGGGATATGGACTTTTATATGGACCGGGATATTGACCGGTATATGGACTGGCATATGGACTGGGATATAGACAGGGATATGGACTGGGATATGGACTGGGATATAGATTAGGATATAGACTGGTATATGGACTGGAATATGGACAAGGATATGGACCGTGATATGGACTGGGATATGGACCAGGATATGGACTGGGATATGGACCGGGATATGAACTGGGATACGGACTATTATATGGACCGGGATATGGACCTGGATATGGACCAGGATATGGACCGGTATATGGACTGGGATATGGACCGGGATATGGACCGGGATATGGACCAGGATATGGACCAGGATATTGTCTGGGATATGGACCAGGATATGGATTGGGATATGGTCCTGGATATGGACCAGGATATGGACCGGGATATGGCCCGGGATATGGACTAGGATATAGATTAGGATATGGACTGGTATATGGACTGGTATATGGACTGGGATATGGACTGGGATATGGACTGTTATATGGACCAGGATATGGACCGGGATATGGACTGGGATATGGACTGTTATATAGACCGGGATATGGACCGGGATATGGACCGGTATATGGACCGGGATATGGACTGGGGTATGGACTGGGATATAGACCAGGATATGGAGAAGGATATTGACTGGGATATAGACCAGGATATGGAGAAGGATATTGACTGGGATATGGACCGGGATATGGACTGGGATAAGGACTGTTATATGGAACGGGATGTGGACCGGGATATGGACCGGGATATGGACTGGGATATGGACTGTTATATGGACCAGGATATGGACCGGGATATGGACTGGGATATGGACTGTTATATGGACCGGGACATGGACCGGGATATGGACCGGGATATGGACTGGGATATCGACTGGGATATGGACTGGGATATGGACTGGGATATGAACTGTTATATGGACCGGCATATGGACCAGGATATGGACCGGGATATGGACCGGGATATGGACCGGGATATGGACTGGGATATGGTCCGGGATATGGGCTGGGATATGGACCGGGATATGGACCGTGATATGGACTGGGATATAGACCAGGATATGGAGAAGGATATGGACTGGGATATGGACCGGGATATGGACTGGGATATGGACTGTTATATGGACCGGGATATGGACCGGGATATGGACCGGGATATGGACTGGGATATGGACCGGGATATGGACCGTGATATGGACTGGGATATAGACCAGGATATGGAGAAGGATATGGACTGGGATATGGACCGGGATATGGACTGGGATATGGACTGTTATATGGACCGGGATATAGACCGGGATATGGACCGGGATATGGACCGGGATATGGACCGGGATATGGACTGGGATATGGACTTTTATATGGACCGGGATATTTAACGGTATATGGACTGGCATATGGACCGGGATATGGACCGGGATATGGACTGGGATATGGACTGGGATATAGATTAGGATATGGATTAGTATATGGACTGTTATATGGACCGGGATATGGACCGGGATATGGACTGGGATATGGACCGGGATATGGACCAGGATATGGACTGGGATATGGACCGGGATATGGACTGGGACATGGACTGTTATATGGACAGGGATATGGACCAGGATATGGACCGGGATATGGACTGGGATACAGATTAGGATATAGACTGGTATATGGACTGGGATATGGACTGGGATATGGACTGGGATATGGACTGGGATATGGACAGGGATATGGACCAGGATATGGACCGGGATATGGAATGTTATATGGACTCTTATATGGACCGGGATATGGACCAGGATATGGACCAGGATATGGTATGGGATATGGACCGGGATATGGACTGGGATATGGACTGGGATATAGATTAGGATATGGACTGTGATATGGACTTGGATATGGACTGTTATATGGACCGGAATATGGACTGGGATATGGACTGTGATATGGACCGGGATATGGACCAAGATATGGACTGGGATATGGACTGGGATATGGACTGTTATATGGACCGGGATATGGACTGGGATATGGACTGGGATATGGACTGTTATATGGACCGGGATATGGACCGGGATATGGACTGGGATATGGACCGGGATATGGACTGGGATATGGACCGAGATATGGACTGGGATATGGACCGGGATATGGACTGGGATATTGTCAAGGATATAGACCTGGATATGGACCGGGATATGGACCAGGATATGGACCGGTATATGGACTGGGATATGGACCGGGATATGGACTGGTATATGGACTGGGATATAGATTAGGATAAGGACTGGGATATGGACTTGGATATGGACTGTTATATGGACCGGAATATGGACTTGGATATGGACTCTTATATGGACCGGGATATGGACTGGTTTATGGACTGGGATATAGACTGGGATATAGACTGTTATATCGACTGGGATATGGTCTGGGATATGGACTGGGATATAGACCAGGATATGAACCAGGATATGGACCGAGATATGGACTGGGATATGGACTGGGATATAGATTAGGATATGGACTGGTATATGGACTGGGATATGGACCGAGATATGGACCGGAATATGGACTGGGATATGGAATGTAATATGGACCGGGATATGGACCGGGATATGGACTGGGATATGGATTGGGATATGGACTGGGAAATAGATTAGGATATGGACTGGTATATGGACTGGGATATGGACTGGGATATGTACTGTTATATGGACTGGGATATGGACCTGGATATGGACCGGGATATGGACCGGGATATGGACTGGGATATGGACTGGGATATGGACCAGGATATGGACCGGGATATGGACTGGGATATGGACAATGATATGGGCCAGGATATGGACCGGGATATGGACTGGGATATGGACTTTTATATGGACCGGGATATTGACCGGTATATGGACTGGCATATGGACCGGGATATGGACCGGGATATGGACTGGGATATGGACTGGGATATAGATTAGGATATAGACTGGTATATGGACTGGAATATGGACAAGGATATGGACCGTGATATGGACTGGGATATGGACCAGGATATGGACTGGGATATGGACCGGGATATGAACAGGGATATGGACTATTATATGGACCGGGATATGGACCAGGATATGGACCGGTATATGGACTGGGATATGGACTGGGATATGGACCGGGATATGGACCAGGATATGGACCAGGATATGGTCTGGGATATGGACCGGGATATGGACTGGGATATGGTCCGGGATATGGACCAGGATATGGACCGGGATATGGACCGGGATATGGACTGGGATATGGACCGGGTTATGGACCGGGATATGGACCGGGATATGGCCCGGGATATGGAGTAGGATATAGATTAGGATATGGACTGGTATATGGACTGGTATATGGACTGGGATATGGACTGGGATATGGACTGTTATATGACCGGGATGTGGACCGGGATGTGGACCGGGATATGGACCGGGATATGGACTGGGATATGGACTGTTATATGGACCAGGATATGGACCGGGATATGGTCTGGGATATGGACTGGGATATGGACCGGGATATGGACCGGGATATGGACTGGGATATGGACTGGGATATAGACTGGGATATAGACCAGGATATGGAGAAGGATATTGACTGGGATATAGACCAGGATATGGAGAAGGATATTGACTGGGATATGGACCGGGATATGGACTGGGATATGGACTGTTATATGGACCGGGATGTGGACCGGGATATGGACCGGGATATGGACTGGGATATGGACTGGGATATAGATTAGGATATAGACTGGAATATGGACTGGGATATGGACCAGGATATGGACCGGGATATGGACTGGGATATGGACCGGGATATGGACCGGGATATGGACTTTTATATGGACTGGGATATTGACCGGTATATGGACTGGCATATGGACCGGGATATGGACCGGGATATGGACTGGGATATGGACTAGGATATAGATTAGGATATGGATTAGTATATGGACTGTTATATGGACCAGGATATGGACCGGGATATGGACTGGGATATGGACTGGGATATGGACCAGGATATGGACTGGGATATAGACGAGGATAGGGACCAGGATATGGACTGGGATATAGACCGCGATATTGACTGGGACATGGACTGTTATATGGACCGGGATATGGACCAGGATATGGACCAGGATATGGTCTGGGATATGGACCGGGATATGGACTGGGATATGGACCGGGATATGGACCGGGATATGGACTGGGATATAGACCAGGATATGGAGAAGGATATGGACTGTTATATGGACCGGGATATGGACTGGGATATGGACTGTTATATGGACCGGGATATGGACCGGGATATGGACCGGGATATGGACCGGGATATAGATTAGGATATAGACTGGTATATGGACTGGGATATGGACTGGGATATGGACAGGGATATGAACCAGGATATGGACAGGGATATGGAATGTTATATGGACTGTTATATGGACCGGGATATGGACCAGGATATGGACCAGGATATGGTATGGGATATGGACTGGGATATGGATTGGTATATGGACTGGGATATGGACGGGGATATGGACCGGGATATGGACCAGGATATGGACTGGGATATGGACCGGGATATGGACTGGGATATGGACTGGGATATAGATTAGGATATGGACTATGATATGGACTTGGATATGGACTGTTATATGGACCGGAATATGGACTGGGATATGGACTGTGATATGGACCGGGATATGGACTTGGATATGGACTGGGATATGCACTGTTATATGGACCGGGATATGGACAGGGATATGGACTGAGATATGGACTGTTATAAGGACCGGGATATGGACCGGGATATGGACTGAGATATGGACCGGTATATGGACTGGGATATGGACCGAGATATGGACTAGGATATGGACCGGGATATGGACCGGTATATGGACTGGGATATGGACCGGGATACGGACTGGTATATGGACTGGGATATAGATTAGGATAAGGACTGGGATATGGACATGGATATGGACTGTTATATGGACCGGAATATGGACTGGGATATGGACTGTTATATGGACCGGGATATGGACTGGTTTATGGACTGGGATATAGACTGGGATATAGACTGTTATATCGACTGGGATATAGACTGTTATATCGACTGGGATATGGTCTGGGATATGGACTGGGATATAGACCAGGATATTTACCAGGATATGGACCGAGATATGGACTGGGATATGGACTGGGATATAGATTAGGATATGGACTGGTATATGGACTGGGATATGGACCGAGATATGGACCGGAATATGGACTGGGATATGGAATGTAATATGGACCGGGATATGGACCGGGATATGGACTGGGATATAGATTAGGATATGGACTGGTATATGGACTGGGATATGGACTGGGATATGTACTGTTATATGGACCGGAATATGGACCGGGATTTGGACTGGGATATGGATTGTTATATGGACAGGGATATGGACCGGGATGTGGACCGGGTTATGGACTGGGATATGGACCGGGATATGGACCGGAATATGGACTGGGATATGGACTGTTATATGGACTGGGATATGGACCGGGATATGGACTGGGATATGGACTGTTATATTGACTGGGATATGGACTGGGATATGGACTGGGATATAGATTAGGATATGGACTTTTATATGGACTGTTATATGGACCGGGATATGGACCGGGATATGGACAAGGATATGGACTGGGATATAGACCAGGATATGGACCGGGATATGTACTGGGACATGGACTGTTATATGGACCGGGATATGGACCAGGATATGGACCAGGATATGGACTGGGATATGGACCGGGATATGGACTGGGATATAGATTAGGATATGGACTGGGATATGGACTTGGATATGGACTCTTATATGGACCGGACAATGGACTGTTATATGGACTGTTATATGGACCGGAATATGGACCGGGATATGGACTGGTTTATGGACTGGGATATGTACTGGGATATGGACTGTTATATGGACCGGGACATGGACCGGAATATGGACTGGGATATGGACTGGGATATGGACCAGGATATGGACCGGTATATAGACTGGGATATGGACCGGGATATGGACCGGGATATGGACTGGGATATAGACCACGATATGGACCAGGATATGGACTGGGATATGGACCTGGATATGGACTGGGATATGGACCTGGATATGGACCTGGATATGGACTGGGATATGGACTGTTATATGGACGGGGATATGGACCGTGATATGGACCGGGATATGGACTGTGAAATAGATGAGGATAAAGACTGGTATATGGACCGGGATATGGACTGTTATATGGACCGGGATATGGACCGGGATATGGACTGGGATAAGGACTGGGATATAGATTAGGATATAGACTGGTATATAGACTGGGATATGGACTGGGATATGGACTGTTATATGGACCGGGATATGGACTGGGATATAGATTACGATATAGACTGGGATATGGACTTTGATATTGACTCTTATATGGACCGGGATATGGACTGGTTTATGGACTGGGATATGGACTGTTATATGGACCGTGATATGGACTGGGATATGGACTGTTATATGGACCGGGATATGGACTGGATTATGGACTGTTATACGGACCGGGATATGGACCGGGATATGGACTGGGATATGGACTGGGATATGGACTGGGATATAGATTAGGATATGGACCGGGATATGGACTGTGGTATGGACTGGGATATGGACCGGGATATGGACTGGGATATAGACCAGGATATGGAGAAGGATATTGACTGGGATATGGACCGGGATATGGATTGGGATATGGACCGGGATATGGACCGGGATATGGACCGGGATATGGACTGGGATATGGACTGGGATATAGATTAGGATATAGACTGGTATATGGACTGGGATATGGACCGGGATATGGACCGGGATATGGACTGGGATATGGAAAAGGATATGGACCAGGATATGGACCGGGATATGGACCAGGATATGGACTTTTATATGGACCGGGATATTGACCGGTATATGGACTGGCATATGGACCGGGATATGGACCGGGATATGGACTGGGATATGGACTGGGATATAGATTAGGATATAGACTGGTATATGGACTGGAATATGGACAAGGATAAGGACAGGGATATGGACTAGGATATGGACCAGGATATGGACTGGGATATGGACCGGGATATGGACTGGGATACGGAATATTATATGGACCGGGATATGGACCGGGATATGGACCAGGATATGGACCGGTATATGGACTTGCATATGGACCGGGATATGGACCGGGATATGGACTGGGATATGGACCGGGATATAGATAAGGATATGGACTAGTATATGGACAGGGATATGGACTGTTATATGGACCGGGATATGGACTGGGATATGGACTGGGATATGGACCGGGATATGGACCAGGATATGGACCAGGATGTGGTCTGGGATATGGACCGGGATATGGACTGGGATATGGTCCGGGATATGGACCAGGATATGGACCGGGATATGGACCGGGATATGGACTGGGATATAGACCAGGATATGGAGAAGGATATGGACTGGGATATGGACCGGGATATGGACAGGGATATGGACCGGGATATGGACCGGGATATGGACCGGGATATGGCCCGGGATATGGAGTAGGATATAGATTAGTATATGGACTGGTATATGGACTGGTATATGGACTGGGATATGGACTGGGATATGGACTGTTATATGGACCAGGATATGGACCGGGATATGGACTGGGATATGGACTGTTATATGGACTGGGATATGGACCGGGATATGGACCGGGATATGGACTGGGATATGGACTGGGATATAGACCAGGATATGGAGAAGGATATTGACTGGGATATAGACCAGGATATGGAGAAGGATATTGACTGGGATATGGACCGGGATATGGACTGGGATATGGACTGTTATATGGACCGAGATGTGGACCGGGATATGGACCGGGATATGGACTGGGATATGGACTGGGATATAGATTAGGATATAGACTGGTATATGGACTGGGATATGGACCAGGATATGGACCGGGATATGGACTGGGATATGGACTGTTATATGGACCAGGATATGGACCGGGATATGGACTGGGATATGGGCTGTTATATGGACCGGGACATGGACCGGAATATGGACTGGGATATGGACTGGGATATGGACCAGGATATGGACCGGTATATAGACTGGGATATGGACCGGGATATGGACCGGGATATGGACTGGGATATAGACCACGATATGGACCCGGATATGGACTGGGATATGGACCTGGATATGGACTGGGATATGGACCTGGATATGGACCTGGATATGGACTGGGATATGGACTGTTATATGGACGGGGATATGGACCGTGATATGGACCGGGATATGGACTGTGAAATAGATGAGGATAAAGACTGGTATATGGACCGGGATATGGACTGTTATATGGACCGGGATATGGACCGGGATATGGACTGGGATAAGGACTGGGATATAGATTAGGATATAGACTGGTATATAGACTGGGATATGGACTGGGATATGGACTGTTATATGGACCGGGATATGGACTGGGATATAGATTACGATATAGACTGGGATATGGACTTTGATATTGACTCTTATATGGACCGGGATATGGACTGGTTTATGGACTGGGATATGGACTGTTATATGGACCGTGATATGGACTGGGATATGGACTGTTATATGGACCGGGATATGGACTGGATTATGGACTGTTATACGGACCGGGATATGGACCGGGATATGGACTGGGATATGGACTGGGATATGGACTGGGATATAGATTAGGATATAGACCGGGATATGGACTGGGATATGGACTGTTATATAGACCGGGATATGGACCGGGATATGGACTGTGGTATGGACTGGGATATGGACCGGGATATGGACTGGGATATAGACCAGGATATGGAGAAGGATATTGACTGGGATATGGACCGGGATATGGATTGGGATATGGACCGGGATATGGACCGGGATATGGACTGGGATATGGACTGGGATATAGATTAGGATATAGACTGGTATATGGACTGGGATATGGACCGGGATATGGACCGGGATATGGACTGGGATATGGAAAAGGATATGGACCAGGATATGGACCGGGATATGGACCAGGATATGGACTTTTATATGGACCGGGATATTGACCGGTATATGGACTGGCATATGGACCGGGATATGGACCGGGATATGGACTGGGATATGGACTGGGATATAGATTAGGATATAGACTGGTATATGGACTGGAATATGGACAAGGATAAGGACAGGGATATGGACTAGGATATGGACCAGGATATGGACTGGGATATGGACCGGGATATGGACTGGGATACGGAATATTATATGGACCGGGATATGGACCGGGATATGGACCAGGATATGGACCGGTATATGGACTTGCATATGGACCGGGATATGGACCGGGATATGGACTGGGATATGGACCGGGATATAGATAAGGATATGGACTAGTATATGGACAGGGATATGGACTGTTATATGGACCGGGATATGGACTGGGATATGGACTGGGATATGGACCGGGATATGGACCAGGATATGGACCAGGATGTGGTCTGGGATATGGACCGGGATATGGACTGGGATATGGTCCGGGATATGGACCAGGATATGGACCGGGATATGGACCGGGATATGGACTGGGATATAGACCAGGATATGGAGAAGGATATGGACTGGGATATGGACCGGGATATGGACAGGGATATGGACCGGGATATGGACCGGGATATGGACCGGGATATGGCCCGGGATATGGAGTAGGATATAGATTAGTATATGGACTGGTATATGGACTGGTATATGGACTGGGATATGGACTGGGATATGGACTGTTATATGGACCAGGATATGGACCGGGATATGGACTGGGATATGGACTGTTATATGGACTGGGATATGGACCGGGATATGGACCGGGATATGGACTGGGATATGGACTGGGATATAGACCAGGATATGGAGAAGGATATTGACTGGGATATAGACCAGGATATGGAGAAGGATATTGACTGGGATATGGACCGGGATATGGACTGGGATATGGACTGTTATATGGACCGAGATGTGGACCGGGATATGGACCGGGATATGGACTGGGATATGGACTGGGATATAGATTAGGATATAGACTGGTATATGGACTGGGATATGGACCAGGATATGGACCGGGATATGGACTGGGATATGGACTGTTATATGGACCAGGATATGGACCGGGATATGGACTGGGATATGGGCTGTTATATGGACCGGGATATGGACCGGGATATGGACCGGGATATGGACCGGAATATGGACTGGGATATGGACTGTTATATGGACTGGGATATGGACCGGGATATGGACTGGGATATGGACTGTTATATTGACTGGGATATGGACCGGGATATGGACCGGGATATGGACAAGGATATGGACTGGGATATAGACCAGGATATGGACCGGGATATGGACTGGGACATGGACTGTTATATGGACCGGGATATGGACCAGGATATGGACCAGGATATGGACTGGGATATGGACCGGGATATGGACTGGGATATAGATTAGGATATGGACTGGGATATGGACTTGGATATGGACTGTTATATGGACCGGACAATGGACTGTTATATGGACTGTTATATGGACCGGAATATGGACCGGGATATGGACTGGTTTATGGACTGGGATATGTACTGGGATATGGACTGTTATATGGACCGGGATATGGACCGGAATATGGACTGGGATATGGACTGCGATATGGACCAGAATATGGACCGGTATATAGACTGGGATATGGACCGGGATATGGACCGGGATATGGACTGGGATATAGACCACGATATGGACCAGGATATGGACTGGGATATGGACCTGGATATGGACTGGGATATGGACTGTTATATGGACCTGGATATGGACTGGGATATGTACTGTTATATGGACGGGGATATGGACCGTGATATGGACCGGGATATGGACTGGGATATGGACTGTGAAATAGATGAGGATAAAGACTGGTATATGGACCGGGATATGGACTGTTATATGGACCGGGATATGGACCGGGATATGGACTGGGATAAGGACTGGGATATAGATTAGGATATAGACTGGTATATAGACTGGGATATGGACTGGGATATGGACTGTTATATGGACCGGGATATGGACTGGGATATAGATTACGATATAGATTGGGATATGGACTTTGATATTGACTCTTATATGGACCGGGATATGGACTGGTTTATGGACTGGGATATGGACTGTTATATGGACCGTGATATGGACTGGGATATGGACTGTTATATGGACCGGGATATGGACTGGATTATGGACTGTTATACGGACCGGGATATGGACCGGGATATGGACCGGGATATGGACTGGGATATGGACTGGGATATAGATTAGGATATAGACTGGTATATGGACTGGGATATGGACCGCGATATGGACCGGAATATGGACTGGGATATGGACTGTTATATAGACCGGGATATGGACCGGGATATGGACTGTGGTATGGACTGGGATATGGACCGGGATATGGACTGGGATATAGACCAGGATATGGAGAAGGATATTGACTGGGATATGGACCAGGATATGGACCGGGATATGGACCGGGATATGGACTGGGATATGGACTGGGATATAGATTAGGATATAGACTGGTATATGGACTGGGATATGGACCGGGATATGGACCGGGATATGGACTGGGATATGGAAAAGGATATGGACCAGGATATGGACCGGGATATGGACCAGGATATTGACTTTTATATGGACCGGGATATTGACCGGTATATGGACTGGCATATGGACCGGGATATGGACCGGGATATGGACTGGGATATGGACTGGGATATAGATTAGGATATAGACTGGTATATGGACTGGAATATGGACAAGGATAAGGACAGGGATATGGACTAGGATATGGACCAGGATATGGACTGGGATATGGACCGGGATATGGACTGGGATACGGAATATTATATGGACCGGGATATGGACCAGGATATGGACCGGTATATGGACTTGCATATGGACCGGGATATGGACCGGGATATGGACTGGGATATGGACCGGGATATAGATTAGGATATGGACTAGTATATGGACAGGGATATGGACTGTTATATGGACCGGGATATGGACTGGGATATGGACTGGGATATGGACCGGGATATGGACCAGGATATGGACCAGGATGTGGTCTGGGATATGGACCGGGATATGGACTGGGATATGGTCCGGGATATGGACCAGGATATGGACCGGGATATGGACCGGGATATGGACTGGGATATAGACCAGGATATGGAGAAGGATATGGACTGGGATATGGACCGGGATATGGACAGGGATATGGACCGGGATATGGACCGGGATATGGACCGGGATATGGCCCGGGATATGGAGTAGGATATAGATTAGTATATGGACTGGTATATGGACTGGTATATGGACTGGGATATGGACTGGGATATGGACTGTTATATGGACCAGGATATGGACCGGGATATGGACTGGGATATGGACTGTTATATGGACCGGGATATGGACCGGGATATGGACCGGGATATGGACTGGGATATGGACTGGGATATAGACCAGGATATGGAGAAGGATATTGACTGGGATATAGACCAGGATATGGAGAAGGATATTGACTGGGATATGGACCGGGATATGGACTGGGATATGGACTGTTATATGGACAGAGATGTGGACCGGGATATGGACCGGGATATGGACTGGGATATGGACTGGGATATAGATTAGGATATAGACTGGTATATGGACTGGGATATGGACCAGGATATGGACCGGGATATGGACTGGGATATGGACTGTTATATGGACCAGGATATGGACCGGGATATGGACTGGGATATGGGCTGTTATATGGACCGGGATATGGACCGGGATATGGACCGGGATATGGACTGGGATTTGGACTGGGATATAGACCAGGATATGGAGAAGGATATTGACTGGGATATAGACCAGGATATGGAGAAGGATATTGACTGGGATATAGACCGGGATATGGACTGGGATATGGACTGCTTATGGACCGGGATGTGGACCGGGATATGGACTGGGATATAGATTAGGATATAGACTGGTATATGGACTGGGATATGGACCAGGATATGGACCGGGATATGGACTGGGATATCGAAAATTATATGGACCAGGATATGGACCGGGATATGGACTGGGATATGGACTTTTATATGGACCGGGATATTGACCGGTATATGGACTGGCATATGGACTGGGATATAGACAGGGATATGGACTGGGATATGGACTGGGATATAGATTAGGATATAGACTGGTATATGGACTGGAATATGGACAAGGATATGGACCGTGATATGGACTGGGATATGGACCAGGATATGGACTGGGATATGGACCGGGATATGAACTGGGATACGGACTATTATATGGACCGGGATATGGACCTGGATATGGACCAGGATATGGACCGGTATATGGACTGGGATATGGACCGGGATATGGACCGGGATATGGACCAGGATATGGACCAGGATATGGATTGGGATATGGTCCTGGATATGGACCAGGATATGGACCGGGATATGGCCCGGGATATGGACTAGGATATAGATTAGGATATGGACTGGTATATGGACTGGTATATGGACTGGGATATGGACTGGGATATGGACTGTTATATGGACCAGGATATGGACCGGGATATGGACTGGGATATGGACTGTTATATAGACCGGGATATGGACCGGGATATGGACCGGTATATGGACCGGGATATGGACTGGGGTATGGACTGGGATATAGACCAGGATATGGAGAAGGATATTGACTGGGATATAGACCAGGATATGGAGAAGGATATTGACTGGGATATGGACCGGGATATGGACTGGGATAAGGACTGTTATATGGAACGGGATGTGGACCGGGATATGGACCGGGATATGGACTGGGATATGGACTGTTATATGGACCAGGATATGGACCGGGATATGGACTGGGATATGGACTGTTATATGGACCGGGATATGGACCGGGATATGGACCGGGATATGGACTGGGATATCGACTGGGATATGGACTGGGATATGGACTGGGATATGAACTGTTATATGGACCGGCATATGGACCAGGATATGGACCGGGATATGGACCGGGATATGGACCGGGATATGGACTGGGATATGGTCCGGGATATGGGCTGGGATATGGACCGGGATATGGACCGTGATATGGACTGGGATATAGACCAGGATATGGAGAAGGATATGGACTGGGATATGGACCGGGATATGGACTGGGATATGGACTGTTATATGGACCGGGATATGGACCGGGATATGGACCGGGATATGGACTGGGATATGGACTTTTATATGGACCGGGATATTTAACGGTATATGGACTGGCATATGGACCGGGATATGGACCGGGATATGGACTGGGATATGGACTGGGATATAGATTAGGATATGGATTAGTATATGGACTGTTATATGGACCGGGATATGGACCGGGATATGGACTGGGATATGGACCGGGATATGGACCAGGATATGGACTGGGATATGGACCGGGATATGGACTGGGACATGGACTGTTATATGGACAGGGATATGGACCAGGATATGGACCGGGATATGGAATGTTATATGGACTCTTATATGGACCGGGATATGGACCAGGATATGGACCAGGATATGGTATGGGATATGGACCGGGATATGGACTGGGATATGGACTGGGATATAGATTAGGATATGGACTGTGATATGGACTTGGATATGGACTGTTATATGGACCGGAATATGGACTGGGATATGGACAGTGATATGGACCGGGATATGGACCGGGATATGGACTGGGATATGGACTGGGATATGGACTGTTATATGGACCGGGATATGGACCGGGATATGGACTGGGATATGGACTGTTATATGGACCGGGATATGGACCGGGATATGGACTGGGATATGGACCGGGATATGGACTGGGATATGGACCGAGATATGGACTGGGATATGGACCGGGATATGGACTGGGATATTGTCAAGGATATAGACCGGGATATGGACCGGGATATGGACCAGGATATGGACCGGTATATGGACTGGGATATGGACCGGGATATGGACTGGTATATGGACTGGGATATAGATTAGGATAAGGACTGGGATATGGACTTGGATATGGACTGTTATATGGACCGGAATATGGACTTGGATATGGACTGTTATATGGACCGGGATATGGACTGGTTTATGGACTGGGATATAGACAGGGATATAGACTGTTATATCGACTGGGATATGGTCTGGGATATGGACTGGGATATAGACCAGGATATGAACCAGGATATGGACCGAGATATGGACTGGGATATGGACTGGGATATAGATTAGGATATGGACTGGTATATGGACTGGGATATGGACCGAGATATGGACCGGAATATGGACTGGGATATGGAATGTAATATGGACCGGGATATGGACCGGGATATGGACTGGGATATGGATTGGGATATGGACTGGGAAATAGATTAGGATATGGACTGGTATATGGACTGGGATATGGACTGGGATATGTACTGTTATATGGACTGGGATATGGACCAGGATATGGACCGGGATATGGACCGGGATATAGACCACGATATGGACCAGGATAAGGACCAGGATATGGACCAGGATATGGACCGGGATATGGACTGGGATATGGACTGTGAAAGAGATTAGGATAAAGACTGGTATATGAACCGGGATATGGACTGTTATATGGACGGGGATATGGACCGGGATATGGACTGGGATATGGACTGTGATATAGATTAGGATATAGACTGGTATATAGACTGGGATATGGACTAGGATATGGACTGTTATATGAACCGGGATATGGACTGGGATATGGACTGGGATATGGACTGGGATATAGGTTACGATATAGACTGGGATATGGACTGGGATATGGACTGTTATATGGACCGGGATATGGACTGGTTTATGGACTGGGATATGGACTGTTATATGGACCGGGATATGGACTGGGATATGGACTGTTATATGGACCGGGATATGGACTGGATTATGGACTGTTATATGGACCGGGATATGGACCGGGATAAGGACCGGGATATGGACTGGGATATGGACTGGGATATAGATTAGGATATAGACTGGTATATGGACTGGGATATGGACCGCGATATGGACCGGAATATGGACTGGGATATGGACTGTTATATGGACCGGGATATAGACCGGGATATGGACTGGGATATGGACTGGGATATAGACTTTTTTATGGACCGGGATATGGACTGGGATATAGACCAGGATATGGAGAAGGATATTGACTGGGATATGAACCGGGATATGGACTGGGATATGGACCTGGATATGGACCGGGATATGGACCGGGATATGGACTGGGATATGGACTGGGATATGGACCAGGATATGGACCGGGATATGGACTGGGATATGGACAATGATATGGACCAGGATATGGACCGGGATATGGACTGGGATATGGACTTTTATATGGACCGTGATATTGACCGGTATATTGACTGGCATATGGACCGGGATATGGACCGGGATATGGACTGGGATATGGACTGGGATATAGATTAGGATATAGACTGGTATATGGACTGGAATATGGACAAGGATATGGACCGTGATATGGACTGGGATATGGACCAGGATATGGACTGGGATATGGACCGGGATATGAACAGGGATATGGACTATTATATGGACCGGGATATGGACCAGGATATGGACCGGTATATGGACTGGGATATGGACTGGGATATGGACCGGGATATGGACCAGGATATGGACCAGGATATGGTCTGGGATATGGACCGGGATATGGACTGGGATATGGTCCGGGATATGGACCAGGATATGGACCGGGATATGGACCGGGATATGGACTGGGATATGGCCCGGGATATGGAGTAGGATATAGATTAGGATATGGACTGGTATATGGACTGGTATATGGACTGGGATATGGACTGGGATATGGACTGTTATATGGACCGGGATGTGGACCGGGATGTGGACCGGGATATGGACCGGGATATGGACTGGGATATGGACTGTTATATGGACCAGGATATGGACCGGGATATGTACCGGGATATGGACTGGGATATGGACTGGGATAAGGACTGGGATATAGACCAGGATATGGAGAAGGATATTGACTGGGATATAGACCAGGATATGGAGAAGGATATTGACTGGGATATGGACCGGGATATGGACTGGGATATGGACTGTTATATGGACCGGGATGTGGACCGGGATATGGACCGGGATATGGACTGGGATGTGGACTGGGATATACATTACGATATAGACTGGAATATGGACCGGGATATGGACCAGGATATGGACCGGGATATGGACTGGGATATGGACAAGGATATGGACTGGGATATGGACCGGGATATGGACCGGGATATGGACTTTTATATGGACTGGGATATTGACCGGTATATGGACTGGCATATGGACCGGGATATGGACCGGGATATGGACTGGGATATGGACTGGGATATAGATTAGGATATGGATTAGTATATGGACTGTTATATGGACCAGGATATGGACCGGGATATGGACTGGGATATGGACTGGGATATGGACCAGGATATGGACTGGGATATAGACGAGGATATGGACCAGGATATGGACTGGGATATAGACCGCGATATTGACTGGGACATGGACTGTTACATGGACCGGGATATGGACCAGGATATGGACCAGGATATGGTCTGGGATATGGACCGGGATATGGACTGGGATATGGACCGGGATATGGACCGGGATATGGACTGGGATATAGACCAGGATATGGAGAAGGATATGGACTGTTATATGGACCGGGATATGGACTGGGATATGGACTGTTATATGGACCGGGATATGGACCGGGATATGGACCGGGATATGGACCGGGATATAGATTAGGATATAGACTGGTATATGGACTGGGATATGGACTGGGATATGGACAGGGATATGGACAAGGATATGGACAGGGATATGGAATGTTATATGGACTGTTATATGGACCGGGATATGGACCAGGATATGGACCAGGATATGGTATGGGATATGGACTGGGATATGGATTGGTATATGGACTGGGATATGGACGGGGATATGGACCGGGATATGGACCAGGATATGGACTGGGATATGGACCGGGATATGGACTGGGATATGGACTGGGATATAGATTAGGATATGGACTATGATATGGACTTGGATATGGACTGTTATATGGACCGGAATATGGACTGGGATATGGACTGTGATATGGACCGGGATATGGACTTGGATATGGACTGGGATATGGACTGTTATATGGACCGGGATATGGACAGGGATATGGACTGGGATATGGACTGTTATAAGGACCGGGATATGGACCGGGATATGGACTGAGATATGGACCGGTATATGGACTGGGATATGGACCGAGATATGGACTAGGATATGGACCGGGATATGGACTGGGATATGGACCGGGATACGGACTGGTATATGGACTGGGATATAGATTAGGATAAGGACTGGGATATGGACATGGATATGGACTGTTATATGGACCGGAATATGGACTGGGATATGGACTGTTATATGGACCGGGATATGGACTGGTTTATGGACTGGGATATAGACTGGGATATAGACTGTTATATCGACTGGGATATGGTCTGGGATATGGACTGGGATATAGACCAGGATATTTACCAGGATATGGACCGAGATATGGACTGGGATATGGACTGGGATATAGATTAGGATATGGACTGGTATATGGACTGGGATATGGACCGAGATATGGACCGGAATATGCACTGGGATATGGAATGTAATATGGACCGGGCTATGGACCGGGATATGGACTGGGATATAGATTAGGATATGGACTGGTATATGGACTGGGATATGGACTGGGATATGTACTGTTATATGGACCGGAATATGGACCGGGATTTGGACTGGGATATGGATTGTTATATGGACAGGGATATGGATCGGGATATGGACCGGGTTATGGACTGGGATATGGACCGGGATATGGACCGGAATATGGACTGGGATATGGACTGTTATATGGACTGGGATATGGACTGGGATATGGACTGGGATATAGATTAGGATATGGACTTTTATATGGACTGTTATATGGACCGGGATATGGACCGGAATATGGACAAGGATATGGACTGGGATATAGACCAGGATATGGACCGGGATATGGACTGGGACATGGACTGTTATATGGACCGGGATATGGACCAGGATATGGACCAGGATATGGACTGGGATATGGACTGGGATATGGACTGGGATATAGATTAGGATATGGACTGGGATATGGACTTGGATATGGACTGTTATATGGACCGGACAATGGACTGTTATATGGACTGTTATATGGACCGGAATATGGACCGGGATATGGACTGGGATATGGACTGGGATATGGACCAGGATATGGACCGGTATATAGACTGGGATATGGACCGGGATATGGACCGGGATATGGACTGGGATATAGACCACGATATGGACCAGGATATGGACTGGGATATGGACCTGGATATGGACTGGGATATGGACTGTTATATGGACGGGGATATGGACCGGGATATGGACCGGGATATGGACTGGGATATGGACTGTGAAATAGATGAGGATAAAGACTGGTATATGGACCGGGATATGGACTGTTATATGGACCGGGATATGGACCGGGATATGGACTGGGATAAGGACTGGGATATAGATTAGGATATAGACTGGTATAAAGACTGGGATATGGACTGGGATATGGACTGTTATATGGACCGAGATATGGACTGGGATATAGATTACGATATAGACTGGGATATGGACTTTGATATTGACTCTTATATGGACCGGGATATGGACTGGTTTATGGACTGGGATATGGACTGTTATATGGACCGTGATATGGACTGGGATATGGACTGTTATATGGACCGGGATATGGACTGGATTATGGACTGTTATACGGACCGGGATATGGACCGGGATATGGACCGGGATATGGACTGGGATATGGACTGGGATATAGATTAGGATATAGACTGGTATATGGACTGGGATATCGACCGCGATATGGACCGGAATATGGACTGGGATATGGACTGTTATATAGACCGGGATATGGACCGGGATATGGACTGTGGTATGGACTGGGATATGGACCGGGATATGGACTGGGATATAGACCAGGATATGGAGAAGGATATTGACTGGGATATGGACCGGGATATGGATTGGGATATGGACCGGGATATGGACCGGGATATGGACTGGGATATGGACTGGGATATAGATTAGGATATAGACTGGTATATGGACTGGGATATGGACTGGGATATGGACAGGGATATGGACAAGGATATGGACAGGGATATGGAATGTTATATGGACTGTTATATGGACCGGGATATGGACCAGGATATGGACCAGGATATGGTATGGGATATGGACTGGGATATGGATTGGTATATGGACTGGGATATGGACGGGGATATGGACCGGGATATGGACCAGGATATGGACTGGGATATGGACCGGGATATGGACTGGGATATGGACTGGGATATAGATTAGGATATGGACTATGATATGGACTTGGATATGGACTGTTATATGGACCGGAATATGGACTGGGATATGGACTGTGATATGGACCGGGATATGGACTTGGATATGGACTGGGATATGGACTGTTATATGGACCGGGATATGGACAGGGATATGGACTGGGATATGGACTGTTATAAGGACCGGGATATGGACCGGGATATGGACTTAGATATGGACCGGTATATGGACTGGGATATGGACCGAGATATGGACTAGGATATGGACCGGGATATGGACTGGGATATGGACCGGGATATGGACCGGTATATGGACTGGGATATGGACCGGGATACGGACTGGTATATGGACTGGGATATAGATTAGGATAAGGACTGGGATATGGACATGGATATGGACTGTTATATGGACCGGAATATGGACTGGGATATGGACTGTTATATGGACCGGGATATGGACTGGTTTATGGACTGGGATATAGACTGGGATATAGACTGTTATATCGACTGGGATATGGTCTGGGATATGGACTGGGATATAGACCAGGATATTTACCAGGATATGGACCGAGATATGGACTGGGATATGGACTGGGATATAGATTAGGATATGGACTGGTATATGGACTGAGATATGGACCGAGATATGGACCAGAATATGGACTGGGATATGGAATGTAATATGGACCGGGCTATGGACCGGGATATGGACTGGGATATAGATTAGGATATGGACTGGGATATGGACTGGGATATGGATTGGGATATGGACTGGGAAATAGATTAGGATATGGACTGGTATATGGACTGGGATATGGACTGGGATATGTACTGTTATATGGACCGGAATATGGACCGGGATTTGGACTGGGATATGGATTGTTATATGGACAGGGATATGGATCGGGATATGGACCGGGTTATGGACTGGGATATGGACCGGGATATGGACCGGAATATGGACTGGGATATGGACTGTTATATGGACTGGGATATGGACCGGGATATGGACTGGGATATGGACTGTTATATTGACTGGGATATGGACTGGGATATGGACTGGGATATAGATTAGGATATGGACTTTTATATGGACTGTTATATGGACCGGGATATGGACCGGAATATGGACAAGGATATGGACTGGGATATAGACCAGGATATGGACCGGGATATGGACTGGGACATGGACTGTTATATGGACCGGGATATGGACCAGGATATGGACCAGGATATGGACTGGGATATGGACTGGGATATGGACTGGGATATAGATTAGGATATGGACTGGGATATGGACTTGGATATGGACTGTTATATGGACCGGACAATGGACTGTTATATGGACTGTTATATGGACCGGAATATGGACCGGGATATGGACTGGTTTATGGACTGGGATATGTACTGGGATATGGACTGTTATATGGACCGGGATATGGACCGGAATATGGACTGGGATATGGACTGGGATATGGACCAGGATATGGACCGGTATATAGACTGGGATATGGACCGGGATATGGACTGGGATATAGATTACGATATAGACTGGGATATGGACTTTGATATTGACTCTTATATGGACCGGGATATGGACTGGTTTATGGACTGGGATATGGACTGTTATATGGACCGTGATATGGACTGGGATATGGACTGTTATATGGACCGGGATATGGACTGGATTATGGACTGTTATACGGACCGGGATATGGACCGGGATATGGACCGGGATATGGACTGGGATATGGACTGGGATATAGATTAGGATATAGACTGGTATATGGACTGGGATATCGACCGCGATATGGACCGGAATATGGACTGGGATATGGACTGTTATATAGACCGGGATATGGACCGGGATATGGACTGTGGTATGGACTGGGATATGGACCGGGATATGGACTGGGATATAGACCAGGATATGGAGAAGGATATTGACTGGGATATGGACCGGGATATGGATTGGGATATGGACTGGGATATGGACCGGGATATGGACTGGGATATGGACTGGGATATAGATTAGGATATAGACTGGTATATGGACTGGGATATGGACCGGGATATGGACCGGGATATGGACTGGGATATGGAAAAGGATATGGACCAGGATATGGACCGGGATATGGACCAGGATATGGACTTTTATATGGACCGGGATATTGACCGGTATATGGACTGGCATATGGACCGGGATATGGACCGGGATATGGACTGGGATATGGACTGGGATATAGATTAGGATATAGACTGGTATATGGACTGGAATATGGACAAGGATAAGGACAGGGATATGGACTAGGATATGGACCAGGATATGGACTGGGATATGGACCGGGATATGGACTGGGATACGGAATATTATATGGACCGGGATATGGACCGGGATATGGACCAGGATATGGACCGGTATATGGACTTGCATATGGACCGGGATATGGACCGGGATATGGACTGGGATATGGACCGGGATATAGATTAGGATATGGACTAGTATATGGACAGGGATATGGACTGTTATATGGACCGGGATATGGACTGGGATATGGACTGGGATATGGACCGGGATATGGACCAGGATATGGACCAGGATGTGGTCTGGGATATGGACCGGGATATGGACTGGCATATGGTCCGGGATATGGACCAGGATATGGACCGGGATATGGACCGGGATATGGACTGGGATATAGACCAGGATATGGAGAAGGATATGGACTGGGATATGGACCGGGATATGGACAGGGATATGGACCGGGATATGGACCGGGATATGGACCGGGATATGGCCCGGGATATGGAGTAGGATATAGATTAGGATATGGACCGGGATATGGACTGGGATATGGACTGGGATATGGACTGTTATATGGACCAGGATATGGACCGGGATATGGACTGGGATATGGACTGTTATATGGACCGGGATATGGACCGGGATATGGACCGGTATATGGACCGGGATATGGACTAGGATATGGACTGGGATATAGACCAGGATATGGAGAAGGATATTGACTGGGATATAGACCAGGATATGGAGAAGGATATTGACTGGGATATGGACCGGGATATGGACTGGGATATGGACTGTTATATGGACCGAGATGTGGACCGGGATATGGACCGGGATATGGACTGGGATATGGACTGGGATATAGATTAGGATATAGACTGGTATATGGACTGGGATATGGACCAAGATATGGACCGGGATATGGACTGGGATATGGATTGTTATATGGACCAGGATATGGACCGGGATATGGACTGGGATATGGGCTGTTATATGGACCGGGATATGGATCGGGATATGGACCGGGATATGGACTGGGATTTGGACTGGGATATAGACCAGGATATGGAGAAGGATATTGACTGGGATATAGACCAGGATATGGAGAAGGATATTGACTGGGATATGGACTGGGATATGGACTATAATATAGATTTAGATATAGACTGGTATATGGACTGGGATATGGACTGTGGTATGGACTGGGATATGGACCGGGATATGGACTGGGATATAGACCAGGATATGGAGAAGGATATTGACTGGGATATGGACCGGGATATGGATTGGGATATGGACTGGGATATGGACCGGGATATGGACTGGGATATGGACTGGGATATAGATTAGGATATAGACTGGTATATGGACTGGGATATGGACCGGGATATGGACCGGGATATGGACTGGGATATGGAAAAGGATATGGACCAGGATATGGACCGGGATATGGACCAGGATATGGACTTTTATATGGACCGGGATATTGACCGGTATATGGACTGGCATATGGACCGGGATATGGACCGGGATATGGACTGGGATATGGACTGGGATATAGATTAGGATATAGACTGGTATATGGACTGGAATATGGACAAGGATAAGGACAGGGATATGGACTAGGATATGGACCAGGATATGGACTGGGATATGGACCGGGATATGGACTGGGATACGGAATATTATATGGACCGGGATATGGACCGGGATATGGACCAGGATATGGACCGGTATATGGACTTGCATATGGACCGGGATATGGACCGGGATATGGACTGGGATATGGACCGGGATATAGATTAGGATATGGACTAGTATATGGACAGGGATATGGACTGTTATATGGACCGGGATATGGACTGGGATATGGACTGGGATATGGACCGGGATATGGACCAGGATATGGACCAGGATGTGGTCTGGGATATGGACCGGGATATGGACTGGCATATGGTCCGGGATATGGACCAGGATATGGACCGGGATATGGACCGGGATATGGACTGGGATATAGACCAGGATATGGAGAAGGATATGGACTGGGATATGGACCGGGATATGGACAGGGATATGGACCGGGATATGGACCGGGATATGGACCGGGATATGGCCCGGGATATGGAGTAGGATATAGATTAGGATATGGACTGGTATATGGACTGGGATATGGACTGGGATATGGACTGTTATATGGACCAGGATATGGACCGGGATATGGACTGGGATATGGACTGTTATATGGACCGGGATATGGACCGGGATATGGACCGGTATATGGACCGGGATATGGACTGGGATATGGACTGGGATATAGACCAGGATATGGAGAAGGATATTGACTGGGATATAGACCAGGATATGGAGAAGGATATTGACTGGGATATGGACCGGGATATGGACTGGGATATGGACTGTTATATGGACCGAGATGTGGACCGGGATATGGACCGGGATATGGACTGGGATATGGACTGGGATATAGATTAGGATATAGACTGGTATATGGACTGGGATATGGACCAGGATATGGACCGGGATATGGACTGGGATATGGATTGTTATATGGACCAGGATATGGACCGGGATATGGACTGGGATATGGGCTGTTATATGGACCGGGATATGGATCGGGATATGGACCGGGATATGGACTGGGATTTGGACTGGGATATAGACCAGGATATGGAGAAGGATATTGACTGGGATATAGACCAGGATATGGAGAAGGATATTGACTGGGATATGGACTGGGATATGGACTGGGATATAGATTTAGATATAGACTGGTATATGGACTGGGATATGGAACAGGATATGGACCGGGATATGGACTGGGATATGGACAAGGATATGGACTGGGATATGGACTCTGATATGGACATTTATATGGACATTTATATGGACCGGGATATTGACCGGTATATGGACTGGCATATGGACCGGGATATGGACCGGGATATGGACTGGGATATGGACTGGGATATAGATTAGGATATGGATTAGTATATGGACTGTTAAATGGACCGGGATATGGACCGGGATATGGACTGGGATATGGACCGGGATATGGACCAGGATATGGACCGGGATATGGACTGGGACATGGACTGTTATATGGACCGGGATATGGACCAGGATATGGACCAGGATATGGACTGGGATATGGACCGGGATATGGACTGGGATATAGATTAGGATATGGACTGGGATATGGACTTGGATATGGACTGTTATATGGACCGGACAATGGACTGTTATATGGACTGTTATATGGACCGGAATATGGACAGGGATATGGACTGGTTTATGGACTGGGATATGTACTGGGATATGGACTGTTATATGGACTGGGATATGGACCGAGATATGGACTGGGATATGGACTGGGATATGGACCAGGATATGGACCGGTATATAGACTGGGATATGGACCGGGATATGGACCGGGATATGGACTGGGATATGGACTGGGACATAGATTAGGATATAGACTGGTATATGGACTGGGATATGGACCGCGATATGGACTGGGATATGGACTGTTATATGGACCGGGATATGGACTGGGGTATGGACTGTTATATGGACCGGGATATGGACAGGGATATGGATATGGATATGGACTGGGATATGGACCGGGATATGGACTGGGATATAGACCAGGATATCGAGAAGGATATTGACTGGGATATGGACCGGGATATGGATTGGGATATGGACCGGGATATGGACTGGGATATGGACTGGGATATAGATTAGGATATAGACTGGTATATGGACTGTTATATGGACCAGGATATGGACCGGGATATGGACTGGGATATGGAAAAGGATATGGACCAGGATATGGACCGGGATATGGACCAGGATATGGACTTTTATATGGACCGGGATATTGACCGGTATATGGACTGGCATATGGACCGGGATATGGACCAGGATATGGACTGGGATATGGACTGGGATATAGATTAGGATATAGACTGGTATATGGACTGGAATATGGACAAGGATAAGGACAGGGATATGGACTAGGATATGGACCAGGATATGGACTGGGATATGGACCGGGATATGGACTGGGATATGGAATATTATATGGACCGGGATATGGACCGGGATATGGACTGGGATATGGACCGGTATATGGACTTGCATATGGACCGGGATATGGACCGGGATATGGACTGGGATATGGACCGGGATATAGATTAGGATATGGACTAGTATATGGACAGGGATATGGACTGTTATATGGACCGGGATATGGACTGGGGTATGGACTGGGATATGGACTGGGATATGGACCGGGATATGGACTGGGATATGGACTGGGATATAGATTAGGATACGGATTAGTATATGGACTGTTAAATGGACCAGGATATGGACCAGGATATGGTCTGGGATATGGACCGGGATATGGACTGGGATATGGTCCGGGATATGGACCAGGATATGGACTGGGATATGGACCGGGATATGGACTGGGATATAGACCAGGATATGGAGAAGGATATGGACTGGGATATGGACCGGGATATGGACAGGGATATGGACCGGGATATGGACCGGGATATGGACCGGGATATTGCCCGGGATATGGAGTAGGATATAGATTATGATATGGACTGGTATATGGACTGGTATATGGACTGTGATATGGACTGGGATATGGACTGTTATATGGACCAGGATATGGACCGGGATATGGACTGGGATATGGACTGTTATATGGACCGGGATATGGACCGGGATATGGACCGGTATATGGACCGGGATATGGACTGGGATATGGACTGGGATATAGACCAGGATATGGAGAAGGATATTGACTGGGATATAGACCAGGATATGGAGAAGGATATTGACTGGGATATGGACCGGGATATGGACTGGGATATGGACTGCTTTATGGACCGGGATGTGGACCGGGATATGGAACGGGATATGGACTGGGATATGGACTGGGATATAGATTAGGATATAGACTGGTATATGGACTGGGATATGGACCAGGATATGGACCGGGATATGGACTGGGATATGGACTGGGATATGGACTGGGATATGGACCGGGATATGGACATTTATACGGACATTTCTATGGACCGGGATATTGACCGGTATATGGACTGGCATATGGACCGGGATATGGACCGGGATATGGACTGGGATATGGACTGGGATATAGATTAGGATACGGATTAGTATATGGACTGTTAAATGGACCGGGATATGGACCGGGATATGGACTGGGATATGGACCGGGATATGGACCAGGATATGGACTGGGATATAGACGAGGATATGGACAAGGATATGGACTGGGATATAGACCAGGATATGGACCGGGATATGGACTGGGACATGGACTCTTATATGGACCGGGATATGGACCAGGATATGGACCAGGATATGGACAGGGATATGGACCGGGATATGGACTGGGATATAGATTAGGATATGGACTGGGATATGGACTTGGATATGGACTGTTATATGGACCGGACAATGGACTGTTATATGGACTGTTATATGGACGGGGATATGGACCGAGATATGGACCGGGATATGGACCGGGATATGGACTGTTATATGGACTGGGATATGGACTGGGATCTAGATTACGATATAGACTGGGATATGGACTGGGATATGGATTGTTATATGGACCGGGATATGGACCGGGATATGGACTGGTTTATGGACTGGGATATGGACTGGGATATAGACTGTTATATGGACCGGGATATGGACCGGAATATGGACCGGGATATGGACCGGTATATGTACTGGGATATGGACCGGGATATGGACTGGGATATAGATTAGGATATGGACTGGGATATGGGCTGGGATATGGACTGGGATATGGACTTTTATATGGACCTATATATGGACTGGGATATGGAGTGTAATATGGACCGGGATATGGACTGGGATATGGACTCGTTTATGGACTGGGATATTGACTGGGTTATGGGCTGTTATATGGACCGGGATATGGTCCGGGATATGGACTGGGATATTGACTGGCATATGGACCGAGATATGGCCTGGGATATGGACTGGGATATAGACTGGGATATGGACCGGGATATGGACCGGGATATGGACTGGGATATAGACCACGATATGGACCAGGATATGGACTGGGATATGGACCTGGATATGGACTGGGATATGGACTGTTATATGGACGGGGATATGGACTGTTATATGGACCGGGATATGGACTGGGATATGGACTGTGATATACATTAGGATAAAGACTGGTATATGGACTTGGATATGGACTATTATATGGACCGGGATATGGACCGGGATATGGACTGGGATATAGTCTGGGATATGGACTTTTATATGGACCAGCATATGGACCGGGATATGGACTTCGATATGGACTGGGATATAGATTAGGATATAGACTGGTATATAGACTGGGATATGGACCGGGATATGGACTGGAATATGGACAGGGATATGGACTTTTATATGGACCAGCATATGGACCGGGATATGGACTGGGATATAGATTACGATATAGACTGGGATATGGACTGTTATATGGACCGGGATTTGTACCGGGATATGGACTGGGATATGGACTGTTATATGGACCGGGATATGGAATGGGATATGGACTGTGATATGGACCGGGATATGGACCAGGATATGGACCAGGGTATGGACCGGGATATGGACCAGGATATGGACTGGGATATAGACCAGGATATGAACCAGGATATGGACTGGGATATGGACCGGGATATGGACTGGGATATGGACTGTTATATGAACCGCGATAGGGACCGGGATATGGACTGGGATATGGACTGGGATATGGACTGCGATATGGACCGGGATATGGACTGTTATATGGACCGGGATATGGACCGAGATATTGAATGGGATATGGACTGGGATATTGACCGAGATATGGACCGGGATAGGGACTGGGATATGGACTAGGATATGGACTGGGATATGGACCGGGATATGGACCGGGATATGGACTGGGATATAGAATAGGATATGGACTGGTATATGGACTGGGATATGGACTGTTATATGGACCGGAATATGGACTGGGATATGGACTGTTATATGGACCGGGATATAGACTGGGATATAGACCAGGATATGGACCGGGATATGGACTGGGATATGGACTGGGATATGGACCGAGAAATGGACCGGAATATGGACTGGGATATGGACTGTTATATGGACTGGGATATGGACTCTTATATGGACCGGGATATGGACTGGGATATGGACTGGGATATGGACTGTTATATCGACCGGAATATGGACCAGGATATGGACTGTTATATGGACCGGGATATGGACAGGGATATGGACTGGGATATGGACTGTTATATGGACCGGGATATGGACCGGGATATGGACCGGGATATGGACCGGGATATGGACTGGGATATGGACTGGGATATAGACCAGGATATGGAGAAGGATATTGACTGGGATATAGACCAGGATATGGAGAAGGATATTGACTGGGATATGGACCGGGATATGGACTGGGATATGGACTGCTTTATGGACCGGGATGTGGACCGGGATATGGAACGGGATATGGACTGGGATATGGACTGGGATATAGATTAGGATATAGACTGGTATATGGACTGGGATATGGACCAGGATATGGACCGGGATATGGACTGGGATATGGACTGGGATATGGACTGGGATATGGACCGGGATATGGACATTTATACTGACATTTCTATGGACCGGGATATTGACCGGTATATGGACTGGCATATGGACCGGGATATGGACCGGGATATGGACTGGGATATGGACTGGGATATAGATTAGGATACGGATTAGTATATGGACTGTTAAATGGACCGGGATATGGACCGGGATATGGACTGGGATATGGACCGGGATATGGACCAGGATATGGACTGGGATATAGACGAGGATATGGACAAGGATATGGACTGGGATATAGACCAGGATATGGACCGGGATATGGACTGGGACATGGACTCTTATATGGACCGGGATATGGACCAGGATATGGACCAGGATATGGACAGGGATATGGACCGGGATATGGACTGGGATATAGATTAGGATATGGACTGGGATATGGACTTGGATATGGACTGTTATATGGACCGGACAATGGACTGTTATATGGACTGTTATATGGACGGGGATATGGACCGAGATATGGACCGGGATATGGACCGGGATATGGACTGTTATATGGACTGGGATATGGACTGGGATCTAGATTACGATATAGACTGGGATATGGACTGGGATATGGATTGTTATATGGACCGGGATATGGACCGGGATATGGACTGGTTTATGGACTGGGATATGGACTGGGATATAGACTGTTATATGGACCGGGATATGGACCGGAATATGGACCGGGATATGGACCGGTATATGTACTGGGATATGGACCGGGATATGGACTGGGATATAGATTAGGATATGGACTGGGATATGGGCTGGGATATGGACTGGGATATGGACTTTTATATGGACCTATATATGGACTGGGATATGGAGTGTAATATGGACCGGGATATGGACCGGGATATGGACTGGTTTATGGACTGGGATATGGACTGGGATATAGACTGTTATATGGACCGGGATATGGACCGGAATATGGACCGGGATATGGACCGGTATATGTACTGGGATATGGACCGGGATATGGACTGGGATATAGATTAGGATATGGACTGGGATATGGGCTGGGATATGGACTGGGATATGGACTTTTATATGGACCTATATATGGACTGGGATATGGAGTGTAATATGGACCGGGATATGGACTGGGATATGGACTCGTTTATGGACTGGGATATTGACTGGGTTATGGGCTGTTATATGGACCGGGATATGGTCCGGGATATGGACTGGGATATTGACTGGCATATGGACCGAGATATGGCCTGGGATATGGACTGGGATATAGACTGGGATATGGACCGGGATATGGACCGGGATATGGACTGGGATATAGACCACGATATGGACCAGGATATGGACTGGGATATGGACCTGGATATGGACTGGGATATGGACTGTTATATGGACGGGGATATGGACCGGGATATGGACCGGGATATGGACTGGGATATGGACTGTGATATACATTAGGATAAAGACTGGTATATGGACTTGGATATGGACTGTTATATGGACCGGGATATGTACCGGGATATGGACTGGGATATAGTCTGGGATATGGACTTTTATATGGACCAGCATATGGACCGGGATATGGACTTCGATATGGACTGGGATATAGATTAGGATATAGACTGGTATATAGACTGGGATATGGACCGGGATATGGACTGGAATATGGACAGGGATATGGACTTTTATATGGACCAGCATATGGACCGGGATATGGACTGGGATATAGATTACGATATAGACTGGGATATGGACTGTTATATGGACCGGGATTTGTACCGGGATATGGACTGGGATATGGACTGTTATATGGACCGGGATATGGAATGGGATATGGACTGTGATATGGACCGGGATATGGACCAGGATATGGACCAGGGTATGGACCGGGATATGGACCAGGATATGGACTGGGATATAGACCAGGATATGAACCAGGATATGGACTGGGATATGGACCGGGATATGGACTGGGATATGGACTGTTATATGAACCGCGATAGGGACCGGGATATGGACTGGGATATGGACTGGGATATGGACTGCGATATGGACCGGGATATGGACTGTTATATGGACCGGGATATGGACCGAGATATTGAATGGGATATGGACTGGGATATTGACCGAGATATGGACCGGGATAGGGACTGGGATATGGACTAGGATATGGACTGGGATATGGACCGGGATATGGACCGGGATATGGACTGGGATATAGAATAGGATATGGACTGGTATATGGACTGGGATATGGACTGTTATATGGACCGGAATATGGACTGGGATATGGACTGTTATATGGACCGGGATATAGACTGGGATATAGACCAGGATATGGACCGGGATATGGACTGGGATATGGACTGGGATATGGACCGAGAAATGGACCGGAATATGGACTGGGATATGGACTGTTATATGGACTGGGATATGGACTCTTATATGGACCGGGATATGGACTGGGATATGGACTGGGATATGGACTGTTATATCGACCGGAATATGGACCAGGATATGGACTGTTATATGGACCGGGAAATGGACAGGGATATGGACTGTTATATGGACCAGGATATGGAACGGGATATGGACTGGTATGTGGACTGTTATATGGACCGGGATATGGACCGGGATATGGACTGGGATATGGACCGGTATATGTACTGGGATATGGACCGGGATATGGACTGGGATATAGATTAGGATATGGACTGGGATATGGGCTGGGATATGGACTGGGATATGGACTTTTATATGGACCTAAATATGGACTGGGATATGGAGTGTAATATGGACCGGGATATGGACTGGGATATGGACTCGTTTATGGACTGGGATATTGACTGGGTTATGGGCTGTTATATGGACCGGGATATGGTCCGGGATATGGACTGGGATATTGACTTGCATATGGACCGAGATATGGACCGGGATATGGACTGGGATATGGACCGGGATGTGGACCGGGATATGGACTGGGATATAGACCATGATATGGACCAGGATATGGACTGGGATATGGACCGGGATATGGACCGGGATATGGACTGTTATATGGACCGGGATACGGACCGGGATATGGACTGGGATATGGACCGGGATATGGTCTGGGATACTATCGCTTAAGGGGGGAGGGGGATCCCCTTGCAAATGGACCCTGTGGGCACACTTTGCATTGGGGGAAGAGACACACACACACGCGATATGTGTCTCACAAAATGGCTGTTTAATACAACAAGTTAGCTTTTATACAGTGGGATACAGAGAATTCAGGAACATGGGAGGGTCTTTTGCTTGAAGCATCAAATCCAGGGTTTTACAGATAAGGGGGTTTGAAAGGATAGGCCAGGGGTGTATATTTGGCCATATATGGTAAAGGGAATGCAAGGGAAGAAGTGGTGAGAGGCACAAACAGGGGGGTCTGTGGAAGTCTTGCGAGCTGCTCTTATCGCTGGACTTCAGGCATATCCTGTAGCTGCATTTGTCAGGGTAGTCGTAGATGGATCTCTTCCTCGTGGGGCCATTCTTTGGAGCCTTCCTGCATTCTTCTCCATTGTTTGTACACCACTGTAGGCCCACTCCCCACAGGATACGGACTGGGATATAGATTAGGATATGGACTGGGATATAGATGGGGAAATGGACTGTTATATGGACCGGAATATGGACTGTTATATGGACCGGGATATGGACCGGGATATGGACCGGGATATGGACTGGGATATGGACTGTTTGTTATATGGACCGGGATATGGACCGGGATATGGACTGGGATATAGATTAGGATATGGACTGGTATATGGACTGGTATATGGACTGTTATATGGACCGGGATATGGACCAGTATATGGACTGGGATATGGACCGAGATATGGACCAGGACATGGACTGGGTTATAGACCAGGATATGGACTGGGATATGGACCGGGATATGGACTGGGATATGGACTGTTATATGGACCGGGATATCGACCGGGATATGCACTGGTATATGGACTGGGATATAGATTAGGATATGGACCGGGATATGGACCGGGATATGGACTGGCATATGGACCGAGATATGGACTGGGATATAGATTAGCATATGGACTGGTATATGGACTGGTATATGGACTGGGATATACTCTGGGATATGGCTTCTATATGGACTGGGATATGGACTTGGATATGGAGTATTATATGGACCGGGATATGGACCAGGATATGGACTGGGATATAGATTAGGATATGGACTGGGATATGGACTGGGATATGGACTGGGATATGGACTGGGATATAGATTAGGATATGGACTGGGATATGGACCGGGATATGGACCGGGATATGGACTGTTATATCGAACGTGATATGGACCGGGATATGGACTGGGATATAGATTAGGATATGGACTGGGATATGGACTGGGATATGGGCTAGGATATGGACTGGGATATAGTTTAGGATATGGACTGGGATACGGACCGGGATATGGACTGGGATATGGACTGTTATATGGACCGGGATATGGACCGGGATATGGACTGGGATATAGACCAGGATATGGACATGGATATGGACTGAGATATGGGCTGTGATATGGACTGGGATATGGACTGTTATATGGACCGGGATATGGACCGGGATATGGACCGGGATTAAGGACTGGGATATGGACCGGGATATGGACTCGGATATGGACTATTATATGGACCGGTATATGGACTGGCATATGGACCGGGATATGGACTGGGATATGGACTGGGATATAGATTAGGATATGGACTTGGATATGGACTGTTATATGGACCGGGATATGGACTGGTTTATGGACTGGGATATGGACTGGAATATGGACTGTTATATCGAACGGGATATGGACTGGGATATGGACTGGGATATAGACCAGGATATGGACCATGTTTTGGACTGGGATATGGACCGGGATATGGACCAGGATATGGACCGGAATATGGACTGGGATATGGACTTGGATATCGACCGGGATATGGACTGGGATATGGACCGGGATATCGACTGGGATATGGACCGGGATATGGACTGGGATATGGACTGTGATATGGACAGTGATATGGACCGGGATATGGACAGGGATATGGACTGTTATATGGACCGGGATATGGACCGGGATATGGACTGGGGTATGGACCGAGATATGGACCGGGATATGGACCGGGATATGGACTGTGATATGGACCGGGATATGGACTGTGATATGGACAGGGATATAGACTGGGATATGGACCGGGATATGGACTCTGATATGGACTGTTATATGGACCGGGATATGGACCGGTATATGGACTGGGATATGGACCGGGATATGTACTGGGATATGGACCGGGATATAGATTAGGATATGGAGTGGGATATGGACTGGGATATGGACTGTTATATGGACCGGGATATGGACTCGGATATGGACCGGGATATAGACTGGGATATGGACTGGGATATAGATTAGGATACGGACTGGTATATGGACTGGGATATGGACTGAGATATAGACTGGGATATGGACTGGGATATGGACTGGGATATGGACCAGGATATGGACCGGGATATAGACCAGGATATGGACCAGGATATGGACTGTTATATGGACCGGGATATGGACTGGGATATGGACTGTGATATGGACTGGAACATAGATTAGGATATAGACTGGTATATGGACTGGGATTTTAACTGGGATATAGATTAGGATATGGACTGGGATATGGACCGAGATATGTACCGTGATATGGACTGGGATATGGACCGGGATATGGACCAGTATATGGACCGGGATATAGACCAGGATATGGACCATGATATGGACCGGGATATTGGCCTGGATATGGACTGGGATATGGACTGGAACATAGATTAGGATATGGACTGGTATATGGACTGGGATATAGATTAGGTTATCGACTGGGATATGGACTGGGATATGGACTGGGATATGGACCGGGATATGGACCGGGATATGGATTGGGATATAGATCAGGATATGGACCGGGATATGGACTGGGATATGGACTGGATATGGACCGGGATATGGACTGGGTTATGGACTGGGATATGGACTGGGATATGGACTGTTATGTGAACTGTTATGTGGACTTGTTTATGGACCGGGATATGGACTGGGATATAGATTGGGATATGGACCGGGATATGGACTGGGATATGGACCGGGATTTGGACTGGGATATGGACGGGGATATGGATTGTAATATGGACCGGGATATGGATGGGGTTATGGATTGGGATATGGGGCTGGGAAAAGGGGTATTGGGGGGGAACAGGGCAGGCAAAGGGGCACCGGGTGCCCCGGGCACTTGGTTGGCACTGGGACAGGGCAATGGGGAGGGGAAAGGGGATAATGGGGGCACTGGGGGGGGAAACGGGCAGGTAATGGGGCTGGAAATGGGATAATGGGGCTGAACAGAGCAGGCAATGGGAAAGGGAAAAGGGAAAATTGGGGGGAACAGGGCAGGCAATGGGGCAGGGAAAGGGGGCACTGGGACAGGGCAGTAGGGAAGATATAGATTGGGATATGGACCGGGATATAGACCCCGATATGGACCTGGATATGGACTTGGATATGGACTGTGATATAGACTGGGATATGGACTGGGATATGGACTGAAATATAGATTAGGATATGGAGTGGGATATGGACTTGGATATGGACTGTGATATGGACCGGGATATGGACCGGGATATGGATTGGGATATAGACCGGGATATGGATCGGGATATGGACCGGGATATAGACTGGGATATGGGCTGGGATATGGATCGGGCTATGGCCTGGCATATGGACTGGTATATTGACTGAAATATGGACCAGGATGTTGACTGAAATATGGACTGGGATATGGACTGGGATACAGACCGGGATATAAACTGGGATATGGACCAGGATATGGACCGGGATATGGAATGGGATATGGACTGTGATATTGATTGGGATATGGACCAGAATATGGACCGGAATATTGACTAGGATATGGACCGGGATATGGACTGGGATATGGACCAGGATATGGACTGCGATATGGACCGGGATGTGGACTGCGATATGGACAAGGATATTGACCGGGTTATGGACCGGGATATGGACTGCGATATGGACTGGGATATGGACCGGGATATGGACTGGGATATGGACTGCGATATGGACTTGGATATGGACCAGGATATGGACCAGGATATGGACTGGGATATAGATTAGGATATCGACTGGGATATGGACTGGGATAGAGACTGGGATATGGACTGGGATATGGACCGGGATACGGACCGGGATATGGACTGGTTTATGGACTGGGATATGGACTGGGATATGGATCGAGATATGTACCATGATATGGACTGGGATATTGATTGGGATATGGATTGGGATATGGACCGGGATATGGATTGGGATAGGGACCGGGATATGGACCTGGATATTGAATTAAATATGGACCGGGATGGGATTGGGGTGAGATTGGGACTAGGGTGAGATTGGGATTGGGTGGGGATGGGGATGCGATGGGAATGTGATGCAGCCAAGATCCCGGCACAGATCCCAGCAGTGCTGGGAATGGGGGGAGATTGGGATTAGGGGTGAAACTGGGATTGGGGAAAGATTGGGATAATGGGATGGGACAGGGTGGGATTGTGATGGGATTGTGATTGTGATGGGATTTGGATTGGGATTGTGATGGGAATGGGATTGGGGATGGGATGGAATGGGAGTGGGGATGGGATGGAGTGGGATTGGGGTGGATGGGATAACGGGGTGGGCTAAAAGAGATGTGGTAGGATGAGATTGGGATAATGGGATGGGATTGGGATAATGGGATGGGATTGGGACTGGGGTGTAATGTGGCCAGATCCTGGCACAGCTCCCGGCTGGGGTGGGACTGGGATGGGATGGATGGGATTGGAATGGATTGGGGTGGCATTGGGATAATAGGATGGGATTGGGATGGGAATGGGTCCGGGGTAGGATTGGGATAATGGGATGGGGAGAGATAAGGTGGGATGGGGAGGGATGAGGTGGGATTGGGATAATGAGATGGGACTGGGATGGGTTGGAGTGAAATTAGGATAATTGGATGGGACTGGGATGGGGTGGGGTGGAATTGGGATAACTGGATGGGACTGGGATGGGGTGGGGTGAAATTAGAATAATTGGATGGGACTGGGATGGGGTGGAATTGGGATAACTGGATGGGACTGGGATGGGGTGGAGTGAAATTGGAATAATGGGATGGGACTGGGATGGGGTGGGGTGGAATTGGGATAACGGGATGGGACTGGGATGGGGTGGAATTAGGATAACTGGATGAGATTGGGATGGGGTGAGGTGGAATTGGGATAATTGGATGGGACTGGGATGGGGTGGGGTGGAATTAGAATAATTAGATGGGACTGGGGAGGGGTGGGACTGGGATTAGTGTGGGTGGAACGATCACGGGATCGGGATGGGGATGGAACGGAACAGAACATCACCCCACACACACCTCCTGCATGGCCTCGTAGGCAGAATGCGGGGATTGGGGGGTGTCCAGGGCCACCTCCAGCATGGCCTGCCCCAGGATCGGGGGGTGCACCGACAGCCCCCACGTGTAGAAACCCCGCAGCACGCTCCGCTCCACGTTCACCAGGTCGAAAAACCCCGCGCGGAACCCTCCCCTGGGACACAGCGGGGTGGGAAGCGCCGGGAAAGGGGCGGGATTTGGGGCGGTGGGATTTTGGGGTGGGATTTGGGAGGAGGGTGGGGAGGATCCCATTTACCCTGCCATCCCTTTGGATAGGGAGTAGAAGGAGATGAGCTGGACCGAGGAGGAGAGAGGAGCCCCCGCCTCGCCCAGCACCCGGCGGAACGACAGGAACGGCCGCGAGGGGTCAAAGCAGCGTTCCTGCTGCACCTGGAACGGGGAGAACGGGAATGGGAATGGGGTAATGGGGGTGGGAGTGGGGGAATGGGGGTGGGAAAGGGGATAATGGGGCACTGGGGAGGTGAACTGGGGGGGAATGGGACAGGAGGTGCCCTGGGCATGGAGTGGGACTGGGGAGGGAAAAAGGGTTGGAAAAAGGGAATAATGGGGGGGGGGGGGATGGGTCTGGAAAAAGGATAATGGGGGCACTGGGGAAGAAAAAGGGTGGGAATGGGGAGTAGGTGACCTGGGAATGGGGTGGGCATTGGGACAGGGAAATGGAGCTGGGAAAAAGGATAATGGGGGGGAACAGGGCAGGCAATGGGGCTGGAAATAGGATAATGGGGGGGAACAGGGCAGGCAATGGGGCAGGGGGTGCCCCGGGCACGGGGAGGGAACTGGCCCAGGGCAATGGGGCTGGGAAAGGGATAATGGGGGGCAATGGAGTGGGAATGGGGCAGGGGGTGCCCCGGGCATGGGGTGGGCACTGGGATGGGGAAATGGGGCTGGAAATGGGATAATGGGGGGGAACAGGGCGGGCAATGGGGCTGGGGGTGCCCCGGGTACGGGGTGGGCACTGGGACAGGGCAATGGGGCTGGGAAAGGGATAATGGGGGCACTGGGAGGGAACAGGGCAGGCAATGGGGCAGGTGGTGCCCTGGGAATGGGGTGGGCACTGGCCCAGGGCCATGGGGCTGGAAATGGAATAATGGGGGAGAACAGGGCAGGTAACGGGGCTGGAAATGGGATAATGGGAGGAACAGGGCGGGCAAAGGGGCAGGGGGTGCCCCAGGCACAGGGTGGGAGCTGGGATGGGGAAATGGGGCTGGGAAATAAAATAATGGGGGGAAAAAGGGTGGGAATGGGGCAAGGGGTGCCCCGGACACGGGGTGGGAACCGGCCCAGGGCAATGGGGGGTCTCCCCCAGCCCCAAAGCCCCCGGCCCTGCCCCACCTCGTCTGCCAGCAGCAGGAGAGGCTCCTCGGCCGCAAGGCCCAGCACGGCCTCCATGTCCCCCCAGCTAAGCACGTGCCCTGCGGGGACACAGCAACACAGGGGGTGGGATGGGAATGGGGATGGGAATGGGAATGGGGATGGGATGGGAATGGGGATATGGACTGGGATATGGACTGGGATATGGATTGGGATATAGACCGGGATAAGGACCGGGATAAGGACCGGGATATGGACCGGGATATGGACAGGGATATGGAAAGGGATATGGACTTGGATATGGACTTGGATATGGACTGGGATACGGACTTGGATATGGACTGGGATATGGCCCGGGATATGGCCCGGGATATGGCCCGGGATATAGATTGGGATATGGACCGGGATATGGACCGGGATATGGACTGGGATATGGACTGTTATATGGACCGGGATATGGACCGGGATATGGACCGGGATATGGACCGGGATATAGACCAGGATATGGAGAAGGATATTGACTGGGATATAGACCAGGATATGGAGAAGGATATTGACCGGGATATGGACCGGGATATGGACCGGGATATGGACTGTTATATGGACCGGGATGTGGACCGGGATGTGGACTGGGATATAGATTAGGATATGGATTAGTATATGGACTGTTATATGGACCGGGATATGGACCGGGATATGGACTGGGATATGGACCGGGATATGGACAAGGATATGGACTGGGATATAGACGAGGATATGGACCAGGATATGGACTGGGATATGGACCGCGATATGGACTGGGACATGGACCGCGATATGGACTGGGACATGGACTGTTATATGGACCAGGATATGGTCTGGGATATGGACCGGGATATGGACTGGGATATGGTTCGGGATATGGACCGGGATATGTACTGGGATATGGACCGTGATATGGACTGGGATATAGACCAGGATATGGAGAAGGATATGGACTGTTATATGGACCGGGATATGGACTGGGATATGGACTGTTATATGGACCGGGATATGGACCGGGATATGGACTGGGATATAGATTACGATATAGACTGGTATATGGACTGGGATATGGACTGGGATATGGACAGGGATATGGACCAGGATATGGACCGGGATATGGAATGTTATATGGACTGTTATATGGACCGGGATATGGATAAGGATATGGTATGGGATATGGACTGGGATATGGACTGGTATATGGACTGGGATATGGACGGGGATATGGACCGGGATATGGACCGGGATATGGACTGGGATATGGACCCCGATATGGACTGGGATATGGACTGGGATATAGATTAGGATATGGACTGTGATATGGACTTGGATATGGACTGTGATATGGACTTGGATATGGACTGTTATATGGACTGTTATATGGACTGGGATATGGACTGGGATATGGACCGGGATATGGACTGTTATATGGACCGGGATATGGACTGGGATATGGACTGTTATATGGACCGGGATATGGACCGGGATATGGACTGGGATATGGACTGTTATATGGACTGGGATATGGACCGGGATATGGACTGGGATATGGACCAAGATATGGACTTAGATATGGACCGGGATATGGACTGGGATATTGTCAAGGAAATAGACCGGGATATGGACCGGGATATGGACCGGGATATGGACCGGGATATGGACCGGTATATGGACTGGGATATGGACTGGGATATGGACTGGGATATGGACTGGGATATGGATTGGGATATAGACCGGGATAAGGACCGGGATAAGGACCGGGAAATGGACTGGGATATGGACAGGGATATGGAAAGGGATATGGACTGGGATATGGACTTGGATATGGACTGGGATATGGACTTGGATATGGACTGGGATATGGCCCGGGATATGGCCCGGGATATAGATTGGGATATAGACTGGGATATGGACCGGGATATGGACCGGGATATGGACTGTTATATGGCCGGGATATGGACCGGGATATGGACCGGGATATGGACCGGGATATAGACCAGGATATGGAGAAGGATATTGACTGGGATATAGACCAGGATATGGAGAAGGATACTGACTGGGATATGGACCGGGATATGGACTGTTATATGGACCGGGATGTGGACCGGGATGTGGACCGGGATGTGGACCGGGATATGGACTGGGATATGGACTGGGATATAGATTAGGATATAGACTGGTATATGGACCAGGATATGGACCAGGATATGGACCGGGATATGGACCGGGATATGGACCGGGATATGGACCGGGATATGGACTGGGATATAGATTAGGATATGGATTAGTATATGGACTGTTATATGGACCGGGATATGGACCGGGATATGGACTGGGATATGGACCGGGATATGGACAAGGATATGGACTGGGATATAGACGAGGATATGGACCAGGATATGGACTGGGATATGGACCGCGATATGGACTGGAACATGGACTGTTATATGGACCGGGATATGGACCAGGATATGGACCAGGATATGGTCTGGGATATGGACCGGGATATGGTTCGGGATATGGACCGGGATATGGACTGGGATATGGACTGGGATATAGACCAGGATATGGAGAAGGATATGGACTGTTATATGGACCGGGATATGGACTGTTATATGGACCGGGATATGGACCGGGATATGGACTGGGATATAGATTACGATATGGACTGGGATATGGACTGGGATATGGACTGGGATATGGACAGGGATATGGACCAGGATATGGACCGGGATATGGAATGTTATATGGACTGTTATATGGACCGGGATATGGGTAAGGATATGGTATGGGATATGGACCGGGATATGGACTGGTATATGGACTGGGATATGGACGGGGATATGGACCGGGATATGGACCAGGATATGGACTGGGATATGGACCAGGATATGGACTGGGATATGGACTGGGATATAGATTAGGATATGGACTGTGATATGGACTGTGATATGGACTTGGATATGGACTGGGATATGGACTGGGATATGGACTGGGATATGGACTGTTATATGGACCGGGATATGGACCGGGATATGGACCGGGATATGGACTGTTATATGTACCGGGATATGGACCGGGATATGGACTGGGATATGGACCGGGATATGGACCGGGATATGGACCGGGATATGGACCGGGATATGGACTGGGATATGGACCAAGATATGGACTAGGATATGGACCGGGATATGGACTGGGATATTGTCAAGGATATAGACCGGGATATGGACCGGGATATGGACTGGCATATGGACTGGGATATGGACCGGGATATGGACTGGTATATGGACTGGGATATAGATAAGGATAAGGACTGGGATATGGACTTGGATATGGACTGTTATATGGACCGGAATATGGACTGGGATATGGACTGTTATATGGACCGGGATATGGACTGGTTTATGGACTGGGATATAGACTGGGATATAGACTGTTATATCGACTGGGATATGGTCTGGGATATGGACTGGGATATAGACCAGGATATGAACCAGGATATGGACCGAGATATGGACTGGGATATGGACTGGGATATAGATTAGGATATGGACTGGTATATGGACTGGGATATGGACCGAGATATGGACCGGAATATGGACTGGGATATGGAATGTAATATGGACCGGGATATGGACTGGGATATAGATTAGGATATGGACTGGGATATGGATTGGGATATGGACTGGGAAATAGATTAGGATATGGACTGGTATATGGACTGGGATATGGACGGGGATATGTACTGTTATATGGACCTGAATATGGACCGGGATATGGACTGGGATATGGATTGTTATATGGACAGGGATATGGACAGGGATATGGACCGGGATATGGACTGGGATATAGATTAGGATATAGACTGGTATATGGACCGCGATATGGACCGGAATATGGACTGGGATATGGACTGTTATATGGACCGGGATATGGACCGGGATATGGACTGGGATATGGACTGGGATATAGACGAGGATATGGACCGGGATATGGACCGGGATATGGACTGGGATATGGACTGGGATATAGATTAGGATATGGACTTTTATATGGACTGTTATATGGACCGGGATATGGACCGGGATATGGACCAGGATATGGACTGGGATATAGACCAGGATATGGACCGGGATATGGACTGGGACATGGACTGTTATATGGACCGGGATATGGACCAGGATATGGACCAGGATATGGACTGGGATATGGACCGGGATATGGACTGGGATATAGATTAGGATATGGACTGGGATATGGACTTGGATATGGACTGGTATATGGACAGGACAATGGACTGTTATATGGACTGGTTTATGGACCGGAATATGGACCGGGATATGGACTGGTTTATGGACTGGGATATGTACTGGGATATGGACTGGGATATAGACCACGATATGGACCAGGATATGGACCTGGATATGGACTGGGATATGGACGGGGATATGGACGGGGATATGGACCGGGATACGGACCAGGATATGGACTGGGATATAGACCAGGATATGGACCGGGATATGGACCGGGATATGGACCGGGATATGGACCGGGATATGGACCGGGATATGGACCGGGATATAGATTAGGATATAGATTAGGATATAGACTGGTATATAGACTGGGATATGGACTGGGATATGGACTGGGATCTAGATTACGATATAGACTGGGATATGGACTGGGATATGGACTGTTATATGGACCGGGATATGGACTGGTTTATGGACTGGGATATGGACTGTTATATGGACCGGGATATGGACTGGGATATGGACTGGGATATGGACTGTTATATGGACCGGGATATGGACTGGTTTATGGACTGGGATATGGACTGTTATATGGACCGGGATATGGACTGGGATATGGACTGGGATCTAGATTACGATATAGACTGGGATATGGACTCGGATATGGACTGTTATATGGACCGGGATATGGACTGGTTTATGGACTGGGATATGGACTGTTATATGGACCGGGATATGGACTGGGATATGGACTGTTATATGGACCGGGATATGGACTGGATTATGGACTGTTATATGGACCCGGATATGGACTGTTATATGTACCGGGATATGGACTGGGATATGGACTGGGATATAGATTAGGATATAGACGGGTATATAGACTGGGATATGGACTGGGGTATGGACTGTTATATGGACCGGGATATGGACAGGGATATGGACTGGGATATGGACCGGGATATGGACTGCGATATGGACTGGGATATAGATTAGGATATGGACTTTTATATGGACTGTTATAAGGACCGGGATATGGACAGGGATATGGACCAGGATATGGACTGGTATATAGACCAGGATATGGACCGGAATATGGACTGGGACATGGACTGGGATATAGATTAGGATATGGACTGGGATATGGACTTGGATATGGACTGTTATATGGACCGGAAAATGGACTGGTATACGGACTGTTATATGGACCGGAATATGGACCGGGATATGGACTGGTTTATGGACTGGGATATGGACTGTTATATGGACCGGGATATGTACCGGGATATGGACCGGAATATGGACCGGGATATGGATGGGGATATGGACCCCGATATGGACTGGGATATGGACTCGGATATAGATTAGGATATGGACTGTGATATGGACTTGGATATGGACTGTTATATGGACCGGAATATGGACTGGGATATGGACTGTGATATGGACCGGGATATGGACTGGGATATGGACTGGGATATGGACTGTTATATGGACCGGGATATGGACCGGGATATGGACTGGGATATGGACTGTTATATGGACCGGGCTATGGACCGGGATATGTACCGGGATATGGACCGGGATATGGACTGGGATATGGACCGAGATATGGACTAGGATATGGACCGGGATATGGACTGGGATATTGTCAAGGATATGGACCGGGATATGGACCGGGATATGGACCGGGATATGGACTGGCATATGGACTGGGATATGGACTGGTATATGGACTGGGATATAGATTAGGATAAGGACTGGGATATGGACTTGGATATGGACTGTTATATGGACCGGGATATGGACTGGTTTATTGACTGGGATATAGACTGGGATATAGACTGTTATATCGACTGGGATATGGTCTGGGATATGGACTGGGATATAGACCAGGATATGGACCGGGATATGGACTGGGACATGGACTGTTATATGGACAGGGATATGGACCAGGATATGGACCAGGATATGGACTGGGATATGGACCGGGATATGGACTGGGATATAGATTAGGATATGGACTGGGATATGGACTTGGATATGGACTGTTATATGGACCGGACAATGGACTGTTATATGGACTGTTATATGGACCGGAATATGGACCGGGATATGGACTGGTTTATGGACTGGGATATGTACTGGGATATGGACTGTTATATGGACCAGGATATATACCGGAATATGGACTGGGATATGGACTGTTATATGGACCGGGATATGGACCGGGATATGGACCGGGATATGGAATGGTATATGGACTGGGATATGGACTGTGAAAAAGATTAGGATAAAGACTGTAATATGGACCGGGATATGGACCGGGATATGGACCGGGATATGGACCGGGATATGGACCGGGATATGGACCGGGATATGGACTGGGATATAGATTAGGATATAGACTGGTATATAGACTGGGATATGGACTGGGATATGGACTGGGATCTAGATTACGATATAGACTGGGATATGGACTGGGATATGGACTGTTATATGGACCGGGATATGGACTGGTTTATGGACTGGGATATGGACTGTTATATGGACCGGGATATGGACTGGGATATGGACTGGGATCTAGATTACGATATAGACTGGGATATGGACTGGGATATGGACTGTTATATGGACCGGGATATGGACTGGTTTATGTACTGGGATATGGACTGTTATATGGACCGGGATATGGACTGGGATATGGAATGTAATATGGACCGGGATATGGACTGGGATATAGATTAGGATATGGACTGGGATATGGATTGGGATATGGACTGGGAAATAGATTAGGATATGGACTGGTATATGGACTGGGATATGGACGGGGATATGTACTGTTATATGGACCTGAATATGGACCGGGATATGGACTGGGATATGGATTGTTATATGGACAGGGATATGGACAGGGATATGGACCGGGATATGGACTGGGATATAGATTAGGATATAGACTGGTATATGGACCGCGATATGGACCGGAATATGGACTGGGATATGGACTGTTATATGGACCGGGATATGGACCGGGATATGGACTGGGATATGGACTGGGATATAGACGAGGATATGGACCGGGATATGGACCGGGATATGGACTGGGATATGGACTGGGATATAGATTAGGATATGGACTTTTATATGGACTGTTATATGGACCGGGATATGGACCGGGATATGGACCAGGATATGGACTGGGATATAGACCAGGATATGGACCGGGATATGGACTGGGACATGGACTGTTATATGGACCGGGATATGGACCAGGATATGGACCAGGATATGGACTGGGATATGGACCGGGATATGGACTGGGATATAGATTAGGATATGGACTGGGATATGGACTTGGATATGGACTGGTATATGGACAGGACAATGGACTGTTATATGGACTGGTTTATGGACCGGAATATGGACCGGGATATGGACTGGTTTATGGACTGGGATATGTACTGGGATATGGACTGGGATATAGACCACGATATGGACCAGGATATGGACCTGGATATGGACGGGGATATGGACGGGGATATGGACCGGGATACGGACCAGGATATGGACTGGGATATAGACCAGGATATGGACCGGGATATGGACCGGGATATGGACCGGGATATGGACCGGGATATGGACCGGGATATGGACCGGGATATGGACCGGGATATAGATTAGGATATAGATTAGGATATAGACTGGTATATAGACTGGGATATGGACTGGGATATGGACTGGGATCTAGATTACGATATAGACTGGGATATGGACTGGGATATGGACTGTTATATGGACCGGGATATGGACTGGTTTATGGACTGGGATATGGACTGTTATATGGACCGGGATATGGACTGGGATATGGACTGGGATATGGACTGTTATATGGACCGGGATATGGACTGGTTTATGGACTGGGATATGGACTGTTATATGGACCGGGATATGGACTGGGATATGGACTGGGATCTAGATTACGATATAGACTGGGATATGGACTCGGATATGGACTGTTATATGGACCGGGATATGGACTGGTTTATGGACTGGGATATGGACTGTTATATGGACCGGGATATGGACTGGGATATGGACTGTTATATGGACCGGGATATGGACTGGATTATGGACTGTTATATGGACCCGGATATGGACTGTTATATGTACCGGGATATGGACTGGGATATGGACTGGGATATAGATTAGGATATAGACGGGTATATAGACTGGGATATGGACTGGGGTATGGACTGTTATATGGACCGGGATATGGACAGGGATATGGACTGGGATATGGACCGGGATATGGACTGCGATATGGACTGGGATATAGATTAGGATATGGACTTTTATATGGACTGTTATAAGGACCGGGATATGGACAGGGATATGGACCAGGATATGGACTGGTATATAGACCAGGATATGGACCGGAATATGGACTGGGACATGGACTGGGATATAGATTAGGATATGGACTGGGATATGGACTTGGATATGGACTGTTATATGGACCGGAAAATGGACTGGTATACGGACTGTTATATGGACCGGAATATGGACCGGGATATGGACTGGTTTATGGACTGGGATATGGACTGTTATATGGACCGGGATATGTACCGGGATATGGACCGGAATATGGACCGGGATATGGATGGGGATATGGACCCCGATATGGACTGGGATATGGACTCGGATATAGATTAGGATATGGACTGTGATATGGACTTGGATATGGACTGTTATATGGACCGGAATATGGACTGGGATATGGACTGTGATATGGACCGGGATATGGACTGGGATATGGACTGGGATATGGACTGTTATATGGACCGGGATATGGACCGGGATATGGACTGGGATATGGACTGTTATATGGACCGGGCTATGGACCGGGATATGGACCGGGATATGGACTGGGATATGGACCGAGATATGGACTAGGATATGGACCGGGATATGGACTGGGATATTGTCAAGGATATGGACCGGGATATGGACCGGGATATGGACCGGGATATGGACTGGCATATGGACTGGGATATGGACTGGTATATGGACTGGGATATAGATTAGGATAAGGACTGGGATATGGACTTGGATATGGACTGTTATATGGACCGGGATATGGACTGGTTTATTGACTGGGATATAGACTGGGATATAGACTGTTATATCGACTGGGATATGGTCTGGGATATGGACTGGGATATAGACCAGGATATGGACCGGGATATGGACTGGGACATGGACTGTTATATGGACAGGGATATGGACCAGGATATGGACCAGGATATGGACTGGGATATGGACCGGGATATGGACTGGGATATAGATTAGGATATGGACTGGGATATGGACTTGGATATGGACTGTTATATGGACCGGACAATGGACTGTTATATGGACTGTTATATGGACCGGAATATGGACCGGGATATGGACTGGTTTATGGACTGGGATATGTACTGGGATATGGACTGTTATATGGACCAGGATATATACCGGAATATGGACTGGGATATGGACTGTTATATGGACCGGGATATGGACCGGGATATGGAATGGTATATGGACTGGGATATGGACTGTGAAAAAGATTAGGATAAAGACTGTAATATGGACCGGGATATGGACCGGGATATGGACCGGGATATGGACCGGGATATGGACTGGGATATAGATTAGGATATAGACTGGTATATAGACTGGGATATGGACTGGGATATGGACTGGGATGTAGATTACGATATAGACTGGGATATGGACTGGGATATGGACTGTTATATGGACCGGGATATGGACTGGTTTATGGACTGGGATATGGACTGTTATATGGACCGGGATATGGACTGGGATCTAGATTACGATATAGACTGGGATATGGACTGGGATATGGACTGTTATATGGACCGGGATATGGACTGGTTTATGTACTGGGATATGGACTGTTATATGGACCGGGATATGGACTGGGATATGGACTGTTATATGGACCGGGATATGGACTGGATTATGGACTGTTATATGGACCCGGATATGGACTGTTATATGTACCGGGATATGGACTGGGATATGGACAGGGATATGGACAGGGATATGGACTGGGATATGGACCGGGATATGGACTGCGATATGGACTGGGATATAGATTAGGATATGGACTTTTATATGGACTGTTATATGGACCGGGATATGGATGGGGATATGGACCAGGATATGGACTGGGATATAGACCAGGATATGGACCGGGATATGGACTGGGACATGGACTGGGATATAGATTAGGATATGGACTGGGATATGGACTTGGATATGGACTGTTATATGGACCGGACAATGGACTGGTATATGGACTGTTATATGGACCGGAATATGGACCGGGATATGGACTGGTTTATGGACTGGGATATGGACTGGGATATGGACTGTTATATGGACCGGGATATGGACTGGGATATGGACTGTTATATGGACCGGGATATGGACCGGAATATGGACTGGGATATGGACTGGGATATGGACCCCGATATGGACTGGGATATGGACTGGGTTATAGATTAGGATATGGACTGTGATATGGACTTGGATATGGACTGTTATATGGACCGGAATATGGACTGGGATATGGACTGTGATATGGACCGGGATATGGACTGGGATATGGACTGGGATATGGACTGTTATATGGACCGGGATATGGACCGGGATATGGACCGGGATATGGACTGTTATATGTACCGGGATATGTACCGGGATATGGACCGGGATATGGACCGGGATATGTACCGGGATATGGACCGGGATATGGACCAGGATATGGACCAGGATATGGACTGGGATATGGACCGGGATATGGACTGGTATATGGACTGGGATATAGATAAGGATAAGGACTGGGATATGGACTTGGATATGGACTGTTATATGGACCGGAATATGGACTGGGATATGGACTGTTATATGGACCGGGATATGGACTGGTTTATGGACTGGGATATAGACTGGGATATAGACTGTTATATCGACTGGGATATGGTCTGGGATATGGACTGGGATATAGACCAGGATATGAACCAGGATATGGACCGAGATATGGACTGGGATATGGACTGGGATATAGATTAGGATATGGACTGGTATATGGACTGGGATATGGACCGAGATATGGACCGGGATATGGACTGGATTATGGACTGTTATATGGACCCGGATATGGACTGTTATATGTACCGGGATATGGACTGGGATATGGACTGGGATATAGATTAGGATATAGACGGGTATATAGACTGGGATATGGACTGGGGTATGGACTGTTATATGGACCGGGATATGGACAGGGATATGGACTGGGATATGGACCGGGATATGGACTGCGATATGGACTGGGATATAGATTAGGATATGGACTTTTATATGGACTGTTATAAGGACCGGGATATGGACAGGGATATGGACCAGGATATGGACTGGTATATAGACCAGGATATGGACCGGAATATGGACTGGGACATGGACTGGGATATAGATTAGGATATGGACTGGGATATGGACTTGGATATGGACTGTTATATGGACCGGAAAATGGACTGGTATACGGACTGTTATATGGACCGGAATATGGACCGGGATATGGACTGGTTTATGGACTGGGATATGGACTGTTATATGGACCGGGATATGTACCGGGATATGGACCGGAATATGGACCGGGATATGGATGGGGATATGGACCCCGATATGGACTGGGATATGGACTCGGATATAGATTAGGATATGGACTGTGATATGGACTTGGATATGGACTGTTATATGGACCGGAATATGGACTGGGATATGGACTGTGATATGGACCGGGATATGGACTGGGATATGGACTGGGATATGGACTGTTATATGGACCGGGATATGGACCGGGATATGGACTGGGATATGGACTGTTATATGGACCGGGCTATGGACCGGGATATGGACCGGGATATGGACTGGGATATGGACCGAGATATGGACTAGGATATGGACCGGGATATGGACTGGGATATTGTCAAGGATATGGACCGGGATATGGACCGGGATATGGACCGGGATATGGACTGGCATATGGACTGGGATATGGACTGGTATATGGACTGGGATATAGATTAGGATAAGGACTGGGATATGGACTTGGATATGGACTGTTATATGGACCGGGATATGGACTGGTTTATTGACTGGGATATAGACTGGGATATAGACTGTTATATCGACTGGGATATGGTCTGGGATATGGACTGGGATATAGACCAGGATATGGACCGGGATATGGACTGGGACATGGACTGTTATATGGACAGGGATATGGACCAGGATATGGACCAGGATATGGACTGGGATATGGACCGGGATATGGACTGGGATATAGATTAGGATATGGACTGGGATATGGACTTGGATATGGACTGTTATATGGACCGGACAATGGACTGTTATATGGACTGTTATATGGACCGGAATATGGACCGGGATATGGACTGGTTTATGGACTGGGATATGTACTGGGATATGGACTGTTATATGGACCAGGATATATACCGGAATATGGACTGGGATATGGACTGTTATATGGACCGGGATATGGACCGGGATATGGAATGGTATATGGACTGGGATATGGACTGTGAAAAAGATTAGGATAAAGACTGTAATATGGACCGGGATATGGACCGGGATATGGACCGGGATATGGACCGGGATATGGACTGGGATATAGATTAGGATATAGACTGGTATATAGACTGGGATATGGACTGGGATATGGACTGGGATGTAGATTACGATATAGACTGGGATATGGACTGGGATATGGACTGTTATATGGACCGGGATATGGACTGGTTTATGGACTGGGATATGGACTGTTATATGGACCGGGATATGGACTGGGATCTAGATTACGATATAGACTGGGATATGGACTGGGATATGGACTGTTATATGGACCGGGATATGGACTGGTTTATGTACTGGGATATGGACTGTTATATGGACCGGGATATGGACTGGGATATGGACTGTTATATGGACCGGGATATGGACTGGATTATGGACTGTTATATGGACCCGGATATGGACTGTTATATGTACCGGGATATGGACTGGGATATGGACAGGGATATGGACAGGGATATGGACTGGGATATGGACCGGGATATGGACTGCGATATGGACTGGGATATAGATTAGGATATGGACTTTTATATGGACTGTTATATGGACCGGGATATGGATGGGGATATGGACCAGGATATGGACTGGGATATAGACCAGGATATGGACCGGGATATGGACTGGGACATGGACTGGGATATAGATTAGGATATGGACTGGGATATGGACTTGGATATGGACTGTTATATGGACCGGACAATGGACTGGTATATGGACTGTTATATGGACCGGAATATGGACCGGGATATGGACTGGTTTATGGACTGGGATATGGACTGGGATATGGACTGTTATATGGACCGGGATATGGACTGGGATATGGACTGTTATATGGACCGGGATATGGACCGGAATATGGACTGGGATATGGACTGGGATATGGACCCCGATATGGACTGGGATATGGACTGGGTTATAGATTAGGATATGGACTGTGATATGGACTTGGATATGGACTGTTATATGGACCGGAATATGGACTGGGATATGGACTGTGATATGGACCGGGATATGGACTGGGATATGGACTGGGATATGGACTGTTATATGGACCGGGATATGGACCGGGATATGGACCGGGATATGGACTGTTATATGTACCGGGATATGTACCGGGATATGGACCGGGATATGGACCGGGATATGTACCGGGATATGGACCGGGATATGGACCAGGATATGGACCAGGATATGGACTGGGATATGGACCGGGATATGGACTGGTATATGGACTGGGATATAGATAAGGATAAGGACTGGGATATGGACTTGGATATGGACTGTTATATGGACCGGAATATGGACTGGGATATGGACTGTTATATGGACCGGGATATGGACTGGTTTATGGACTGGGATATAGACTGGGATATAGACTGTTATATCGACTGGGATATGGTCTGGGATATGGACTGGGATATAGACCAGGATATGAACCAGGATATGGACCGAGATATGGACTGGGATATGGACTGGGATATAGATTAGGATATGGACTGGTATATGGACTGGGATATGGACCGAGATATGGACCGGAATATGGACTGGGATATGGAATGTAATATGGACCGGGATATGGACTGGGATATAGATTAGGATATGGACTGGGATATGGACTGGGATATGGATTGGGATATGGACTGGGAAATAGATTAGGATATGGACTGGTATATGGACTGGGATATGGACGGGGATATGTACTGTTATATGGACCTGAATATGGACCGGGATATGGACTGGGATATGGATTGTTATATGGACAGGGATATGGACAGGGATATGGACCGGGATATGGACTGGGATATAGATTAGGATATAGACTGGTATATGGACCGCGATATGGACCGGAATATGGACTGGGATATGGACTGTTATATGGACCGGGATATGGACCGGGATATGGACTGGGATATGGACTGGGATATAGACGAGGATATGGACCGGGATATGGACCGGGATATGGACCGGGATATGGACTGGGATATGGACTGGGATATAGATTAGGATATGGACTTTTATATGGACTGTTATATGGACCGGGATATGGACCGGGATATGGACCAGGATATGGACTGGGATATAGACCAGGATATGGACCGGGATATGGACTGGGACATGGACTGTTATATGGACCGGGATATGGACCAGGATATGGACCAGGATATGGACTGGGATATGGACCGGGATATGGACTGGGATATAGATTAGGATATGGACTGGGATATGGACTTGGATATGGACTGGTATATGGACAGGACAATGGACTGTTATATGGACTGGTTTATGGACCGGAATATGGACCGGGATATGGACTGGTTTATGGACTGGGATATGTACTGGGATATGGACTGGGATATAGACCACGATATGGACCAGGATATGGACCTGGATATGGACTGGGATATGGACGGGGATATGGACGGGGATATGGACCGGGATACGGACCAGGATATGGACTGGGATATAGACCAGGATATGGACCGGGATATGGACCGGGATATGGACCGGGATATGGACCGGGATATAGATTAGGATATAGATTAGGATATAGACTGGTATATAGACTGGGATATGGACTGGGATATGGACTGGGATCTAGATTACGATATAGACTGGGATATGGACTGGGATATGGACTGTTATATGGACCGGGATATGGACTGGTTTATGGACTGGGATATGGACTGTTATATGGACCGGGATATGGACTGGGATATGGACTGGGATATGGACTGTTATATGGACCGGGATATGGACTGGTTTATGGACTGGGATATGGACTGTTATATGGACCGGGATATGGACTGGGATATGGACTGGGATCTAGATTACGATATAGACTGGGATATGGACTCGGATATGGACTGTTATATGGACCGGGATATGGACTGGTTTATGGACTGGGATATGGACTGTTATATGGACCGGGATATGGACTGGGATATGGACTGTTATATGGACCGGGATATGGACTGGATTATGGACTGTTATATGGACCCGGATATGGACTGTTATATGTACCGGGATATGGACTGGGATATGGACTGGGATATAGATTAGGATATAGACGGGTATATAGACTGGGATATGGACTGGGGTATGGACTGTTATATGGACCGGGATATGGACAGGGATATGGACTGGGATATGGACCGGGATATGGACTGCGATATGGACTGGGATATAGATTAGGATATGGACTTTTATATGGACTGTTATAAGGACCGGGATATGGACAGGGATATGGACCAGGATATGGACTGGTATATAGACCAGGGTATGGACCGGAATATGGACTGGGACATGGACTGGGATATAGATTAGGATATGGACTGGGATATGGACTTGGATATGGACTGTTATATGGACCGGAAAATGGACTGGTATACGGACTGTTATATGGACCGGAATATGGACCGGGATATGGACTGGTTTATGGACTGGGATATGGACTGTTATATGGACCGGGATATGTACCGGGATATGGACCGGAATATGGACCGGGATATGGATGGGGATATGGACCCCGATATGGACTGGGATATGGACTCGGATATAGATTAGGATATGGACTGTGATATGGACTTGGATATGGACTGTTATATGGACCGGAATATGGACTGGGATATGGACTGTGATATGGACCGGGATATGGACTGGGATATGGACTGGGATATGGACTGTTATATGGACCGGGATATGGACCGGGATATGGACTGGGATATGGACCGGGCTATGGACCGGGCTATGGACCGGGATATGTACCGGGATATGGACCGGGATATGGACTGGGATATGGACCGAGATATGGACTAGGATATGGACCGGGATATGGACTGGGATATTGTCAAGGATATGGACCGGGATATGGACCGGGATATGGACCGGGATATGGACTGGCATATGGACTGGGATATGGACTGGTATATGGACTGGGATATAGATTAGGATAAGGACTGGGATATGGACTTGGATATGGACTGTTATATGGACCGGGATATGGACTGGTTTATTGACTGGGATATAGACTGGGATATAGACTGTTATATCGACTGGGATATGGTCTGGGATATGGACTGGGATATAGACCAGGATATGGACCGGGATATGGACTGGGACATGGACTGTTATATGGACAGGGATATGGACCAGGATATGGACCAGGATATGGACTGGGATATGGACCGGGATATGGACTGGGATATAGATTAGGATATGGACTGGGATATGGACTTGGATATGGACTGTTATATGGACCGGACAATGGACTGTTATATGGACTGTTATATGGACCGGAATATGGACCGGGATATGGACTGGTTTATGGACTGGGATATGTACTGGGATATGGACTGTTATATGGACCAGGATATATACCGGAATATGGACTGGGATATGGACTGTTATATGGACCGGGATATGGACCGGGATATGGACCGGGATATGGAATGGTATATGGACTGGGATATGGACTGTGAAAAAGATTAGGATAAAGACTGTAATATGGACCGGGATATGGACCGGGATATGGACCGGGATATGGACCGGGATATGGACTGGGATATAGATTAGGATATAGACTGGTATATAGACTGGGATATGGACTGGGATATGGACTGGGATCTAGATTACGATATAGACTGGGATATGGACTGGGATATGGACTGTTATATGGACCGGGATATGGACTGGTTTATGGACTGGGATATGGACTGTTATATGGACCGGGATATGGACTGGGATATGGACTGGGATCTAGATTACGATATAGACTGGGATATAGACTGGGATATGGACTGGGATATGGACTGTTATATGGACCGGGATATGGACTGGTTTATGTACTGGGATATGGACTGTTATATGGACCGGGATATGGACTGGGATATGGACTGTTATATGGACCGGGATATGGACTGGATTATGGACTGTTATATGGACCCGGATATGGACTGTTATATGTACCGGGATATGGACTGGGATATGGACAGGGATATGGACAGGGATATGGACTGGGATATGGACCGGGATATGGACTGCGATATGGACTGGGATATAGATTAGGATATGGACTTTTATATGGACTGTTATATGGACCGGGATATGGATGGGGATATGGACCAGGATATGGACTGGGATATAGACCAGGATATGGACCGGGATATGGACTGGGACATGGACTGGGATATAGATTAGGATATGGACTGGGATATGGACTTGGATATGGACTGTTATATGGACCGGACAATGGACTGGTATATGGACTGTTATATGGACCGGAATATGGACCGGGATATGGACTGGTTTATGGACTGGGATATGGACTGGGATATGGACTGTTATATGGACCGGGATATGGACTGGGATATGGACTGTTATATGGACCGGGATATGGACCGGAATATGGACTGGGATATGGACTGGGATATGGACCCCGATATGGACTGGGATATGGACTGGGTTATAGATTAGGATATGGACTGTGATATGGACTTGGATATGGACTGTTATATGGACCGGAATATGGACTGGGATATGGACTGTGATATGGACCGGGATATGGACTGGGATATGGACTGGGATATGGACTGTTATATGGACCGGGATATGGACCGGGATATGGACCGGGATATGGACTGTTATATGTACCGGGATATGTACCGGGATATGGACCGGGATATGGACCGGGATATGGACCGGGATATGGACCGGGATATGTACCGGGATATGGACCGGGATATGGACCAGGATATGGACCAGGATATGGACTGGGATATGGACCGGGATATGGACTGGGATATAGATTAGGATATGGACTGGGATATGGACTTGGATATGGACTGTTATATGGACCGGACAATGGACTGTTATATGGACTGTTATATGGACCGGAATATGGACCGGGATATGGACTGGTTTATGGACTGGGATATGTACTGGGATATGGACTGTTATATGGACCAGGATATATACCGGAATATGGACTGGGATATGGACCGGGATATGGACCGGGATATGGACCGGGATATGGACCGGGATATGGAATGGGATATGGACTGGGATATGGACTGTGAAAAAGATTAGGATAAAGACTGTAATATGGACCGGGATATGGACCGGGATATGGACCGGGATATGGACCGGGATATGGACCGGGATATGGACTGGGATATAGATTAGGATATAGACTGGTATATAGACTGGGATATGGACTGGGATATGGACTGGGATCTAGATTACGATATAGACTGGGATATGGACTGGGATATGGACTGTTATATGGACCGGGATATGGACTGGTTTATGGACTGGGATATGGACTGTTATATGGACCGGGATATGGACTGGGATATGGACTGTTATATGGACCGGGATATGGACTGGATTATGGACTGTTATATGGACCCGGATATGGACTGTTATATGTACCGGGATATGGACTGGGATATGGACAGGGATATGGACAGGGATATGGACTGGGATATGGACCGGGATATGGACTGCGATATGGACTGGGATATAGATTAGGATATGGACTTTTATATGGACTGTTATATGGACCGGGATATGGACAGGGATATGGACCAGGATATGGACTGGGATATAGACCAGGATATGGACCGGGATATGGACTGGGACATGGACTGGGATATAGATTAGGATATGGACTGGGATATGGACTTGGATATGGACTGTTATATGGACCGGACAATGGACTGGTATATGGACTGTTATATGGACCGGAATATGGACCGGGATATGGACTGGTTTATGGACTGGGATATGGACTGGGATATGGACCGGGATATGGACCGGGATATGGACTGGGATTTGGACTGTTATATGGACCGGAATATGGACTGGGATATGGACTGGGATATGGACCCCGATATGGACTGGGATATGGACTGGGTTATAGATTAGGATATGGACTGTGATATGGACTTGGATATGGACTGTTATATGGACCGGAATATGGACTGGGATATGGACTGTGATATGGACCGGGATATGGACTGGGATATGGACTGGGATATGGACTGTTATATGGACCGGGATATGGACCGGGATATGGACTGGGATATGGACTGTTATATGTACCGGGATATGTACCGGGATATGTACCGGGATATGTACCGGGATATGGACCGGGATATGGACTGGGATATGGACCGGGATATGGACTGGGATATGGACCGAGATATGGACTAGGATATGGACCGGGATATGGACTGGGATATTGTCAAGGATATGGACCGGGATATGGACCGGGATATGGACCGGTATATGGACTGGGATATGGACGGGTATATGGACTGGGATATACATTAGGATAAGGACTGGGATATGGACTTGGATATGGACTGTTATATGGACCGGAATATGGACTGGGATATGGACTGTTATATGGACCAGGATATAGACTGGGATATAGACCAGGATATGGACCTGGATATGGACTGGGATATGGACCGGGATATGGACTGGGATATGGACCGAGAAATGGACCGGAATATGGACTGGGATATGGACTGTTATATGGACCGGGATATGGACCGGGATATGGACTGGGATATGGACTGGGATATGGACTGTTATATCGACCGGAATATGGACCAGGATATGGACTGTTATATGGACCGGGATATGGACAGGGATATGGACTGTTATATGGACCAAGATATGGAACGGGATATGGACTGGTATGTAGACTGTTATATGGACTGGGATATGGACTGGGATATGGACCGGTATATGTACTGGGATATGGACCGGGATATGGACTGGGATATAGATTAGGATATGGACTGGGATATGGGCTGGGATATGGACTGGGATATGGACTTTTATATGGACCTATATATGGACTGGGATATGGAGTGTAATATGGACCGGGATATGGACTGGGATATGGACTCGTTTATGGACTGGGATATGGACTGGGATATGGGCTGTTATATAGACCGGGATATGGTCCGGGATATGGACTGGGATATTGACTGGGATATGGACCGAGATATGGACCGGGATATGGACCGGGATATGGACCGGGATATGGACCGGGATATGGACTGGGATATAGACCATGATATGGACCAGGATATGGACTGGGATATGGACCGGGATATGGACCGGGATATGGACTGTTATATGGACCAGGATACGGACCGGGATAGGGACTGGGATATGGACCGGGATATGGTCTGGGATACTATCGCTTAAGGGGGGAGGGGGATCCCCTTGCAAATGGACCCTGTGGGCACACTTTGCATTGGGGGAAGAGACACACACACACGCGATATGTGTCTCACAAAATGGCTGTTTAATACAACAAGTTAGCTTTTATACAGTGGGATACAGAGAATTCGGGAACATGGGAGGGTCTTTTGCTTGAAGCATCAAATCCAGGGTTTTACAGATAAGGGGGTTTGAAAGGATAGGCCAGGGGTGTATATTTGGCCATATATGGTAAAGGGAATGCAAGGGAAGAAGTGGTGAGAGGCACAAACAGGGGGGTCTGTGGGGGTCTTGCAAGCTGCTCTTATCGCTGGACTTCAGGCATATCCTGTAGCTGCATTTGTCAGGGTAGTCGTAGATGGATCTCTTCCTCGTGGGGCCCTTCTTTGGAGCCTTCCTGCATTCTTCTCCATTGTTTGTACACCACTGTAGGCCCACTCCCCACAGGATACGGACTGGGATATAGATTAGGATATGGACTGGGATATGGATGGGGAAATGGACTGCTATATGGACCGGAATATGGACTGTTATATGGACCGGGATATGGACCGGGATATGGACCGAGATATGGACTGGGATATGGACTGTTATGTGGACCGGGATATGGACTGGGATATAGATTAGGATATGGACTGGTATATGGACTGGGATATGGACTGTTATATGGACCGGGATATGGACCAGTATATGGACTGGGATATGGACCGAGATATGGACCGGGATATGGACTGGGATATAGACCAGGATATGGACATGGATATGGACTGAGATATGGACTGGGATATGGACCGGGATATGGACCGGGATATGGACCGGGATATGGACCGGGATATGGACCGGGATAAGGACTGGGATATGGACCGGGATATGGACTCGGATATGGACTATTATATGGACCGGGATATGGACCGGTATATGGACTGGCATATGGACCGGGATATGGACTGGGATATGGACTGGGATATAGATTAGAATATGGACCAGAATATGGACCGGAATATTGACTAGGATATGGACCGGGATATGGACTGGGATATGGACCGGGATATGGACTGCGATATGGACCGGGATGTGGACTGCGATATGGACAAGGATATTGACCGGGTTATGGACCGGGATATGGACTGCGATATGGACTGGGATATGGACCGGGATATGGACTGGGATATGGACTGCGATATGGACTGGGATATGGACCAGGATATGGACCAGGATATGGACTGGGATATAGATTAGGATATCGACTGGGATATGGACTGGGATAGAGACTGGGATATGGACTGGGATATGGACCGGGATACGGACCGGAATATGGACTGGTTTATGGACTGGGATATGGACTGGGATATGGATCGAGATATGTACCGTGATATGGACTGGGATATTGATTGGGATATGGATTGGGATATGGACCGGGATATGGACCGGGATATGGATTGGGATAGGGACCGGGATATGGACCTGGATATTGAATTAAATATGGACCGGGATGGGATTGGGGTGAGATTGGGACTAGGGTGAGATTGGGATTGGGTGGGGATGGGGATGCGATGGGAATGGGATGCAGCCAAGATCCCGGCACAGATCCCAGCAGTGCTGGGAATGGGGGGAGATTGGGATTAGGGGTGAAACTGGGATTGGGGAAAGATTGGGATAATGGGATGGGACAGGGTGGGATTGTGATGGGATTGTGATTGTGATGGGATTTGGATTGGGATTGTGATGGGAATGGGATTGGGGATGGGATGGAATGGGAGTGGGGATGGGATGGAGTGGGATTGGGGTGGATGGGATAACGGGGTGGGCTAAAAGAGATGTGGTAGGATGAGATTGGGATAATGGGATGGGATTGGGATAATGGGATGGGATTGGGACTGGGGTGTAATGTGGCCAGATCCTGGCACAGCTCCCGGCTGGGGTGGGACTGGGATGGGATGGATGGGATTGGAATGGATTGGGGTGGCATTGGGATAATAGGATGGGATTGGGATGGGAATGGGTCCGGGGTAGGATTGGGATAATGGGATGGGGAGAGATAAGGTGGGATGGGGAGGGATGAGGTGGGATTGGGATAATGAGATGGGACTGGGATGGGTTGGAGTGAAATTAGGATAATTGGATGGGACTGGGATGGGGTGGGGTGGAATTGGGATAACTGGATGGGACTGGGATGGGGTGGGGTGAAATTAGAATAATTGGATGGGACTGGGATGGGGTGGAATTGGGATAACTGGATGGGACTGGGATGGGGTGGAGTGAAATTGGAATAATGGGATGGGACTGGGATGGGGTGGGGTGGAATTGGGATAACGGGATGGGACTGGGATGGGGTGGAATTAGGATAACTGGATGGGATTGGGATGGGGTGAGGTGGAATTGGGATAATTGGATGGGACTGGGATGGGGTGGGGTGGAATTAGGATAACTGGATGGGACTGGGATGGGGTGGAGTGGAATTAGAATAATTAGATGGGACTGGGGAGGGGTGAGACTGGGATTAGTGTGGGTGGAACGATCACGGGATCGGGATGGGGATGGAACGGAACAGAACATCACCCCACACACACCTCCTGCATGGCCTCGTAGGCAGAATGCGGGGATTGGGGGGTGTCCAGGGCCACCTCCAGCATGGCCTGCCCCAGGATCGGGGGGTGCACCGACAGCCCCCACGTGTAGAAACCCCGCAGCACGCTCCGCTCCACGTTCACCAGGTCGAAAAACCCCGCGCGGAACCCTCCCCTGGGACACAGCGGGGTGGGAAGCGCCGGGAAAGGGGCGGGATTTGGGGCGGTGGGATTTTGGGGTGGGATTTGGGAGGAGGGTGGGGAGGATCCCATTTACCCTGCCATCCCTTTGGATAGGGAGTAGAAGGAGATGAGCTGGACCGAGGAGGAGAGAGGAGCCCCCGCCTCGCCCAGCACCCGGCGGAACGACAGGAACGGCCGCGAGGGGTCAAAGCAGCGTTCCTGCTGCACCTGGAACGGGGAGAACGGGAATGGGAATGGGGTAATGGGGGTGGGAGTGGGGGAATGGGGGTGGGAAAGGGGATAATGGGGCACTGGGGAGGTGAACTGGGGGGGAATGGGACAGGAGGTGCCCTGGGCATGGAGTGGGACTGGGGAGGGAAAATGGGGTTGGAAAAAGGGTATAATGGGGGGGGGGGGATGGGTCTGGAAAAAGGATAATGGGGGAACTGGGGAAGAAAAAGGGTGGGAATGGGGAGTAGGTGACCTGGGAATGGGGTGGGCACTGGGACAGGGAAATGGAGCTGGGAAAAACGATAATGGGGGGGAACAGGGCAGGCAATGGGGCTGGAAATAGGATAATGGGGGGGAACAGGGCAGGCAATGGGGCAGGGGGTGCCCCGGGCACGGGGAGGGAACTGGCCCAGGGCAATGGGGCTGGGAAAGGGATAATGGGGGGCAATGGAGTGGGAATGGGGCAGGGGGTGCCCCGGGCATGGGGTGGGCACTGGGATGGTGAAATGGGGCTGGAAATGGGATAATGGGGGGGAACAGGGTGGGCAATGGGGCAGGGGGTGCCCCGGGAACGGGGTGGGCACTGGGATGGGGAAATGGGGCTGGAAATGGGATAATGGGGGGGAACAGGGCGGGCAATGGGGCTGGGGGTGCCCCGGGTACGGGGTGGGCACTGGGACAGGGCAATGGGGCTGGGAAAGGGATAATGGGGGCACTGGGGTTGGAAACGTGCAGGCAATGGGGAAGGGAAAGGGGATAATGGGGGGGGAAACGGGCAGGCAATGGGGCAGGGAAAGCGGACACTGGGACAGGGCAAAGGGGCAGATATAGACGAGGATATAGACCAGGATATGGACCGGGATATGGACCGGGATATGGACTGGGAAAAAGATTGGGATATGGATTGGGATATGGAGCGGAATATAAAACAGGTTATAGACTTGGATATGGACTGGGATATGGGCTGGGTAATAGATTTGGATATGGACTGGAATATGGACCGGGATATGGACTGGGATATAGACCCGGATATGCACCGGGATATGAACCTGGATATGGACTGGGATATGGTTTGGGATATGGACCGGACTATGGACCTGGATATGGACTGGAATATAGACTGGGATATGGACCGGGATATGGACTGCGATATGGACTGGGATATAGATTGGGATATGGACTGGGATATAGACCAGGGTATGGAGATGGATATGGAGAGGGATATAGATTTGGATATGGACCGGGATATGGACTGGAATATGGACTGGGATATAGATTGTGTTATGGACCAGGATATGGACTCGGATATTTACTGGGATATGGACTGGGATATGGACCGGGATATAGATTAGGATATGGACTGGGATATTGACGGGGATATGGACCGGGATATGGACTGGGATATAGACCAGGACATGGACTGGGATGTGGAGAGGGATATGGAGTGGGATCTAAATTTCGATATGGACAGGGATATGGACTGGAATATGGACTGGGATATAGATTGGGATATGGAACAGGATACGGACTGGGATTTGGACTGGGATTTGGACTGGGATATGGACCGGGATATGGACCGGGATATGGACCGGGATATGGACCGGGATAAGGACCGGGATAAGGACTGGGATATATACTGGGATATAGATTAGGATATGGACTGGAATATAGAGTGGGATATGGACTGGGATATAGACTGGGATATGGACCAGGAATTGGACTAGGATATGGACCGGGATATGGACCATATATGGACTGGGATACAGACCGAGATATGGAATGGGATATGTACTGGGATATGGACGTGCATATGGCCTGGGATATGGATCGGGATATGGACTGGGATATGGACTGGGATATGGACTGTTATATGGACCGGGATATGGACCGGTATATGGACTGGGATATGGACCGGGATATGGACCGGTATATGGACTGGGATATGGACTTGGATATGGACCGGGATATGGACTGGGATATGGACTGGCATATAGATTAGGATATGGACTGGGATATGGACTGGGATATGGACCGGGATATGGACTGTTATATGGACTGTTATATGGACCGGGATATGGACCGGGATATGGACCGGGATATGGACCGGGATATGGACCGGGATATGGACTGGGATATGGACTGGGATGTAGAATGCGATATGGATTGGGATATGGACCGCGATATAGATTAGGATATGGACTGGGATATGGACCGAGTTATGGATTGGGATATGGATCAGGATATGGACCGGGATATGGACTGGGTTATGGATTGGGATATGGCGCTGGGAGAAGGGGTAATGGGGGGGGACAGGGCAGGCAAAGGGGCACGGGGTGCCCCGGGTACGGGGTGGGCTTTGGGACAGGGCATTGGGGCTGGGAAAGGGGATAATGGGGGCACTCGGGGGGGAAACGGGCAGGTAATGGGGCTGGAAATGGGATAATGGGGGGGAACAGGGCAGGCAATGAGGCAGGGAAAGGGGATAATGGGGGGGAACAGGGCAGGCAATGGGGCAGGGATAGCGGGCACTGAACCAGGGCAATAGGTCGGATATAGACTGGGATATAGACCATGATATGGACCAGGATATGGACCGTGATATGGACTGGGATAAAGATTGGATATGGACTGGTATATAGATTGGGATATGGACTGGAATATGGACCGGGATATGGATCGGGATATGGACTGGGATATAGACTGAGATACAGACCGTGATATGGACTGGGATATGGTCCGGGATATGGATCGGGATATGGATTGGGATATCCCCTGGGATATAGATTGGGATATGGACTGGGATATAGATTGGGATATGGACTAGGATATGAACTGGGATATGGACCGGGATATAGATTAGGATACGGATTGGGATATGGACTGGGATATAGACTGGGATTTGGACTGTGATATGGACTGTGATATGGACTGGGATATGGACCAGGATATGGACTGGGATATTGACTGAGATACAGACCGAGATATGGACTGGGATATGGACTGGGATATGGACTAGGATGTGGACCGGGATATGGGCTGGGATATGGATTGGGATAAAGGCTTGGATATGGACTGGGATATGGACCGGGATATGGACTGGGATATAGACCTGGATTTGGACTGGGATATGGACAGCGATATGGACTGGGATATGGACTGTTATATGGACCGGGATATGGACCTGGATATGGACTGGGATATGGACTGGGATATGGACCGGGATATGGACCGGGATATGGACTGGGATATGGGCTGGGATATAGATTGGGATATGGACTGGCATATGGACTGGCATATGGACTGGCATATGGACCGGGATATAGATTGGGATAATGACTGGGATATGGACCGGGATATGGACCGGGATATGGACCGGGATATGGACTGGGATATGGACTGGGATATGGACTGGGATATAGACCAGGACATGGACTGGGATATGGAGTGGGATATAGATTGGGATATGGACCGGGATATGGACCGGGATATGGACTGGGATATGGACTGGGATATGGACCGGGATATGGACTGGGATATGGGCTGGGATATAGATTGGGATATGGACTGGCATATGGACTGGCATATGGACTGGCATATGGACCGGGATATAGATTGGGATAATGACTGGGATATGGACCGGGATATGGACCGGGATATGGACCGGGATATGGACTGGGATATGGACTGGGATATAGACCAGGACATGGACTGGGATATGGAGTGGGATATAGATTGGGATATGGACCGGAATATGGACTGGAATATGGACTGGGATAGAGATTGGGATATGGACCGGGATATGGACTGAGATACAGACCGTGATATGGACTGGGATATGGACGGGGATATGGATCGGGATATGGATTGGGATATGGACTGGGGTATAGACCCAGATATGGACTGGGATATAGACCGGGATATGGACTGGGATATGGGCTGGGATATGGACTGGCATATGGACTGGCATATGGACTGGCATATGGACTGGCATATGGACTGGCATATGGACTGGCATATGGACTGGCATATGGACCGGGATATAGATTGGGATATGGACTGGGATATGGACTGGGATATGGACCGGGATATGGACCGGGATATGGACCGGGATATGGACTGGGATATGGACTGGGATATAGACCAGGACATGGACTGGGATATGGAGTGGGATATAGATTGGGATATGGACCGGAATATGGACTGGAATATGGACTGGGATAGAGATTGGGATATGGACCGGGATATGGACCGGGATATGGACTGAGATACAGACCGGGATATGGACGGGGATATGGATCGGGATATGGATTGGGATATGGACTGGATTATAGACCCAGATATGGACTGGGGTATAGACCCAGATATGGACTGGGATATAGACCGGGATATGGACTGGGATATGGACCGAGATATGGACCGGGATAAGGACCGGGATATTGACTGGGATATAGATTAGGATATGGACTGGGATATAGGCTTTGTTATGGACTGGGATATGGACCGGGATATGGACCGGGATATGGACTGGGATATGGATTGGAATAGAGACTGGGATATGGAATGGAATATACACTGGGATATGGACCGGGTTATTGTCTGGGATATGGACTGGGATATAGATTAGGATATGGACTGAAACTGGTTTGAGAACTGCACCAGCATGCAGTAAGTGCGGGTGACTGGGACATTCTTGTCAAAATGCTCTAGAGAAAAATGTCAGTGTAGACACTGCTCCAATGACTGGGGCACTCTTTCCCAATGCAGGATTGTACAACCCAGCACTTTGTCAAAAGAATGTGAGATCTGGCATCTGCTATAAACCTCTCTTCTGTCTGGCACAGTAAGAAGCCATCCCTTAATTAACACTGCATGAGGTTCTTCAAGGACTTCTTATCAAATTTCACTAAATTTAGAGATACATGAGAATATAATATTTTTCTAGTTGCCTTCAGCAACAGCTACCATATTTATCTGTGGCACTCCACATGGAAAGACAGATTCATTCCAGTAAAAGCAGAAAGAAGACAGGTTTAATATTTTAAAAACATCAAGTGACAAATTTGTTGTCATAATTTAAGTTAAGGTCATATTCACCCCAGGCTGTGAAACTCAAACGCACAAGGAAAACATGATTTGTTTGTCTGGATCAACTAGTAAGTCTGTAGCTGTGCAGGAACTGGTGAACATCTTGCTAGCAAAGCACAGAAAACTTTTGATGACACAGTAGCTGCAGAATCTGGGACAACAGATAGCATCATACAAAGAATGAAGAGAATATTAAAAGTAGTTAAGATCAAGGCAGAAGGCACATACCAAAATGAGTTAGCTTAAATGTAGATAATGGCTGTGTGAATATGAGTTGTTCAAAACAATTTTCAAGCCAAGTTTAAAAAAAAAATTGAAGTATCTCATCAACTACATATTTGAGCTTACATAAAAAAATTGCTACAGTTTTAATGCACTGATAAAGTAATTATTCATATTTACAGAAGAAATACTGTGTTTTTCTCTTGGTATTCTGAAATGAACATTTTCTATTTCTCAAAATGGTATTTCCTATCTGTTTTTCTTCACAACTTACATAAAATACTCCTTTCCCTTCCAGGTAAACTCAGGAAAGAGAAAAGCTATGACAGGAAATGATCAGAGACAACAATTATTCCAGCAACTTCTTCAAAATGCTAAAATCACTAGTTGCTCAATGAACAAAATTTCTGAAGAGAAGAGAGATGGGAGAAGTGAGATGAGCAGTGAGAAAGAGGACAGAAATGCATGTAAAAGCATTGCTTCCACCTACACATTTGTCAGCAGATGAACAAATATCTGATTTACATCAACTTGCTTCTTAGTCTCTATTTTGGTCATTCAACCACTTTAAAAAAGCAAGCTGAAGTTCAAATATCTGTTTGTGAGGTTTGCTACTTGATGTGATTTGACATTGTTACTGAATATTGTTCTGCTGCTGAAAGGCAGTTTCCTTTTACTGTCCAAACATGTCTTACCAGTGTGATTTAATTGGCTCTCAACAAAATTACTATGATAATAAAAATTCTCAAAGAACAATGATTGCAAAATTTCCCACAACAGTGACTCAGTCATGAACAAGATCAAACATAAATGCAGTAGAAGAAAAAAGATGTTGAGCAACTAAAGCTGACACCACATGAGACACCCAGTAAAGCTAATTTTGCCAAAAGACATAAGACTCTTGCATTTACTCCTCTGGAAAGTAACAATAAAATACAATGTCCTGTGAGGCATCTGGGCCAACACAATCATCAGAAAATCATATATGAAGAGAAGATTTAAACTCTAAGGAAGATTAAGCTCTTCAAAGTGAATAACCTATTGCGGAACACCAAACTACGAACGTGATCAGTGAATGCCTGGAAGCAAATGTTCAGAAGCTGAGGGGTGGATCTTCAGTTTAGCTTGCTTAGGTACACGTCACCAACATAATCTCTTTCTTGCTTGTCAAATTTTTTTGTTTCTCCATTTTATCTTTATCATTTTCCTGGTTTTGGCTGTCACTTTGAAGAGTGAAACACACAGGAACACACAGCCTGTGGGATCAGCCATAGTTGAATATAAATTCCCCTGAGACACCTGCAGTGTGGACACTGCTCCTCAACCACCAGGCAGTTTTCTTTACAGATCTGTTCCTATTTGCCTGCACTGTGCTATGGAGGCAGAACTGCTATATTGCTCTTTTTCCAATGCTGTGCATTCCCAAATGCCTTATGATGTTCACTTGTAAAATAATAATATTGTAGTATAGTAGCTATCAGAGGAAATGCAGACTAGAAACAAAAGAAATTACAGTAGAAATCCCTCTTAGTGATAAGTAGTAACCCTCAAGTTTCACAGGAAAAGTGAACCAAGATGGAGTGCATACACTTCACTACTGTCTAAGATACAAAAGCAGGGAAGAGCAAGTCGGCAGTACTCTGAGTTTTGGGCTCTCGACTTTGCAGCATTCATCTCTTGGGCTGATTCCCAGTGAACCTGAATCAGTTAGAACAGCAGTGACTGAGACAACTCTTTAGCCAATCTATTAGTCTGAACTATTCCAGTTGCATGAAAAACATTAGGAAAGAAACTTACACTACTGAAATGAAGGTTGGGAGTAAAAAAGTGTAATGGTGTTGCATGCTAGAGAAACAGTGTTTAACTCTTTGTATTGCAGCAGATAATTTTCTTTGTCTCAATTCTACACTCCAGTGTATATTCTAAAGAAGCTGTACTGGTTTTGGTTGGAATATAGCAGCATGTATGGTGCTATGGTTAGGGTTTGGGATGAAATCAGTGTTGGTAAGTTCAGGGTGTTTCTGTTACTGCTGAGCAGCACTTACAGATAATAAAGGTCTTTTCTGCTCCTCACCCCACCCTACCACTGAGGACTCTGGGGGTGCAAAAGGATTTGGGAGGGGAGATGAATATTTCCCCAAAAGTATGTGATATGGTAAGCTTAGCCCTCTCCATGACTCAGTGAAAGAAGATGAGGAAGACCTTGCATGTGGATTCACAAAGAAAAGAACCTAGATTTTTCCTTAGGAAAGAACTAAGGAAAGCTTCTTAATAGGTCAGCTTTTTCATTAACCAATAAATGTATCTTCCCAGTCGTCCCATTCTCATCCTCCACTCCTCTCACTATTACACCACTTAACTTTAATACCAAGTTTCATTTCAGGGTTTTTTCTTATGATCAAACATACATTAGAATTAGTGTGCAGCTGTGAAGGTAACATACTCATACCCTCAAATTCCAGCATTTAGGACTCAACAATACCACTTACTTTTATGATCCAAAAAATGCAAAGAATGATTGTATCTGGGAAAATCATATTCATCACGTGAAAAAGTACACCGAATTATCGTTTTGTTGTAAGAATAATAATTTGCAGGGTTTCAAACCAAAAAATAACCCAAAACTACAAGAGAAGTGTGACTGCTTATTAAAAGGGAAATTTAATTTACCCGCTTGGAATGAAAATAAAAAAGTATCTTGAGCTGCCTCTGAAGCTGCGATGATTCTAAATAGACTCAAATGGTGATCTGGAATCGTATTTGAGCCGGCGGGGATGCACGGTCCTTGTGCATCCCGGCACAGCCAGCCCGCAGCGTGCGCGGCTCACAAGCGCTGCGGGAACTGGCCTCAGGATGGCAGCAAGCGACGGCAGAAAAGCGACAGCATCTCATAACCAGTTCCGACCCGAAACTGCATCCTGGGCTACTGCAAACAAGCGAAATGCACACTAGACACTGCAGTAACAAGCTGCAAAAATCTTCCTCAAATAATTTTAGGATAAAATAGAATTAAAAGGTATCATAATCTCATATCCGGGCAAAGTGATGTATCCACTATTGTTTATAGACTGATATTTGATTTTCTAAGCATTATGGTTTTCGTATTTTCATTTGCTGTGTTTTTGTCTACAATATTAATCTTAATCTTAGACAGATGAAAAAGGAGCACAAAATCAGATGGCCAGGATTAAGCTTGCACAAAAAGGAAGCTAAAGAACCAAAGGGGAAGTTAAAAAGGCAGTAGAGAAGGGTACCCTACTCAGCTTTCAAACTCATCCCTTTTCCATCACAGCTCCCAAGACCGCCTTCAATCAGGTTTCAAAATTATAGCCTATTTCCTTTCTGAAACTAATTTTGCTTTTCCTTTTGAAACCTGAAATCTTTGAAATGGTGCCAGAGACAGCTGCGTGTGGAAAGCAAAGGTTTCTGCTAGAACTACTCTCTGCCATCAAGTATTGCCTGTCCTGCTAAGCTATTACCTTTTACCTTGTGTGGGTGGAAAAGGCTACAGGATGCAGTAGCGCATCTTGAGCTGAAGGCATTGCTATTTAGAGAAAGCACAGAAAATTTGGGGCAGTGGGAAAGTAAAACATCACTAGAGATGACAAACTCCTTATAATCCTGAGAAGAAACACGTGCACTATCTCAAGAATATGGTTTTGACTGGAAAAGTAATCTCTATAGACATCACTAGTGTACAGGAAAAGCTCACTTCACAGCTAGTTGCTTTCAGCAATACGCTATCCCTGAGAGGCATTTGCAAACAGGAGTTCCAACGTTAAATTTGTTTGTCTTGGTTATTGTGTACAGTAACTCCTTTGCATTTTGCAGCCTGTGCTGCCATCGTGTGGCATTTTAGGTATTTATTCATTGAAAATTAAAAGCAGAAGCAAAAGCAAAAGCATGCTTTCCATTGCTTCTTTCTTTCTCTTCCATTTGCTGCTGGCCTGGCACTGCCTGTCAGGAGAGAGGCTGAAGACTCGAATCCCCTGTAGCACCTCTGAGTTTTCTTCTGCTTCATCCCTGGTTTTGCCTTTTGTCTGGAAAAGCAGCAGAAAATCCAGCCTGTCATGCTGATCAGCACTTGCCAACTGGTAAAAGGCACAGAAGCTGCTGAGCCTTTGGTATTGTCAGTCATTTTCTGCTTCACGGGATAGCCTTACACACTAGCAACCAGAAGCTGGTGAAAAGAAAGTTTCAGTCTTCTACTTAATCATCTTTATTTTCTTTTTCTTTCACCTATGATGAAGGAAAATTGTGTCTTTATTTGGTAATGAGAGTTTCTCTTTCTACCTCAGTTTACATAACCGGTATGTTCTTTTCACTGTTATCATGAAAAAAAATTTGAAAAAATCCTTTCTTGAAGAAGAGAATTGCCTATAGTGTTTTGCCTCTACTGCAGTAGAACTAAAATGAGAAGACTTCAAGTTTGCTGAAAAATAGCCACCTAAGGAAACCATTTCTAGAGGATTTTAGTAATTCATTCTGACTCTGACCACCATACTAACACATTTCCGTCATCTGTGTTCTATCCTACCATGTTCCATGCTTATTGCTAAGTACAAAATTAAATGCAAATCTTATTAAATGCAGGGAGAAGATCACATAAATTACAGAAAGCTTTGGATCATATCTCCTGTGGTCAGGCAGTTTCTCTGCTGGTTAGACAGCAGAAATTGCTAAAATTAATTTCTTAAGTGGAAAAAAAGGAAACCCAAACCATACACAGAGCATGGGCTGTGATCAGTCTGCCAAAAGTCATATAAACAAACAGCTTTTGTTGTTCTACCAAGCAATAATTAAATACCCAAACACTGCTCATTAAACACACCAAATTTCTAAGCAGCATTGAGTACCCAGCTACAGAACAAAACTCTGTTTTATTATGTGTAGTTTTATAAATATGATGACATATGGTTCCACTTTACATCTGGAACCTGCAGAGCCTTCCATGAGCTCAGTGAACTGGCTCTTCTGGGATTCTGGTTAGAAGTATTTAATATTTTCACTCACACATTTCCCTTTCACCTAACACTGATAAAAGAACATTTCTTTTCCAGGGAAGGAAAGAAAACAAAACAAACCAGAACAGAAATCCTACTGCCCTTGGGGACACAGTTAAAGGAGCTGTTGTATTGGTATTTGGCTTTTTTCTTTTCTGCTGTCCATCATTAGGCGACATTTGGCTCCAGTGAACTGTTTCTCTGGGCAAAATTTGTTTTTTGCTATCAACAAGACTACTGAAAGATACCAGGTGCTACTTCACCTAAAACCATTTTTATGTCATGTTTCAATTAAAATTAATTTTATCAGCTAAAGGTTAGCTCCAGTAATAAACTAAGACTCTTTTGAAAGTAGAAATTACAATAAGCTTCTCTTTGCCTTATTTACAGAATAGGGTCAGAATCTCGCTCCTTGCATAAGTGTCTGACTTCTCCAAAAACCTGGTGGTTGCATGCAGGAACAACAGAGAATGCTCCCCTGGGGAACAGGAGAGCCCTCATTGATTTGATCCGCATCTTCCACTGACAACTGTCCTACTGAATTGTTCCCTGGCTCATGCTTTCTTTCTGCTGAAACTGATCTGCAATGAACATAAAGTAAAAGGAGTTGCATGCCTAGAGAAAAAAACTCTGTGCACCGTTTTTGCTGGCCTTGTCTTCTAGCTTCCATATTTGGTCCCCTATATAGGGTGTTTTATTTACATATTGCAATGGCTGGGAAGGATGATGAAACCATCCATGAGTGCATGGATGTACACAGGAACCTCAGAACACTTCATTGTTCTGAGATGTAGGACAAGCTGCTATTTCATAAGAACTGACACATAACATTCTTCTTCCCTCTCTTTCCATGATGATCTAATTTCCATGATAGGGAGACTTTGAACCAAGACATGTGAAAGCTGCAGAATACTTTGACCACAACCTGACCTGAATGAGTAGCAGACCAAGGCCTTGACTGACTTCTAAATCTGCATGATAGGAGCCAAAAAAATAAGCACTGCAATGTCTCGCCTCTAAATGCCAACACTGGATTAAATCTTCCAACAATTCCATAGGATTAAAACTTGTGTGAGGGGAAGGCAGTTGGACTACAGCTCTTACTATCTGACTATTGTAAGGACTTTTGTCTTCTAGCTCTAGCTCTATCTAAAACTTTAGGTCCATTGAAATAAAATTTCTGTCTGTAACTGTCAAGAAATAAGAAAATAAAAGCAAAAAAAAAAAAAAAAAGGGTTTTTAGGTAATACCTTCATTGTCTTACTATTAGAGGTCGTGTGGGAAATTCTCACATATTTCTTAATGGACCTCAGTAAGAAGAAAATATGGCCCCAGAAATTATCTTCCACATGTTAGAAAGGTTCAGCTGAGCAGAAGTGACTGTTTCTGTTGTACACTGGAACTGGTGAATTAGTTCTTGCAAAGGTCTTTCCTGACTTCACATATTATCTTTCGACAAATTTTCTTATCTTTCCAATAGATGGTGAATGTAGTAAACATCATATTAACAGCTTGAGTGTAAAACTGTGCTCACCCTATCAATTGTAAATGTTTAGTTATGATCATCATTTCAACGTGTGTTTGACTTCCTTCTGCAAGAAAACTATACTATCCGCTTAACAAAATTGACATGAAATGAAAGGAGTAAACAACAAGCAAAATAAATATCATGAAGTAATTCCCCACCAAAGCTTCAGTAATTACTCCATGGAGTAGGCTGCCTTTAATATAACAATTAATTAATTTTTCCAAATGAATTATGCAAGCCAATATTTTTTCTTCATTAATGTTTTGTTGGAATCATTAGGTTCCATTAATGAATAACAAAGAAGCAATTGGAATTTTATTCTAGCTGATGTGTGCTAATGTGCTTAACTTGAACTAAATGTGTTTCCAGTATGTAATCAAATTTGAATCAATCAAATCAATTTGCCACTGAAAGTCCTTTTGGAGTTGCAGCTGTTTTATATGGATGTCTCTTCTCAGAGAAGAATACAGACAAAACCCAAAAGACTACATGGCTCTGAAAAGTATAACATTGTAATTAGGAACCAATCTGTCTTATTTTTGTTAGGAGGATACCGTTTTCCCCACTTCAAGCTCCATTATTAGTCAAAGTGGCTAAATTATTTCCTAGGAATAAATTATCTAATGAATTTGGATTTCATAAAGCTTTGGAAGCTTTATGAATTTTAGCTGATTTCTTGCCTTTTAAAAAAATTATTTTTCACAAAACAGATTGAATAAATCAGCTCTTGAAATAATTGGAACTTATGCAGCCTATATATTTTTGCCTGCACATTATTATTTTCAGGAATAGCCAATAATTAAAAAATATATCAACAATAAGCAGTGCACATTATTGTAGCGGACCATTTTCGTGATTGCCTTTCTTTCCACAGCTCTGAGGAAGGATATTAAAATTACCTAATCAGAGGACACAGACAAGAGTTTTCCAGCCTTTCATTGGAGGTGTGCAGTGATAAATCAAGATGTAATGGGCACGAACTGGAAAACAGGAAATTCTAGCTATTATTATTATTATTATTATTATTATTAAAAACATATACCCCCCCCTCCAATCAACAAACCAGTTCATGATGTGGTTAAACACGAGGGTGGCTAGAGAGGCTGAGAATTTCAGGTATGCTTAAGGTGCAACTGGACATCACCCTAAGCAATATGACCTGATTTGACCAGCTTTGTACAGTGGCTGGAACAGGCCTTCAGAAATCCCTTCCAACTTGATTATTTAGTGATTATAAAATTTGTTTAAACAAACATGTATTCACTGGCAATCTAATGCAAACAAAGTGGAACTGATAATAACTGATAATATAGAAATATCTGAACTTTATATCATTACCTCTTTTAAGACACCTTAGATTTACAAAAGGAAGCCCTATAAAAAAAGTAAAAATATGACATTTGCAAGACATCTCTGGAGAAAAGGTAATCTTCTCAAAAGCTGTCATACTACATTTTTTGCTTCTGGAAATCCTTATAATGACAACTGCAGGGGAAAAAGTATCTCAAACTTTCTCTACGTTTTTTTGTGACCAAGTTTCATAATAGGAGTCTATCTGAGGTCTTCAGTCATACCTCCAAAACTTAGTTTCAAAGAAAATATATGTTGCTATCAAACCTTATCTGAATAAGTTTGTCATGGCCATACTGGTTCTGTAAAAAGATTTCCAGCAGATCTCGTTAAAGGGTACACTGTACTGTAGGTATGGGACAAGGGGATATGGCCCCAAGCTGTGCCAGGGGAGGTTCATGTTGGACACCAGGAAGAATTTCCTCACTGAAAAGGTGGTCTGGTATTGGAACAGAATGCCCAGGGAGGTCATGTAATCACTGTGCCTGAAGGTGTTCAGGAAACAACCAGACATGGCACTTAGCACCGTGGTCTAGTTGACAAGCTGGTGTTCAGTCAAGGTTAGACTCAGTGATCTTGGAGGTCTTTTCCAATCTTAATGATTTATGACTTCTTCCTGTCCTGTTTGGTAAGAAATATTATAAATATTATAAAAATATTATAAAACATCTAAAAACACCCCGAAAAATGTTAATCCCAAATATTGTCAAATAGCATGTGAGTGTAAAATATTACATTGGTAATGGTGTATAACATTCCTTCATTGATTGTGTTGGACAGTTATGGAAATCTGAGACAAAGGTCTTTACGGATATCTCTTAAAACAGTTGTGGTGAGACCTTGTATAATTCTTTGAAAATATGTATGAAGATAGAAAGAGAAAATCCTGTTTCAGGATTCCTGCAACGTTTCAGAGCACTGTTACTGTTTGCAGGCTTTTAGAGATACATATGAGGAGAACAAAACATAGTAAAATGCTTAGCTTCCCATAACAATCCCAGGCATAATCAGGTTGAAAAGAGAGACTGGGGAACACAGTAGAAATGAAAGTTATAGAATGTGCTTTCTCAATTATTTTCTGCTCCTTAAAGTATTGGTGTTCTCTTTTTCACTATCTGATGCTATTTATTTATGGCATTCAGAAGGATAAAGTATCAAATTTCTTTCCCCTGGAGATGTGAGCAGAACCTAAACAACTGATTGTATCTATGTCTTGAAAGGGAGAAAGCGAGTATATAGAGCAGTGCTTTACAGATTAATGGCAGACTAGCAAATGAGAAAAGGAAAAAAATAACTGAGAACAGAAATAGCTGCACTGAACAACTCTATAAATAACATCCCTTGTTTCTGAATTTTCCTGATGTTATAAAGGTATCTTTTAGGATTGTATGCTATTAAAAGACTTAATATTAAGAAAACAGTTTATACTTTCAGATCCCTTAGGTGACTTTACCTTAAACCAAGATGTATGTTAATAATCTTTTTTTCAGTTACTTCACCTAATTTGGACTAATCTAGCAGTATTATTGCATTTACTGTTCCGTAAATGTGACCAAAAATGCCAGATATCCTATAGTATCTATTGGTAATAGTTATATATCAGAGTTTAAAATTAGTTCTAATCCTGAAGCAGTGATAAGGAAAATTAGGTTTTCTAATAAATTATCCTTTGGCATATGTTTGTTGATGATTAGTAGATAGAGATCATAATGAATTGAATCAGTGCTATAATCTGAAACTTAGATTACAGTTGGAGATAGAAAACCAAGGTCCATCAACTTAAGTGGACTTTCAAGGAAGCCTAGACTGCCCAGGGTCTGGCAAGTCTGCCAATGTAAAACTAAAGAAAAACCTTCCCTCTTCCTGCTGTTCCATCTGCTGGAATACATTCAAGCATTAACAAAAGATTTGGGAAGCCTTGGATGAAATACAGCTCATGAAGAGAGTGTAAAACACAATCTCACCACATGCAAAGTTAGTTGAAGTTCTAAGAAAAAGATTTCTGCCCCAGTTCAGTCCTATATGCTAGCACACAACACTTGAGTATGGTTTTCATGTTCAAATAGCAATACTTTCTTGCCCTTAGGTGGGAAAGTATCCCCCTGAGATATAAAGAGTTTTGAATTCCCTTCCTCTGACAGCGGGAGCTCCGTTACTGAACATGTAGGCAGAGTCCCCTTCGAGGTCTACAGTTTGCCCACTGTCAGCAAGCTCTAGAGCAAGCTGAATATATTTTCTTTTCTTTTTGCCTTTTGAGGACATTTCTTTCACTCATGTCCATCAGACACAAGTCAAAAGATGCCATATTTAAGCATCTTTTCTTTGTTAAATTGCATTACTTTAGTTCTCTAAACCTAGAGGAAGAGTAATCAGTATTATACAAAGGTGTTCTGTTTGAAACTGTGAACAGAGACCTTCAACTCATGAGTTCATTGTAAAGGAACAGTGGCTAGTCACTCACATGTTACTCTACAGTCACTGCAAGAGTGGGAAGAGTACATCAAATGTGTAAGACAGTGAGGCTAATTCCCAGCTTTATCCATTGCCTATCTCTACCTGAGGCAAATGTGCATCGAAGCTGACAAGTGATCACTTTGCTATTCAAAGTAAAAGAACTTCATTCAAAATTTTTACAGATTTACTGATAGCTAGAAAATCTCACTTCATGTGAAGAGAACAGTGCAGGAAAAAAAAAAAGTATTTAGATTTATTTAGATTTGCATTGCAACTATGATGATGGCAAACAAGAAACGAGACTATTTTTATGCTCATGAAAGCAATGCTCAGGCTAGAGAAGAAAAAAAAGGCCTCTTATGTGCTTGCAAAGCCAACAGTCCCCAAAGCAATGTGAACAGTTCATCTGAATCTGACTCAATGTAGGTCCTGGGAAGAGGTAAGTCATCATGAAAATGTCTAAGAGTAATTAGCAAAATATAATTTGAAGTCGAAGCTGTTAGTGTTTCTTCATGATGTGTGTGTGGAGGGGCATCCAAGACAAATGACATATAGAAAGTGTTAGGGAGTATAAGTAAACCAAAACCATTTCCTTATATTATTGCATCGAATACCAATTATTTTGTGAACCTCCATTTAGAGAGGCTGCAAAAGCACAGAGGAAATCACACAATGATTTCTCAGGCTTTCCAAACCAATCTTTGCTGTTTCCCCCAGATGTGAAGCTCTCATTTTGCAGCCAGTTTGGACATGACATCATACATGATGGAAAAGTTTGTACAGGAACAAAGTCATATTAGAAGCTGCAGTACCTGTTTCAAAATTGACTAAGAGAACACTTTCTTAAAGCAAGGAAAATACAAATAAGAAAGACTTGGTAATTTAATGTTTCCACTTACCACTTGCTCAGATGCTGAAAAGTGGATAGAGCAGGGAAGCATGTTAACACAACTAAGTATTGTAACAATTAGAAACATCAGGAAAAAAACCCAATGAAGGATGATTTTGTAGGAGAAAAATAATTCCTTCCACTGAATTCAAGTTAACAACACACTATGCTGTAAAGAAACTGTATAGGCTTTAAAGACTATAAAGATTATAGTATTAGGCCAGCTTGTTTATAATAATCTGAATAATCTGAATAATCTTTGCGTTACTCAGTTAAATTACAAGCAAAGAGTTAGACTGTGACAACATTCAAAAAGTTGGCCATGAACATGTGATCTCCTGGATGATAAGACCACTTGGGCCTGATTTGACACCAGCTTATACCTTGGTAGGCATTCACACTTTTGACTGTGGTCTAGATTTTGAAATTAGTCTTCTACTCAATAGAAACAGAGAGTTTCAGAGGACAACTCAGAGCAGGACTTCAACTCTGGTACTCTGCAAAAGCCTCTCTCTTCCTGGAGAACATGAGAATTCAGGTCAACTTTTTTTCCCTGTGAGTACTACCACCTTTTCTTGTGACCTACCCTGTGCTATGCAGAAGCACATCAAAGAGGGAAGACCGAGAGATGAGAGAGAGCAGAAACACAGCATGCAACAGCTTGGAGCTGTGTCTGGCATTTTACTCCTGTATTTTAAAGTCATAGTCTATCAAAACTCTCAAGAAGCTTGTGAATACAATGGACTGATCCCTCAGGACCATGGGAGAAACAAACAAAAGAAATCTTTATATGACTATTCTTCACTGTATGTATTCTGAATTAGGTTTGGAATAAGCAGCCTGATGTAACTTAAAAGTTGCCCTGGCTTTAACTGAAGGTCCCTTCCAACCTAATTTTTCTGTGATTTCAATAAAAGTGTTATTTTTTCAGTGTACTTGTCCCTTTTATTACATACTATTAACACTGAATCCTGTGGCATACTCACTTTCAGAATTTTCACTCCTATAAAACAAATAGCAACCTAGACTTCTCTCCATCTTCTCCATTTGTAATTATACTATTACTAACAATAAATTTACAAAGACTGGCTTAATTAAAGAACAAGGTGCTGAGTGGAAGCAAGTGCTAATCTTCTGGAAGCCTGAAGTCTCCTGCACTTCACTTACCGACTAGAATCAGCATGTGGACTCAAGCTGTGATGAGTCATTGAACCCGTTTTGGTGAGGACAAGTGTTTCAAGTGCTGCAAACCCACTGTGGTACTCCCATTTACTACCAGGACTTGATCTCTCTGCTCTTTATAGAGCAAAGTAAATCACGGTGAAGGATAATCCTGTTTTCCAGCTTTTAACACACTGGGAATATATAAACCTGCTGAGTCACTCAAAACCTTGGCATTCTGCTGCATAACTGAAAAGATATATCATGCATTCATCTGCCAGCTATCCACCTGACAGAATGTATAGGATTCTCTGTACTTCTCTGTTCTGCAGCTCCAGTCCCACTATTGCCGGTGGAGTTAAAAACCAGCAATAACAGCAAGAGAAAATAATAATGCCTTGTCTCAAAAAGTATTTGAAATGTGTGATGTTTTTTATGGCTAGACTCTTCCTTTCACCTCCTCAGACACAGGAGAACAAAGCTCTTGGCCATATCATACTTTTCAATAGAATTTTAAAACTGTCTGGCAGCACCTCATCTGGATTAGGCTTGTGGGTTACTTGAAGAAATACTTCCCAGAAAAGTAGAATTTCTGGGAATTTCTTCTTTACTGGTTTCCACTGTAAGAGCATTTTTAGATTTGAAAGGCAAACTCAGAGAATGTTCATTATATTGATAGGCTTAAGAAAGTTATTGTATTCCTATGCAGTCTCACAGTAAAAAGAGGCATTTAATCTTGTCTCTCTGTACCTAAGGTCTACCAAATACTTTTAGGGAAAAAACCACATCTGGGCCAGTAGATTGTTTTATAGAGTTTTCAGGAGTCAAGGGATTGCATTTTGTGGCATCTAGAGAATTTTAAGGGGCTATCTCTGCACATATGCAACTTCTGAAAAATCTCCTCAGGGCTGAAGACAATCCTAGGAGAGGCAACTGGATGCATGAATTATCTTAAAGGCACTCCTCAGGTTCACTTCAAAATTGAAAACTACACCACTGTGTGATTAAAACCTTTGCAAGTGTAACCTTAAAAGGTTCAGATCCCTTTTACCAGAGACTGTTCTTATGAACACCACCACAGAGAATTTTGTGGGTGAAGGAAGGAGAAAAGAACTAAAAAAAGGTGCTCTTCATATCCTTTAGAGTGCAGAGAACTTCTTCAGCGAGCAGATGGTTATGTTTTAAGATTCAAAGGGTCTGATTCTTTTGTACTATGTATTGTGACATACTGAAAAGGCTGATAAATGTTGTGGTTTAGCAATAGTATCCCCCAATTTAGTGCTCCTACCACAACCGTGCCCACTTGTTTCCCTTCCTGCTCCAGCTGGAAACACAAAAAGCAAAGATCACTGGTTAAGATAAGAACAATTTACTGGAAACAGCAATGAGAAAAGTAAACAAACAGTAACAGCAATAATAATAATAATAATAATAACAATAATAATAATAATAACCCTGTGGGTGAGTTGGTGCTCTGTACTTATTTTACAATGCATGGAACAGCCCCAGTCTAAGAAAGTCACAGGACTTGCTGGAAGTCATAGGCTGCAGAAATGTCATGGACAGTTTTTAGACACTTATTTCTTCTATTGTCCTATTTTGCCTATTGTATTTCCTATTGTCCAGTGTGGTGACCGTTGTGAAATGATATGACAAGTTTCCAGCTGTCCATACATGCAGACAAGTTGCTTAGATAAAAATACCAAAACATCTCAACCAGTTGTGATTGTGTGTGGAGTTGTTTTGGTGTTTATTTTAATTTTTTTTTTTTTTAATAGGTAAAACATCTCCTGCTGCACTCGTACCTTGGCTGACTATTTTTCCATTAGGTTGTAATGGTTGCTTGCAGTTAACAGTTCTTTCCAAGAACTAATCCTGCAATGTCACAGGGAGACCAAGAGCAACATTAAACTCTGTTCATCATTGCAGAAAACCCATCTCAGAGGTCATTTGATGCCCAGTGAAGACTCAGCCTCTCTCCTGGTTCAGGAACTGCTCAGACTAATGTAACAGATTTAATTTTACAGGGTTTATGCAGTGATCTAACATACTTAATGCATGTTGACTTTGAAGGCCTGCCTGAACTGCAAGGTTCTTCGTGTCCTTAGCTAATTTACTGAAATTGAGAAATTCTTGTGAAAAGTTTTCATTTTACTAATATAAACACATAATTAGGAAAAGAAAACCAACATAAACAAATATTTCTCCCCTCACAGTACCTTAGTCAGTAGGGCAAAACTTTGAAATCCCTTTAGTTCATTGTCATGAAAAACAGATACCTCTTAAACCTGTTCTTCTAACAATTGCGTGTCTTCTTTAACATATGTGAACATAGAACAGAAACTTAGATAATAAACTGATAAATAAATGTAAGATCTTATTTATTAATTTTAGTAAAGTGCTAGTAAACTGTTGACTGCACCATTATTGATGTCTGGCTCACAGAATAATAGATGAACAATACAAGCATTGTATATCATCTTTATTCATGCGCTTCCATTTTTCCCTTGCTCTCCACTGAAAAGTGCATAGTACACATTTTAAAAAAAAAATTAATTCCCTCCACACACTCCCTGAACCTTGCCTAATCACTTTCTGAAAAAATAAGAACGCAATTTAAAATGCAGCCTTTAGAAGTTTACTATTTTATGGGCAACTAAATATTAATTCTATATATAATTTAACAGTAGACATTCATATTAGGGGTCTATTACAAATACATTGAGAACCAGAAGCATAGAATCATATATAAGAGGAATAACAGATTTGTGTTACCAGTACCCTAGAAAACAGGGCTTAAAGTTCTTTAGAAGGCATATTCAGTGGTGTCTTCGTTTTACAGGTATCAGTAACACACACCAGAGAAGCAATGCATACCTGCAATTTCATACGACTGAAATGCTTCTTCAGGAAAAGCACAGATTTCACATTGCCTCCAGAAACAATGAAACTGTTGGTGGAAATGTTTAAAGAAACTCATAGGAAAAATAGCTGCATGATACCTAACCTGCAATTAAAACTGAAAGCTGAAACTCACATGAGTGAACGAGATTCATTGTGCTAACTCATTAATCTTTATGAGCAAAATTATTGCAAAATGCTATGGGGAGAGGAAAGCAATTACTTAATGATGTATAAAAGTATTCCAATAGATGTTTCAGAAAGCACTGCACATAAACCTGTCTGCATAAAGCCCTTGGATGTTGCAAACAGCCCAGCCCACAGTATACTTGTAAACTGTAGGAGTTATTTTTTAATTTTTAACTCTGTCCCAGTCACTGTTTAACATTCCACGTTCTTGTACTTTCTACATTGTTAAATTATCCATAACTCCAGAGCAGTCAGGCAGTACTCAAATTAAGCCAAAGTAATTAGTTTTCAATCAGTGAATATTCACAGCTCAATTAAATTATTTACAGAGATGTAGACAATTCTGCGGCAAAACCAAACATTTCTATTGACACTCCCCCAAACTGCTGAATAAATATAGCCTGTTGTGAAGATAAAACAGAACTTAGAAGTCTCTTCTATAAAGAAGCTTTTTCTGCCTTTCCCATTTCACTTTAGAGGTCATTTCTCTGTAAGTTTGGTTATGCCTACTCATACCTTTACTACAAAAGGGATTTTGTTAGGGTGGTGAGGTGAAAGGAGGAACTATCAAAAAACCCTGAAACCATCAATGTCTTTAAATAGGATTTTTTGTTTTTCAGTCTCTTAGTTTATTACTTTGTAAATGATTTTGGTAGCAAAAATAAAAAGCACATCACGCATTTATAATTGGAAGAATCAATCAGTGTGACTCAATACAATCTTCTGAACAAGACAGAAGGTGGAGCAATGTTGCTCCACTGGACAGAAATCCTTCTATTTGATTGCATTGTCCAAAATTGAAGAAAAATCAGGAAAAAAAAATTGCCAAAAGAACAATACTAAGGCCAATGCATGCATGTTGTTCTCCACGTGGTGGCTGCTGAAAAGTAAAAGGACATATGTAACTGAAGTGTTCAGAGCTAATAGTATTTAAAGCAGTACTGAAAGAAGAATTCTACCTGAATTTTTTTCCGAGACCAGCAAAAATGTTCATTTCAGACAAACAAGGCGGCAATGGAAAAAATCAGCCTTATTCCAGCTGAAGTTCACTGATGCTAATAAAGCTAGGTCCAAATAAAGTAGGAATTCCATTTGATTTTTGTTTTCATTTTCCTGTTTTATGGACTCATTTATACTGTCAACAGAGACCTGTCCTCATGACAATCGGCTAGGTTCTTAAGAGCTACTTGGTTGTATCAGTATGGGATACTCTGCAAAGGGTTACATTTAAATTTAATTAGCAGTCTGTGCCTATTAGTCAACAAAGCAGCACATGTGTATGAAGAGCAGTGCCACTTCTCCAGATGAATTGTCCAGACCAGTAAGTCAGGATTTGTGTCCCACTGTCCACTGACCACTGAGTAGCAGGTGCCCTGCAGCAGCCCAAAGGAGAACTTCCTTGTTGTACAGGTAATACAGGAACAGTTTTAAAATCACACACCATCCAGCTACGGGCTGTTATGAATAGTTATGAAAGTGCAGAAAAAACTACACAAAATGAAGCAACATTCATGATGCTTTCTAGAGCTCTGCACTTTCTGAGTGGACTCCCTGGGCAAAGACAGGAACACTGTTTCATACTAAACAGTTTGCCTTTGACAACACTCTAGATGCCACAAATAAAGAAGTAGCAGAATGGCATAATCAGACTGGGTGGAGACTGATAGACAGACTGAAATGAGGTTATCACCTCTATGCATAGGTCTAATCATCTGTGCCCAGGGGAACTTGTGTTTTACTCTGTGTCAATCCAATAGTCGGATGCACAGAGTGAAGCTAGCTTTTAGTTTACATTTTACCCAGCCACAGCCTTAGGAGACACATGAGTCAGATCAAATCAAAATAAAAATCTGCCTTTGGTATTAATCGTGCTTAAATCAAGTGATGAGACCCCAATATAACTTTTGATAGATTATGCTCCAGAATATGCTCAATTACTGCTGAATCACAGAATATATGGAGTTGGAAGGGACCCACAAGAATCCTTGAGTACAACTCCAGGCCTTGCACAGTCACGCCATGTGTCTGAGAGCATTGTTCAAATGTTTCTTGAACTCGGTCAGACCTGGTCCTGTGATCACTTCCCTGGGGAGCCTGCTCCAGAAACCAACCACCCTCTGGGTGAACAACCTTCTTCTAATATCCAACCTAAACCTCCCCTGACACAATTTCTGGCCATTTCCTTGGGCCTTGTCAATGGTCACTGCACAGAAGAGATCAGTACCTGCCCTTCCTCTTCCCTTCATAAGGAAGTTGTAGACTGCAAGGTCTTCTCTCACTCTCCTCCAGGTTGAACAGACCAAGTGACCTCAGCCACTCCTTGTACAGCTTACCCTCAAGGCCCTTCACCACCTTTGTTGCCCTTCTTTGGACACAAAGAGCTTATTATCTCTCTTATATTGTGGTAACCAAAACTGCAAATAATATTCAAGATAATGAGGCTGTGAACAATGTTATTGGAAGTTTTGTGTTGAATGAGTAAGGAATGATTATCTGAGCACTCAGTATTAAAAATCAAACAGTAACCAAAAATACAGAAAACAAATGCCCAAATAATAGCATATATGTATGCCTATACACACGTAATAGAGCAAGAAGCAAGACAGTAATGAGGGTAACAGGCTATTATAGATTAAAGTTTACTTTGAAGTCTTTTGTTCCAAATACATATCAAAGCATTTAAGAAATTAAGAGTCAGAGAACAAATATGGCCATCACTCTGCTCAACACAAGTAGCAAATAATCCCTGAAGTAGGAATCTCTTTTATAGAGAGAAAATATAGGTAAACTTTCAGAAAGCACTCCAATTTTTTTTGGTTTAAGGATAGATAGAGAGGGAGAGAAAAAATATCATACTCTATGCGTTGCATTTAAAAGAGTGCTCCTTTCCAGCACTTGTCCTACTACAAAGTATGTGCAGGATGCAAAATCTCCATGGGGAACTTGAATGGATGTTCTTTCATCCCTCAGGCATTTAGCAATACATCCTACCTAACTGTACTCTTTTGTAGTTAGAATCTCTTGCTGTCACAGTTTATTGACTCTGCCAAGACTATTTGTAATCTGCTAGTCAAAGCACAGCACTCATCTACCTACAACACGACTGTTGCTTTTACTGACACGTGTGTCAACGGCAAAAATAACGTCTCTTGAAGACTAAAAGTCATGTTCTTCTCCTTGGTCCCTTAATTAAACTAAAAAACCAGCACATTTTATTTTTCTTGTAATAAGACTAAGAATTTATTTACAGAGTAAATAAAATGTAGCAGATAACACAATCAAAACTACAGGTTTGGGGATTTAAAGCACCATTGTCCTTTCAGGTTGGACGAGGGGAACAAGTTTTTATGGTATCTAGCATTTAGTTTCCAAAGAATTTAAAAGAGGGGGTAAAAGTCATCTGTTTTCCAACTGCAGTTAAGATAATGTGCATCATATTGTTGAATCACATGTACACCAGGTCACATATTTTGAAGACCCAAAGTGCTTCTGAGGCTCCGTGAAGTTTGCTTTTTTTCATTTCACAAGCTCTAGTTAAAATTCAAAGCTAAGAAACACAAGCTATTTCTGTAATTTAATGGATGAAGACAGAATCGTTTACTGCAGGACTCACTGGGCACATTAGTGCACGTAAGGCATATTTTGCTGTTAATTAACCTCAAGGAGAGATGAGAGAAAATGATCCAGCAGCACAGATTTGACTTTTACTTATTTTTGTCTCGGTACATTCCCTCACTTGTGTTTTCTCTCCCTTGCCCACCACCATATGCTGCCATTTTTCACTACCATTTCATTGTATACAGCTAACCAAAGGCAAGGAAAAAAACAGCATGGAAAGATAGTAGTTATCACCTCTCAGGGAATAATTATAGACCTGGTTTTTCTGTTCTTATTCTAATTAAAAACCCACAAAACAAACAACACCCTACTTTTCTTGTTTCAGGGGGAAAAGTGAAGTGTTTCTGCTCCTACAGCCATGGTTTCCTGTGACTGCAATGCTGATGAATTAATTATCACTAATGCAGGCAGTTAAAGGTCAACATGCTGGAGCACTCAAATGGCTTGGGCTTAATTGAAATGAAATAATTTAAACAGAAGATAAAAAAAAATAGATTAGGTGTTTTCATAAATAAACATTGAAGAGTTCATAAGTAATTAAACATAAGCACAGGTATGAGAAAGACTACATCTACTAAATCTACAAGCAGCTGATAATCAAGAACTAGCGTAACAGGCATCTTCCAATAGGTGAACATCTGCCTTTATCCTTCAAAGCCCCTGAAGATTTTTGTTCTTTTTTTATTCTTGTCTGTCTCTTATTGAGTATGCATCTCAGGGCAAATAATGTATTCCCAGGGAAAGAAAATTATCATTCAGAAAACATTACTTCAGGGAATAAAGTAAAATGTGAACTAAGGCCAGTGTGTAGAGCTTTTTAATTTGGAAAAAAGTAAGTGCACATCACTTATTTTCAAAGACCAGTGAAGGAGAACAATTATAAAGCTTTTTTTTTTTTTTTGTTATTGAATGCCTTCTGTTCTGCCTATTAACATTCCTACCTTTTTCTGAAATGCTATATTTGTCTTTAATTAGAAAGAAAGAAAGAAAGAAAGAAAGAAAGAAAGAAAGAAAGAAAAGAAAGAAAGAAAGAAAGAAAGAAAGAAAGAAAAAGAGAAAGAAAGAAGGAAAGAAAAGAAAAAGAAAGAAAGAGGCACCAGCTAATGCATTTGTTAACTACTCTCTATCAAGTTCTAGGACCTGCAAAAGCAAGTATGTAGTAAGCTTTGAGGACTCTCTGGAAGGTGGACCCCAGCTGGATTACCACCACTGCTCTCCAACTTGCTGCAGTGTCCGGTCAGTAATCAACCCGTCACAGCTTTTTTTTGCTCACACCATTGTTCATTTATGAACAGCAAAAATCATATGAGCAGCAAAAATCATAGAAGCAAAGAATCATTCAGGTTGGAAAAGACCTTTAAGGTCATCAAATCCAACCATAAACCCAACACTGCCAATTTCACCACCAAACCCTGTCCCTAAGTGCCACAGCTACATGTCTTTTAAACACCTCCAGGGCTGATGACTCAGGCACTTCCCTGGGCAACCTGTTCCAGTGCTTGACAATGCTTTTGGTGAGGAAATATTTTCTAATATTTAATCTAAATCTCCCCTGGCACAACTTAAGGTCACTTTGTCTTGCTTTGTCACTTGTTATTCGGGAGAAGGGGCTGGCCTCCACCTCGCCACAACCTCATTTCAGGTAGTTGTAAAGAGTAAGGTCACCCCTGAGCCTCCTCCAGGATAAAACCACCAGTTCCCTCAGCTGCTTCTCATAAGACCTGTGCTCCAGGCCCATCACCAGTTTCATTGCCCTTCTCTGGACAAGCTCCAGCACCTCAATGTCTTTCTTGTAGCGATAGACCCAAAACTGAACAAAGGATTCAAGGTGCGGCCTCACCTGTGCTCAGTACAGGGGGTCAATCACTGCCCTAGTCCTGCTGACCACACTATTAATAATACAAGCCAGGAAGCCACTGGCCTTCTTGGCCACTCAGGCACACTTTTGGCTCATGTTCAGCTGGCTGTTGACCAGTAACCTGTTGTGGTTTAACCCCAAGCCCCACGCAGCCGCTTACTCACTCTCATACCAGCAGGGTCAGGTAGAGAACTGAAAGGGTAAAGCTAGAAAACTCATTTACAGTTTAATGGGGAAAACAAGGCAGTGCACACAAGCAAAACAAGACAAGGAGTTAATCCACTTCCCATGAGCAGGCAGGTGTTCAGACATCTCCAGGAGAGAAGGGCCCCATCATAGCTAACGGTTACTTGGGAAAACAAACGCCATCACTCAAAACATGTCCCCCCATTTTATATACTGAGCATGGTCTGGAATGATAATCACATGGTCTGGAATATCCCTTTGGTCAGTTGGAGTAACTTGTCTTGTCTGTATTTCCTCTCAACATCCTGGGCACCCCCAACTTCCTTGCCAGCAGGGCAGTATGAAAAGCAGAAAACATCTTGTGTCTGGGTAAGCACTGCTAAGCAATACAAAAACATTTCTATATTATCAACCCTGTGTTCAACATAAATCCAGAACATAGTCTTATACTAGCCACTGTGAAGAAAACTAACTCTACCCCAGCCAATATCTGCACACACCCCCAGGTCATTTTCCACCAGGCAGGTTTCCAGCTGCTCTTTCCCCAGCCTGTGGGGCAGCATGGGGTTGCTTTGACCCAAGTGCAGATCCGGCACTAGGCTTTGTTAAATCTCCTACAACTGGCCTCAATCAACTGATCCATCCTGTCCAGATCCCTCTGAAAAAACTTCCTGTCCTTCTGCAAGTCAAGAATCTCACACAACTTAGTGTCATCTGCAAAGTGACTGACAATGCCTTTAATCCTCTTGTTCAAATCATTGATAAAGATATTAAACAGGACTGGCCCCAAAACCGAGCCCTGAGGAATGGTGTGGGGGCTGCTCTCATTTGCTAATTATTTATGTTAGTAGCAAAAGGTGTCTAGAGCTGTTCATTTTTTCTCTAAAAACCTTTTCCTCTAAATTTCCTGGTCTGTTCCTTTGTTTCCTTCTTGCTTTTTAGTCATTGCTCGTTTTCTCTCCTTTCATCTTCCAGCCTGACCAAGTTTTCATCTGTTACTAGCTGTGTATCTTCTTAGTTAATGACTAAGAAGACTGAAATTTTTCCCTGCTGTCCTCTAGAACCCACTAGACAGCCCTTGAACATACACTTAGCACTATATCTCTCTTTAACAAATATATATATTATATGGTATACAATATATATATTTGTTGGCTCAAATTTTCATTAATCATAGCTTCCAGGCAGATACTTCAATGAGGTCAGCAATAAGAGGGAAAAAACCCACCACCTGAAGTCGGGAACCTGGAGATTTAAAAGCTGCTCTGCATTAAGGGGTAAAGTCCATTGCAGCTAGCCATAAGCAAGTAAAAGCTTCTGAGCAGAGACTTTTAATAAACTGGGTAATAAATAAATAATGAATGAACACCGTAAGGACACCCTAGATTGCAGTGTTTAAAAGGCTTGCCAGACTGAGTCAGGGAGTCTGTCCTACAGAACAATATGTGCTAGTTAATAAAAGGCTAAAGGCTTGTTAGCTAGAAGAGCTGGATACAGGGTTTTTTTAGGAATAGAATTCTCTTTGCTAAAAAATTTTCCATTCAGGCCTAGTTCATAGATTTTTTTTTTTTTTTAAATACATCTTCAAAAGCATTTATTGTTTCAGAGAAATAGAGCAGCCAAGAGCTCAGTTGGGAATACTCCAACACAGAATATATCTGTACACATTTCTCTCGGGAAACCTAGTTCAGTAGCTTTCACTTTGCCAGGAGCGTTGACTTTCCTCCATCTCTGGGTGCTAACCCTCCTCTCCTAACCAGATGCGGGGACAAAAGTCACTGTATTTCCTTTTCAAGTATCTTGCTAATTAAGAGTTCAACAGACCTAAAGAAAAACCTTCTTAGGCTTGCTGGTGAATAAATATGCATTTTAGCTGTAAGTGCTTACAACCCTGTTCTTATCCTACAGCTGTGTTTTACTCATGGAAGAAGAGATGGAATATTTTCTTGGGGTTTCCCTGCTCTGTTTCATTAAAGCTTCCCCTTCCAGGATCCAGCTCTAACCAGCAACTAAGCTTTTATGATCCAGATGCTCACTATCCACTGTGGAGGCTGCTAGGCAACTAATTACAAGGGTCCACCATGGATTTATGAAAGAAAGCTTTTATAGACCTTGACTCCCCTTAAAGAAACCTGCTTTTCCCTGACAACCTTTAAAAGAAATTAGGTAACCTTTTTCTCTGCATGAATACCTTCCTACATGAACAGAATCAGAGCAGCTGTTGTAGAAGACAGGGTTAGTCTTCAAGCAGTATTTAATTATTATGGCAGATGTTACCAGGTAATACTATTTAACATATGTCTGCTCAGCCATTCACAGGCAAACTTGTGCCCTGAGTCTACCAGAAGCCATATAGCTACATACATATGGCACAGAGCCAATGGATCTGACTTTTTAATAGAGATTATCAGTTAGTTCAGGATTGTATTATCCATAGTAACATGGATGATAGCAACTGAGAGAATAAACAGGCAAAGCTTCTTTCTGCTTGCATCCTTTCCTCTCCAAAACTGCAAAAAAACAAAGGGAACTAATAAAAACCCCCAAAAAACCAACCAACCAAACAAAAAAAAACCCCAAGCAAACCAACCTACAAGCCTGTTCCCCATCGTCTCCCATAATTACTTTTGTTGTGAGTGAGACTTAAGGATAATTTTTGGTTTTTGGTTTGTTTTGTTTTAGCTAAATAACAAGACACTTAGAAGATTGTTACTGTACTATTTAACTGCCTTTGTGACAGTGCTGGTGGCTGGGAAATGAGAACGGTCAGTGCTTTGAAAATACACAGATGTCATGTTAGTTAACTCTCCTACAGAAGTTTTCAACTTCCAGATTGTCAGTGTTTTTCAGACCTGAAGGAATGGTAGTCAACATTTGTCATGTGTGTTGTCCTATACCAGGCTGGGATGCTTATCTTCATGGACTGATTTCAGTTTTGCATTCTTTATATGTGCTGATTTTGCATTATTAAAAATAAAGGAAAATACTACTTGGTGAGAATATAGTTATGCAACTGTGGATGAATTAGCCTATAAAATTGCATATGAGCTTCCAGTTGGAGTACTACAAAACAAGGTTTTGCGAATTGTTTTGAAAAACATGAAAACTTCTGCATCTTGACATTGATATCTCTGCTTAAAATATATTTTACTATACACTCTGATTAAATAAACTTGTTAAAAAAGCTATGAACAGTGTAATATCTATCATACAGGCAAAGTGCAGCTCTGTTGTTTGTTCAAGTCCTCTTACTGTGATTTGGAGGCTGGATGTGAATCTAAATCTGTTTTCCGTGTTCTAACAAAAATATTTCCTTCCAAAAAACTACTATTTAGTTAGTGTTTGTAACAAACATGGTCCTTCTAATCTAAATTTAGTCTAGTGATTCAACAATGAATAAATAAACAGCTGAACACTTTCTTAAAGTAGTTTTTTTGAACTTAAGAGATGTACAATATATCACATCAATTAACTGCACCCCATAATTTCTTCATCAACAGGTGCAAAAAGCACACTTGTGTAGTCTTGTAATCTAGCAAATTTACACCACCTTTTTTCATAGCAGGTAACATAGAAGTTACCAGGCACCTACTTAGATATGCTGTAAAAAGGAGCAGCTCGTCAGAAGATCCTGTTACTTCTGTACTCAATGCTCTTCCATTGGTTGATCTGCTAACACTTATTCCCAGATCACACAGGGTCAGCAGTTGCAGCTGTTTCTCTTTTGTGTGTCGCAGTCTGCCTATGTTCTAAAGCTGAGGCCCAAGGCATGGAAATCAACTCTCCAAAGGGACACCAAAATCAACTCTCAGATAGCTGGTTTGAGTTTTTTACAGGAAATACAGGAAGCCCCATGATCTAACTTTCCTTAAGTAAGGATCAGGGGCAGCTTGATAAAGCTACAGTGGTTGAAAAAGCAGGTAGGAGTGGACAAACTAACCCTAGAGGTAGTTTTACCTTCATTGCAGGGATTTGTATTCTGACACACAAGTTTATTTGGAGTCCCTGCTCATCCTTTAAATCTTAGACTTGTTCTTGAACATGCTGGGTGTGCTGAATCGTTTAACATAAGTAAGCTAGTCCTAAGGTCTTAGCCCCAGTCTGTTCAGGTAAGGTCTTGGGCAAAACAAATCATACCTCCACAATCAAATAATAGAACACATCTGCTCATCATAGAGAATCATGATAATATGACTAATTCAGTAAATGACAGTGTGTCCTCTAAGTAACAGACTGTGCTGCAGGCTCTCAGCATTGCACTGCCTCGTGTGCCCTGTAGGCAGTCTCTTTGTTTCAAGAGCTTTATTGAAGATGTTTTCCTTTTCTGCTTCCCTTTATTATAATGCTCCATCAATTTCTGAAACAATACAATTAGCAGTAATTATAGAGAGGGTGGCAGAATGAAGACAGATTTTTAGATGATTGTCTTAAAATTCACTCTTCTACATGACAACAAACTGCCTCCTATAAAGAGGGTAGGGAAAAACTCTCTCACTGCAGTGACTCTCCTGTCTAGAAGCAACTCCATTTATCATTTTAGGAAGCTGATAGATGTAAAAAGAATAAAAGAAAGAAACCAATGAAAAATAAATTAGTGAATTTTCTCCGGCCATACTTTTAATAGTGAATGGAAAATAATTATAACAGTTTTTATTGTTAACATTATGACTATGCATGGTGAGTGTAATATACATATCACTAAGAAAATTATCCAAGTTTTCCATCTGGTTAGCTGAAAAGGACTACTTGGGAAATTTTTTTAATTATGCTCATAATCTAGAAGCTTTAAAATGTATTTTCAAGCCTTAGATGTAGGCTGATGTTTGAGCACTGAATAATGACTGCTGACTGTTGTCTGCTTTTTTCTCTCCAAGGGACATGTGATACACCCTTCACATAAAAAACAGCAACAGACAAATAGCTTTCTAGCTACACATTCACCCAAGAGCAGTATATAATCTTTTGATATTTTCAGTGAACTTTTAGATGTGAATATTGAACATAGAAACATTTCATGTGTGGCGCATTGTAGCCACTACTTTGTGAAGTATATTGAGGGATCCCATTAGTGCTTGTTTCCTCAAGTTTTGGCACACCATCTCATCACTCATCATTAGTGAGCCTGGTTTTGCCCCTCTCTCCTTCCTAGGTGGTTTAAAGCTTTATCAATGAGCCCTGCTAGCTCCTGTGCTAGAACTCTTTCCTCTCTGAGATTAGTACATTTTATCAGGTGTCAGCAGACCGGGTGTTGAGTAGATAATCCTATGGTCAAAAACTCCCAAATTTTTCTGATTACACCAGTCTGGGAGCCGGCCTACTCCTATCAATATTATTCTTTGTTACTGGAAGGATTGAGGAAATTACTGTAGGTGCTTCTGACCCCTCTACCAATCATGCCAGGGCCCAGAAGTCTCTTTTAATTACCCTCAAACTTCTCTGTGTTGTTTTATCACTGCCAGTTTGAACAACCAGTAGCGGACAGTGACGTGTATATATACAATTGACCAGAATCAGAGGTGCAGACAAAATGCCACCCAAACTATTCATGTGAGGTATGATTCTCCCAAATCGCATTGCCCTTGGTAGAGCCCAGGAATGCAATGACCCTTGCCTGCATTTAAAAGGCATTTGCAGGATTGGGTCTTGTTGCCATATTCCCCAGACACCAAGTGTGCCTGGCAGTCCACCATTGGCCATGATCATATCCCATATTTGTTATCATCAATTGGGCAAGCTTATATATGCTTATCTTTCCTACTGCCTCCATAAAGCTTTGTTTTATAATGTGTTGTCAGATTATATTAGTGCTCAGCCCACAGAAGGCCACGCATTTCAATGTTTTTTGTACTGTGTAAGAAATTCACAGATGTGGTGTGTACAAGTCAGTTAAAAAATTAATCCTTATTTTAAAATCAAGTACCGTTTCCTTTCTGACATCTCCTTTCCATGTATTTTGAGTTCCTAGGACATGGCCTAAGGCAGTTAAAAGCTCTGTAGTCAGGTTCATTACTTCATACAAACTGTTAGAACATATGAAGGTGAGCGGTTCACTCTGTGGTTTTGTTATCCTGCTGGGCATATGTCATCCTGCTCTAAACCCTCTCTTGTATTTAAAAAAAAGAGCAACGGCATGTCCGTATAGTAAAACAGTTCTCTGCTCTTTTTATGGACAAGTTAACTACTGGATGCAATTTTCAGGTAGATGCAGAGAATGTCTCTTTAGTTACTGAGGTCTTAAAAGCAACAACACAGCTCATACTCTCAAAATGCTCATTTAAATACAATAAAGATCATGAACACAGTGTTTCTCACTACAAACTTTTCACTGAATGACATTAACAGATATCAGTTTAATTCTAAGGGTTTTGGTAAAAAAAACTAACCTTTTCTCAACAGCTTTTTTGTGATAAAAATTATCATGGGTTTGATAGGTATGCAAATATACACTTTGTACTTATGCAATCACAGAATAAGAAAGTAGCTATCAAGTACTGGCAACAGGGGCTTTACTTATAAAAATGGTAAAGTGTAAGGGCGCTTGTCAGCCTTTATAAATACCAATATTCTCCATATGCCAGAGTCATGATCCAGCATTTGGCATGTTACCTATATATACCTGCATGCCACTAAAAGACCTCATTGATGAAAATGCAGCTGAAGTAGAATTTGGTGTAATTCATTCTAGACACTGAGCTGAATTGCTCAAATGCCTGGATTTTGCTAGTAAATGAAAAGACATCTTTCAGTGCTATGAAACCCTTTTTTGGGGAGGAAAACGTTCTAAACAGAATAGTTTGTATATTAGTGGTTTTGGGTTTGTGCTGGAAGAAAGGATATAGCTTCAACAGCCCTCAGACTTAAGAAGGCAGAAAGTCAGATGAAAAGTCTGGTAGATACTACACTGAACAATATCAGTAAAGTAACTTGTCTCGAAACTGCTTCCTAGCAGTAGAGCTGAAGTTTACCTCTTCCCAGCATGCTGCCATACATGACAATGGGAGATGGCTCTCCTAGATCTGAAAATCTTCTGCATCTGAAAAATGTCCTTGGCTCACACGACAAACTGAGAAGTGGTTTAAGGTTTTTCAGGTTGGATTTATAATTTTTAGAGCCATGCTAATATACCCAAGTATTCTATTGAACAGCATAGTCCTTTAGAAGTAACTTTAAATCAACTATGTGACAAATAAATAGATTTCACATACTTAGGAAACCTCAAGACAGACTTTTTCAGTATTAATAGGTATTTAACATATAGTAGCTGCACCCTCTAATCTAATTAAAGGATTATCTGACATACTAATTACCTTGGTACTTAGCTCAAGAATTCCTACACAGGTCTCCAGAAGTAAATAAGGTCAATATTTTATAGAGCTGTGGATTTCAGCTACTTCACAGCAAATTAAAATATTTGCAATACATGCAAATGTCTCCTGTAGGGTCCCCTAGATTCCATAGAATCAGCAGTTATGATCATTTCCAAGGCTATCAAGAAACTGCTAAAAAAAATTGAATGGGGCAATTATGCCTTCAGGAAATTGACTTATTAAGAAATATTTGATTCAATGATCTAATGGGGTTTTTGGAGAACAGCTGCACTCTAGACCAGCCTTGGGTATATTTCTCTTCTTTTTCTTTTTTTTTCCCCTTTTCTAAGTGGTGCCAGTTCATGACCCAAAGATGTAGTTATAGTTGCTAAGTCATCATGGACTGGATTGTCTCTCTGAGTTCTTTCAGCTCTTTGTCACTTTCTGTTGTCATGGCTTTTGGTCCCAAGGCAAAGAAGTACCAGCTGGCACCCAGTCACAAATTTTAAGTCAGTCCCTTCTGAAATAAATCAGTCTTGAGGAATGCTGGCTGGAGCATGTTGTAGCAGGGTCAGGGAACACACCTGTAAGTAAAGTGGGTTATGAGAGGTCCAGGTTCCTAGCTCTCTTCTGTTTCACTGTGTACCTATGCCTTGGAGCCTTCACTGCTAGCTAGAAAACTTGTCTATTGAATCCTTGGTTGTCTGATATTCTGAAACCACTCTCTGAGGTCTTTGCTTCCCAGACCACTGTCTAGACTCTTCTCAGCCCAGACTTCTTGGGTAAGAGGGATGAGAGGAAACTGAGCTTAGCATAAGGGCAGCCATAGTATTTCAAGGAAGTGGTACTGCAGATTTTTGAATACTAAGTTTAGTGGACTATTTAATTTAGTTTGATCTCGTATCTACTATGTCAGGCAGAATTTCTGTCCAGGTTCTCACTCCTTCTATTTTACTTCTAGTTCCGTGTACATAGGATACTCAAAGGTAATAAGGGATTATTGCCATCTTCTTCACACTGCTTGCTTCAGTCAACTCTTTTTTTTCAGAATTCACAATGTACCTTGGCCATGCAGACCAGTAAGGTAAAGCCAATAACCTTAGAATGTGGTTCTAAGGGCTTATTGTGTGTCCTGGTTTGGACTGGGATAAAGTTAATTTACTTTTTAGTGCCGTGTTTTGGATTGAGTATGGGAATAATGTTGATAAAACAGCGATATTTTGATGGTTGCTAAGTAGTGCCTACCCTAACTCAAGGACTTTTCAGTTTTCCATGCTCTACCAGCGAGCAGGTGCACAAAAGACTGTGAAGGAACACAACCAAGTCAGCTGACCTGAACTGGCCAAAGGGGTACTCCCTAACACAGAGCATCACGCTCAGTATATAAACTGGAAGGAGTTGGGTGGAAGCCATGGATCATTGCTGTGGGATGGGCTGAGCATCAGGCAGCAGGTAGTGAGCAATTGTACTGTGCATCACTTGTTTATCTTTTGTTTTAATAATCTATTATTATTATTGTTATTTTTATTATATTTTACTTTATTTTAAACAGTGTTTTTCTCAACCTGCAAGCTTTACCTTTTTCCAGTTCTCCTCCTCATCCCAACTGAAGGGTTAGGAGGAAGTGAGGGAACAGCTGCTTGGTATTTAGTTGCTGGCTGGGGTTAAACCATGATAGCATTTTTCCAGAATTCTCTCCAGAGTTTAGAAGTGCCAGTCCCAGAACTCTATTCCAGCCAAAATCAGGACACTGGTTGTAATTTAATGACATATTAAGCCTGCTGGACCTCAGGAGGGCAGGTATTTTGAATATTTTGGAGTAATAAGATATGAATTTAAAATATAAAACAAAATGATGTCTTGGAAAATAACAGGGAGTTTGCAGTTTGATAGAGACATATTTTGAACTGCCAAAATTCAGTGCACAGAACTAAGGAACATGCTAGGCAAGCCATCACCAAATGTGGTCATTATCTGATCAATATCTTTACACAGAGGGGACTGCAAATGTCTTCTTCCTCAGTTTAAAACACTGATGCTATTGACATAATCCAGAATTGTCTCATTCTGCAGTGAAATGACTTCAGTAATTTTAGAGCAGATGCATTTTATCTCAATGCAAATCTACCTCAGGTTTTCCTTTGCTGTTGATGGCTTGCAATGTATTCCATATGGTATGAGATTAAAATGTGTTGCTCAGGGGAATGAAAATAAGAGATATGGCAATTATGCCCAATAATGAATGTTTAAAGAAGATAAATCAAGACATCCTGTGTAGTCATTTACTGCTGAACAAAGGAAGGCCAGATACGTTATGCATAGTTTTTAGGTACAATACAAGTTACTGGAAAGCCAAACTTGTCCTATAGGGCATCCTAAACTTCATAGAGGGATTTTCTCTATATGTGATGCTCAAACAAACAAGAAAAAAAAAAGTACCCTACACAGAGAACTACAAAACTCAGCAGAAAATTCAAAGTATAGGTGAGGTTTATCACCTGATTGCTCTCTATAACTCAGCTGTGAGACAAACATCAGCCACAAACTATATACAGAAAATCTCACATTTCTGTGCAGACATCTCTGATATTGGGTTGATGCAGTAAAAATTAGAAGAATTTATGCCGATTAGAAGAATTAGAAGATGTTATGCCAATTTCCTCTACCGTCAAACTGATAATTTCTAAGAAAAAACTGACGTAAACAGCTGGGGTGATGCCTTCCAACATAGCTCATCTGATACTGCTTTAAGCATGTTCTGGAGACTTAGGTCTTTGGATTTATGTCAGTAAATCCCATCTTGAAGTTTGTTATCCAAGTCTAGCTGACTCATTGGCCATGAAACCAAATATCAAATAAAAACAGAGAAAACCTCCTACATTTGATTGATTAGTCCACTGTTTTATTATTTTTTTAGGATATAAATTATTCAGATTCACATCCATTCTCGGACACTTCAGTACTGAATTTCTCCTTGTAGAAGGAGGATGACAAGTTAATTGAATATTCCAGGATGGGTCTCTCTGAGCCCCTTTTGGGGAGAATGCTGTGGCTTGCATAAATAAATGAGAGCTTTATTCTCTAGCATAACGTTTCAAGTCTTAGGATATGGTTGTTTGTCCTCATTGCCTACATAGACAGGCTTCTGCAAGCACAGCATGACTTTCTCTCTGGGTTTCATTACACTGTTTGCAAACACGGGAATAGCCTTCCAACACAGCTGTACCCAGCCAAGTCTTTTATATGGAACTAAGTCACTGATGGGGATCTCACATCTGATGTGAAATCCAGCATCACCTACCATTTCAACACCTACATTAACTGACGAGTCTGACAGAACTGGTTGCTCATGGCAGTCACCTGGTGTACAAAAATATCAGTTTTCAGACTTCAGTATAAAATCACCCTTGGAGCATGATCCCACTGAAAAGCATTATTCTTTACAGAGAAAGCCACTTTTATATTTTTCCCCCCTTAAAAATGGTAGTTGATTCCACTTCTGAGACAACAGTCCTTCTAGATGAGAAACTAAATGTAAAGGATTGTGACAACATGTGAAGGTTGAAAATTAATGAAGCATTTAAGGAACATTTCAGCTGTATGTGGCAAATAGAGTAGCTCAGAGAATGTAAAGGAAAAAGCATATGTGCCTTGAGTGCTCGAAGACATTTAAAGGTTTGACTGGACTATTAATCTAGGCCATCATCTGTCATAGCCTCAAATTACTGTTAATTCCATTGAATTTTGCCTATGAATTGATTACAGTTTAGGCAGTCCAGAGAGGAAAGAAAGCAAGGCTTTAATATGTAGCATTAGGTCTGTGAAAGGAGTGATGGTGTGGTTAAGGTAAAACACTAACATAAGTTTTACCATTTGGAACAGAAATGGGTTTCATTTACCAGAAACAGGCAAAAGCACAGGTTTAATGTGGCATATAAACAAGGCATCAATCATGATCAGTACCAAAAGCTGGTAAACCTTAGGGGAAAGTGAATTGGCATGCACTGAAAGTGATGTTTAATCTGCAGAGATGTTAATGTTAGATCTGTCATAATGTTTTCAACTGTGGTTCATTTTTATTAAGAGATCCTCTGTGAAATAGAGGAGTCCAGTAAAATGTGATTTGTTGTTTCATTAGTGCTAGATATGGCCATCCTTTCTTCAGTACCCAATACACTGAGAAGACGCAAAAGAGAATTGCTATTGGTGGAAGGGAAAGGGGCACTGGAAAGAAATAAAGTTCAAAATATCCATGTTAGCTTTCATGTAGAAAACTCTTGAGCCTCCATGTTTTCATCAGGCTTGACTGATACTGTGCTGGTTGCCACAGAATAAGAACAAAGCTGGAAAGGAGAAGGGAACACAAAAAACAAGAGCGTATTATCCTGAGTATAAGTTGTAAGACATATCAGACTTTTTAAGACACTAATTTCCACCTAAAGATCATTTTCTGACAAGGTTAGTTTCTTCTTTTGGGTGTCAAGTACATAAAAAAAAAAAGGACCCTCCTGATCTATCTATTGCAAGTCTTCCCTGTTCTAGGTTGAATAACTGTATTGATATTTTATTTGTCGTACTTGTTTTTCTTAGTATGAGAAGGGCCATGCATTTGAAAACATAGCATGAAGTAAAGGAGCAAACTGATGGTTTGCTGGGATTTCTTATCCAAGAAGGGATATCTCAGAAGTTGTGTATCAACTGTATTATTCCAAGAAGGATAACCCAGCATTATGAGCCAAATAGAAATGAATCTCCATTGTGAATCACTGTATATGAAAAGCACCTGATGTTTCTGGTCTCCAAGAATTGCAGATGGCTCAATGGCTACTAATATAAACCCATGATGTGTATAAAATTTTTACTGCTAGTCATACATGTAATGCATGCAAAAATCCATAAAGTATTTTAAATAAATGAATCAAGTTAACTGGGAGAGGACATAGGTGGCTGTTTTGTCCAAGATGATAAATAAAACTAGCAGAAAAACCTTGGCCTGTGAGTGACTGAGCCTTCAGAATGGCTCTCTGGGCCAAGCTTTTCGGGGTATTTAGGCACTTAAAGAAGCAAAGCAGTGCCTAATGGTTAAAAGTTTGCCAGCTTCCTATCTGCATCTTTAGGTGCCTAAACACCTTTAAAAATGCATCTGTAGTTCCTAGGGATATAAGTCATGCCAACATTTCTAGCCGCTTGTTAACGAGTCACCATTAGGAGCCAAGTGGAAGCAATGGCATGCTTGTTTGGTTTCTTTTAGATGTTTGGTTTGAAATTCCAGCCAAGTAGAGGATTAGGTTTGGAATAGACAACACTAAAGTCTTAAAAGGTGTTTTTGATGAGATTTTGTGTGTGGTAATATGATTCAAGAAGATATCCCAAACAGTTAACGTGTACATTCTGAAATTATGTTCCATTTCACAAGGGATAGCCCTATCAGTTTATTAGGTATTATGGCAACAGATTATTCCAGACTGTCTCAAGCCTGTTTTCGCTTTGTATAAATAATTAATTCTTCCCTGAAGCAGGAGCTTGAACTAACTCTCCAGCTTCCTAGGTGTATTCCCAGCAGTTGAATTTGCTTTACCTTATATAAATAATGAATAAATCAACAGTTAGTGTATATTTTAGTATATATTTAGTATGTGTTTTAGGCAAGTCTCTTAGCAGAGGATATGCTTGTGCAGAATTTTTGATGTTTTTGGCCAAAACCAAGGTTTTGCAAATTTTCTGGCTGTATTTGAACTACAGCTAAAAGATCTGATGGTTTTCAAATGGAACAAAAACAATAGGGACAGATCTGAAGATTCAAAAATGAATCCATTTAAATTTAAAGTAGTTTTAGGTTCAGTATTCTGTTTTTAAACTATAAATATTACAGTCATATTTTTTGCTTTTAGTAACCATGTTTCTTCCCAGCATAAAGCCCTTGGATTTCTTTTCATTTAATTAATAATTATTCCCTGTATGTTTTGTTTTGTTGCACATCTTACTTCTGCCAAAGTTGTAAGCTAAATTTAAAAATGGTCACAAACCATCAACTATTTTATGCATCAGGAACCCTGACTCTGAGTCAGTTTTTCAGAGGCTTGTTACTGATGTCATTAGAGAAAAAAAATGTTCTGTCCTTATTGAAAGGAAAAGGGAAATGTTTATGAATAATAGACATTAGTCCTACAAGGCAGCAAGGAGTCTGTAGGCTCTGTCTCTTATTAGTTCCAAATGGGATAATCTACTAAAATTTATGTCTGAAGTCATTACAGGAAACTATGTCTGGTCCAAAGGCTGTATCTTAGTCTAAAAGCACGTAATATAGAAGAGAGAAGTCATTGTAACTGAAATAATGTGATTGTAAGATCTGATTTTTCATGATCCATCATCACTAACATCACTTTTGCCCCCCAAAACCGAACACAGCATACCTTTTCAGTATTTAGAAGTTACTGTGTTTTATAACATTGCTGATTAGTGAGAACAGTACGCCTTTGATGATCATTTGGTTACTAAATGACTTATGGGCTTCAATACCTTCTTTGTATGCAGTTTGCTGCTGAGCAGAACCCACAGCAGCCCAGTCAGACTAATTGCTAAGGTTATAACTGCACAGCTGAAAAGCAGGCTCAAGATCAGTCCTGGGCTTTAAAACAAAATGTTACAAACTGGTTTGCTTTTGCTCACTCTTTAGGAATGATTCCTACTAGGGAAGTTTGTTTTGGAGGGGGAAAAATTGGAATAATTCAAAACAGAGAAGTGAAATGACCTAACAGACCAGAAATGCTGATGTTTCTCAGCTTTCCATCCTTTCCTGGAGTTAGGTTGCTGTCAGACATGCCCTTCTCATAGAAAATACCAGGGAAGGACACTTGCACTTGCTTATACCCAATAGTCAGTCTGTAAGCCTCTTAAGAAATGGAAGCATATTTTCCCATATCCAGTCTGTCCAATCTGAACTGGTGCCTCCCAGTGCCTAAAACCAGCCCCGGGGGAATGTGCTAGGGTGGGTGAAGTGCCTTTTGATATGATCCCAACTGTACAGTCTCTGAGATAAAGAATAACTGTAGAGTCAAGAAACCAGCTCTGCTGATGGATACTTGCAGGACCCCGGATAGCTGAAGGGGATCAGATGCAGTTACCTCTGACGTGTTGGGGTTGCAATGATTCATGTCCTGTGGTGAGAGGCCATTTTCTCTCAAGAGTGCCTCTGACATTGTGCAGCTGGGTATGGTGGACACAGAGAGAGGTACTCCTGCTTGTGACAGAAAGTTTTCTTCCTGCTATGGGTGCAGGTGACTACAGAGTCATGCAAGATATGCTTAGGCAGTAGCTAAGAGGCTGATGGAGGCACCAAAACTTGAAAGGCTCTAGATCAGAAAGATGACACCTATGGTTACCTATCAGCTAAACGGGACTGTTGAAAATGCCAACAAAGTAAAAATCTTGGACTTCAATTCCGAACATTGCCAGTTAAGTTCCTAAATTAATTTATGATTACATATCAATCAGATATGCCCAAAGTATAAGAAATGTCTTTTTAAAAAAATTAATTCCTCTCTGTACACTGGGATTCATGGCTTTCCTAGTCTAAATAATCCTTATGGACAGATCCCCAGCAGGTATAAATACCTCTTTTCTAAATAATTCATTTCCTCTCTCCTTTGTGTTTTAGAATCTTCTTTAACTGACCGTCTCATCTCCTCCTGCTGGATAATCTTTTAATAGCATAAGTAAATTTCTATCCTTTTTTTTTTTTTCTTATCAAAACATGCAATAAATGAACTTGTTCTTGACAGGCTAAGTGCTCTCAACCACCATCAGTTTAAAGGCACATTTTCATTCTGTCAAGCGTTTTGCTGATATCTGTAATCATCAAGAATTTGTTTTCTCTATATTTAGCAGGAAATATTTTCTCTGCTTTTCTTATTTCCAAGTAGTTTGGGGCACATGTGCAGCTAAGAAGTTTGCAATTCTTTAGTTGCTTAGATTGGGAAGTTATTTCCTGCTGGACCAGGATCAATAGAGGTTTTAGGCACTTGCCAATGGCCTTTTAAGGAAATTATCTTAAACAGCCTTCTGGACAATGATCTTTTCAGAATGTAGTGGAGTTCAGGCACATTTAGAGGTCATGCAATCCCCCATTAATTCTACCTTGCTGAGAAAAATGCTGAGGGAGGTACAACATAACAAATACCTTCTACTCCATCAATAAATTCTCTTTCCCTGTTTGCTACCAGCACATATTGCTGCCATTAAGCCACAGCTGGATGCAAAAGTACAATTATGCACTCTGCATTACTATAGAAAAGAAATAATTACTTCAAAATAAATGTAATTGAAATACCCTAGCAACCTGAGTGGTTTCAGATGCTACACTTTTAGACAATTTTAGATGAGCTTTCTGCAGCCTTAACTCACCTTATCAAAGATGCTGTAATGCAAAGTTACATATTGGGTCTTAAAAAGATTAAGAATTAACTTTGACACATAGGCTTAAAAAAAGGTCATTCTTTAATGTATATAATATTTTTTTTCTCCACCCATTTACAAATGGGATCTTCAGACAAACAATTGGCCTACAGCCCTATTCTCAGAGAAATTTGCAGCCAGTCTAATTATGGGTTCAAGTCCTTTAGGCAGAAAAAAAAAAGATTCCTTTGTCTTCACAATACTCTGGAACAAATCTTTTAATTTCTAAGGACCTTGATTTAAGTCAAGGTTTCTAAGGTTTAAATGAGATGAAATATTTTCTAAACTTTTCTCACATTCCCTTCTTCTAGACCAAAAAAAAAAATCTATGTTACAAATTCTAAAGTAAGTATTTCAGTTCAGAAATGCATTGACTGAGCACATAGACTCCTTTTGTATCTCTCAGACCTCTAGTATGAAGCACTTGAATGTGAAGAACTGTATAGCCTCTTTAATTTGGAACAGTCTTCTACCTCCCCAATATAACTAATTGTGTGCAGAACTTTTTCTGTATTTTGTTGCTGCTTTGGTGGTCACTGACAGAGGGGTCCCTGTTGATACACAACATTCTTTGGATTGTGCTCATCTGATTTGACCAATGGAATATGAAACAACTAGTGGGGTTTTTTTGAATTTTCATAGGAAGTGAGTATAGTGCCTAGACATCCCAAAAAAAGGTAATAAAAATAAATCAACATTCTAAAGACTTGTTCATTTTTTTAAAATTCAAAATATTTATGAGAAAACTAGAGTTTCCATGCTCATCATCACTGTCCTTTAGGATGCCTGCTATGTTCATTATTATTGCCTTGTTAAACAAAACAAAACAAAAACAAAACAACACACACCACAAAAAGCCAAACTCCTGGAGACTCCCCTGTGTTTACCACTGAAAGGTTGTTATGGATTGTCTGTCTGTTTATGCATAAACCCAAATAACTGGAAAAGTCCCTAAGAGAATACAATCTTCAGAAAACTCATATTGTTTTAATAGAGTTGTTTCTCTAGGTTAGCTAGTTTCAAAGTGACCCTGAGTTTTCAGAGGTACTGTTAGGAAAATCTTGTCACTCTCCATTGCATGAGTGGTCATTTATGCTATTAGGGTAATAAGTAGAATAGATTTAACATGATACAAACACTAGATTTGACTAAGCTTCTGGGAAACCTCTGCAAATTCACAAAGTTAATGGCTTAACCTCTCAATTCTCCAACGGAAAATAAATTTTAATGGTTTTATAGACTCAATCCACATTTCAAGATGTGATTTTCCCCTAACTCCACACTACTTGACTCCTGCTAAGTGCTGAACTTAAACAAATAAAAATTTATTTTCCCACATGGTTCATGGATCTATACTGACACAGTTTCCTTTTCTGTGAAAGAAGAATATAACCTTATTCATCAAGTATCAGAGAAAGGAAGCTGGAAATTATAACATAAAAAGGGCATTAAAAGTGCCAGCAAATATATGTGAACAAAAAAACAATGTAGGGACACAGAAAAAACATATATGACACTTAGCAGACTAAAAAGAGGCTTAGAGGGCATTATTAGATGTAATATCCAGTTAGGTCTGCAAGGGAGGAGAAAAAAATAAATGTTTGGATTCATCCTTTGAAAGTGTTGAAATTCTGCATGAACAGAGCCTTTTGCACAGCTGTGCTATGTTACAGATGCCAAAATTGTGGATTTGGGCTCTAAAGAGCTGTTACCTGCTTCACAGCCAAAGCTCCTACAAGCCTATGCCAGCCCAAGGGTGGTGATGTTTACTCTGCTGCAAGCCACCTCCAAGTATTTTGTGCAGCAGTATTTTGTTTGGGCAATTAGAGGCCTGGTAGGAAGAAGAGTTTTCTTAGGAGAAAAGTTTTAAGTTTAAGGAGTTTAAAACTTTAAGTTTAAAACTTTTAAGTTTAAGGAGAAAAATTTTTAGCAGGCTTTTGTAACATACTAGACTTTAATTATTAGTAGGAAAAACAGCCTGTGAAACTCCAAGAAGCAGACTACTGTATGTGCTAGCAACACCAGGTTTTCTGGTAAGAATTATCTCCAAAGTGATAGAAATTCTGATTTTGACATTCAAGTTTGGTAGTAGTGAAACAAGTCTCTGGATTTTTGCTGCTCAACTGCAGCACAAAAATGTTTTCCATCCAATCGGTGTACAGGACACGCTTTCGTGGGTTTCTAATCTTCTTTTTTTGCCTTGTTCTGACTTTGCTAAACAACGCACATTGTATTAGCAGAGCCATGAATATTGATGTTTCCTGGTATTACAGAGAAAAGGGAATACTGATCTCCTTGCTCCCATTATATGTTAGCATTATCTCCCTTCAATGGATTACTTGGAGTTTATAGGCGTGCCCCAGAGTGATTTGTAATCACCATCTTTAGCTCTTCTGTCCTTGCAAAGAAAATACTAAATAGTTCACTTGCATGTCTTTGCCATGCACTTAAATGACATTAAAAATAACAAGTAGAGGCCAGATTCTGCTATGCCGTGTTATGTAAAGAATCCTGGAAGGACCAGAAATCACAGTATTATTTTGGTTGTATAGCAAAACACAACACAGCCTGCAAACAACTGGAAAATCCCTGAAAACACACTAGGAGAGCTTTTGCTCTCTTAGACAGTAATTTCAAGACAGCAGGTTCCTCACTCACTTCCTTGCTATGGCTCTGAAAGTTGTGGCAGGATTAGGTATTAAGTCCCTCAACTCCTTTTTATACTTTGGTGAAGGAGGCAGGTACTGATACGTGGAGAGGCATTATAGCTAAAAGAGCCAAATTCAGCTGTAAAACAAAACCTCTGGAATCCTGTAGGAAAGGCTTTGCTAGTTGGTAGGGCTTTACTTGGCTTCACACGGGGAAGATGGTATTTGCTTTTGTTACTGGACTTTCATACATTTTGCTTTTCCCTAGGAGCAAAAGCCTTTAAGAAAAGTTGTAAGGCTGCCTTTCTTTTTACCTTGTCTTGCTGGGGATGGTTATTGCTCATCCCTCATTTCAGAGGGTTTGTGGTCTTTCCTTTGCAGTGCTTGCTTACAGATCCTGTTTGATAATCATTAGCAGTTTTGAGTCACATTCTTCTGTCCCTATCTAGACCATTTAGTTGCTTGATCCTTTGCCATATGCCTTTTGTTGCAGGGAAGAGAGCCTCCAAAGTCTGGGATTCGTGCTAGAAAGCATTAACTTGGAGACTGAAAGAGATTCTTTAATAAACTGCCATGGTCATGCTACATAGCAGAAATCAGGATGCGCTGCTGAAAGGTTTGCTTTAATGTCTAGACTATAGATATTTGTGCTGGATAGCACTTGTTCAGATATTGATTGTGGGGAGAAAAGTCTCTCTTTATGTGGGAAGCAGACAATGTGAGAGCATCCTGGACATTTGAAAATATAAAGTCTCGATAAGATAATACACTTCCACTTCTTCTAATACTGCTCTTGAAAGCCAGGAAACAGAAAATGGCAATGAGTGTAACAAATACTTCAGTTAATGTAAGGGGAGATCCAAGAAACAGTAGCATTATCTGCTTTATTCTAGGGAATCTATGGTGAGAGCTGAGCACAGTGTGTGACAGATTTCAAAAAACATAAGTCTTTCAATTAACCCTAATGCTTGTACCAGAGAAATGCATGTGAAACAATTTTATGACTGAATTTCAATATGCAGGTGTAAACAACATTGCCAGTGGAAGGTTCTGCTTAGTGGTTACCAGATTATGGTGTTCTTTGAACTTTCCTTCTTCAGAAAATGCAATGAAGCCTTTGGCACTGAAAGTGTCAAATTCATGATCCTTCAGTGTCATGCATATGATGCTACTGTGCTGTATTTATTTCACAGAGTTTAAGAAAGATTTTGAAATAAACAATATTTATTTTCATCTTTCTCTGCAGCATATTTTTGAAGCCTTGTTAGACATTCTGCTACATAAATATATATGTATATATATATAAAATATATATAGGCATAAGGGTGGCATTATTTGCTCCCTGTTTCCTTACTTTGGAGATACTTAAATATATGTTAGTAATAACAATGTTTAAAAAGCAGTTTCGGCAGTTTTCCTAGGTACATCAGACTTCTGTACCATTTAATTTGCTGCCAGCAAAAGTGTGAAGAGTTGACGTCAGAAATAGTTATGAAGAATACCTAAAATATAAATTCAGCATAGTTTTTTTTTTTTTTTCCTAAGCAGAACCAGGCAGTACAGACAGTGACTTCTCTGGCTGTCATGCTAGATAGTTTGTGAGCTTCAGTAGTTATCAATACCCACTGGATTATACACAAAAATATTTTTAAAGTGCCTGTTTCCTTGAAGAATCTGCATGAACTCACATGTGCATTTATTGAAATAGGCAGTGACATGAAATAATGCAGTCTTCCCAAGGTTTTATTTTATGCATAAATCACAGCATTTACGTCATCCATCAGACTATAGGCATAAGGTTGTGGTGCCTGAATGGTCAGGATGATGGTGATGCTGGTGGGGAAGTAAGAATGAAATTGTTTGAACAAAACTTTAAGGCAAACATGCATTTTTCCCTTTCCATGAAAGCATCAGGCCTGGTTATCAGACTGGCAACATTTGTGGAAACAACTTTGCATATTTTGATGAAGAAGTTTCTTATACAGCCAGCCAGCTCCTGAGGGGGCAGGTCTGTGATTTGCATCAAGTCACTGAAATCGGCTTGCCAGGTTGCCTCTCCGCGAGATGTCATGATTCTCTTTCAGCAGAAAGTGGCGCTGTTGATCAGCAACAACGAAGCGCCGCGTCCTTCCAGCAAAGGGATGATCAATCCACCGCCGCTGCAGCCATTCTTTGCTGAACTTCAAAGCAGCAGCCGTCTGGAACTTACTCCAGTATTTGAAATCAGTAACTTTACTACTTAACAGTGACCTACAGAACAGTTTAACTGTGTTACTCTCCGCCTTTCTATGTAAATCAGAGAAAACAGCCAGAGAAAATAAGAGTTATAATGCGATACATAAAGTTTTGCTACCGGCATTAAAGCATACCATGATGTGTTAAATAAAATCAACCCCCCAAAAAACTCTAAACAAAATCCATCGAAATATCATTTGGTGAACTCAGAAAAAGGGTTTTATAGATCAAATAAGAAAAAGATGCAGATATTTATTTTCCAGGTGTTTGCAGACTTTTAAATATTTCCATTCAATGTAGACATTGTATGGGAAAAATATTTCTTCTGCAGGAAAGTTCTGAATTCTATTAAAAATATTTAGTGCCTCTAGTACTTGTGAGACATTGCCGACATCAGGCCTGAGCTCAAAAAAAAAAAAAAAAGAATAGAACAAGAACTTGCATTATGATTTTCCTCCCTCATGCTGTCCTTATCATGTAGGAAAATAACACTTATGATCAGAACTAGAAGACTGCTGGCATTTCTAATGGTAGCCTTAGTCAGGATTCCCACTGCAGTTGTATTTCTTTTTCTCTTGTTCTCTAGAGCTAACTTGAGTAGAAATCACAGAATAATAGAATATGCCAAGTTCACATTTAGTGAAGTGCTCTGAGATTATTATATCCACCAGGGATTACACAGGCCTTGTTTTTCCATGTGACTAAATTAACTCAAGGAGTGTTGCGTTTTTTCCACAGGGCATTAGGACCTTATTAAAGGGCTAGACTGTAATTTGGAGTCTTGGATGACAGGTTACTCAGATGATGGGTCCAGTTGTGCAGCAACTGCTTGCTTCCACCTCATGCATGCAGAGTCTGTAGGGACAGCTCTGCAGTCTGTCTCCTCTTCTGCACCAGTCTCTCATTCATCTTGCATCCCATTTTTGCTTTCCCAGAAGCATTACTGAGCTGGCTTGAGGACAGCAATCGCAAACAGTCTTGTCCTTTCTTGCCATCATTTTTTCTTCCTTGCTTTATAAAGGTGAAAGAGGGAAAGTGTTATTGTTCTCATTTCCAGTGGGAGCTAGAGCTGCAGTATGGGAATATAAGAATGGTTCAGCTAGATCAGAGCTAAGGGTCACCTTGCAAAGGACTGCACGTTCACGTGGCAGGGGCATAGCAAAAAAAGTGTCAGAAAGAACTTAAGTGTAGGGCAGGCTTTCTCCCGACAGAATAATCTCATTTTGAGGTAGTCAGGAGTTTATGCCATGCATAAGCAAACAATTGTCTGCTTTATAGTTCCTGCCCCTCTTGAATACAATTCCTCTTCAAATTATTTACTATCTTTAACTTTCACATCATGTTACAGTAATTGATTAATTTCCACCATTTCATGGGATGACACCTTATTCTTCTTTTTACACTTAATTCTTGGTGAAAGGACTCTTGGGGCAGGATTGGGAGGGATGTTTTAGAAGTTGTTTTATAAGGCATAAAGACTAATAATTTATTACCTATCTTTTCCACACATCACTTTTCATGACTCTGTAGCCTTTTCCCATATTTGCCTCACAGTTCAGCTATCTCCAAGAGTCCTGCTCTATTTTGTCTCTGGATTTTAAATGTACAGAGAAGTAACCAGCATGTACCAAAAGAGAAAATTCAAACAACAGCTTAGAATCAAATATCAAAATTAGTGTCTGCAAAAAGTAATACCCTCAAAACTGTGTGTATACAGTGTAGCAGTATTTTGTTTGGGCAATTAGAGGACTGGTAGGGTCAACACATTGATTACATGTCTTAAAGTCTCTTTGGCAGCAAAGTGCACTAATTTAGAAAAGACAGAACTGAAATGCAGGCAAGTCAGGCTGCTTAGGCAGGGTCAGAGTGTTAGATGTGAGACAATTCAAAAGTTTTGGACCTGTAAAACAACACTACCTGTTTATGCTCCTTACCTTTCTGGAGGTACTTTCCCTTCTGCATGTCTTCATTACAGAATATTAACACTTGGGTTTTACATTTTGGATGGTAATAGTAGAAAAGTCCTGACTCCAATTCATAGCACCAGATTCCCATCAAGAAAATCCTGTTCAAGGTGACAAGGTTTACTCTTTCAGGTGATAAAAGTTTAACAGCTTCGTTGCCGTGAGATCCCCAGGTGCTTAGCTGGACATCCACTGGAGAGATCAGAGATGAGAAAATGTGACATTTCAAGATGCTGCTTGTATGTGAGAGCCTTCAGTGCAAATTACAGAATGTGAGACTGCTCCATCAGAAATCCTCGGAGACCATTGTTATTTTTCAAAGTGCTTTCAAGTGCTTTCACCACATAGGCTTACCTGACATTTCTCTATGCAACTACTCCTTCTGTCTCTTTGTTCCTTTCCTGTTCTTCCTGTGACCTGTATTTTCACTTCCCAAATTGATTTCACTTTTTATCTTATGAAAGAATACAAACTGTATAACTGTTTCTTTTCTTGGGCTGCTTCTTGCCAGAGGACTTGTTAGTTCCATAGCATAATAATAAGTTTGCCATGAGGTTTCCTGCTTCTGTTGTTTCACTTCATCTTATGACATTAAACATCATTAGAATATACACTGTGCTTTTGACTATTCTTGGCATGTGCCCACACAAGTCATGACCACATCTATACATACATAAACAGAACACACACATGTGCACAGATAACATATGCCACCATACCAATTGATTCAGGATAAAATCTTCTTTCTGTATTAAGCTTTGACTCAGTGGTTATACTAGACTGCATTAGACAAGAATGTGTTTAAAGCCAAACCCTCTTTTTTGACACAGCCTTTCTTCAGAGAAAGATCAGTAGTGAATTTTCACTTTCCCATTGCTCTCTCAAACTAAGGTTTTTATAATCTAAATTACAATCTGAGGATTTTCAAAATATCAGGAAGCTGCAAAAAATGTCAGTGATGTTACTGCCATGTGCTATGTGGAAAGTTTTGGTGTTCTGAAGTCTACATTCAATCCTGGTTACACATAATTGGTAAGGTCTGCCCTACAAATCTCCCATTGCTTTGAAAGCCACTTTGAAAGTGGCTGAGACACAGCCCCGTATTGTGGAGCAGACTAGAAAGCCTTGAGGGTAAAGCATTTTCCTTGACTGACTTAATCATTCTGACTTTAAACTGCAGCTAGAGTAGCCCTGGTAAACTGAAGTACAGAATGCTGCAAGTTTGGTGGACCCACTGTCATTTTTTACACCATTGCTATTACAGGTCATTTGCTGTGAGAAGAGTGACAAAAGGCTTGCACTAAATACTGATACTCTCTGCCTTTGAATATTATACGATTTTCATTGCTCCCCAAACAATGATTTAAGTGTGCTTAGAATAATAACAAGGACAAAAATAGATACAGTAACACTTTGTACTAGCTCATTCAGCTTGAAAATGGCACTTTTACTACAGATCAACTTGGGTTTTGGAAGCAGTTCACACAAATTCCCCTCACATAGTATATTCCTGTTCATAGTCAGTATTCTTGTGTCAAGGCTTCTTATAATTTGTAACAGGAAAATTGTTTTCCTCTTATTTGTATCTGTGTGTTTTGTGAGAGGAAGAGAGAGAGAAAGAGATGTGTAGCTACTAGAACTGGGAGAAACTGATATAATATGTAACAGTCATGAGTGATTTACTATTACAGATGGGCTTTACAGACTGGCATTTTTAAACAGATACTCCAGAAACTCCAGTATTTTATTGACAATTTGCTGTGCTACAATAGTATTAGTGGGTATTTTGCATAGCTCAGCAAAATATGAAATCATCTTTGGGCTTGGTCTGAGAGTGTTCTGAAGAAAAAGCTTATCTAACTTGTAGGCAAAAAAAGCAACCAACCAAACCAACCAACCAACCAACCAAACAAACAAACAAAACCCAAAAAAACCCCCCTCAAACAAACAAAACAAACAAAAAACCACAAAACAAACCAAAACAAAAAACCAAACCAAAAAAACACCAAAGCTGGATAGCACTTGTGAGGCAGAAGTGGAATGGGAGTATGTGCCTCAGCAAATCCATTTGACCTAGTGAAACCAAACTGTTTGTTGGCTTTTATAAAGGATGGCAATACATGAGATATCTGCAAAGAAAATTAAATACTTGGTAGTTTTGATGCTGTGTTTTTAGACTTCAATTGTCAACTGATAGTTTCTTTTGGGGAGGGGAGTGAACATTACTGCTTTTATCTTTCTTTCCTGCCTTTTGGCAGTGTAAAAAGACCTACTCCTTTTTATGTACAAGTTCACACTGATATCAGAAAAAGTTGAGCATGAATGAATAAGAACATGATAAATGGTACCTGAACTGAAGAGCTCTACACATGTCTTAACTTCAATAATTACTTCATTGTTTAGCAGCGCTTATTTTTTCTCCGTGAAGTTGCAGTGATGTGGCATGATATTTCAAATCTGTGAACGTTTGGTAAATTCCTGGAACAATTTTCATGGAATGTCTTCCAAAAGTGCAGGTCTTCCCTGTATCAGAAATACTGATATGTGTAATCTGATGATTTGACCCGTTATTACTTTTAACATTCGTCCAGAATATTGTTGAGGATACTCAGTAGTTAATGAATTTAATTTCAGAATTTAAAAATGATTTCTCACAAAAGCTTCGCTTTTATCTATTGACTATACACTTTTTTTAAGCACACTTTCATGGTAAGTTACTTTAGTACTTGCTGCCTATGACATAAATAGGAAATGATTCTAGACTCTAAATATTAATCTCCTTATTGCCACTCTTTGAACAGAAAAAGAATGCACGGTGCCAGAGATTCAGCCCAGATGCAGTATTTTCCCATGATAAATATCTTTTCCTTTTCTTCAGCCCTGCAAAGTAGTTTTGTCCTTTATTTTCCACTAATGCTTATGATAAAAAATTAAATTACTGTTCATCCTTTCAATAAGTTTCCCTCAGAGAATCTCTGCTAAAGAACAAACATTTAAAAGGAATGCAGAAGTCTTAGTTTTATACACAGTCCTACTATATTATTCATTGCAATGCATTTTTAATGTCACGGAAAGAAAAGTAAAATATATTTTAATTTCTGGGACTAGGCAGCCAAGTGATCCAGGGAATCTCAAATTCACAAAGGTTGAAGACAAATGCATATAGTGCAAAATAAACCCCACACCAAGCTCCCAACCCTCCTATCCCCTGGTAATCCGAAGTTTTTCATGAGAGATTTGTGAAAACTCTTACTGGTTGAAAATCTCCTGAGACTGTCACCATGGAGCACAGACGGTGGGAACCTCTGACCTAAAAGCATTCTATGTGCTTCAGACACTCTTTTTTCAGTGAAGAAATAGGTCAGCAAGACTGAGATAATAAAACAAAAAAGGCTGAAAACAAAGCTGTACCTATTAACATAGCTGTTGGGATTACGATGGAGGTTTCTCCTGCCTCTTCTCCTTTTTTTACTTCTTATAAAGAAACCAGCCTTTTTTCTTTTGGTACATTTGTCCGTAAACAAACTCATTTTGACTTAATAATTGCGATAGTTTATGTGAGCTTCCTTTTTAGTGTTTGAAATCTAGGTACTATTTTACTAGAACAAAGAGTGAATAATATTCTTTACTTTGTTTGTGAATTGTCAGGGCTAATGGTTTTCTTTGTGTTGTATTCTCTTGGAATTCAGCCATTTATCTTCAGTCGACAAGAGTTACAGCATCTAGTGAAGAATCGATTTACAAACCTCTCTGAACATAAGACTGCAGATTAAACCTTATGGACACTGTGTTCTTCAAACATGAACAGACCTTTTATTCTATACAATGGTGCAATTGCATCATTGTTTGATATAATACATGAAAAGCAGACTGGATTTTCAGCTTTTGTTCTGCAATTCACAACAAAGAATACAATCAACTGTAATTTTCAAGCATGCATTTTAAAGTTTGGAAATGTGTATGATTAATGGATATTTCCATAGACTAAAAAACTTAATTTACATTGTAGTCTGCCAAACATCTGATAGCAGCCCACCCACTACATGAGACAAAATTGAACAGAAATTCAAGAACAATAGACACAGTTTACTTTTAAATAGTGACTGTGAGGGCTAATAATTTAAAAACTTAATTATTTTAATGGCGAAATCATCATATTACAAAACCAACTCTCACAAATTGGTAACTTGTTATTATTTCAATTGTCCCTTATGGATTATTAGGACAAGATATGTCAGTGCAGGTAGTTGATAATTCTTGAAAGGAGACATTACTTTTTTTAAAAAAGATGTTGTTATTCAGTTTCTTAACAAAAATACTGAACCCAGTTTAAATCTTGGTAACATCCCCTCTCAGCAATTTCTTTCTCTGATATTGTCAGGGCAAAGTTCAGGGTTGCCTTGAGATGCACAGTTTGATTACAGGCTGCAGGTGGATTTCTCCTAAAGACATCAGGAGCTTTTATGGAATTTGCCACTTACCCACACTAAAAGGAAAAGAGAGCACTTTATTATTAGTAAAGGCATTGGCTGTTAAAAGTAGGAGAGTAGAAAATGCCACTATTCATGAAAGCCCTGTGGGAAAGAAGGTTAAGTGAAAAAAAACAAGTCTGAGATTACAAAATTGGTTGTAGTTGAAACCAAATTCAATTTTAAAAAAAGGAAAGTTCTATGAGGAAGATATTCAAGGCAATATTTAGACATTTTTGTAGTCTATTAATTCATGTTGATTAAGAAATCTCATTACAGACTGGACAGGAAATATTCAGGAAACAAAAACTGAATTCAGGAAAGAAAATTATTGGAAGATATAAAGACAGAAATAGTTGGATAAGTTTTATAAAAATTGAGATACCATAAGAAATCATAGTTCTGGGGAAAGCTGAAAGTATGATGACACTGTAAGGAATGAAGACATTTCTAAAATGAGATTGGTAAAAGTTTTGGAAACAAAACAGAACTCAAAGAGATCAGTAATATAAAGGTTTAAATTAGACTTGAAGGAGGATGGGAACAAGGCTAGGCTCAACAGAGCTGTAATGACCACCCTAGTAGCAAAAGGAGGCTTAAGAGGGAATGCCTCGAGCAAGCACAAGCAGTCAAAGATGTAACCAGAAGGTTATGAGGCATCCTTTGTACACCTGCTGGGATATTGACCCAATCAAATACTTCTATAAAGTGCCTGTACTTTCAGAGGGGTCCAGGAGAGTTTGTTGATACTGAATTATCACACAGACAAAGATGATTACAGTACTAGTACATCTCTCTTAGAAGGAAAGGCTGAGAGATTTGGGCCTGGTTAGCCTCGAGAAGAGAAAACTGAGAGGGGACCTCATCAATGTCTATTAGTATTTGAAGGGAGAGTGCCAAGAGGATGGAGCCAGGCTCTTCTCTGTGGTGCCGAGCAGTATGGCAAGAGGCAATGGCCAGAAACTGATGCCTAAGTAGTTCCACCTGAACATGAGGAAGAACTTCTTTATTGTGCAGGTGACTATGCACTAGAACAGCTTCCCAAAGAGGTTTTGGAGTCTCCCTCACTGGAGGTATTCAACAACCATCTGGACACAATTCTGTGCCATATGATCTAAGGTTACCCTGCTTGAGCAGGGAGGTTGGACCAAATGACCTGCTGTGGTCCCTTCCAACCTGAACCATTATGTGATTCTGTGACTTCAAAAATGGAGCAAATGTACAAAATGATTTAGCTGAGAGTAATCACAGCGGCTAAAGAAAAATATGATGCTTAAGAAAATGTTGGGAGCATTTTGACTTTTCAGTCAGTTTTGATGGAATTATGTATTAGGAGGGAATTATGTATTAGGAGAAGGAGAAATAAGAAGAACTGACTACTATTAATAATTGAACTGACTTGGTAAAAAGATTCTGCTGAAATACAACTCAGGAAAATCATGGCTATAATTTGCAGATAAAAGCCATTTTTAAGAGTAAAAGGGGAATACAGTTAGCGCAGCCTTAAACCAGACTGAAGCTGCACTGCCTGGGAATGCATGCTTTGCTGGCTATTGAAGAAAATGAGAAGGCAAATAATGATGTTTGTCCTTTTCATTGTCTTTTGTTTCAGTTTGATTGGAAACATTGTGGAAAGCTGCAAAGTCACATGACATTCAGAATTTATAACTGCAATTATGAAAACTCTTGAAGACTCTTGCAGCATTGTAAAACAAAAATAATGAAAAATTAAACAAGTCCAAAGCTTTTTGTAATATAAGGAAGCATAGAATCACTACAGCTTTTCATCATATTTTTAAATTAGACAGTAAGAATGATAAATGAGGTAGAGGGCATGACTTGAGATGATCTAAAGTTAAGGTCCTTAACTAACACAGATGACATCACACAGCTGAAAAAAAATGCTTGAATTATTGATTAATCAAATTAATAATTAACCTTGGAAGATTGGTTTGGTCAACTCTGACTCATAAAAAATGCCATGAAGATGAAGTGGCTGCAACATGAGAAAGAAGAAATAGCAAGGGCAAGTGAAATGTGGCATCTGTGAAGTCAAACAATATGCAGGACTCCTGTGTGCACAGAGGAAACTTGACCACCCCTGAAGTTTCCTTCAGAATGAAAGTAAAAGATGTGCTTCACAGTAACTGATAAAACTATAAACTGATAAAAACTTTACATCTCAAAGGGCAAACGTATCAAATCTGGGCACCAACAGGAATCATTACACTGTGGGCCAGAAGCAGTTACTTTACATGACGGAAAAAACTAAGGCATTTGGCATTAGAACAATTTGAAAGATGCTGCATATTCACAGAATCAAAGAATGGTTTGGGTTGGAAGGGACCTTAAAAATCATTGCATTCCAATGCCCCTGTCATGGACAGGGACACCTTCCTCTAAACCAGGTTATTTAGAGCACCATCCAGCCTGGACTTGAACGTTTTTTATGTGAAAAAATAGTATTAAGTGAATCTTAATGTGAATATTAAGCAAAAATATTTTATATTATATTTTATATAAACATATTTTATTTTATATAAGAAGGTAAAAGGAGAATTCTACATGAAGCCAAGGAAAGTAATTGGATATATCTAAAAGATAATGGCACTAACACTGTAGAAGTTATGACTATACACACACACACACACAAAAGCTACAATAAATCATGGAAATGCACTGAAGTGCCTACTGCTCAACTGTTTCTTAACTGATATTAATTCAGAGATTAATAAGGGAAGGTGGCCTGTGCAGGAATGACCTGTACAGCCTCTTTTATCTGAAAAGATATTCTGTGATGAAAATATGAGAAATGAATAACCAATGGATAGCCTCATTCTCCGAAAAAAATATTTAACTTCACTTCTTGACAGAAATGAGAGGAATAGTATCCTTTGGGATAGTTTTCCTTCATCAGACATACTGTACTAGACACACAGAACTCCTGGTGAATCTCACCCACATAAATGAGTTTGAATGACACTTGATGTGTAGCAGATCATGCACCACTTGAAGGATTCCTTACCCTAGTTGTGATTTTTGCTTGTTTCACAATACAAACAAATGCTGCTTCACTCCTTGGGAATGGGCTTGGGAGCTGATCAATCTACTGTAGATACGAAATAAAAAGAAAATGTCATCTCATTTTTGTCAACCCTGCACTTATGTTAATATGGCATTGTCTGTCTAGATAAAAATTAGGCCTTTTTAGACTTGTGCTTTTTGCTGTATCCTCTTTTCTGGAAAAGACTCAAATATAGAAGTAGGAAAAAAAGAAACTGACTCTGTACTAATTTTGTTCCAGATCATGTGTATTCTATGGATGTTGCAAAGGAGATCCATGTAGCTGGGCCTCAAGGGCATGGTAAACTTTGGGGCAAGGTGTCTCACATGCAATGTCATCATCATCATCATCATGGCTAGGCTTCACGAACGAAGATTTGAGCGGGGCTCTACCCATGCTTGCTACAAGCGCGCTGATGGCTAAAAAGGCCAATGGGAGATAAGACAAGTCCGGTTGCAGAAGGCACAGCATAGCAGGTAATTTAATAGGCGTCCTGAAACAGCGTTAGTCCCTCCGGTGTATCAGCATCTGTTAAATGTTTTTCTTCTCAGCTTTCTAAGTTTCAGTATTTACCCTCTGAAATGAATGGCTTCATTTCTCTGCCTCCTCAGACAGAATTGTCTTCTACTCTTTTACTGTTTTGCCCTTTATCTTTGAGAAAACTGGTTCCTGAGCATTTATCTGATCATTTCTTCATTATTTTTGGTCCTACTTACCATGTAACTGAGCCTCTTCTGATTAGTGTGAGCATAAGAACTACCCAAGACATCGCAAATCAAACCTACAAGAAAATTTTAAAATAGAAGCTGAAAAAGTCCTTTTTCAAGCATTGCTTAATTCTTTCCTTTTTCCCTAATCTGCCCCATGCATCTTCAGGAAGAATCCACAGAATATGGTTTCCCTGTGTGAAGGGATATATATTATCAGTTTAAGTATTGCCTCAGCTGCCTAGAGTTCAATAATGTAAACCATTCTGCCTAACAACTAAGGGAGAAATATTAAATTCAGAACACAGACTTATCTCGAGCTTTAACCCCAGTTGGCAGCTCAGCCCCATGCAGCCACTTGTGCACTCCCCCAGCAGGGGCATCAGGAAGGGAACTGGAAGAGTAAAACAGAGAACTCGTGGCTTGAGATAAAGACAGTTTGAAAGGTAAAGGAAAAGCTGTGCATGCAACCAAAGCAAAACAAGGAATTAATTTACTGCTTCCCAAGGTCAGGCAGGTGCTCAGCCATCCCCACAAAAACCAGTCTCCTTCATGTGCAATGGTGACTTGGGAAGATGTGCTGGTTTTGGCTGGGGTAGAGTTAATTTTCTTCACAGTGACTAATATGGGGCTGTGTTTTGGATTTGTGCTGAACAGAAGGATGACAGCATGGAGATGTTTTTATTATTGCTGGTCAGTGCTTACACAGACACTAGGCCTTATCTGCTTTTCATACTGCCCTGTTGGGCATGCATGGGAGGCTGGGAGGAGAAACAGCCAGGAGCAGTGACCCAAATTGACTAAAGGTATATTCCAGACCATGCCACATCATACTTAGTATATACAGTGGGGAGGAAGAAGGAGCGAGAGGGGTATGTTTTGAGTGATGTCGTTTGTCTGCTTAAGTAACTGTTACACACGATGGGGCCCCGCTCTTCTGGAGATGCCTGTCCATGGGAAACAGTGAATTCATTCCTTGTTTTCTTTTGCTTGTGTGTGTGTCTTTTCATTTTCCTATTAACTGTATTAATCTCAACCATGAGTTTTCTGGCTCTTACCCTTTCTATTTTCTCCCTGATCTCCCTGGTGGGAGAGTGAGCAAGAAGCTGCATGGGGCATGGTGGCTGGCTGGGGTTAAACCATGACAGATTACAAATGTCACCACTCCCAGAGCCCCCTCTTTTCTACTTCTTGCCCCAGCACTATATGCTAAGTACGACACCATATTGTACTGAATATCCCTCTGGTCAGTTAAAGTCAGCTGTCCTGGCACTGTGCCCTCCCTACCCCAGCCAAAACCAGCACAACCTGCCACTGCAAATTTAGAATTGCAAACAAAAAAAAAAAGAAGCACATTCCTTCTGTCAAAGTCTATGTGTGGGGGTATGCCATTTTGTACTGCCAGCATCTAACAATATTTCAGTCTTCTCACTTGCTTATCAGAAAGAAACACACTTGCAGGACTGGAAATGAACACCTTTCCCCCTTTCAAACTCACATATTATTTAAAATTACAAAATAGAACTTTGAAACTTGCTACATAAATTCTGGGAAATGTGTAATACTTGCCCTACATCATAACCAAGTTAAACTCAAATCCACTATGCATGGGGAACTTTGCCAGCCAGCAACATGGAGACGGTAGACGTCTTGATACCCTTCTGCAGATTGCCAAGACATCAGTGGGGAACAAGTGCAAAGATCAAGGGCAGTCAAGTCTTTTACAACCCATTCATTTTATTTCAAATCTGCATGTGTATAATTCTGGCTGACATACTCTCTTAACTACAATATTGCAGAACAACCTTTTAAGGCCCTATCATTCAATGCGTAAGCTTATTTTAAACATGCTGGTTGCTTTATACAAAAACTTAAATTGGTCAAGCTGTCTCAGGAATTTTAAATTTTTTTAATTGCTTTTGTTGTAGATTATCTGCAAATAAACAGGTGTGATTTTACACATCATTTATTCAGAATCATTTGAGTTTGATGCATGGCTTCACAACATGTCTGCTCTCATTCCCCAGCATTTTTTCTCTCTGATTGTGCAATTTCCATTTTTCTAGCTCTGGCTTATGAAGCATTTCTAAGCAGAAAGAACAAAAGTCAAGGTACAAGACAACAAAGTATTTTGGATGCAAAATTTTTGGCACATCTTTTACATGTGACTTTCATCCCCTGTCACTATGGATTTTTTTCTGAGAGGAAAAATGGTCTGCCAAATATGGCGCTCAAGAGTAGGATAAGCCTGAGCTTTAATTCAATGTTCCTAAATTCTTTTTCTTGATGACAAGTATTCATTGCAAACTTTTCATATTCTTTTGTTACTGCACAAATTTAGAAAGGCTAGAAGCTTTCTAAAGACAAGCATTTTTTAGTTTTCCAAAACTGTTTCCAACAGCAGTCTGGCACCTTTTGCTTTAGATGGGCAGTGAATAAACTACATGTTTTATGCTCTTAACAGCAGGTTTTTCTTAAAAATTTTGTTCGTAGAATTCTTAATTGCAAACTCTTTATATAACAGCTATTGGCATATCTGAAAATATATTTATAAATGTTTTAAAGCCTGCTCTTCTTTACTAACTCAAAAGGTTAAATAACCCTTCATGCAAAGCAGCCTCATAAAATAATGATGAAGAAATCATGATTTTGCTTGCTTTTTTCCAAAGATTTCTGATATAAAAAAGAGATACCATAGGAAAGAAAGAAAGAAAGAAAGAAAGAAAGAAAGAAAGAAAGAAAGAAAGAAAGAAAGAAAGAAAGAAAGAAAGAAAGAAAGAAAGAAAGAAAGAAAGAAAGAAAGAAAGAAAGAAAGAAAGAAAGAAAGAAAGAAAGAAAGAAAGAAAGAAAGAAAGAAAGAAAGAAAGAAAGAAAGAAAGAAAGAAAGAAAGAAAGAAAGAAAGAAAGAGAGAGAGAAAGAGAGAAAGAAAGAAAAAAAGAAAAAAAAAGAACAACCATGCCCTAAACCACAGGAGCACAAGTTTGAGATTTCTGACAAGAACAATATGGTCTCTGTCTTTCATACCCCACTTCTTGACCTGAAGAGGTTACTTGACCTTCAGTCTTTTGGGATGCTGAATGTCAGTAAAAATGTGCTCTGGGAGTTTAGGAAGGGAAAGTCTCTAGTAGTTCATGGTAGTTGAATGGACAAGATGTCACAAGGCTAATTGAACTTCTATCCCGGCTCTATTAGTCACTTACCCCTATGACCTAAGTCACTTCTCTGTTTTCTGCCTTCCACTCCAAGTTTTGGACTGAAATGCCTGATCAGGCTAAAATAGTATTGGTGACATATTTGTAGAGAGTGAAGGGTTTGATTTGACATGGTGAAGGGTTGAAACATTTCAGGTGCTTATGGATTGCTGGACAAGAAAAAAATCATAAAGGGCATTTAGAGGGCAATTAAAATTTTGGTTCTTTGCAATGGAATTTGCTTACAGCATATCCATTTCACCTTTTTCTAGACCCCTGTTATAGTCTTGCAGTTATTAACACCTCTTCTTGTGCCAGTGCCAGGTTTTTTGGGGAGGAGGTAGGGGAATACCGTTTCTTAACATGGATCATTTCACTAATCTATTGTCCAGAATCAGAAATATTTCTTTGGATGATTCAGAGGCATTGGAAGACTGAGTATGATGCTGAAATTTAAGGTTATGCTGTTTCTCAGGACTCTGTGAGAAAATACATGAAACTGGAGGAAAACTTTGTAGATTTATGTCTATTTATATGTTGTTGGTTCACTCCAGCAAGCAGCTAACCGCCACAGAGCTGCCTTTACACCTCCCCCCTCTATTCCCTCCCCCACACCCCACTATTCCCATTGGGAAAAAGAGGAAATGGAAAATAAAAGCAAGAAAATTTTCGGGGTCACTTTCACAACATTATTATTATTATTATTATTAATAATAATAATAATAATAATAATAACAAAAATTAAAAAAAAGAATAAGTGGAAGAAGAGAGAAGAAAACAAAGCAAATGATGCAAAGTCAGCCATTCACCACCCTCCATGAGCACAATAATGCCCAGCCGGTTCCTGAGCAAAACATGGTTTACCCTTCTAAGCCTTCACTCAGCATGGTGTTATATAGTATGCAATATCTCCTTGATTACTTTGCGTCATCTGCCCAGTTGCCTCCCATCCCAACCTATTGCACAGCATTCCAGTCTATTCACTTGGGGAAACAGTGAGAAGCACAGAAAGGCTTGATATCATGCTAACACTGATCAGCAGAAACCACAACATTAATGTGTTATTTAAATTGTTTTGGTCAAAAAACTAAAACTCAGCCCCATATGAGCTGCTATGAAGAAAATTAACTCTATCCAGGTCCAGTACAATATATATATTACAGAAATTGTAGTTTATTTTTCCCCTGGAAAGATCAAAGTTAGAGATTTTGCATATCTTTTTCTATGATAGTTGATAAACAATTAAAAGTAATCTAGAGGCTGCAGCTCCTTGCTCTTCTCAGTGTGATTTCAGAAGAAACACAGAATCCCAGACTAAAGCCTTTGCATGAAAAACTCTTCCCTTTTTAACTTTGAGGGCAAGAAGAGTATCACAAGCTATTGTATGAAGTGATTACCCACATGGTTTCACACTTAGAAGTTACAGAATACCTTAGTTCTTAAAAATATATATTAAATTTTGTTTGTTTTGTAAATGCTACAGTGTACTGAACTATCTGCTTATAAAACTGTATGATAGTCAGTGCCCAGGTACTGTGTTAGAAAAATCAGGTTCTTTTTGGCCAAGATAATTTGCAAATATGTTACACTGATGGAGTTTTTTTGTTTGTTTCAAATGATATCTGTCCAAACCCCTTGAAAGCACATTAAGGATCAAAATATTTTGTTTCAGTAGTATAGACCTGATAAACAACTGTATATTGAAAATCTTCTTGGAGGCCACCTTAAAATCAAGCTTGCAGGGACTTTTTACCCCATTCCCATCACAGTTTCAACTGTCCTGGCCCTGTTTACAATGTATAGTGTTTCCATAACATCCTACTTGCTCCACATCCTGTAATCTGTTTTTGATCTAAAGCCTACAAACTTGACATATTCTGAAAATAAAAATATTCTCCTCACCTTTCCTTTTTTTCCCCATGGATATATGTCTGAGCTCCCACTGCTCACAGCAACTTGTAAAGCTTTGTTTCTGCTGACAGATGTTATACAGAACTCAGTAAAATGTGGTGCCTACACAGCACAGCTGGAACTTGAATGACCCCATGCAGATAAGCTCATTTGCATTATGAGCTTATATCAACAACTTGTAGGAAGATGTTTGAGCTGCACAAAATTATTTACAATACCTTCAATAACGCTCCCTGGAAATATGGTCCATGGAATACGCCACTGTTGTTCAACACTAAGGAACACAGTAAAAAAGGAAAAGGGCTTTTGCATCTGAAAGAAAGCACAGTGGTGCAAACAGAGAGTTTAAATATTAGAAAAGCTCAAAGATTAGTTCAATTATGCAAAACAGATTACTGGCATTATGGTCAAATAAATATAAACCTTGAATCAAGCACCAACCAACCTTTAGAAAAATCAGTTTTCACGTATTTGTTTTCTTAGGCAAATAAAGGCTGTCCCAGAGGAAATTCACAATACTTTCAAGTTCTTTATTTCCTTAGGCCACCTCTACCACATCCTCTGTCTTCCTGCACCATTCTAAAGGTGTGATCAAAGTTTTCCCTTACTATGCACTGAAAGAGAGGGACAGGCATAATTGTGTTGGGAGGAAATATTCACTTTTTAAAAAAATTTCTAAAGAAACATCCCTGTGAGAAACTAAAGGCTTGCTCAGTAACAGTATTGATTCCTGTCAGAGATTATTGCATCTTCTACTGCCAGGTAGAAATTATACTTATGCACTTGGGAGAATTACAATAACAATAGATGATTCAGATGGCTCTGTACACAGGACTAATAGCATATAATAGTAATAATGGTATATTATTATATAGATACACTACTAGTATACAGAAATAGCAAATGCAGTTTTTGCATTGTCTATGGACCACATTCTTCTGGTATTTATAAATGAGGAGAAATAAGTCACAAACTGGTTGAACAGAATATTAAAAATCCAATATTTTTTAATATTTGGCACTCTTGATGCCTGGGGTGATTGTGCAAAGATATTTGTCAGGTACTATTGCTATACAAATTTTACCAATCATAACAATTCACAAGAAACGTTTTGCACTGACTAAATAGTTTGTGGAAAACATCTAATTTGGCTACCATACTTTAAATCACTGATTCTGTATCTTCTTTCAGACTTTCCATATTTCAGCTTTTATGCATAAAATACTTTCATACTTATCAGTCACTAAGAATTCTGAAGTCATTCAGTTAGTATTACTGTTTATTTTAGTAAAAGGAAGGACCTTTGGTTGCTGGCTGACTCTACAAATGTTCACAATGCATCCTTGGTTAAAAAAAGACCATGAAAATAAACAGGGTTTAACAAATTTTTAAATTCTTGCTTTGAATATTCAGCATCTTGTAACCGCAAGTAACATGGATGTTTTATATCACAACCCTCCATGCTAACATTACTCAAAGATAAATGGCCTTGATAAACCCTATCATATTCACACTTTGAGTGTAAAGTGCTGAAATAAAAATCTGATAAGGCATAAAGTGTTGAAGTAGCATGTTATTTTCAACATTTTATCTGTCGTTTGCCATTTATTTCAACACTTTATATGCTACATTAAATACTCATCTGTCAAGTAAGTGTTTGAAAGCATAAGGACATAGAGATGCCTCTGAGCAGCAGCACACACTGGGGCACCACTGGTGGGTCAGAGATCATGAGAGAAAGACTGAAGTAGCTACGAATGTTACAGGGCTAAAGATATGTGGAGATCCAAGGGCAGCAGAAGTGAGAAACAGCACTGAGCAGCTTCCAGACAGAAAGGTCTTCAGGAACAGCATGGGACTAGCTGAGGATAGCAGGACACAGACATACACCTTTTATGTAAGAGTAAGAACATGCAGTGGTGAGGTCACAGCAGTTATTTGTGACAGCTTGGGTAGCAAGATGCGTTGCACTGACCCAGTCACTCCTGGCTATTTTGTGGACAATCCTCTCAGTTCTGTCCAATGGAAAATTCCTTAGACTGTGCCATCCATGCTTCTGAGGCCCATTGTCACCTTTTGTGCAATATCACAACCATTTAAAAAAAAAGAAATTGGTTCAAAGAATTTTATGGTCAATTAGGGGCTTGTCTACCTGATAGTTAAATTAATTTGAGATCTGAATTTAAAGTGTATTAGTTTAAGTGCATTGAATCCTCGTGTGAGCGTCTTTTGAAGTGAACTAAGTGAAATAGTGCCACTATATTTTTGAGGCTGCCTGCATGACTGTTTAATGTTCTCTAAATACTGTACTTCACTCAGACCTTTAACTAAATCATCTTTATCTAATACATCTTGATGTCTTTGATTCAACACGCTTGAAAATAAGCTTTTCAACATTTTTTTGTGTGAGCCAGATTAGAGGAAAAGGTAGGAGTAGGCAGGACATTATTCCCCATTTCTTCATCTTCCAGAGTTGCATCAATACTCATGTGTATGAGGGAAGGCAGGGAGGTCAAAAGAGTCCTCTGTGGTTTTTTTCTTTTTCATTTCCTTATCACTTTCTCCCAGTCCTAGCACTTTCTAGTCCAGGACCCACCTCAGCTACTGTAGGCCTACTGTGTGTGTGTACCCACCTGAGTACCTAAGGAATGAGGTAGTTGAGCAGGTTATTAGTAATCTGGGCTCAACCCATGGCTCACAGGCTTTGTGAAGAAGTGTATTCTTATGACACCTGTACGTGTAGGGGATAGTAGTATTTTCTGAGGATTAAGTGGGGGATCATCCAGCATTTTGACTAGGCTTGAGTAGTGGTACTTATAGGTGCTTTAACAGCAGCTCATACTGTTTTCCTGGCAGGACAAACAGAACTAAGAAACCCCCCCCCCTCCCCACTCCCTAGAGTTTCAAGAGCAAATTGAATAGGAAAGAAAAGCTCTTTTACCCTACGGGTGGATATGTCTCCATTAAATGGTACTAAAAACATACATCCATAAAGTGGTGTGAATGTGGTAAACTACTGGCACAGGAAAAAAAATAAATAAAACAGCAGATGCTCTACAAATGCTGCTTGAGCACACTTCAGTGTTTATCATACTTATATGGACATTCAGTGCCAACAAACTATTACTTGGCTACTTCACAGACTGAAGAAAATTGAAGCACATAAACCAGTCTAATTTTAGACTGATATTGCAAATAAAGCACTAAATGAGGCAAACTTTTGTTGGAAAAAACAATGTTTTTTTAATATGTCTTAAGACACAGGAGCTACTTTTCCACAAAACAAAGATATTTTTGTACAACATTTAAGTATAAACCCACTACAACTAAAGCATACATTAATTTATTTTTCTTATTTTGGGCAAGGCCTTTTGAGATAAACAAGAATGCTGTTGTCCTACCAGTGAAATTTGTATTCTGGCAGGGGAATACAAGCCAAAATAGTTAAAATTCTTCAAAATGTTCCAAATATGGGAGTTATCTGTTCATTAACTGCTGGAAAATTGAATCTTGCAGGAGTACAAATTGAGACAAAACCCAGCTGTGCTGAGTTATATTTGGTGACATCATACGACATTGCACTGATTTAGCACACTTTGAATCAGAGAGCACAAATTATTCTGTCCTAATTCCTCTCACCTGTGTAGAACTGCTCTAACAAGGAGTCTGAACCACTGGATTTTCGCTTTCTGAGATCATTATCAGAGTTTCATATTACTTCTTGATAAACATATTATTTAACTGCTATTATTATTATTACTATTATTATTATTATCATCATCGTTGCACTGTTGTTATTTAACCCATTTTTTCAACTCCTATGGAAAGTTACCATAAAGGTTTGCTTTAGCAGGCGTGTCTGAAAATGCCTGAAAAATTCATATAATTTCTCAGAATCCCCCAAAATCAAAAGAATAGGAAAGCATTGAAAACATAAGATAGCCTCTAAAATTTTCTTCATCTGTATCTTCATATGCAAAAAAAACCCCCAAAACAAAAGCCCCAAACTCACAAAAAACCCCTGCAAAACTGGACCTTTTATAATCATATTTTACCCTCCCACTTAATCTAGCGTTTTATTCTTTTTTGGATAGTGCAATACCAAAAAGAGGTTTTGATAAGAAGCAGTTTTATATCCCTCATTTAAGGATACTAATTTCAGAGGAAAGTATTTCTACTGTGCTAGTTGCAAGGAGGCTTTTGCTGTGAAGACTGTTTCAAACAGCATAATTAAATGATTCTCAATCATTCTTATGCCAAAACACTCATAGATTTACATCCACCTTTGATAGTTTGAGAAGATTATCTACACTGTACTGAAGATAAATAACTCAGAGCAAATGCAGGAGGTTCCACCAGCAAAACCAATCCTTACTGACGTAATGAACAGTGCTGGAGCCTGAATGCAGCAGCACATCCCCTTTTCCCTTGTGTCAGGGAGCTGTACCCGCTCCACACCAAAGCTGCCTGTGGAAGTACCAGAGCATCCTCAAACCTTCCTCCTGCCACACAAAGTCTAACTGTTCTAGCTTAAGTCAGATCAAGGAAATCCAACAATAGATGGTTTGCCACATAGCCCATGTTACACTTAGCCCTTCTTTTTTTTTTCTTCATTTCTTTTCTTTATATAGCTTCTATAACCATGGCATTGGAAGCTATGGATGCAGAAACAAAGTGATGAAGCCCAGAACTGTCTGCGTCAGGGGAGCTGATGCAAATGTACAGGCTGCTTCCTTTAAAATATGAGTGAAAAGCTTTATGTGAATTGAAAAGGACACATAGAAGACAGCAATCAGCTTACCCCTGGGTAAATATGCTACTGTTGGAATAGTTCTGAAATGCTTTAAGGGCTTTGTCAAGTTTTGAGAATTTCTTTATTTTTTAGAGCTGGGACAGCTTTAACTTCTGTAAGTCCACCTCATTCTTCCCCCCAGCTGCCTTAAAAACTCATTCTGCATTTATTCTCACTGGTGACAGCTGTGAAAAAGGGTGTTGTTACAGAATGCTGATGCTGTATAAGCTAATGGTGTTGGTTTCAACTGAAGTTTCCTCTTGAAGAACTTTTCAGGGCCAGAATGGGATTTCTGCTCAAAGTAAACACACTGATGTTTGGACTAGTTTATTCAGTGAATGCCTTCCAGGCCTATACTCTTGACTTCTCAACAGCTCTCACACTAAAAGAACACAGTCCAAAGAATGCAACATTTCTGGTATGCTCTTAACTGAAAAGGTCTTTTGTAACAAAAGAAGCAAGGAAAAAGGTTTCTGAAAGACCAAGTCAAATTATTTAGCAATCTATTTCTTACTTTCTGAGCATGTTGTATTTCATTTTGCCTATAAAATAGATAAAACCTATCTTAAGGTCTGGAAGGCATTTATAGATACGCTAGAATGAAACAATGAAAGTAGAGGAAGGGTTAAATACAATGAATGTCAAGGTACAGCCTTTAGGGTTTTTTGCATTGCCATGAGGTAGAGAGAAGTAAGAAACTCTTGCCTGGTTTAGTTTTGTTTTATGACAACCTGCTGATCAGGTGAGATATAAGTAGGGATAAGGGAGGTAGAGCAAAGATAATATGTTCCAAGTGAAGAAAAATGACATGGAGCTAAACTCACAGGATGTTGTTTTCCTAATACTTCTTTTTTTTCTGATTTTCTGCCTCAAGGAAGAAATAAAAAGGGCAGCCTTTTGCATATGATAAATATGCTGGAGATGCTTGAAATAAAAGACTTTTTTTTTTTTTTTTTTTTTTTTTTTTTTTAATATTATGAGGACAGATTAGGGTTTCCTTGTCTAGCAAAGACAAAATTTGATTTTTGTTTCTTTAACACCAGGATGCTAAACTTCAAATCCTCTATTTCTCACCGAGTGTCAGCAGAAATTTGCAAAAATATTAGTGCAGTTCAAGGCAGCAAAATTTCAGGGTAGTATTTGGTCAGTCTTCCCCGTCAAAGCTGTTACAGTTGGACTAAATTCCTCTAGTATTAATTGAGACTGAAGAGTGAGATCAGGAACAGCTTAATGACATTGTAAAGCATCTGGTGCTTTGTAGGTGCTGAAGAGAAGTAACTAAATTATTGGCTGAAGAAATTTACCCATGCTTAGTGAAAATATAAAAACTTTACCATACTTTCTAGTTTTAAAAAAGAAGGGAGATCATGTTCCAATAAGATTTCAGTGTCCACTAGAAGTACAAAAGGTTACCACTAACAAGAGGGTATGTATGACTTCTCTGCATTGCTACTCTTTTTTTGTTTCCTTGTTTTTCCTGATAATAATTTTTTTGTTACTTTCCACTAATTGCAAGTAAACTCTTTTTGTCTGAATTAGGAGAGATTTTATTTATTTATAGCTGGATTTATCAGCTAGATATGTAACTGAAGATGTACTGTGGTAATTCTTGGCCAGCTAACTGGACAATAACATGTTTCCACACAGGCTTGTGGAGAAACAACCACCATTTGGTATAATTGGACATTGTGTTTTGCTAATAGTAAAGATTAAACTGATATGCCCTTTCAGAAGTGGGGTCTGGCTACTAAGGCTCTGTACAGTCTGGGCACACTATTTGCTCTTTCATTCTTACTTCAGTACTTAAAGCATTGAACATCAGGGCCACTAAATTGAAATAAAATTGACAGAGCATGTTACAAAGGTACATGTTACAGCATGTTGCATTTTGAAGATAGTTTGCTCATGAGCTTTCTATCTGCATTATTTTCTCTATTTTAAAATTAAAGACCACCAGGCTAAAGTTTTGCAGTTATTACAGATTCCTTTCAAAGCAAACCAAAACAAGACAAAAAAGAGGTTAACATATTGGAGATCTGGGAGGTAAATATTTTTCAAATTTTCAGGTTAAAATATGGAAAACTTCTAGTAAAACATTCATGAATGAGTTCCATAAGAAGAGTCAGTCATGAGCTGAATGGGCTTCACAAATGAAGAGAGTGTTTGCATATTCAATAAACTACTGCTAATCCCCGTGTCTCTAACAGATCCAACTGATCTAGCAGGATTCCAATAGATTCAAATACAAACCTCTAAAAGGTAGAAATGAATCAATATGCATGTTACAGATAAACTGACAGAGATGAATTAAGCTGTTTTATCTGGCATAACCTCCTCTGGATTATTCATACATTACCTTCAACCTGTCTCATGCAGTAAGAATGATTCAAGTTTTCTTTTCCATTGTGCCTGTCATTCTGTCATATTTTAGTGCCAACACTGTGTTTATTAGGGACATTTTGCCAGGGGGTGTGTGTTCATTTTTGCCTTTCATTCAGTGAAGAGAGAAAACTTCACTGTGTCCTTGTGTTTTTGCATAGCATCACACCAACATAGCAAGCTGGTAACTTACTGTGCTTCTGTGCTGTCAAAGTAAGCAACAAGGATTTTTAAAATTTATTTTGTTGGAGCTTCTAACTCTGTTTATTTTTCACCATTTAATGACTTTCCTTTTCTATTCCCATCCTGCTTCCTATAGTGCAACTGAAAGTCTGCAAGAGCATTCTGAATGAACCGGAAAAATATTATGGTAGCCAAAAGTTCATGAAAAATTGTATTCTATTAGGGAAGGAGGGAAAAATAAACAAAGTATCAGAGAATTAAGCCAGTGAACTGACATGACAGCCATGACTCCTCCATTTAGAAGCTGCAGGTCAACTGTACATGTTGTGTAAAAACACACTTATAAATTCTGAACAGTGAGTCAGAAACTGTGGTCATGAATCCACTTTACTGAGGCACAACTTATTAAGCAAGATCTCTAGGTATGATTGTTATATTTCTGTTATAACCAGCCCTTCTTCCCTAACCATTTGTCACAGCTGGAATTGTATTTTTTCACCAGTGTTCTCCATTTTAAGTGTGAACATTCCCCAAAATCAAGACAAAATTTGAAAAATGCAAAACATGTACTTTGTGAACCTATAACAGAGTTTGCAGAGGCATCAAACAGATATTTGTTTTTATCTTTCATATATCTGGGAGAGGATGTTTTCCAGGATACTTTTTCCATCTAGGTTGAGTCCAGGGGTAAAATATTTGCATAAAAATTTTATGAAACTGAAACCTAACTATGGGCAGCAGAACTCCACAGAGCTGTTCCGCCTAATAAAAAGATAGTAGTCTTTATTAGATTGGATTTTTTATTCTTTAAAATTTTTTCTATCTGCTTGACTGAAAAAATATAAACCAGCTTGTCTTCCTCCTTCAACCTCAAATACTGATATATCAACTTTTCCAACTTTCTGGTGTTTTATTGACTTTGAAAATATACAGTATATAGAAACTATTTTGAGCATAAATCCCTCATCTTGCCAAGACAATGATGGGAGAGGAACTACAATTTAAAGAAATGAAAAAAGTCATTAATCATTCAGTCATATGGAAAGAATTTCATGCTCAAGCTATACAAGGGGTGGAAGGCGCCCATCTTTGAATGCCTCATTCAGTTAGTCATTTGGGGGATCATCTTTTAAGTCATTTTATGTTCCTAAAAAGGACATAGGAAGAATTTAAGAGCCAAAATTCAGTATTGCAATGGAGGCTTCCTTTCCAGTGCCTGGCAGTCATGGGACTCTGGGGGTGTTGTCTCACCTCAGCTGGCCATGACCAAGGCAGACTGCTGTTTCCGTGCAGCAGCGCTTTGTCTCAGGAGTGGGCATTATCACCTTAACTATGCTCCAGAAGCTCTTAGGGACTAAAGTGACACACACTGTGGACTCTAATAAGGAAATCAGATTATGAGGTTTATTTACAGCAACATCAGTAATAAGAAAACAGGGTAAAAGTCAAACTAGAAGAAAGAATAGACTAGACTTGAAAAAAATTAAGTCACAGAGAAGTCAGACCTCTCTGGGGAGAAGTGCTAAGAATTAAGAACTTTTCATGAGAAATAAATTAAACATTTCCCAATGACTGCCAGGTAGATTTGTGGGAGAATGGCATATTGTTCTTTGCATTCTTTCATGTGAAATGTTGGTGTCTTTTTAAGCAGTCTATAGGAACTTTCTTATGCATGCTTCCAGTTAGTTAAAATCAAGTGGCCATAGAGCAGGAATGAATAATCTGTGAAGTTGATATATTTGAATCTAACATTAAAATTCAACAATAATCATTCACTCCTTGAGTGTGCCTCTATTTTATTAAGTATTTCAATGCAATATAATTAATTTATTAGTAGCAATTAACGTACTGGTAGCAATATCCTTGAACAAGGGCTGTAACTCAAGAAACTATGTTTAATAAAAAAACCTACCTTACTTCCAGTGACTCCTGCATAACAGGAGACATGATACTCAAGTATCTGAAAGTCAACATGAAGGGAAAGTTTTATTAATCAGGAACTAGATCAGGACTTATTATGTAGCAAATATTTTATGTTATAAAGAGCTGCTATAGCATATGGACAGAATAAGCTGATGAGAGCATTATTTGGTCTTTGTTTTATTTATTTCTTAATTTTAATAAATTATTTATAGGCAAGCACAGTCACTTTGTCTTTTTTGTGACTATCTGACACAGCTCAGGAAAGCAAGTTCACTGTTCATTACAGAAATACCACCCAGAGAGTCCTTTCAAAAACCTTTGTGTATTCCAGCTGGGAAAAAGAAGTCTAAATGTTTTCCATAGCCTCAGACTTCAATTCTGTCATTATCAGTATTGCAGAAAAAAATGATATTTCTTATTGTACTGCCTTGTAGACCAGTGTCACAAGGGAAATATCACAGCCTCCTTTATAGGCAGCTGTCCTATTTTAGATGTAGGTATATAACAAAGAACTTTGTGTCTGACAGGCTTTCTTGCAGTACAATACTTTCCACCAGTGGAGAGTCTCCTATTATTTCCCCTATACGATAAAGTGTATCACCTATTTACCACTCTTTTTTTGTCCATTTATAATTTAATAACATCTTTACTCTCTTGAGCTTTAAGAAATCGAACAGCTTCTCCTCAGTGTGGTGGTTATTGTTCTCTACTCTCTTTTTACTTTAAAACCTTCACAATTAACTTCTGTCACCTTAAAAACCTTTCTCACAACACTTTGCTCCAGTTGTTGAAGCATATGTAATTGCATACAACAGAACCTGTCCTGGGGCAAGCTGATTTCATGCAATTTTTATAACACCTTTTTTCATTATTTAAGCAGAGTGAAATCTTTAAGACAGTGTGATTAAACTGAAATTGGAATATTAAAGGTATGGTATTCTGAGAAAAGGCAGACTCCTGCCATCTTTACGACAAACAGAAATTTATATCTTTATTTTTTTTGTAAGTAAGAAAGAATTCCATTCACTTGGCACAGATATTGGCCACATATCTAGTACCATCATCAATAGGATTTCTCATGAGTTGATATTAGAATTTATTGGTACTTTATGGCTTGGGGCTGTAGCTTAATTCAGTGGAAATAGAGGCAGTGATTAATATGACATTACAAGCCTGTCTAAAAATCTTTTTTGATTTTGCTAGACAAAATCTGTAAAAAGAAATCAGAAGTTAAAACAAGTCAGGCACATGTTATGCAAACATTTCCAGTGAGATGTTTCTTCAGTCTTAAGAACTCTAAATTGCCATGTACAGAATACATGGATAAATGTTGTAAACTGATTATTAAAGCTTGCTAGGATGGGAATTTCTGCTTCATGGGACATTCCAGATTGGATGGGAACAAAAGACCAACACTACAGTCTCCTGCTTTGCAGAACAAACTATTTTGAGCCCATAACCTTACCCACAATAAGGCAAACTGGGCAGGCAGCCTGCCAGGCATCTGGGGAGCTGGGCAGCAGGTAAATCAGCCAGCAGGCAAAAGGAGGGCTAGGCAGGCAGCCAGCCAGGCAGCTTGCAAGTCCATCTGCCACTCAGGCAGCCGAAAAACTGGCAAGCTAACACACTGGTTGTCTCCCTGGATGCCCAGTGGGACAGACTGGGAGCTGGTCAGCCAAGCAAACCACCTGCCTGCCAGGGCAACAACCAGGATAGTCCTGCTGCCTGCTGGTTTCTGTCAGTGGCTCTGAAGGCATGCATGTATTCCTGTGGAAAGTGCCAATTCTAATCTCTTGGCATCCAGCTTTTGCAGGAGAAAACATTTATCCAGTTCCACTTCTTACAAGAAATAGGTGTAATTAATATATTGAGTTACAGACAGCTACAATGAAAGGCTTGTTTGTTTACAGAAAGATTCAGGCACAATTTAGGATTAAAATTATGAAATGCAATCTACCTACTGCTCAATTGCATTTATCTCACTGCTCAAATTTGTGTTTTCAAGGTGCTCTGCTGTTGTGCATTTGCAGATGTATGTCATGTACAGCAGCTTGCCACCTTCTGCAACTTCATTCCACATGGGAACAAAGAATAAGGTATTTTTCTGCCTCAGTTTCTGATTAAATTTTATCTGGTGCATGTTCTTGGAGTATACCTAGATGTTCCTAAAATATATGTAAATGGATGGCACAGTGAGGCTGAAAAAAGCACTTGTGGTTGCTGTTTAGAAAAATGGTTATTTCATTTGCTAAGGGCAAGCCAGATCTGTGTCCTTCTGCCTGAAGGATTTGAAACTCATAGCTAATTTTCTGAGAAGACATCCTAAAGAAAATGTTTAAAGGAAGCAGATAATGGAAAACTTTGTCTGCCTAGAGGTGATGGACCTATGCCACAAATTATTCAAGATCAGAGAGAGATGGCATGGAAAGATTATGATTTTCACCTCTGCTGGGAGGTTGGTGCTTTGGTTTCTGTATATATGTTCCATATGTTGTAGTACAGGTTCTCTACATAAAAATGAAGAATGTAGAAAGAACAGGCGATGTAACTCCCATCTGCCTATTTGCAGAAATGTACTCTCACCTCTGGGCATATATAATTATACATGTTTATCTTTTTAAAGTGAAATACTGTATTTCTCTTGAGTGCTCCAGCTTCAACAGTCAGGGTAGAAAGTACAACCCTGTCCAGTCTGGTTTATACCCTCAGGTAAGGACACTGCCTTTGATCACTGATGTGGGTTTTAACACCAGCCTGTCATAGATGATCTGTTCACAAAAATTTGGGAAATATTGTTCCTGTTTGGTGTGACTTAAAAGACTGATTTCTCAACGAGAAAGTTTGGAGGCTTGAGCCCAGGAGAGGACTTCTGTGCTCTGAGTAAAAAGCCTCAGCTCTGAAAAAGACAGTCCTGGAGCCACATCTGGGGCCACCTGAAAAATCATTTGAATTGCTTCATGCAGTGGTCACAATCTCTAAGACTCAGTTTGTGATGCCCTTCTCACACCTCCCAAATTATTATGTCCATGTTACTCTTAGGGCTGCATGCCAAGGTCAAGAGGACGAAACAGGAGCATCACCAGCTTTTCAATTTCTTTTATGTTTGTAAGTGTCTATGGGGAGGGACCAGGATTACACAATAGTTCATATCTCAGAACAATGAGAAAGAACTAGCTGCTGTAGAACTCAGGGGTTATTAGCACTGTTAACTGGTCTCATATCAGCATTACAGAGCCCCAATTCTGTAGCACCCTATGAAGAAAGTGCATGACCTGGAATCTTGCTTGTATTGCTATTTGCAGCATCTGTGATCTAGCTCTGTATTGACTAACCCAGACTGGGTCTCATATCTCTTCATGAAAGACTCAATATATTTTGAATTAAACATAAGGTCAAGATCAGAAATGAGTAGGATGAAGAAGGAGGAATCCTGCTGGTTTTGACTTCAAATAGGAAGAGTAGAAGAGTCAAGGGACTGACATATGAGAAAGATTTAGGGAGACAAAAGAAGACGAAAGAAGCAAGAAGTAAACAAAAAAAAGCATAAAAGGAGGTTAAGGTTTTAAAAAGGGGAAAGTATAGGAATCATGGGAGTCATACACATAAGAGATATTTTTCCATTTCTTGTGTCTATTTGAGAAAGGGAGAAAATCAAATACAGTATAACATTATCAAACTGAGAATATAAACAAGCTTATAATAAAACATCTAATAAACCAATAAGATACAGTTTTAAACTACTATTAGAAAGCAATCTGAAGACTGACAGCAAAAAGGATCAGAAGGGTCAGAGAAGAGAGAAAGGCTTTTGCACAGAATATAACTTCCTTCACCCAATTCTTAGCTTACTTGCCATTGCTTGATCAATGTGTTCATCCCACATGCTCATATCCTCAGTCTTCTTTCAAGGGGCCAGCATCCTACTGCAGCATCAGAGAAACATGTTCAATATTTCAAGGTAACACCTTTAATTTTTTAATTTTTTTTTTTCTGATAGGTAACAAACATTAATCTTGTCTCTTAGAAATGCATTGAAATATTGCAATAGCATAAAGATTTGCCATGCTTTGAAGTTCTGGACAAGTAGTCACTAGCATTTTGGGGAACACAGGTGGGAGTGGTTTTTTTCCTTATTACTGCTTGCTACCTGGCTGACTGGGGGTGTGCAAGAGAGTCTTGGGATCTATCCTTGGGTAAAATGTTCTCAACTTGGCCAGCTTTAGGTGAACATATTAAAACAATACTGAAAACTTTTATTAAAGTCCTAAAACAGCAGCAGTTGGAATGGAATCTTCCTGGTTTTGGTGAATGTACTCTGAGGCAGCTCTGGGACTCAGGGAGTCCATTTCTCTCTTCCCCAGGGGCCTAGAAGGTGTGAACACTTTTTCTAGCCTCTGTGACTTCTGTCCCATGTTCCATGACCCACACATTTTCTATTAATTCAAAAACATGTGGAATAATAGGAAATGTGTCTCCTTCACCCTAGTGTTTTACTGCAAATAAAAGATGCAAAGGACGAGGCCAGGCCATAGAGTAATCCGAGAAATAATGAAGATACTATAATAGTGTCATTGCATAATTATGTAATATTTTGGGTTAGGTTACTTTAGAGTCACCATATTACAATAGCATCATAGATTGCCCTTCACTCTTTTGTTCCATTTGTGTAGTGCAAAGGGAGCTAATCTCAATTCTTCTACAGGGACTTCCCTGACACAAAACCAGCCCCTGTCAATAGGAAGATCAGACAGCCAATACTTTCTCAGCAGCCCTGGGAGAAAGAGAGTTATAGATCTGCCACAGGGGTAGCTGTAGTATTCAGTCCTGCTAATGCTTAATAAAAAATGATGATATTGCCAGAAGTAAGACAAGAATATAAAGGGTTCGACTTGCAGTGTCTCAAGGAATTTATTCACATCTACTCAACTAGATGGTGATTTTCAACAGGTAGTCTATGGGCTGTTGAAGGGTTGTGAGATTTTCAAGCGCTTGCAGATTATTAAGCCTGTTTATGAAAGCAGAAGCAGAGCAGACAAAGGTCTCCACTGTGAATCCTTTACAGTCCATAAACTGAAAGAGAGGCAAATGTTCTAATTTCTAACAAAGTAACTTTGCAACATATTCACAAAAGCAATGTTGAGGATGTGAAGGTTGTTTCTAAATGGCAATGAGTATGTTATGGAAATAAGTAAACACCTCTGCAAGAGCTGAAAGCAACAGTAAAGATGACATATTTTGACAAAATTTCCTTCCTTTCAATAGTAGTCTTGTTGTAAGTGCTTTCTAATTTAGAAGCTGAATCTGTTTTAGTATTAATCTAACCCCCGATGATGTCTTTCATGAGTTTGATGAAGCAAAATGCTCATATGGTTTCCTTCTTTAGTGAGTTGAGAATTTTGCTGTTCACGAGATTTTTCTTTCACTTAATTAAACATTTCTATTCTTACAGACTTGTTTTTTACCTCCTACATCATGGGAAGAATTACAAAGATAAGGCTGAAGACAACACATTTCTTTCAGCAATAGTTGTGGTGTTAGATACTGTAGCACTCATGCAGGATGTGATACTGATCTTTTACTGTTATTTGGGACAAACATAATTATAGCTCTCTTTTGTTTGCATTGCTCAGTAGCATTACAGGTTCTGACAGCTGTATGAGCATCTCAGAAGCAAAAAAGAAATGTGTGAGAATATTGTTCAGATCAAGTTTTGTGAAGTACTGCATTTTTTATATCTTGCTTTGTACTGCAGTGAAACTCACCAGGCAAATTCACATCTCAACTTATTTACAAATCAGTAATATTCTACTTACATATACCAGATCTGAATATAAATTAAAATATCCTGCTGAAATTCAAAAAGAAATGGGGGAACTATTTAGAACTATTTAGAAAATAAGTAAGGTACTTAGGTTGGAAACAGAAAGCTTTTTTTACAACCATTATCTTTTTCATGAGCCTGAGAACATCTCTTCATTTTCAGCCCTATTTTCTCTGTAGTCCTTTGTTTGCTGTACCTAGTTATACCGCTATCTTCTGGGATAGAGACTGTGTCCCTCTTTCCATGAGAGGTGTTTGGTACTGTAGTGACTGGATAGTCTTAAGTTCCACATTGATATTAGTAAAATTAATTGATGATTCTACCAATACATTTGACAATACAAGTTATTCTGAATTGGGAAAGTTTATAATTCATGAGAGGACTTTGACTTCAAATGGTGCACTTCAGAAAGCTGAGGTTTAAAGACAAAACATCAACTCTGCAACAAAAGAGCACAGAACTTGACCCATGGGTGCTTCTGAGTATCATATGCTGTGCAATATTTTCAATAGTTAACCTTTTCCTCCTGAAGTGAATTGTGTAGATTTAAAAGTTCTTTAAAACTGACACAGTGGAGAGGGGATATTTGTTCTACAAAGAGAGAACAGACATTTTAGGCTTCAGTGTTACAGGTTACTGCTATGAAACACAGCTTGTCATGGTTTTGAAGTCTCCCTTTTAGAATGGAAAAGGTCTTGGGCCTTAGCACACAAATGCAGGCTTAAATTGATGCCCAAAAAGGCAGATAAAAAAACTGCTTAGAGGCAGAGATTTATGCCTTAAACAGCAGGTATTTATTGATTGACGCCAGGCAGCTCTCCAGCTAGTGCTGAACAAAAGAGCTCCTAGCTGGTCAGGTCAGAATGAGTAATTTATACAGGTTTTGGCAATGATTACAACATAATCACATACATATTCATATTATTGCATCATTAGATGACAATATTCATAGCAGGTGGAGTCAGGGCGGAGTTTGAGGCGTGGTCTCTGTTTTGAGGAATATTATGGTGGTACATCCGGTCTTTACTTCATCCTAGGGTCTTGAATCTACTCTTCTTCATCGGGTGACCTTGGAGACCTTCTGTACTTTCCATAGTTCTATGTTCTGATCATCGAGGCTTGAAGAAAACCTCGGCTTCAGGCCTATTTCACCTATTCAAATGTCTACCTTAGCCTATTTGGCTATAATTTATTACCTCTGGGTTCTTTGTGCAATGTACCTGTGGGTTTTTAGGTCTGCAGAATTTGTACAGAACAAAATCTCTTTTGAGCAAGGTAGAGAAAGTGGGGGAGAGAGAACAGTTGGTTTTTGCAGTAAGATGCTTCCATTAACCCTTCTGAAGCCTTGTCTTCCTTCAAAATCAATGTCAATACATATGTAATTCACTGATGTCATAAGAACTTCTAATGTTTTTAAAAAGTTAAGCATGGTTCTAACATGTTTCCTCGATTGTCACTGAATGAGTCCAATATATTTGAATAAATACTTTAAACATTCCATCAGAGCTCAGTGCTACAGGCACTGGAGGTCAAAAAACCTGCCTGGACATACAGCTATGGCTTTCTCTCTATAATCATACCACTATTGCATTTTGATACGATTGTGTCATTTAAATTCTCTCTCTGTTCATATATTTACAAAATGATTAAGACTTAACTGCAGCACCTGACAGAATATTTAAATAATTAATTAGAAAGAACATACAGATCACTGAATGAAGCTATTATTAAAAGAGCTACAGAACACAGCTATTGTATTGTTACTGCAGATGCACGAGTGAAGATCTGCCTTTGGAAAGTGGTTATTATTAAAGATTTCCATGCAGCTCAGCTTCACAGACAAAACAAAAAACTGACTGCTGAATATTAGGAACTAGGTTCCATTGTTATTGTCCCAAGAATTTTGTCAATTCATCTTTTTTTTATTTAATAATTTATTTTATAGTCTTGTCCTATATAAAGAGAAGCTAAACTGAAGAGAAGAAATAGATTTGATTCCTTCAGCTTCTCTGTTACATGCCATTTATTTATATAATCTTATAACATTTGCTTCTTGAGTCACAAATCATAGATTAAAAGACTGAATATTCAGGTGGTCATTCAAGGTTTGGGAATTCACAGAGGCATGGATATCAACACATTCAAAATATAAAAGCTGCTGCACAAAGAAGTGATAGTTGAACAGATTGGAGCCATAAAGGTCTTTCCTGAATCCAGTTAAAAAACATCTGAAATGTGAGCAATTTTACAAATGGTGAAGAAATGGAGTAAAACTAAAATACTTCAATTAATATTGATATTATAAATGTCAAGATTTCTGACAAGACAAGGTATCTTGGAGTAAATAGTAATAAGTCTTTATTATTTGGCAAGCACTACACTGATGATGGCTTCACTGTGTCTGAAATGCTCTATGTAAACATAATAAATGAAGCTTAGATTTTACAGAAAATAAATATATTTACCAATTATGAAACCTATTTCTTTCTCCTGTGGTTGCATATATAGTGCTTCAGATAGCTTATTGACTAAACTTGCCTGGAGATCATAAAAAGCCTTTCACCTCATACTGAAATATGATCATACTGGTTCACTTCTGTACCATATTAAAAAAGTGGAATTAGGTGAGCCATCATAGATGTCAAAGTTCAAATCAGCATCTTCTTTTTTTTTTTTTTCTGAGAAAAATATTACAGTATAATGCCTTGATTCTGTTTGAAGATATATTTTAGAGACAAAAACCCCCAGTGTCATATAAGAGGATCCAATTCCTGTGTTAAAATACTTTTGATAAAAGCAGAAGGGAAATAGAGCAGAGTTTTGCACTTATAGAAGTATTGCAACAACATGATGAGAAATCTGCTGATGTGACAAGATATGGCAAAACAAAGAGGACAGATGAAATCGAAGAAGGTAAGTATTTGTTTACTTTGATCCTTTCTGTGTGCTATTTCTTTTATTTCTTGAGGAATAACTTAGATAAATTTTTTTGTGCCTTTTTAATTTGTTTGGATTTTAGCTTGCTTTCTGTTTTCTATATCAGTCCATAAGAAGAATACTTTCTAAAGCCACAGAATCTGCAAAATGCTTGAAAGAGTCATATACTTCATCCTTGGCTGAAGGTGGGAAGAAATGTACCTATATCATTCCCAAAAAAAAGTTTTTTCCAACATTCACTGAGAGTTTACAACCTACCTGGACAATGCTTTCATAGGCTTTTAGATGTTAACAATTATATTTTCCCTTAGGTTTACTCTGAAACTGTTCATAAACCATCAATGACTTCTCCGAGTCCTTTGAGATGAAACTCAGATTATCAGTTCAAAGAGTTTAGGAAGAGCTTATCTAACACAAGGACTTTCAACCTGCTTCTGTAGCAGGCAGTGACCAGTTTCAAGTCATTTATACCTGACATTCAGAACATGTCATTTTATCATAAGGAGAGCTGAAGTCTATTCAGTAACATTCACCTCTGGAATACACTTGTCCCTTTACCTGCCAGTAAGAGGACTGAGAACTACCTGAGTTCTGCCTGTATTCTCAGACCTCAAGAGTCACATCTGATATTTCATTTCTTATTACATGTATCCCATGCACCTACTTTACTTATTTGCAAGAAATGAATGAAAGAGGTAGACTTCAAACTCTGTGTACTTTTGTACTAGGAAATTATCCTTTAGGAAGTTTCATATATCTATAAGATTTTAATTTCTACTTTGTAATACTCCACCAGATGGTTGCAGTCTACAGCAACAGTTTGTGTTTTATTGCTATTTGAAACATGAGAACTTACATACAAGGAGTCTGCAGTGGTGCCCTCTTCAAGAGCTCTAAAGCTTTGGATTTACATGTTAATACTAATGTTTTCTTTCATATAAAAAAATCCCAACCAACCAAAAACAGAAAAAAAAAATGCTGGCAGACTTTCCTAGAAATTGCTGGTAGAGGATAGAAGAAGAAGAGATGTTTTAATGTGCTTTACGATTTTGCATGGAATGTGCATAGTGTGGCTTAAATGTGTAAGAAGACTTATTATTGAAATGTTAGGTATCTTAAATGCAAGCTGTTAAATTTAAAAAAAACCCCACCACATTTGTAATATGCATAAATTGTAATTTGAAAAGTTCTGTGTTGTTGTAAAAGATCCAGAGAATTTGAGGAGTTACATTCATAGAATCACTGAATCATAGAATCATAAAAAGGTTTGGGTTGCAAGGGACTTTAGAGCTCATCTAATTCTAACCCCCCTGCCATGGGCAGAGACACCTTCTACTAGATCAAGTTACTCAAAGCCTCATCCAGCCTGGCCCTGTACATTTCCAGAGATGGGACATCCTCAGTTTCTCTAGGCAACTTGCTCCAGTGCCTCACCACTCTCACAGGAAATAATTTATTCCTGATATTTAATCTAGCCTCTTTCAGTATGAAGCCATTATCCCTTCTCCTGTCACTACATGCCTTTGTAAGTAGTCCCTCTGTAGGCTCCCTTCAGCTACTGGAAGGCTGCAATTAGGTCACCTTGAAGCCTTCTCTTCTCTAGGCTGAACAATCCCAATTCTCTCAGCCTTTCCTCATAGGAGAGGTGCTTCATCCATATAATCATCTTGGTGGCCCTGCTTTGGACCCACTCCAAAAGGTCGATGCCTTTCCTGTGCTGGAGACTCCATTAAATTAGATTGAATCTGTTCTGATTTCATGTAAAAACAATTGTCTGCAAATGTGGTTACCAAATGTATGGATCAAAAATTACAGATAGGATCAAGAAACTAGTAACATGCAAGGTTATAAAAGGAATAAAGAAAACTATGAGGTTGAATTGGTGTATAACAGAGGAGTGAAACCGGAGACTATCACTGAATGTGACTACTGCTTCTTCATCAATACCAGTAGAAAAGTTCTCATTTATAGTTTCCGAACAGGGTCAGATAATTTGATCACCAATGTTACTTCACAATCATTGGCAGAGAGTAACTTAGAAAATTCAGTCAGTAAATATATAAAGATGTGAACCATACTGCTTCTTTTTTAAAAAAATGTTTTATTATAGGCATATTCAGGTAATATTTTTGTCATTATGCACATAAGTACAGAAATCTTGATTGTGGATAGAAGACATCTGCTTTGGAAAGTCTACTGTTCTTTTGCAAATCTACTTGCTAAAAAACATAAGTGCTTTGGGAGAAGTCTAGTAAAAAAATATCCAAGGATTCCTTTCCATGGGAAGTAATTTATCAGATACAATATAAAAGATTACTTTGAGGTTGTACTTTTATATAAAGAAGCTCCTTTGGCCACAAACTTAAATTATTTATTTTAATTTTCTCCTGACAAGATACTTGGTAGGTCTGCTTTCTCCTTTGCATCTTGCTCAAAAGGCAGTGCCACTACTGTTTCCCAGTTTAATTCACAAACCACTTCCTATATTGAACCCTTTATGCATTCTGCATATTCCCTTTCTTGACTGTGAGGAGGAAGACTGATTTTCAGTTCTTTGTCCAAGTTTTTCAGATCACTAAACTTAAAAGAGTTGGCCCTGCTTCTGTTTAAAATCTGCTTCTGGAGTCTGAAGCTGAATGACACACATCACATTCTTTTTTAGTATCACATGGTCATGTCTCACCTCAAATTGAACTCCTACAAGGGTGAATCTTGAAGCCTGTTATATTCTGTCCAGTCTCACTTCTAAAGAATATTCTGCACTTTCCACACATGCCCCTACTGCAAAAAAAACAAAGAAGTTTTCATAATGACTGTTGATAGCCTTTGTGTTTGTCACCTCCTTTCTGAGTACCTTCCTAGCTTTGACTTTACATGTACATTTTGTACATTGTACAAATACACTATTTTGAGTCATGACTATTTTCATCCTTCCTTGAGTAAGGGAGGAACCTTCATCTGTGGTAGTTTGCATTGGCCTGGAAATGAACAAAAGCATTTTGAGGGAAATGGAAAAGTCTTTTTTGAGTCTGCAAGGCAATATAAGCTACTTTTGCTGAACTGCAGATCATTACAAATTTTCCATGATTGAAAAGACTGACTCATCGTACTTGTAGAAAAAGTCTTTAATTATCCTTTCACGCTTCCTATATGATTACATGGACTTAAGCGTCGTCTTTCAGCTTGTTTTGGAGAGAATAGACCTGTATGGGTGTTAGTTTAAACATAAATTCTGAGCCTCAGTTTACCTATCAGGTATCTTGACTAAATGCATGGTGATAAATCAAAAGACAAAGATCGAGAAAGAAATTCCACAGAAAACAAAATAGAAGCAAAGTGAAAGCGGAGTCGCACAGGAGAATTAAAGATTTTTTTGAGGAAAGCTCTTGACTGCTGACTGTCTGGTGACTCAAAGTCTGGCAAACAGTGCATTTCTGAACTCACATTTAGACTAAGGGTATGCCTGTCCCTTAAGGATGCTATCTTGAAAGGGGTGATGTGTTGGATATATGCAGTGAACCAGATAATACTAACACTGAGCAGTGATATCTTCCAGCTGGGTTAGAAACAAATGGTCAATTTCCTCAGCTACCTCTGAAAAAGCAAGTCTGGAAATATGGTGGAGCTGATAGGTAGAAAGATACACATGGTCCTTTATTGCTTTTATCCATTACTTTGCACACTTTCTGTTGCAAAATTACTGTGAAATTATTCTTGTTTCCCATCAAAACTCCACGGATATCCTGTACAAAATCATAAACTATATTTAATTAAATAATACATCAATGTCTAGAAAAAGATCTATGCAATGACTGCCTCTTCTTCCTGATGAAAGTGCAAATGTAACCATTAATAGTTTATAAATAAGGCTTAGCTAGAAGAGGGATAATATGTATCCTCCTTTAAGCTAAATAAAAGAAGAATTGTTCCATAAAATTCATTGATGTAAAATCCCAAATAATTTTTTATTTTGGAAATGTACCTTTAATTATTCATCTTTCTCTGGGCTTTTTCTTAGGAAAAGAGCATTATACTCTACTACGATGATATCTGAAAAAACCCCAAACAAAACTTACAGAAACTGGTAGTGACTTTTTTTTCCCCTGCAGAATCCTGAATTTATGCAGTGAAATGAAAATGCCCGTATCACAGCCTAAGCTTTTATCTTGAAACCAGAATGCAACTTAAACAGGATATTGAATATTACTGCAATGCAGAACACATATTTAGATTCAGTGCAGGACAAATACTTCTGCTGCAAGACCACGTGATGGAAAAAAATTAAATGCCTGTCTTTCCCATAGCCTACAAAGTGAATAAAAACCCAAGAGTCTGCAGTTTGCTTAGTGTATTAACCTATGGACCTCAATATTGTAAAGTGAAAATATGGATCAACTCCGACACTTCATTTTCATAGGACAAATAGAGTTTGGATTAAATATTTCTCAGGAATCTGTGGAAAATCAATAGTGTTTACAGAACTAGTAAAGCTTAGTTTGGATGCTGAATCTTAAACCTTTTGTTTATAAGTTCTTATGAGTAAAGCCTTTAAGCAAAGCTTTGTTCCTAGAGTTTTGATCTCTCTGTGAGTTCAATTTTGAATGTAACAAGACTTAAGAAAAAAAAATAAAACTTGGTGCTGAAACTGGCTTAATGTGTTTTATAGATTTTCTGACACCAAATTATTATTACTGGTCCTCTGTTGACACTATTGCACAAGGATGTCTTAAATGCAACTTCCAACCATTTGATTGAGATTCTTCTATAACAAAGTTAAACCCCCAGGTAATTGTCAGTAACATCCCTGGAATACTGACACTTTAAAAGACAAGAAAACAAAAACATTTGATGATCTGAACTGAAAATAGATTTCTGCACTGAGGTAGTCAAACAGAACTGCAAACATTTGCAGATGTAGACTGTATAGGAGAATTTACATGAAATAATGATTCAATATTTAAGATAGATGGGTAATATATAAAGATAAGGGACATTCCTGAAATTAAATTTCAGTGAGGAATCAGTGATTGATAGTGCAGCACAAATAACAGAATTAAGCACGTCTGCTTTACATAGGGCTAGCTGACTATTTTCTTTTAAAAGTTCTTCCTCTGAACCACTCACTTGGAAGGAAAGAAGAGCATTGAAGTGAGAAATGACTTCATTTACATGCTTGCAGATCCGCTTCTCTGTATTGTGATTCTGCTGTACACAGTAATCAACAGCAAAACCATCAGACATTAAACAATGACCTTACAGGTCATGCAAATACTGAAAAATTGCAACACTTTCTCATCTGTGTGAAAATGCAGTAGATTACTCGATACTGAACAGTACTTTAGAATAACAGCAGAGGTGGAGGATTCTTTAAACTATTAAAAACCTTATAAGTTAATGGAGACAGATGTCCTTAGAATTATTTGAAAGACTGATTTTGAAATAGGGGTTCAACCATTTAAATTGCTAGAACTTTAGGGCTTGTTTATAGTTTACAACTCACTCAAAGTTAATCCCTCATAGAGGGAGGAATATGAGTGTGCTTTTTATTCCAGAAGAAAGCTGGCACTTTGTTGTCTATGGATGATGTCATTCAGATGATATTTTGCTTTTGAACTTTAGGTTGTGCTGCTGCATTACTTTGTTTCTTGCAGTATGCTGATGGCTTTCCTCACACACCTCCGAAGAGAATGAACTATTCTGTGGACACCTCTGTTTCTTTTCATTCTTCTTAGAAGGAGCCTGAAACACACAGGGCACAAGTATTTAGTTTTTAGGCAACTAGAGTTACAGAAGGAGAAATGCATGCACAGAGTTCAACCCTTCACCAATGAACTTGCTGACTTCCACCAAATTTTGATTGATTTTCTTCAGATAGTTTCTGTATTTTTGCACTTTCTGTAAAATGCCTTTATCTCTGGTTAAGTTTGAACTATATATATCCTCCTGCTTGGATCTGTACTGGCATTCCCAAACTGGAATCAAACAACAATCCTTTTTCCCTGGCACTTTTTGTGGTCTTCCTTTTGTGCCCTCTAGGAACAAAGAAAAAGGAAAGGCTTCATTCATTAGGTTCATGTTATTTCATGACAATGTCGGGATAGATCAGATAGTGCAATGGCTAAGACATGGGTGGGCAGCTAGCTAGATTTTTTTCAGAAAAAGACAGGGCAGTAAGACAGGATCTGAGCAAAGGTTGTGGTTCATTCCACTAAGGCCTCTGCTAGCAGGAAAGAGAAATCGCACAGGAGGAGCAAACTGGTAGATGAAAGGAGGAAAAAGTATTCTGCTCTATTAGTGTAGCCAAAGAATCCTACCAAATAATTTCAACAAAATCTCAGTGACATCACGCCAGTATCAGCTGACAGAAAACCTGATAAATGAGACAGTCATCTCTGCTGCCACCTGTTCCCCAGCTGCTGAGGGATTAATTTGGTAAGAAATATCTATCTGTTCTGGAGAAGATGTCCTGAAATTGGAAGGCAGTTGGCCAGTTTTGGGAACTGTCTAGATACCTATTACCTGGTTATTTTTAGAGAAAAGGTCTAATGTTTTGAAAAGCAAATATGAACTTCCACTAACACACATGAGAAAAGTCAGAGAAGAAAAAAAATAAAAAACAGGTACCAGTAAACTCAAGACCCATCAGCTGAGAATTGTATTGGAAGAATAATTATGAGATGGGTAAAGCTATGTCCAAAACACTTCCATTTTCTTTGGGCTTCACAGCTGTGGTTTAAATGATGTATTTTTATACATTCTTTAATTTCAGATAGCTACAATGTGCACAACTTTATTCAAATTAGTCACCTTGTACTCCCTATATAGTTAGAAGTATAACGTTTTCATTGGGGCTGTTGTGGTTTACTTCAATCATACATGATATGAATCGACCCCTAGAAGTACATTTGGGTAGGTGATGCGTGGAGAGTTACAACTGGCCAAAGGAATCATGAATCATGCCTCCAAATCCCTTTTGTATCCTGAAATATCATGGAAGGAAAGAATGCATGATATCTTCTGGTGCTCTAACTTTGTTCATTTGACAGATCATGAAATGTTCTGTGTTACAAATTATTTATGCTTGGTATGTCTCTTCATACATGTGAGTATGACTTGTGAGAAAATACTAGTATATTGTCTTAGTAGTTCAGCTAATACTCTCTTATATCATTTTATTACAGTGAAGGAAGACTTCTGTGTATAAATTCATTTAACTTCTCGAATAGTTATATTCCAAAAAGCCAAGTAGAAAAGTAATTTTTTTCATTCCAACTCCAGCTAGATCTATCTCTGTGATTTTCTGAACTCAATTTTTTTTTTTTTTTTTTTTTTTTTTTTTTTTTTTTTTTTTTTTTGCTGACTGTGCTCCAAAGAGATACTCTGAGACAGGGAGTCCATGAAAAATAAGTGGAAGATACAAAACTATTTAGTTCATGGCTGTAACCCATGGAGTGTGTAACACTTTACTGATTTAATATTTTCCCATGGTAGGCTCTGTGAAACAATTGAAGCTAACTGCTTATCTACAGAGAAAACTTAAAGGAGATAAATATCACTTTTTAGATTTTTTCTCCCCACTACTACTAAAAATCAAAGAAGCCATCTGAGACACAGACATAGAAGTGCATCAGCTTAATTTGTATGACCTTATTCTATGAAATAATTAAAACAGACTTTTGCAGTCAGAGGGGCAGAAAAGGCATAAGTGATTAATAATTCTTTAATAAGAAAAAAAAAAATCCTGGTTTACTAATAGATTTTGCATGATTAATTAAGGCTTTTAGAAAGTGGATTCCACTTTGTACAGTGAAAGGACTGGAAAATACTGAAGTAATAGTGTCTTCCCAGAGAGGAATAGGCAGTGGAGATTGTCGAGGCTGTAAAAATACTTGTGCCTATAATGTGATATCTCAGTAGCTCTACACAGCATTTCAACATAGTTGTCAAATAAAAGGGAAATATTTAGAGATGTAATAAAAAAAAAAAAAAATCAGAGTTTGTAAAACTCGTAGAGAAGTTCCCAGAAACAGACTCTGTATAGCAGACATGACAAAAAGGAGTTCTGGGCCATAGGATACAGAGTGTTCAAAAAGGAAAATTAATTTCTTGTTTCTCTTCACACATTATTAATCCATTTTACAAAGTGTTTTCACTATTTATATGAAGTATAAAATTACTTAAATCACTCGGATGGACATTTGCTTTTACCTGGCCAGTTCTCCAAAAGATCTGTTTATAGCCAAGGAAGAGATACTGCTTAGTAAGCAACTTGCAATGATAGCAAAGACCTGTAGGAATTTAAGTGCTTTTCTGAGTACTATCATTTAACCATATCTGTACACTTTATCTTGGCTGCAGTTTCTTTTACACTGAGGCCAACAGTACCATTTGAATCCAGGTTGGAAACTGCTCCAGCAGTGTAAGTGCCAACTAATATGCAGCTGAGCCAAGAGAAGAGCAGTTATGATAAAATAGATGATAGAAGATTACACAAATGTGGAGGCCATGGGAAAAGAAAACAAAGGAGAAAAAGTATAGAACACTATGTTACTCAAATCATAAAGGAAAGTAGAAAAGTATATTTGGCTACTGAAAATAAATTATCCATATGCTTATCAATATGTCTATACATCCAAATATATATATATATATATATCAAGATACATGCACACACATATAAATTACATAGAGGTGTGTATATATATATATCATACATATAGGTAAATATAATCCCTATACACTACATAGATCATTCATATATGTGTACTCTCCCTGTGTCTCTCTCTATATATGCATGTATATACATATACACACAGAAAATTGGCTATTGCACTGAGCAAGCTCACACCAGGTTACATAATGGAGCTGAGCAGGATTCACAAGTCTAGGCACCCAGAAGTTTGAAACTTCAGGGGTCTTATGTAACCACCAGTTCAGCTTTATGTACAACAACCTACTTTTTTGCCAAATGATACCTAGGACATACAGAAATTTAGCTCTCCCTGCTTTTGAAGGAGACCCTGCTCTGCAGTGGAGTCATGTGCTGCTGCTTTTGTTCCTACAGAAGCCTCAATCCCAGCCAACAAGGACAGGAGAAGAAGAAACTGTTTGTTCATCAAAGGAAACTGCTTTAAACATGTTCTGCTCTCCTGCTGCATAGTCACGCTTTGGATTAGGAAATAATAGGCTGTAGGCAGCCAGGAGTCAGAGCTGAGTAAATTTTTAAAATCTTTAAAAGGAAAGCAGAAAGCTTAGAAGCTGTGCATAATTTATATCCATCTACCATTTTCCATCTCTTGATAACCCAGAACTATGAACCCAGGAACTAAAGTGACTGCTTAGAAACATCATTGCAGATCTATGTCTGATAGTTGTTATTGATTTAAACATCTTCAATTTGTTTTGTTCTAATCTCACATATAAAGCAATGACACCAAAATGCTTTTGCTCAACTTTCCAGTGAAATAAACACTTTTCACATTTTCTATACTCGACATTAATCTTGTTCCATGATATTCCTAGTGCTGACAACTTTTCATTATTATTCTTATCATATAGTGTACAGTGAACTAAGCTTTAAATTAACTACAGGCAGACCTGAGTCACAAGTTTGAAGTCAGGAATTTGCTAAAGTTTGTAGCTGCATAGATACAGGGATTTTGTTCTTTAGTGAAATAAGAAAGAGTAGAAATAACCCATTATTTACCAGAAAAAAAGAAAAAGCATTGAGTCATGTTTTAATTCACAAACGTTTAAAATCTATGCACTGCTTTTAGAGTTAATTTTTCTTCTTACCTATGAAACTAGTATAAGCAAAACTGTGAATAGAACAAGTTGTATTCAGTTTAGTTTTGATTTTAATTTCCTACTTGATAGGAAATAAAATTGATAGATCTTAGACATTAGATCGATAATAATTGAGATTACTGAGTTCTGTCATATGATAAACCATGCTCTCCTAAACACAAAAAAGGAAGTCCAAGAACACATTGCTATTTATTTATGTTCTTTGAACCATGTTTATTTATGTCTTCTAGGAAAATTATTTTTTCCACTTCAGAAAATTTATTTGTTTCTAGAAAATATTTACATTCAATGCTTATTTAGGAATTACATAATTGAAAAAGATCTTATGAAAAATCATCAGCATTAAAAGCAAAGTATTGCCTTCTAAATTGTGATTTGCAACCAGACTTACCTGTAGATAAGTTTACATGATCTTAAAAATGGATGTTTGTACTGTAGAATTTCTAAAAAATATTTCATCAAAGGCTGTTTACAGATGCACAGACATGGAATCTGGAGGAAATGCCCACATGCAGAGGGCAATTTAGAGGTGGCAGCATGTACTTATGGCATGGAGATAGAATATATTTTTCAACAGTTCACTTACTAATAAACTACTTTGCTTTTACCACAGAAACTTCCTGTGTTACTATCCAGGATATAATACTTGAAAGACTTTTCACTGAATTGAAATTACCAATATAGAAGGTTCTTTTTAACTCCAAATGATACTCATTTACTTCACAGATCATAGTTTTCAGGCATTTCAGGAAGATGCTGTTTATTTTTAGACTATACATCTAAATCAGATAAGGAGAAAACTGATAATTCAAATAAGAAGTGTCTTTTTTTTATTAATGTTATAGTTTAGAGAAAATAAACAAAACTAGTGCAGTCTTAGCAATAATAGCAACACAACCTCATTGCCAAAGATGGCATTCACCGAAGACTGTGTTTGCAAAGGCTTTTTAGGACTGACTTTATTCTACTATCTGTGATATAAGTTTTTGTCTCTGTGGTATTAAGGGAATAGCAGTATTAGATATTTCCTTTCTTTAGTGTTACTCACATGACATTTCTGAGTTATTCTTTGGAGGACTGGATTCAAAATACACCCACTCCAATTACACCAGCTCACCAAAAATATTGCCACACAAAATTGCCTGTGAACTGAAAAGTGCAGTTTGGGCAGTGTTTCCTATTGAGATGGACACTAAATAAGCAGGTCTTCCTGGTTTGTGTGCAATAGAATATTGCTAAAAACTATGAGCAGGTCAGCTGAAACACATTTGGCAGCAAAGTCTGCCAAAGGAACAATTTTAAAACGAGTTGCCAAGTGACAGCAGAAAAGAGGAATATAAAAGCAGAAAGTACATTTTTATTTAATAAATATCAACTGAAAGACTCAAGAGAAAAATGGCTTAGGTGACTGGACACAGATTTTTAACAGCTGAATATAATATTTTTTATAAAATGCTAGCAACCATGAATCCAGTATGTTGATACAGAACAAAGACCCAGAATTCTCAGAACTAAGCCAGATCTCTTTTTATTTTCCTTTAGTTTGACAATCTGAATTTTAATTTTCTGTTCTGTCTTTAATTTCTGATTAGGCTTCAGCCTAGTGTCTTTACCATTCCACAGCAGTAACTGAAGTTAAGCAATTCTGCTAATTACTTACAATGATGACTTGCTCCCAGTGGTATCAGCATGGTCTCTGCTGATACCTCTGCTGCATTCTGGGATATAATCTTTATTGATCCAAAAGCTGTTTGCTATCCATTCAGACAGTGAATCTGGAAATGTGCTATCAGGTGCTGCCTGAGTCTGCCTACTAGAATGCCTGGGAATCCTGCCTGCCAAAGCTCACCTTTGGCTTCTCTGCCTGTGTTAGCCCATCAGTTCTGGCCCAAAGACCCACAGAGAGTCAAGAAGACAACTGCGTGAAGACAAAAAGATAGAGACTATTCATGTCCACGTTCAAAACTGGTATTTAAAAGACTGAGTTTTCATGTCCAAAGCCATTCGTCTGGAAGTAATGATGTTCCTAAATGATTGAAGCACTCTGGACCCTAAACACTAGGGATTCATGGCTGCATTCATGGTTGCACAGTGGGAATGTTAAAAGCTAAAAATTAATGACTGGCAGGGATAAACCTAGATGATTGACATGGTGTATTTTCTGTGTGACAATTCCCTCAGAAGAGATGAGTGTCTTCATGGCCTTGCCCAAGAGCCCTGGAACACAGAAGTTAAGAGCACTGAGTGACACAACAAATTGTGTTACTCTGGAGAATATGTGAAAGGACGTAATGGATCAGCAGATGTGGAAAAGAAAAAAAAAATTCAGTTTAGTGACATTATCACTTTACAGGGATTAGAGGCCAATCTGGCTTCAGTCTGAGAGTTCACATTCACATCACTGCTCATCTGGGGCCTATAACAAAGCGTAAAGTTAGTTTTGGTACAAGTCGTTCTTGTATTCCCCACAGTATCACTTTTATTAAGTTTCAGCCATCTGTTTTGTACCCAAGGAGACTAGTTGTACCTTGTGAAACACTACATATGATGATTATTAAAGAACCAACACAGAGCCCTCTTATTCAACAAAGAGGAAGTTTTGGAATTAGTTTTGTCCTCTACCAGCCATACAACACAGGTCACATTCAAGGCCAGCAGAAAAATGAACACGAAAGGTTAGTTCCACTGACTAATGAGATTCAGGATCAGAATTATCAGCCAACATTAATATTTATGTCTGTGCTACTTGATAAAACTTTAGGATAGAACTCAAACTAGGATTTCTACATTTTTAATGTTTCTTTTAATGGGGAAAAGATGGAGATAAAACCCATCTGAAAAAAATTATCTTCTCTGGTTAATCCCTTCAGAGGCAATGCACCATTCTATGATGATGGCAGGACTATATATACTTTTAAGTGATCTTCAACAATCTCATCATAGCCTCAGGCATTGCTCTGCTGGGCTTGTTGAATGACAAGCCACAGGAAAGCATTAATGGCACAGAGGACTCAATTTTTCTCCTGGGTATCAAATATTTGGACAGTGTCTCAGTTCAAAAAATGACAACGGAGGAACCTCTTGATCTATGACTTTTACTCAGAAACAGTTATGCACCTTATTTTAACATGGTTAAAATTGGTGTTGATCTCTGAAAAATCTGAGTTTATGTCCTAGTGAAAATCAGTCACTTATTCTATAAACAGTAATTATGAATAAGCTACAAATAACTTGCAATATGAAAATTGTGCTGTTTTGGGATGTTCCAATTTACAGTGAATAAAGTTCAAACCATAAAAAAATTATAACTTTATGGAATTTCAAGTTCCATAGGAACATCAAGATTTTACATTAAAGGAATAAGCATGCTAAAGATGAAACAAGAACTAAAACAAAACTAGAAACTGGAAACAAGAACTAAATCTTAATCGAGGTGTGTTAATGTTAGTACATGAGGTGTTCATTTTTTTCTGGGCATAGCTTATTCCTGGAAGAGTAGACCATCCATATTAGGATACTATAATACTAGAAGTATCATACCTTAACTAGAATTTTTAAGAGATTAAAAGGTGGCTGAAAAATTGTGTTTACAGTAGGAAAGAAATGCCACTTGGTAAGATGACTCTGCTGCCCTTTCCTAACTGGCTTTTAACAGGGGCTAATGTGTTAAATTTTCTATTTATGCATTTAATAAACCCCAATGCTATGGGGTTTTTTTCCCTGTAGAAATTATAAAACCTAAAATTGGACATTAAAACATTATGAGGAAAACAAATACTTAAAAAAATACTCCCAAAATCTTATGATATAAACAGTGAACGGAATGATTTATTTTTTTAAAATACAATGCTCAGTAGTGAAAAGCTGATGAAATTCTGTTTAGGAATAAAGCCATATAAATTTAGAGAAAAAACTAAGCTGTTTATACAGCACATCCACAAGGAAATGTGAAGGTGACATTGTTTACATCCATCCATCAGTAAGAAAGAAGGCAGTTTCACATAAGCATAAAGCACAATAAACGCTGTAAATCTGCACGTAAGATTTGACACATATGCAGTAAAGTGCTCATTAGTGCTTCAAAATTATGTAGTGACAAAATTTAATCATATGTGGCCTGTGACTAAGAACTTTTTACTTAATGTCTTTGAAACTCAAGCCAGCATATCTGCAATTCTGATGTTAAAATACTATTTGCAATTAATATTTCAAACTCCTCGTATTAATATCTGAGCTTTTAGACCTCTTGAATATTCTTAGGACATGGATTATAAGGAAAATGAGCTTGAAGTTAACAGTGAAAAGATTCAGCATGTTAAGTGACTGTTAAGTGCCTTCACTGCAGTTCACTGAATCTTCTGATTAAATAAAGTAATGCTGCCCCAGATGAAATGCGCTGTAGAAAAGCAGTGTCAGAATGATGAAGGCATGAATGACAGTAGCCAGATCTGAATTTAGAAGAAATAAATTCTCATTTCTCTGTAGGCAGAGAAAGCTCAATGAGGCGGTAGCTCTTACTCCTATTTCCGATAGTAAACTGAAGTTTTTGTTAGCCTTGTTAACCAGTGATAAGCACAAACCTTCAGACAGAGAACCTGCTATTTTATCTTGCAGATTTGTCTGAATGAAGTTGCTTGGATTCCAGTGTAGGTTCCCAGCTTCCCTCTGACATAAAGCTGTTCAGAGACTGAGTAATGAAGTTACAGTTCCAGAGGCAGCAGCACTGCAGTCATGACATACCTCACACACCCTTCTCATCTCCATCTGACCCTATATGCAGCAGTCACATCTTGAGGTGGACAAACAGGTTTGTGACCCCTTACACAAACACTGGTCTAGGTGAAAAGAACTATTAAAGCCCTGAGATTGCTCCACAGAAGAAGAAAAGGATCTCATATGCATTCTCCAATCATGATGGTGAGTTTGCCAATGAGCCACTGTGCCTTGTCACCTGTTTCTCAGAAAGCTGTCAAGCCTCATGTTACCACAGAGTTTTCCCTAATGAGACCACCAAATTCATCTTTCCATCAGGACACAAGTTTGTTCACAGGAGTGCCTGCTCTAGTAACATATCTTTCAAAAATTACTTTTTAAAGTAGCAGTGCTCATCAATCTTTCTAAATAACTGTAAATGCAAGTTTGAAGCTTATTATTATGTACAGAGTTTCTTCTGTTCATGTATCTCTGGGACAGCAAAAAATGATAGACAAAAAGTGAAGTACGCGTCATTTCATAAAGGAAGGCTCAAAACACAATTCAGTTCCTTACCATTAATTTTCCTACAGATTTATTTTTTTAATTCTGCATTTTGGTGTCAGTACTTTACAGTAATAAGCAGTGAGATATCAAATTTATATAGGATGAGTGACATACCTTCTACTTCCATACAGTTGAATGTAGACCAGAGGTAATCAGATAAATCACACTGAACATTGAATATCATACTGACAATTCTGTTACATGATACATTGATCTGGACTTTTCCGGCTCTTTGTATTTTTTTAATACGTATTCCTCCATGGTACGCACTGGACTGGCAGATTTAGTTCTGGGCAAGAGCATAAGAACTGATCATAATTGCTTGCTTCAATAGCTGTTTATTCCTGATTTCACTGATTACTGCCACTTTGCAGTGTCTCACCCTGAAATAAGTGGGCTGCATTTTTCTTGTAACACTTTTTCTGACATTTTTTGTCCTTTGAAAGAATATTTGACACTTCTGGGAATTACAAGAAGGGGAAAGAGAAGCAGTTACAGACCATGAGGGATGGAGATATATTTCAGATCTGTCAGACCCTTCAACTTCTGCAGTTTGGGAATGAATCATCTATAATCGGAAAAAAAATATGCTGACCTAAACTTATATCTGATTCTCCATAAACAATAAAATCATTGCAGAAAAGTATCAAGAGAGTAAAATAGTGCAAGTCCAGTTTGCAAACAGAAATGCTTTGAAAGATTTTCACCAAAGAATGAAAATGAAATGAAATTAAATTTCATTATGTTAGATTTATAGCCCAAATCTCAAAAGCAAAACAAAACAAAAAAGCAACAAAACAAAATTAAAAAATCCAGAATCCACTTGTGCTTTCTCATTTTTGCAAAAACTTATCTATATGTACATGCATTGGGGAATTTCTTTGCACATCCATTTTGGAATACCTCAGTAGGCCATTTCACACTAGCTTTGACTTGCATTTTAACTCTGAGAGTGATGGCTTGGTCTTCTGAGTGTGTCGGTATTTCTGTGTGACATACATCAAGGCTTTTGCTGCTGTAAATGTTCTTCATTAGCACTAGAAGTGTTCATAAGCACTAGAACTGTATATTAGTATTTTTGGCAATCCAATTTTTTTGCATGTGGATGATATTAAGATGCACCATTTAAAAATTCTATAACTTTATGAAATAGATGCAATCTGTGAATCTATACTGATGTACTGATGTATCTAGAGATAATATTACGTATCTAGAAATAATATGAGAGCAGTTGAAATGCTGATGGAATAAACTCCACAGTTGACCTCATAGACATGTAGAGTAGTTAAAAATATGGGAAAAGGCTCTTTCATAGTGATAAGTCAGAAAATTTAGGTAACATCTTTGCTGCCTATGTATTATTAAGCTGACTACACCCTTTTTGTCTACACGCTCATAACTATGTCACTGCACTGCAAAAACCACTGTACTGTGATTTTGTTCCCTGTCTTACATTCATTCACTAGGATTTACTTGATTTTCTTTTACCACAAATTGATGTTCACATTTCTTGCTTCTGATCTTTTTTCCCCCCTTTCCCCTCATTCACTTGCTCTTTTCTTGGGTCTCTCTGATCTTCTGCCTTTTGAGCTTCTCACATTGCTGTTTTTTCTATGTCTCTTCCTATGTTTAGAAACATTTCTCATTCCTTGTTCATGAAAGTCCTGTCTCCTTCTTCTAAAAATCAATTTCTTTTATCAAGACTCCAATATTTATTGTTATACTAGAGCCATTTTTACTCTCAGATGATAAAACCTATTAATTTATAAAAAACCTAAAGCTTAAAAAATGTATTTTATTTATTTTGCTGGAGAAGTAAGTGTTGTAAGTCTTTTATGTACCTAAAAATAAAGGTTCATGTACAACACTTTCATAAAAAGGTGGTGATTCATCTCAGTTCTTCCCAGCACACATCAGAGAAACATGGAGATGTATTTTAAATGGACAGGAAAGGGCACAGAGAGATACAGGTCTCCGATTCATTTAGAATAAAGTTGATAAGTTGATTGCCAGAGTTATTCTGCATCATTATTTTTAAAATCATCAACAGGTTTTACACTAAAAGTTGCAGCAAAATATTTATTCTTTAAATGTCTACATAGATAGTTACGGTATCTATTGCTTGTAAAGCACAGAAGGATAAAATGTATACATTAGGAGAAAGTACCAGAATGAGGAAATTCAATGAGAATAAAAAGGAAGTGAAAAAAAGAGAGTCAGTTAAGCAAACAGACAGATGTAAATAGTGATTGTGTTGATACAAGAGTTACAGATTATTTAAGTATGACTGTATGGGAGACCTACGAAGAAAAAGATACAGAAGGTGAACAGGTTGAAAAACTGTAGCAAAAAGCATGAAAGCCTGAAAAAAGTCAGGAAGATACAAGCAATATAGCATTGTGAAAAAATGTCAGGAAGAGCTAATTCTTGGAAGACAAACTTTTAAATGATCTCTGGAATCAAGTTGCTTTTGACTTGCAGCTGTATGGCTACTCCTTATTCCATACGAAAATAGATTAGTATGAAACACAAGAAAAATATCTATATTCATAAAGGGAGGTTAACTAAAGGCCAGAGAGTATCACCAGTTTTTCCTGCAAGCACATTTGAAAAAGCCAAAGTTACTTTTAGTGACTGTCCAAATCCCTGTATCTATCACCTGATTTTTTTCCTTTTTTTTTTTTTTTTTAACTCAAGAATGCTGTATTTTGCTACCATTCATATTCTTACTTTGCCAATACTGATAGCAATTATAGTGGGAGTCTGTGGGATCGATTTATGAGGTCAAAGCTATGTCTAGGCTCCTGAAGAATGTCTATAAGATTTAGACTTTTCTATTTATACATGCAGCTGAAACTCTGAGCATGATGCTACCATTTTACTCCATGCTTATTACAGCAGCCTTTTTTTTCCTTCATCTCAAGCATATGTGGTTCTGTCATTACATGACTGCAGAATACTGCTCAATGCATCAGCTCCCTTGACATTTGAAAGCTCTCTGTGTACCTTTATTGGGTTCCCATCACAGCAAACACAAGCATTTTGATTGTTGAAATCCTTTGCAGGTTATCTCTGTCACACCCTGTCTCTGGTATACCCCTACATGATGTTTAATGCTTTCCTTGCCTCTGTCTTCAACACGTATGACAGACCAGGAGAGTCTCAATGCCGCGAGCTGGAGGACCATGACTGCGAGAATGATCAACAGCCAGTCCACCCTGAAACTCTGGGGGATCTGTTGCTCCAGCTGGGACCCTGCAAATCTATGGGGCCTGATGGGATTCAACCAAGAATCCTGAAAGATCTGGCTGATCTCATTGCAAAACCTCTCTCGATGATTTTTGAGTGGTCTTGGGAATCTGGAGAGGTTCCAGCCGACTGGAAGCTATCTTGATTTTCAAGAAAGGCAAGAAGGAAGACCCAGGAAACTATAGGCCTGTCAGTCTCCCTTTAGTGCCTGGTAAAGTTATGGAGAAGGTTATTCTGGGAAATATTTAAAAACATCTGAAAGAAAAGTGTCACTGGTCAGGGCCAGCACAGCTTCATGAGAGGAAAGTCTTGCTTATCAAACCTGATATCCTCTCCTATCACAAGTTAACCCACCTAGCTAATCAAGGGAAGCCAGTTGATGTAATCCTTTTGGAATTCAGTAAAGCGTTTGATACCATCTCTCAGAGGAACCTTCTGGACAAAATTTCCAGCACACAGTTGGATAAATGCATCATGGGGTGGGTCAGCAATTGTCTCACAGGTTGAGCACAGAAGGTAATAGTGAATGGGGTAACATCAGACTGAAGACTTGTCACTAGTGCAATTCCACAGGGCTCCATTTTAGGACTTATGCTCTTCAATATCTTCATAAAATGCTTGGATGCAGGACTGGAAGGAATACTAAACAAGTTTGCAGATGATGCAAAACTCAGAGAAGCTGTTGATTCTCTCAAAGGCAGGCAGGCCCTGCAGAGAGACCTTGACAAATTAGAGGACTGGGCAATCACCGAACATATGAAGTTCCACAAGGGAAAGGGGTGGATTCTGCACCTGGAATGGGTCAACCCTGGATGTTTGTACAGACTGGGGAATGAGATGCTCTAAAGCAGTGCCATGAAAAGGGACCTGGGAATCCTGGTCAATGGCAAGTTGAATATGAGTCAGCAGTGCCCTGGCAGCCAGGAGGGCCAACTGTGTCCTGAGGGGCATCAGGCAAAGCATCACCAGCCAGTCATGGGAGGGGATTGTCCCGCTCTGCTCTGCACTGGTGAGGCCTCACTTTGAATATTGTGTGCAGTTTGGGGCAACACAATATAAGAAAGACATTAAGCTGTTGGAGAGCATCCAAAGGAGGGCAACGAAGATGGTGAAGGGCCTTAAGGAAAAACCACATGAGGAACAGCTGAGGCCACTTGGTCTGTTCAGCCTGGAGAAGAGGAGCCTGAGGGGGGACCTCATTGCAGTCTACAACATGCTTGTGAGAGGAAGAGGAGGGGCAGGCACTGCTCTATTCTGTGCTGAACAGTGACAGGACCTGAGGAAATGGTGTGAAGTTGTTTCAGAGGAAGTTAGGCTGGATATTAGAAAGAGTTACTTCACTCAGAGAGCGGTTGGGCACAGAAACAGGCTCCAGAGGGAAGTGGTCATGACACCAAGCCTGAAAGAATTCAGAAGCATTGGACAATACTCTCAGGTACATGATGTGACTCTTAGGGATGGTTCTGTGCAGAGCCACGAGTTGGAACTGATGATCCCTGTGGCATTCCCCCCAGACCTCCCCTCACTCACGGTTGCCCAAGTCTTGGTAACCAAGGCTTCAGTAAGAAGCAATATAGTAATTGAAGCTAAAAACATCTTATAAGTTCTCCTTTATGTAGGCACAGAGAGCTCTTTCTGTGATTGATCTTCCTAAACTCCCAATTCAAGTTTTGTTGGACCGTAAGGATATTAGCAAACTCCAGCCACTGCAAGCTTGGCTTTTTTTCAAATCTAGTTGTCAAATAATCTCAGTTCCTTCTAATGAATAGAAACAGACTTTTTCAGGGGGTGCTTTTTTTCTGTGTTAAGATGGGTCTTGGAGATGGACTGTGTAGTGGGATTAATGGTACTTTGTCCCTCACTGCTGACTGAGACGGGAATCTTCATTCCTAGATCACACTAGAACTAAGCTGTACTAGTAAACTAAATGAGCTAAAGACCACTCTCCGGAACCTGGTTTGTGCTAAATCCCAAAGCAAATGAGTTGTTCGGAAGATTGCTAGCTGGTCCAGAACAAAATCATGTTAAAGACCATCCTATCAAATTAACCATATAGACATTGCAATACATTGTTTGATTTTTTTTTTAATGTACAGATACAGCTTAGATGCTCCTTAGATACTCAAAGGGAGCTGAAATTCTATTAGAGTATTGCCACTTCAAGTTTTTGCAAATTATGTGTATAATGAATTGAATAATGGCATTTGAATTTGCAAAGTGTAAACTTTCAGAGATTGATTTACCAGACTAACTTGTAATAGCACCCTGAGGAACTCTATGCAGGATGTCGAAATTTCCCATACTTCTCAGTAAAAAAAAGAGCTAAAGCAGTTTAACAAGAAGATTTAAAGATTTTTTGTTCCTGAAAACTATTTATATCTTAAAGAATCAGAGAATATCAGTGGTTGATTAATTAAACTATTGATTATTTGAAAGGTAAGCTATTCAGATCTTATTCAGTCAAACAAAATATGCAAAGAAAAGAAACTACAGAAGGTGGAACTTGCAAGGGATTGAAAGGAAACTTCACTACAAGTTGTCCCAGCTGAACAGATTCTTTCATAAGAAGTTCTTCTCAAAATAATAAGAGACTACTGAAGATCATTCAGCAAACAAATGGAAACCACAGGTTACTTTCTTCTAATTTTCTTATTTGATGATATTAATTCAATGCTTGTAAATTTAACCACACTGAAAGGCACAAAAAAATTGCAATGATTCACATTTAAGTAGACTAGTGGTCTTAAATAATTAGAAACTGGAATAAATTTCAAACTCTAGTCTGGTATGCATTTGAATAAATTATATCAAAAAGATCGTCTGCATAATCTACAAAATTTTGTAATTTATGAAGCATTACATTTTGTAACAGTTTTATTTGAAAAAATAGAGATTCAGTTTGCTCTCTCCCTGTCTCTCTCTCCCACACACACATAGATCTCCAAAAATAAAGGTATAAGTTAAAGTTTTCAAGTCAACTTGCTAGAATTCTCATGCTGTGCTAAATATACCTCTCAAGAACTAAATTATTTCAGTGTATGAAAGAAAAACCTGTGAGAACATTTAGTGATTCAGATTGCTTACCAAAACATACAGACTTACGTTCTGCTTAAAGGTAAAATAATATAGCTCTTTTTCTTGCTTTTATATATTATATTATGTATAGTTTTAGTCTAGGCCTTCCTGGCAACCAGCTCGTAACCAAGGAAGTGGCCATGTTCCCAGTATTCCATAAGATTTTTACGTAAACCAGGGTATAAATCGGAAGGGAGAGAAGCGTTTTCCTCTCTTCTCTTCTGGTTGATCTAAAGGCTTGGGTTCTCTGCTATCAGTCCTACTTGTGTGGAGGAGTGAGGCTTAGTGAGGCCTTGTAGGCCCTGGGAGGCGGAGGGTGCTGGCGGTTGTTTGGCGCAATTCTGCTACCTCAACGAGAGCAGCAAAATTTTCTTTTACTAGTTCTTTAGTGGTTGTTCCCGGGTTTTGATTGTGCATATCTGTTTCGGTTTTTCCCTTTCCCTTTTCCCCTTCCCTTTTTCCTTTCTCTTTCCCTCCGGGGGTATTCGGAGTTCCTTTTACTATGTACATAGCATTTTAACTGTATATAACTGTGATAGATGTAAAAATCTATATATTTTGATATAATTCGGTTGGTTTCAGGTTCCTCAATTTCTATAGTTTTTTTTTTCCTTTACTCTAAGAAACAAAGAGTTACTGTGAGTTCCGACATCTGGTGAGAAATCAGGTCCGAACTATCACATATTATTGGGTTTTGAGTACAAAACAATAATAAATATAACTTGAGAGAAAAACGCCAGAAAGCCCTTCTTTCTGTCTTTTTCAGTCTGATATTGTAGGAAATAAAACAAATACCACTTAAAAGATTTTCAATGAGAAGGAACTTCAAAGTCTAAAAACTTTAATGTTAAATATAAACGCAGCAATATTGACTCTTACCAGTGATCTGAATCCTACCAATGAACAGAATTCCAACCTTCTGAATCACATTTTAAAGTATCAAGCACAGTAAGAAGAATGAATACGTCATACTGCTTGACATTTTCCTTATCAGTAACTAAGCTCAAACAACATGTGCTAAGCCATTCAGGTTTGCAAATCATAGGAAAATAAGGAATCCTTTCAAAAATCTTGCATTTCAAATACAGAATCACATAGTCATTTGCTTTGGAAAGGACCTTTAAGGCCAATCAGTCCAACTATTAACCAGTGCTGCCGAGCTCATCACTTAACTGTTTCTAAGTGCCATCCACTCATCTTTTATATCCCTCCAGGGATGGTGACTTGACCAATTCCCTGGGCAGTCTGTTCCAATGCCAATAACCCTGTTGGCAAACAAATTTTCCCAATATCCAATCTAAACTTCCCTGGCAAAACCTGAGGCCATTTCCTCTTGTCCTATTGCTTGTTACCTGGGAGAAGAGATCAACACCCACCTGGCTACAACCTCCTTTCAGGCAATTGTAGAGAGTGATAAGGTCGCCCCTGAAGCTCCTTTTCTCCAGCCTAAACAACCCCAGCTTCTTCAGCCACTCCTCATAAGTCTCATGCTCCAGACCTTTGTTGCCCTTCTGTGGACACCCTCCAGCACCTCAATGTCTTTCTTGTAGTGGTGGGACCAAAACTGAGCACGGTACTCAAGGTGCAGCATCAGCAATACCGAGTACAGGGGGAAGATCACTTGCCTAGTCCTACGGGTCATATTATTTCTGATATTTTAGGTGTATCATTTGCTTTTAATTTGAAGGATCTAAATGCCCACTGTTTTCCTCTAGCATTTTGTAAGACATTTAAGTGATCTAAGTCATATGCCATTTTGCTGTTTCCTAATATAAAAACACAAAGTGTTTCCTATTCCCTAATCATGCAAAAATCAATAGAACAGAAGTATCCAGTTGTTACAGCTTTCTAGAGATGATATCAAGTTCAAGTGAACCGCTAAAAAAAAAATTCAACTGGACAGTATTCAAGTACTGATCTAATACTGTAGGTATCCATTATAAGCATAGAAGTAAAATATTATTTATGATAAATGGAATGTATCAACATCAAATGAAGTTTAATTCAAAACTGAAATATATAGAAATAATTGGTAATTCTGAGTTTCTCAAAGTTATGGTTCACATAAAAACTTGTTAAACAAACTAAATTTGAAAAATACCATGGCCATCCTTAAGATGTTTGCTTTTCCAATCAACACAACCTGAATTTGGTGCAGATTCTTTTCCACCCTGTGTTTAAAGATGCTCTAGCTCTAGAATGGCATGCAAATGTCATGAATGCTCAATATTAACCACATATAGAGCAGTAAATTGTACTCACATTGCTGACTTTTTAGTTTGAGATATCATATAACTGCCTTTTCTCTCTCTCTTTGGAGGCAAACTAGGGCCATGACTTCATATGGGATTCTCTTCACAAATGAGTTATTAATGTTTCTAGTTTGCATGAATATAGGCCATTTGGATTCCATTAAACCTCCATTCAGGTTCACTTTCTGAGGGATATTTAGTGGCAGACTGCACAAATGAGATCAATATCCAGCAACACGTTGCCTCCCCAAAGGTACTACTTATTTATGGTTTCTCTTGCCCTTATTCCCATGCTACAGTGCCCTAATGAAGTTCTGGTTTTGCTATTACTCAATCAGCAAGCACTGGAAAAAAATCTGCTTAATGACAGTTTAATAGTCCGATTTATCTGTCAGATCAAAACTAGTTTTCTGTGTTTGTTCATACACAAAAATAAAGATTTTTTTTTTGGTACAAATTCCTGTGAAAAGTAAAAATTTTGAAAGGTCTTGAAACATTTGGGAGTAATTATTTTTTCCTGGATACTCCATGTTTCACACATCACTTCCTAATCACATGTTTTTATATATTATTTCTCAGAAATAAACCTCAGGCAGGTTTCATGCTCTCTGCTGTAGAATGCACTCTTCAAACTCTGGCATTTATTCAGAATGTGATTTAGATATAGCTAACATGATTGTATTATTATCAACCAGGAAAATAGGCAGGAGGATAAAACTGCCTCGGGGTAAATTCTTCAACAAGGATACAGGACATGCACATATGCAGAAATCTTGTTAAATAAAAATAATATGTATAGAACCTGGGGTAATTGTGGGAAGAACTACTTTGATAATATAGTGTACTCTGTGGTCATATTTTTTTTTAATTTAAAACCATTGTAGTGTCTCCCATGAAAAAACAAGATTAATTAAGTTCTTAAGGAGATTTAACATGTGAGCTATTCTTTGTTTTAGAGATGACACACTTTTGTAAGATTTGAATTCCTATTTTAGATTCAGTTTTCCAAGAGGTACATTAAGTTACTAACTATCAATTGCATCATTGAACGCTGATGGCTCTATGATGACTATCAATCTGTTTGCATCAAATTAACCTGCCTCATAGTGGTCATTGCACTTATCACAGTGAAATGAAACAGAGGGCCTTCCTTACAAGGAGAAGCAGTATTTCTGAGTGCGTATAGTGGATTATTTTTGTTTGTGCATGCTTTAAAATTTGTGGGTTTTTTTAAATAATGTCATGCTGACCCTTACAAACTATGCAACTCGCTGTTTTATATAGTACACTAACATATTTGCTACATAAAGAGCTATTAGAAAATTACCATGTTTTAATACCTAAAACCTTGTAGACCATGTTTGTTTACTTTAATCTGATAGCTAGAAATAAATTTTATTATTGTCTCTTCAAGCTATTTTTTTCCCAGTCCAAGGTAATGTATCATAAGGAAAATGAGTGTGTTGTAAAAAGATGTTGAAATATTACCATTCCTGTTGTATGTGAACTGAAAATATAAAAAGAGGATACAACCTGTATAAACAGTCTGTAGAGATCAAACTGTTTTGTTGGACAAAGGCTAGGGCTTAATTTGAAAAATCCATACAAAATTATTAAGCCTTTTGAAACCCCTCCTATAAGAAAATAGCTATTCCAACTTGACTGAAATTAAATACAACATTGAAAGGAAAATGTTTTTCTACTTGACTATTTAATCACAAAGAATGAGTCATATGAGAAACAGCTGAGGGAGCTGGGGTTGTTTAGCCTGGAGAAAAGGAGGCTAAGAGGGGACCTTACCAGTCTCTACAACTACCTGAAAGGAGGTTTTATCCAGGGGGAGGTTGACTTCTTCTCCAGGCAACTGGTAACAGGACAAGGGGACATGTCCCCAAGCTGCACCAGAGTAAGTTCAAACTGAGCATCAGGAAGAATTTTTTCACTAAAAGGGTGGGAAGGAAATGGAACAGACTGTCCAGGGAGGTGATGAAATCACTACCCCTGGAGGCATTCAAGTAACAACTGGAAGTTGCACTTATTGCTGTGGTTTAATTGACAAGATGGTGATTGACCAAAGGTTAGACTCAATAATTTTGCAGATCTTTTCCAGCGTTAATGATTTTATGATTCTGTGATTCTCTATACAGAATATTTGATGTTTAAAGATATCCTTGGATCCCCAGTTCCCAACTTTATAAAAAGAAAATTTTCATCTTTAGTTTGAATAAAATAGCTCGGGTTGGATTATATTTGTCCAAAGTTAGATGAAAAAATTGGACTAAACTCCTAGGTGTGTATGTTCCCTCAGTAACCTGTAGAAATTCCACAAGAACCTCTAGAGATACAGGGACTTTAGATTAGTCTTACCTAGCCTAACTGGCTTGGCCTACATCTGTCTTCAGTTAGGAGACTGGAATTGTCTCATATTTCAGTCCCCGTAATTGCCGACAAGAGCCACTCATTTCATATGAGGATGTTCTGAAGCCATAGAAGCAAAACATCAGAAATAAGAAGACTGTTGAATCTGAAATTTGTTGCGCTTTTTGTCTGACTAATATCCCTTGTTGCAGTTGAGGCCACCAGGGCTGATTTTATGCCCAGTGAACACTGGCTACTGTTACCGTGTGTCTTCTCCTTTGTTGAACAGAAAAGTTTTCTGCCTTTTGTCTTTATGTCCCAACATGTGCCATAGTGTTAAAATCATTCCAATGCACTGATAGTAAGCACTGGGAAATATTAAGCAGAAAGTGAGCAAAAAGAAAGTTTCTTTAAAAAAAACTCTTGAGATCTTAATCAAATGCTTATTTTATTACACAGAAGAGCGAGAAGTCACACTGAAGCTGAAAAGATATACACCATATCTCATGAGTAAGCTACCATTTTTTCTATGGCATTTGTTATGATGCATTTGGCCTCATACATATCGGTTTTGCTATATTGAGAAAAGGTGATTTATTGCAGTAGTTAACTTCCAGTATTCATTGAGGAAGGGAGAAAAAGGGTGTCTTCTACTGACTTGAGAATATTATTATCCCCTACTAGTACTATATAATATCAGTAGCTGAAGCCATACTTATTCTATTAAATTCCTGTAGGATTTCACTTAACTGAGTGAAACAATATCCTTTTATTTCAAAAAAAGAAACGAAATGAGAAAAATAGCAAACCCCTTGCAAGATAAATGGCTATGTATATATGGATCTTATTAAATTTGTGATTATACTATAACAGGTTTCTAGCCATCACATTCTCAGATGTAGTTTCTTTTTTTGTGCTAGTACTGCTATGGTTTCCATTCAAATAATATTAAAATTGGATTGAAAATTACGGGGGTTTTTTATCGCCTTAAAGTAAGTCAATACATTTATGTGTTGTACATACATAAAATGCAAGCCTCTGTCTTTGGATTCTACACACACATCTCTGAAAACACTTAAAAAGAAACCATGATGGTTAATGTCTAAAAGTTTATTATGAAGAAAATAAACTTTCCATGACTATACACAGCACCTGTCTTAATTTTGGGGATTGAAGTGATGAGACCTAAATGCTTTTTCAAGAGGAAATTCCATAGCTTAGTACTTCTCTTTGAGCCAAGAAGGTTTTCTAGACCTTTGGCCTACACTTCTTAACTTCATCGCTTCCTATGTTACATATCTTTCTGTGATGTTAACTAGCTCTTTTGATGGTTTTAAACAGTCATCACACCATTCCTTAACCTTGTCCAGCAAAACTATCCAGGTGAAAGTTTTTTAATTATTTCCCGAAATTATTCTCTCCTGATTATAGTTAAAAAAACATCCCCAAACCCAAAATACATTAGCAGTTTTTGAAAAGGACATTGGATAATATTTTTTTAAAATCAATCTCCAGATAGGCATTATGTTACCATAGTAGTTTACTGTCCAGTTTAATCTCAAAGCTTCTGTTACCATTTCTGATTTCACAGTACTATTTCACAATGGATTTCGGAATACTAACAGTATATTTCAGACTATTTTTGCAGATGTTCTGTTATTATAATAATTTTTAAAATCATCATTAGCTTGTTTACAAACCCATCTGAATTTGTTTTTCTAATTAAGTATTTGCATAATAATAACCAAACCTTTATTAAACTGTTTCTAAATTGTTACAATTCCCTCTCTTATTTATATTCTTTAAATTTTAGTACATTTTGTCTACCCTGAATGCTCATTAAATCCCTGATTTCAATAAACATCAAAAGCAAATTGCTGAGCAGTAAAGAACTGAATTCCATTAAAATGAATAAAACTGATGTGTCTAAATCACATCTGTTAGGATATCACGAGCTGTTTCAGCAGTTGTCTGATTTTATATAATAAAAAAAAAAGATAGGCCATGCAGAAGTGACTCGTCTGCAAATGTCAGGTCCACTCAAAATAACTTTAAAAAATTGTAAATAAATACTTTAATATATGACAAACTGACTTTTGCTGACCTCTAAGCTGTTATTATAGCCATATATCACCATATTAAATCATCTTGATAAATATATACTAGTCCACAGTAGGAATATACTTTTTGCTTGCATATGTAGTTTTGAAAGCCAGCATTTGAAATAGATTCATATCCTAGATCCTCAAGTTTAATCAGGTTAACGAGAAATGGGAGTATTTCACACTATTTGTTTGGTGGGGTGAAATCCTGTAAACAGCTTCTTCACACAAAATTGTTTGGAATAGAATGAAAAGTTTTGTACTTTTGAAACTATTTTTGAGATTTTTAGAACTGCTTAAGTTTTTTTTCTACACATAAATCCCTAGAAAATTCTGAAAAGACAGAGCATTTGTATTTCCTATTAAAACTCACTGCAACTACATCTTTTCAATGCCTCTTGGGATATTTTGTAAGATTACATGCAGCATAAGACGTGTAAAGCACAAAGCTAAATAATGAACAGTTTTCTAAGTTCTTAGATATTCTAATCTTCCTGGAAGGAGGTTGTAGCCAGGTGGGCATTGGTCTCTTCTGCCAGGAATCAGCAGTAGGACAAGAGGACATGGTCTTAAGCTCTGCTATTAGACTGGGTACAAATTTAGTAACAAGCTTTCACATAATCAATGAAATGTGAAAAACTAAACACCTCTTCAAAGCATGTATACTACAATCTACCTTTTACAGGTGGAGATGTAGATACTGTTTCTTCAAGGCTTAGACAGCAGTACATCCTGGCAGGGCTGCGATTTTACTGAGTTATAATAAGATCTTCTATAAAAAAGAAGTGGAAAAGGAAAATTAAAAAAAAAAAAAAAAAGAAATTAAAATGGGGCAAAAAAGGGAAAGGAAAAAGGAAAAGAAATAAAAGAAAATGCAAATATGAAAATAAAAAGAGGAAGTATTGAATACAAAGTACTATTAAAAATGAATTGGATTTGAAGTATATTAGATTTTGAGGTAAGAGTAGATGATGTTTTTGAGTTTTGAATGGGAGGTCACCAATACCATCAACAACTGGAAAAAAACCCCTAACACCTCCCCATAATAAACGAAAGAAACCACAGACTAACAGGAGTTTTCTTGTCCTGTTCAGGTGATGCTCTCTGTGCTTTCTAAATGCCTGTTTGTGTACCCAAATTATTGTTATTATAATAATTTCTTCTTTCCTATTACTAGACAGTACCCTGTGCAACCTTATTTTTATTTTAAAATTTTAAATGCCATTTGAAATTTTAAGTGTCGACCACTGATTTTAAAAATCTGTACTTCGACATTGTCTGAAGAGTCTCGAAATCTGTCTACATGATCAAAGATTTCATGCTTCATTCCCAAACTGAGTAAAGCAGCTTTTAGAATTTATATTGCCATATATTATATAATGTAAATTTTCTCATGTCAATATAGCAAACACTATGCAACTGATAAAATTTAATGAGACATACTTTGCATCAAGATCTTTATGGGAAAGGAAATAAACCCTCTTTCTTATTTGACTGCCTTATTTGTTAATCATTTCTTTCTCTACCCTATTGCTACATGTAGCTATCTATGCTTAGGCAGCAGGACTTGAAAGGTTTCCATTAGATATAAAGACATTTTAGAAAGGTTGTAATTCCATAAGCTGCAAATCTTTATTGATTATTGCGTAGGAAGATCTAAGTAACTATTGAACACCATTTCTCAAGTCTCTCGTCAGAAGACTAAGCAAGTTTGCTTCTATTACAGGCATCAAATGTAATTAAAAAACCTTCAAGAACTAAGCAGTTAAACAGCATTATTAAAGATCTGTTTTAATTCTCTTTTTTCCCCTCTTTTTCTCACATCCAGTTTCCTTCTCTACATTAGTAATTTTTAAACACACATAGATAATACCAAGGTGTTGGGAATTTTACAGATTTAATATTGATAATAAAGGTGTCAGTTTTTGCCTACAGCCCTCCCTTCACTCTAGAGATTGCCACAAGAGATATCTTTCTGGTTTCAGCTACCCAGAGCACTCTGACCTTGTTCATTCTCCTTCCTCCCTGATGATGCTTTGCCTGCCAGACACACTCAGGGACTTTCAGTTCTCAGCCTTCCCCACTTTAGAATATAAAGGAAAATGTTTTTTGGATGAGACTGGCTAGCCTTGGTGAGGCCCTAAGGGAAACAAGTTGTTCTGTTGCAAACTTCACAGATTATCCTACAGATATGGTGTAACTAAAATCAGATTTTCATGCCTTATAGTTGCTTACTATCGCTTACACAAGATACATAAATATTACATGCACAGTGACTAACAGAAGCAATCAGATCGAATCTGGAACGGTGTTGCATTAATACAGGATTCTGTTATCCTTAAGTATCTCAAATACTATTCCAGCATCAATAGCATCCTCTAAGATAAAAGTTACTGCTCAAAGTGAATAGCAACTGGCAGCAGAATCTGTCACTTACTGTCTATATAGCCTAGGAACCTGAAGTACATTGACATTGCTTTTGATCTAGAGGTTCATTAAAGGAAGAGAACAAATCAGGGATGCTTTATCACTTCACTCTTTCTTTTATAATGTTTTATAAATAAATGTAGTCTCTCATCATGTTATCCTAAGCTAACCCACCAGCTGACGCATTTTCTTGTAGTTCTGGTGTTTCAGAAGAAGGTGGCAGCATGCATTACTCTCTGAACCTCTGCAGGCACTTAGGAACTATCAGAAATTAAAAACTGATGTTGGTGCAAGCTGAGGTGGTATCTGCATATTGCTGCAATCTAATGCTGAGATGAAGTATCAAGAGAGCGTCGTGGTATTTAGGGAGATTGCTTCCTCCATGGTCAAAGTCAAACTGCCACATGGCAGAGATAATGGCCTTAAGTAACTTGCGCATTCCTGTTTATGGCATGTGTCCCTGCCAAGCTGGAGCATGTCTGTTGTGTAATGTTTATGACTTAATCACAATATTTCACTTCAGCGAAATCAGATACTCAGACTTCAGATCCTCTAGAGAGATCTCCTGAACAGCACTGACTATTGAATTTACCTTTGAATTGCAATGGTATTACGTGCCAAAACCTCCATCTCTGTGCAAATCAATTAAGAAAACAAACAAATAAACAACCAAAAACCCCCCAATGCCTCTGTAGCAACCTCTTTGTGAGAAAAATTTTCATTCTTCATGTGACTGGGAAAAGAATAGGCTATAATTAGTCACAGATGTTGTACATAAAGTTACTTAAGTATATTTTGGCTTTGTCCTCTTTGTACTCTGAATTAAGAAAGCTCTAATCAGTGTGGAAATAGGCTAGAAAAAGTTTAAATTAGCACAACATGTGCAAATAGACAGGAATAATGGACAGTATTGGTGTGTGTGAAATCAACTATTAGGGGAAGAAAAAAAAATAAAACTACTCTTCTCTTTAAATATGATCCAAAGTTTTCCAAAGCTAGAAACATTTAAATTCACAATCATTTTCATTTCAAATTTTTGAAGTAGAATAGAAATAAACCTACTAAAATACCCTTATCTCACCTATTCCAGTGGCTCTTACAAGTGTGTCAGAGTGTATTCCTTAGATGTATTACTTTTGTCATAGCAACTATGCACCCAAGACCCTTTTCTCACGGAAAACAGCTTCAAAACTTGTATATTGAATAAGTATTTCTTTTTTTTTTTTTCCCTAGAATGAGGTAAAGTCCTGTGGCAAAAGCAGAGGTCTCAGTGGAGCAAATTGGTTCCCAAATCAATGTACCTTTGCCTGTGTAGTGCATAGGTCATCCCATAAATTAGTTAGGAGCTACCTCTTACTGAAATCACAGATAGAGACACTGAAGTAGCTTTGTGTCCTTATTATATTATTTTATTTAAGAATTTCAGCAGTATTGTTTGTTCCCTTGATGTTGGCATAAATAGAAACCTATGCATATCCTTTCCTTGCTTGGTGATTGTAATGGCTACAGAAGAAGTGGTAAGACTAGCTTCATTTAAAAAGTGTGTAGATTACTAATCAAATCAACTGTAACATATTTAATGAGATTTCTGGACCTATACTATTTCATTGCTTTTAACAATCTCATAAATTATTTCACAACAACAAGGAATAAGGCCCAGACATATAGATATATCATAGAAGTAATTTTTAAAAGGTCAATTACATTTAGAGGTCTGAGTGTTCTACAAGACCATTCTTATTAAACTCATGGATAAGCCAACACATAGTAACAAATCTGTGGTTGAAAACAACATATTGATAGCATAATTTGAAAACAGATTTTTCCTTACAGAAGTCTCTTTAAAACAATCAACACCAAAATAATTAAAAAATTATAAAGGAAAGAAACTGTATACACAATCATTGACCTCTGCAAACTAAATTTTAAAAGAATGACAGTTGAAAATTTTCTCTTTCAACGAAACCATTAAAAAATAACCTATGAATTGCTTTCATACAAAAATGGTCTTTCTCACGCTATGTGATCATGCTTGATTCTGTATAGGTTACTGAATAAAATAGAAAATGTATTTTGCAAGAGGCTTTAAAAGGAGAAAAGAACTTTTTAAAAATATTTTTCTCAGAAAAAAATAATTCAACAGTAGGAATTGTATATAGTTTAGCAATACTTCATGTTCCCCTTAAACATGAAGGATTTAGTATACTTCAAGTAAGTCATTTCACTGAATGCCTTTTGCACAGAACCACTACTGCAGCAATGTAACTCAGGTAAGAAAATCAGAAAATGCCCTGCCCCAAAGTTCACTGAAGACATCTTTCACTATGAGGTAGACATTGTCATTACAGATCAATAGGAACAGATTTGTCTTTAAAACTTGAGTGCACAGTGCTGCAAAGTACAAATCTTCCAACTGGTACAAAAATATCTTGCTAATGCAGTATTTATTTTTTTTCTTGCCCTGTAGATATTTCCTCCCTGTCTATAGAAATCTGTCCCTCTCAGTATAAATGCTACCAAATTACACTGTAAAGACATTTTTTTCTTACCCTGATAATCCCATTTTTTTCAAATTTTCCTCTTAACAGCAGTAGCAGAAGATTTTTTGATGATTTCTTATATTTATTGCCTGCATCTTCATTCTATAAAAGTATAATATCCATTAATTACATTGTCATAGATCTTATTTTTTTGTGAAGTAAGTGTTTTTTCACTGCCTGACTTCTGAGGTATGGTGGCTGTTCCACTGAATGGCCTGTGTTAAATGGTGATACACTATTAATCAGTATTGAGAGGTAAGCTTGGAAATTCATAAATTAACAGGAGAATACAGTTTTCAGGACGATTTTCTATTCAGACCTCATGTTCACACTGTGAATTATTGTAATTACATGCTGTGACAATAACACATTCATAATACAGTAAAGATATGAACTCATTTTTAGTTCATTATTTAGGGCAGCAATTCGCAACCAGACATAGAAGTAGAACAATACACAGAAAGAAATTTTGCCATTCACTGCAAGTTAGCAAAGGAGAAAAGTAATTCCATAAAGTTTCTGACCTTTGCTCCTGGAAAAAATGCCAGTTTAGTTAAAAGCCTTTTTAAAAAGTCTAAATAACCCTATTAATACTATTTATACTTGTAGTGTACTAGCATTTCAGAGTAATCTTCCAGTAGTATACCATTATAGGCAAGAAGATGAAAAACATATGCCTCCTTTAACCTGGCATATTTTTTTCCATGTTTCCTAAAAAGATATGTCTTCTGTTTATTAGAACTCGTTGCATAGATCTAGATTAATAAGCACAGACTCTCCTTTTGTGTTATGGTAAATATAATTGATTTTTCAGGCATATAGAGAAACAATTTTTTTGCATTTTAGGTGATGACCACCTTCTCCCTTATACAGGCTATCATTCTGAACACTGTAATGATTAATTACAGCTGCTATACTTAATTTCTAAGGCTGACTGCTCTGCCAAGTTTTGCTGAGATACAGAAAAAAAATTCCTTACATAGTGAGACCTCTAACAGTACAGATTACTTGATTTCTAAAAGAGCATACTTTTAATTGTTAAAATGCTATTAAAAAATGCAAATTATTGAATGGGCAGGTCATGGAATGCAACAATATCCAAGCGGATCAGTTAAACCAGATGCTGCAGACTAGGCATTCTTACAGTATTGAAGCCACAGAGTCTGGAATGAAGTGGATCAAAGGTTGGACTTAATGATCTCAGAGGTCCTTTCCAACCCATCTGATTCTATAATTCTATGATTCTATGAATAAGCAAGGAAAGCACCTGTGGACTACAGCAGAAACTGTATTATGAGAAAGGACAATTTAGGAATCAATGAGTATATGGACTATCAAATGACATATTTGTGTGCCACATCTATACAGTGGAAGTGTCCTAATCAGAAAATATGAGAACAATGATGTTTACCATGACACTTCAGAGGTGACCCAAATCTAACAGCTGCAACTGAGGGTTACAGAGGCCAGTAGACCTCAAATCACTTAGAAAATAAGGATGGAAAAGAATTGAATTCTCATGTAAATAATAAGGCTTGAAAAGAGTTCCACAGCTACGGGGACATCTTTCCTTTTCAATTTCTGTGATTCTGTGATGTTGCCTTCAATGAAGGTAAAAAGTGTGGGTAGAACAAGAAGAAGTCAGTGGAAGTCCTATAGTTTTGGAAGTCATTTTAGCAAATTAGAGCATACATTTGAGAAGTACATCAAGAGCTCTCTGTGGCATGTCACAGAATCAAAAGAAGAGTCTGAAGGACTACAACCTGAAATGCTAAGAGTAAGTGTGCTTTGGGATTGGTCTATAACAGAGGGAAAACAACCTACTCTAAGGAATGTAGATTCTGGAGATGCAGACAATTTACCTTTAGAAAATCCCTTCCAACTCCAAACTTGTAAATATTTCCTTTGTTCTGGACATAGTGTGTTGATATAATAGAGAGTGGTTGGTTTATGTCAACTGGCAGAATCACAGATAATTCTCAGTGATACACTGGGAGATAAAGCATTCAAAGGATTTATCCTTTCCCGTGAGTTGTTTGCCTCAGGTCCCAAAACGTGGACTCTGAGGAATTAGCCTAGATGTGGACCATTTCAGACCAGTTAGCTTTTACAGAAAATTTCTAGGAATGTTCTAGGAATGTTTAATTTGCCAAAATAGGCAGAAGCTAAAGTAATGAGTGAACACTCAAACTGGAGTGCCAAAACTGGGAAATGGCAGTAAGAGGTTGCATTCTTTAAAAGTATAGATGTTCATGCAAGTCCTACTGAAATTTTTCAATTGAACACATGACGTTAAATTTTCTTCCAGAAGTCAGTTAAAAAAATGTTTTTCACTGTTCAGGTCACCCTTTTTTTTTTTTTTTTTTTTTTAAGTTACTTTGAACAAGGAGTTTATTGGGGGTTTTTGTTTGTGTTTTATTTTTTTTTAATTGATCATTTATTTTATTTTATTATTTCTTTTATTGATTGCTTTTGCAGTCAGTTTGTACTTCCTGACCAAAGATCCTTTAATTTAGTAGTAAGAATTCTGATTTCTTCTGCTAGGTTGACTGTAGGCCTCCTATAATGATTCTGAAAGAGATATGAAGCAGGACAGATATTGCCTTAGTAAAGGCACATTCATCCTTCATAGAGTTCTCAGAAGACATTCAAAAAACCTTTCAAAATGATATTTCAATTCTTACCAGCTTTATAGTGGTGCAGCATAACCCATTACAATATCTTATCTTTTCCTACTACTCAGTTAATATTCTGATTTTTCTAAGAACTCTGTCAGGGCAGTATGAATTCTTCAGTGTCTGTAGGAGGCCTTCATATCAGGAACTTTTTTTGCTGTTTCTGCTAGGCTGATGGGTCTTGTTTCCAGGAGGTTTTTGTTTAGAATAATTTCAAGAAAGTCATTGTGGTATAATAGCATTATTTAGACTTCATGAATCAATGAAACCTCAATTGGTTTCTCTTATCCAGATGAAAAACTGAATTAAATGTCCCTAAATCTTCCTTTCCATATAAAATTGCTCCCTTTACTCCAGCCATGAATGCTGAAAGGATGTGAATTGGTGGACTATGTGATTTGTGGCATCAATAAGGCAATGTCTCTGTTCAGAAGTGTTCTTTCTCTTGAAAAAATTGAGAACTTGTGAGAGGAAAAAGTTACAAGCTTGTGTTAATGACTGGAGGAAAACAATTCAGAGGCAAAGATAAGAATCAACACTAGAATACATTTGAATAACATGGAGCATAATAGATAGCCCTGGAATAAACACAAGGCTGTATTTCACTCAAGAACTCAGCTGCAGTCACAAATTGTGAGAGGTTTATGAATGGCATCAGAGAGCCTCAGATGTTAATGCAGCCTCATACTCACAGTGATGCCATATGTTGTTATTTATGGTATGCACTTTATAATCACTTCTATTTAATAATTTAATATTTTTAGTTGTAATATTTCAAAGATTAAATTCTTAATTTGAAATGCTGAACTTTCCTTGATGTAACATCTCTAAAAGCATACTCAGTTCCTTATCAAATGAGATTTTTAGGGGGGCCATATTTAACGCAAACTGACTCCTGCTGAATAAGTTTTAACATCACAAGAAACTGTCTTCTTTAACAAGGCTGTGGAGTTCAGGGCAGCTAAAGATAAGAGCTACGGTCTCATTTTTTACTTGAGAAGTTGCAGATTTGTATTGGGCCCATTAGATAGTTGTACAGTGTAAGAAGGTAATGAAGAAAAAAATGTTTGCTCTGTTATGTGTTGCTTCTGTGAAATTAAAGGTATTGAATAACTACTCATGGTCTGCATTTGAAATGGAAACTATCAAAATACTGCAAATAAGTAATTAAAATTAAAAATTCATTTACTGGAACAATCCCTTCCTAATTTCTATATATTTCTATATATTGTCTAAAACAAAGCTTGAAGACTATGCTATTCTTGGAAGCTATCTTTAATTTTTATTGCCATGATAATATCCTTCATCAGATTTATTCTTGGCCCCTTCCCATATATATAATGTTTTGCAGTACAGTCAGCATAAGAAATCAAAAATGAGTATGGGAAAAGCATTCTTGTTCTCTGAAGCAGCTTGCAATCAGGCTGTTTGAGTGCAACTGAAAAACAATTGTATGGAATCAGAAAAATCTCACAGAAAACTTCTATTTCATCTCTATCTCCTTTCTCTTTTCTTTGTTTTTCTTTTCTTTACCTTCTTTTTTCTTTTTTTTTTTTTCTTTTTCCTGTGCGCCCTGTACTCAGATAAAAATGAATGCAAACAAAGGGAGATCTTCAATCAATGGATATTATTTATTGAAAGGCTGCTTGTCACTCAGATTCAAAGTCTCTATTATTGGAGCATATACAAAAGTTCTTATGGAAGACCCTGCATAGCTTGGCTAAGTTGTGTCCTTGTATCTCAAAAGTTCCAATGTATTGGAGAAATCTTTATCCTTTGGATTATTAAGTATTCTTGTTATGCTTTGATCCTTGATGGCATACTGAGAATAATAGTTAAATGAAGCAAGGTAAAGATGACATTAAAAGCAACTTAATCCAGTTTGTATCTGGGTCCACCTAAGCTATGATTTGAATATTCTCTAGTAGTGTCCTTTTGAACATCTTTATGGAGAGATTTTTCAAGATTCTAGTGTCGAGGGTCACCAGATCCTGGTGCAGTTTTGACAAGTTTTTTGTAAAATATAACTCTCTTACTGTGTCTATTTATGGAGGCCAAAAGGATTAATTTTTTTAGCATGATCATGGAAAGAACAATCAAAGAAGAAAAAAAATATTCCAGTCCTGATTGCACTAATCCTTTGATGAAAACTGTTAAGTGACTATTGTTATTTGTTCTTTTAGAGCTCCAGTTCGACTCTTGCATTTATTGTGAATATTTTAAGAGAAACTTTAAAGCAAGAGAATTACATGGATAAAAATGATGCAGCAAAATGGTCATGATTTGCTCCTGATTTTCAGATCTTGTTCTCGCTGCCATTTAATAAACATTTTGTATGTCTTAATGACAAATAGAGTAGAAGTTTGTTATCTATGAGTAAAAGCAAAGCTGAGCTGCCAAAGCCTACTGTATTAGCATTCTGATCTGGGAAATACTGAATATCAGATAAGCTATATTAGTCATACAGCTCCTACTTAAGAAATTGCTTTATTTTATTTCCACATTCTAGGTTATGTTCAACACATACATCCTCCTCCTGGTAAAGCATGGTAAGCTTATGAGGCCATAAACCTGGCTTACACTCACAGAGCCTCATTGTGGTTTTTATCTCCCCTCAGACCTCTAGTATTAATTAATGCAAGGAAGAATGTAGAGAAGTCTCATTCCTTCTCTCCGTTGCATAACTGTCACTTCTCCTTTCAGAGAGAGACTGATGTTGCTCTGACAAAACAGGCACCATATGTTTGTCTACTCTGGTAGACTTCATTTATATGTAACGTATAATACACATGAACTTACAGAGATCTTCATGCTGCTACCTTCCTCTTTTATGCTATCAAGTAACAGAGACATGCACTTGAAGAAGCCATACAAATGAATCTTGACTAAGATCTGACAAAAGAATCGGCTGTGTTTGTGACAGCTATATTTGCAGGACCAAATTTCCAAACCGCTTTTACAAATACACAGAAAAAAATTATGTGCTTCCTTTTAATTCAATAATTAGGCCATCTTTATAAGGAGGAAAAAAATGCAATTCACAACTGGAACAACTTATACTATAAATTTTACTTTAACCACTGAAGTTACACACATGAAAAAAGCCAAAAGCTGGCAAAAGAAAATTTGAGCTTAATCTTAACTGAGCTCAGCTATCAATTAACTTAAAACTAGAAGTGTAACTATAAAGCACTCCAACAATTTATGAAGGTCCTTCAGGGGATCTCAAGTCCTACAGGGCAGAAGCAATGCATTTTAATAGGGGAAATACAAACTTTCTAGCTTTTCAAACTTTCTGCTGGTGGGAAACACAGTCCTCTAGGCCTTTTTTTTAAGAACTTGAAAGTCTTATGAGAGTAGTGCCTTAGACAGAGATGGAGTGAAAATAAAGCCCACTCTTTATTCTGCAAAGGAAGAGATTGATGGCTTTTCATAAGTCCTTGATCTGTAAAGGATTTCATTTTCAAATGCCTATTTTTTAATATATCACAGAATCACAGAATGGTTGAGGGACCCTAGATGTCATCTGGATAAGCAATATGGTGCAGGCATACTTGAGATCATTCCAACCAAAGTAACTTGGATATCCAGAGTCAAGTACAGCCATGTTGATTGATACATCAAGTGAGGCATGGGCTCTTGTGTAATTTCCAGTAACTAAGCTGGATTTTTCAAATAAAAGCTTTGGTTTCGTTAAAGAATTTCCAACATCTTTAGCTTGTTAGTCATGTATTTGATAGTTTAAAGTGAGGTTTTCTGGACCAAGATTTGTAGGATAGTCTAGGTAAAGACTGGTGGAAAAAAGAAACAGCCCTAAGGGGATTTAGACCTTTTTCAGCTTCATTTCACATTGCCGTGACATGATATATTTCCAGCTACACAGCCCCAGCATTTGAACTGGAGAATGCCTGACCCTAGGTAAGAAAATCAAAGAGCAATTGCAGCAGAAATCTCTGTCCTTGCAATACTGCAATGCCCTGCAAGTAGCTCGTTAATTGAAAATATGAAACATGTGGTCACCACAGACCACTTGAAGGTGAATTGTTTTACATATTTTATCCAATTTATGGTTCTGTAGTTATGAACACAAGAGCTGACATGCCTATTTTGTATAATGTAATTGTCAGTACTGGAAACCTCAGAGCAAGAAGTTTATCTCCGCAGGAGCACAGAATGATTGGCACTGGAAGGTATCTCTGGAGATCGTGGTGCTAAAGCACATTCACCTAGAGCAGGTTAGGCAGGATTTTGTCCAGGCAGATTTTGAGTATCTCCAGAGGAGACTCCACAAACTCTCTGGTTAGCCTCTTCTGGTACTCTGTCACCCTCACAGTAAAGAATTTTTTCCTCATGTTCCAGTGTGACTTCCTGTGTTTCAGAGAGCTGTGAGACAATCTTCTCCCTCCATGAGATCACATCTTCCCATCAACCAGTGAGTTGGTAGAAGCCTGAATTTCTATTGCTTATTTCATAAAAACAATGTTTTGTTAAATTCATTGTGGGGATACCCAGATTACCTTTCTTTTTTCTGAGTCCTGCTAAATTCCTCACATCAACATTTTCTGCAAATTAATGGAATACTTTGACACTAGGTGTTTCTTTTTGTGCTTTGCAAGGGAGCCAGAGCTCCCTTTGCCAGAGCACAGGTGGTGTATATGGGAAGGGGAACCGGGAGCCAAAGGTGGTCATCATGCTGGCCAGGTGGAGGAGAGCTGGGCTGGTCTTTGGGAGAGGCCCACGAGAGCCATCCAGGATCTGGCTGTGAACTGAGCCACTGCTCAGTAATGATGCTGTGAGGAGGGCCATAGCATCAAAGACTTCTGTAAAAGAGTTGGGTAGTCTGTGGGACTGTAGGCAGCTTCTGGGGTGCAATGACGTGAACCGCAGTGGTGAAGAGGTCCACACTCACAGGGATGGCACTCACCCCAGCCAGGGTGCAGGTTCACCCTGAAATCTGTGTAGGCAAGATGCCGAGGAACGTCAGGAGCAGGCAGCCAGCACGGCTGTGCTCTACCTTTACGTGCTGCCCAAACCCTGGGGCTCGATGGCCACAGGGGGCTTCAGGGGGCTGCCTTGAGGCAGCCTGCAGGTCAGCCCCCAGGAGCTTGGTCCCAAGCTTCAGGTGGCCTGAGCTGGCTTTGGGAAGGCAGCTCCCGCAGGGACAGGACCAGGAGCTAAGGGTGGGTGTGGCTCAGTGTGGTGTTGTCACGGGTCGAGGCAGGAGTAACGACATGAACCCTTGTGGAACCAGAAGCTGGAGCGCCTTATTGCACGCCGCTTACTATTTTATACACTTTTAGGCTACACATGTAAACTCTTTATTGGTCCCCAAATTACATAAATATCCTTCCACTGGCCACTAATAATGTTATATAACTCTGCTAACTGCGCACGTCGGCCAACTATGACTCAGCATATTTTCCTGGAAAACCATATTGTTACATCTTCCAGGTCCGGGCTGATTTCTGCCTTGTGCAAAAGTTCCTACTTGACTATAACTCTTCCAGGATCCCCCAGGCCAGCTGGGGGAAAACCACCACATGATGTTACCCCACAGAACAGGGTGGTAACAACTATGGGCCTCACCAGCCCCATAAGAAACAGGGAGATCAAGGCAGTAGGTCTCTGTTAGCCAAGGAGATACAAACAGTGATACAGTGACACAGACCTGGAGATGTCTCTGGCACAGGGATTGAGGGCTCTGGGCTCAGGTGAAGTGGGATCCTGGGCTGTGAAAATGGTGTGGGCGGCATCCAGGAGACTAGGCAGGGCCATGAGGGCCTGTTAGTGCCCTCAGGTCCCTAAGAGTCAATTTTAATTCCTCCTCATTTTGATTCAATTGAGTGGACTCTTGTCATGTGCTCTCAGACATAGAAAAGAGTAGTTTCCAATCACACCACTCTGTCTTTTAGACACTTCTTGAAGTACTTCAGATATTTATTTCCAAAGTAAACAGTTCTAATCTTCTCAATCTCTTTTAATCTCTGAGATGCCCTTGATGATTCATCATTCCTCTGCCAGCTGTCTCTACCTCCACAATATGTTTTCTAAGACAAGGTGACCAGTACTGTAGCCAGGATGAGCCTACAGCACCCCTTGATTTATGAAAAGACAATAAAATCTTTTTTATATATTTGCCTCATATTCCTCTTATAATGTAGTGCCTCGTAAACTTTTCTGAATAGCTGCTGAGTGGCACTGGCAGTGGCACTTTGAGCTCTGTTGCTAACCTGAGGTTCCTTTGCTGTGTGGCATAGATGTTAAGTGCTGTGCTGTTGATGTTAGATTATAGAATCATAGAATCAACCGGGTTGGAAAAGACCTCCAAGATCAAGTCTAGCCCTTGATCCAGCACTGCTGTGGTTACTAGACCACGGCACTAAGTGCCGCATCCAGCATCGTCTAAAACCTAACCTCTGGGATGATGAATCCACTACCTCCCTCGGCAGCCCATTCCAGTGTCTGATCACTCCCTCTGTAAAAAACTTCTTTCTAATATCCAACCTAAACCTCCCCTGGCACACCTTAAGATCGTGCCCTCTTCTCCTATTGCTGGTTGCCTGGGAGAAGAGACCAACCCCCACCTGGCTACAGCCTCCTCTCAGGTAGTTGTAGAGAGTGATGAGGTCTCCCCTGAGCCTCCTCTTCTCCAGACTAAACAACCCCAGCTCCCTCAGCCTCTCCTCATAGGACTTGTGCTCAAGCCTGGTTGCTCTTCTCTGGACCCACTCCAGCACCTCAATGTCTTTCCTGAACTGAGGGGCCCAGATCTGGGCACAGCACTCCAGGTGTGGCCTCACCAGCGCTGAGTACAGGGGAAGGATCACTTCTCTGCTCCTGCTGGCCACACTGTTCCTGATCCAGGCCAGGATGCCATTGGCCTTCTTGGCCACCTGGGCACACTCTGGCTCATGTTCAGCCTCCTGTCAATCCAAACTCCCAGGTCCCTTTCTGCCTGGCTGCTCTCCAGCCACTCTGTGCCCAGCCTGTAGCGCTGCAGGGGTTGTTGTGGCCAAGGTGCAGGACCCAGCACTTGGCCTTGTTGAAGCTCATCCTGTTGGAATCATCCCAACTCTCCAGCCTATCCAGGTCCCTCTGCAGAGCCCTCCTGCCTTCCAGCAGGTCAACACTCTGACCCCAGCTTGGTGTCATCTGCAAATTTTCTGATGGTGGTGGACTTAATCCCCTAATCCAGATCATCAGTAAAGATATTAAATAGAACTGGGCCCAACACTGATCCCTGGGGGACACCACTGGTGACTGGATACTAACTGAATGCAGCCCCATTCACCAGCACTCTCTGGGCCCAGCCATCCAGGCAGTTCTCAACCCAGCACAGAGTGCCCCTGTCCAAGCCCTGGGCTGACAGTTTTTCCAGGAGTACGCTCTGGGAGGCGGTGTAATACCTATAGATGCTGCTCTATAGAGGCTAGGATTTCTGTGTTGCTACAGATATTTTAAAATGTAGGAATGGTTCATTCCAAGTGCACATTTTTTCGTATGTATTGGCATTGAAATGCATTTGCTATAATGTTGCTCTTTCAGGGCCACTGCACAAATGTGCTGTCACAGAATGTATGAACATATGTGCCAAGACAGCTGATGCTGGTGTGGGGAACAGAGGTCTTCGGTCCTCCTCCTGGTAGTTTACCTGTGCCTGCTGTTCTCCTGGGACAAAGGCATCTGCCTCATGGAGGAGCCACGATGCTTCCACCCACTTGGGATACAGGCCAGCAGTTATGGGATAATCACAAAAGTATCACTGGGATTAGTGGATGGAGCAGGACTCACCATTTTTTAGACGACAAGGACACTCTACCACATATCTAGGACAATTACCCCAGTTTATCTCATTCCCTTCAGACTGGAGCAAGTTGACCTCCTTTCCTTGTTACCCACAAGCATGTGCCAAGGCAGGGATGAAGGGAAGAAACTTACAGCATTAAAAACAAAACAAAAAAAGGTTAATTACATCAGAAGATAGGGCAAGGGTCAAGAAATTTCAGACATTTGCTCAGGAGATTCATCTCAATTGCCAATTTGTGGGCAAATTCTTCATGTGTGTGTGGAAATTCAGTTAGTATACATTGGTAACATTTTAAAGAAAATTTGTCTTTAGAATAGCCTGACTTACTGTTGAATAGCTGATCTGCTTTGAATTAGTATAGGATTTTGGCAACACCTTTGCCAACACCTCTGCATTTTTGTATACAAAGGGACTGGTATAGGAGCTGACAACTGCATAAATGAAAACATGGTGAAAATCTGATAACTTTGGATTTTTTTTGTGTTCTGAACAGGAGTATTTTTTTCATGGAGTCTGAAAATTTCATGACTTATACAAGGTTACTCTCATACAAAGGCAGTAATTTCTCATTGTTCCACCTGTTAGAGGGTAACTGACGATCTTGTTAATAGATCCCTTGGGGTGGATTAGAGTGAAACAACACTGAATGACTGGTGTTTATATATAAATATATATATGTAGGGTTCACTTCAGAAAAAATTGGTTGCAAGAGAAAGGCGGTATGTAGACGTTTTGGTTATTGTCTGTAGAAATATAGTAATATAAACCCATGAAATAGCACTGCAAAAAATGTATAAGGAAAAGAGAGAAAGAAGAGAAAGAAAGGATGAGAGTATAAAGATGTCATGCCCTGTGGATCCAGTGACAAGACTTGACCATTGCAATTTAGATGTCCATTGGTCGAAGTGAGGTCTCAATCTTGATCCATCAGGGATGTGGGAAGCCCATGAGGCAAAGAGTTCAGTGGGTTAGTATACATTCAGTTTTTGGTGGAATGCCCAGATACCTACCTGTGGGGGGGCATTTTACACTGTCTGATGCAACACTGTGGATCATGCACAGGACTCTGATGGAAGGCCCTAGAAATTGAGTCTGGGGGAACTTTGGGAGTCTTTGATGGTTTATGACACCTTCTAAGACATGATAGCTGCCTCTCACATTAACATAGTTAAACCAGTTTTGCCCCATCAGAAGAGATGAACACCTTTAGGCTTATGTGTGAATGTCCCAGTATCTCCCCCCAGGGGGAGGGGAGAGTTCCGTGACTGAGCCAGTCGTGTAAGGGAGGACATTTACATGATAAAAAGCACTATCTCACCTCTGCAAGGTTTGGTTCTTATCAGCCTTCTTCTTTATCTGGCCCAAAACCCAGCTTGTAGCTTCCAGAAGAGGGAGTGTGCACCCCCTCTGTCGTACGTGGATCAGAGGTTTCACCAGCACACACAAAAAGCTCTCCGCCTTGCCTCTGATTGGGCGCTGCAAACCCGGGCAAAGCACCCTGCTGCTTTTCCAAGTGGTTGATTGTTTGAGTCAGGAACCATTTATGTGTCAGTCTCACACAACATCCAACTCAGATGGTCCAGGTGAACAAAGACCGAAATATACATAAAAATTATACACTTTTGAAAGCCTCCCTGCTTGTCTCAGATTCCATCTAGATACTCCAGATACCTTAAAAACTGCTGTAATTCCTGAGGTCTACCAGTGGAATTAGGCCTCTTGACTATTCACGAAGTTACCAGTGTTCTTGAAAAAATTTGTCAGAACTTGATAAGATTCTTTCATCTTATTGCAAACTTTTAACAGTAGGTTACCACATCCTCCAGTTTTGCATTTTTCACTGAAAAAGAGACTGAATGAGTCTTTCCAAATATGTGTGTTGTTGCCTGAATTGAAACTCTCCAGTATAATTATAGCAAATGATATTTTTTCCCACGAATTAATTTTGTCATCCATTGCATTCATTTAATAATGTAATGATAAGCTTCAGACTTTGTGTACTCATCTTGACAAAGTCCCGTGCTCTAAATTTTTTACGTCAAAGATGTTGCAAATGAGAAAATTAGATCTTACATTTGAAAATGGATTGTTTTCATTACAAAGCTAGCATTAGTGCTTAATGAGATTGCATACACATGGATACATATCAGAGCATAGCTATAAACATCATAAAACGCAAACTAATTTGGTGACCTTTCCCCAGACTATTTTCAGTGGCAGCACTATGACCTTCTTAGATTGTGTTCTGAACTTCTGGCTTACTATTGATTGCAAAATCAGTGAATGTAATGAAAGCAAGTCTTAGGATGCCATAAACTGTTTCACAAGGCAAAGATGACAGCATCTGAAATGTGTTGAAAGCTCTAATGTAAATTATTTAGACTGCTTGCCTGATGCAAACCTCTCTGCTTGAAGAAACTAATCAATTCTTCCATTTGATAGGAATTTTAATTGGATAGAATGGCCAGGGGTGCAAATATTGTTAAGCTACCTAATTCATTGGCCATTTAATTGAGGCTAGCCTAATGTTTTCATTGTTGCTACATATGTTAGAGCAAAAGGACATTAAGATGATTTAATTGTGGATCTTACAACAGCAAAACCTTAAGCCTTAAGCAGCATGTTGAAAATATAACATACATGTAGCAGAGATAATTATATAGTCTTGAAAGAGTATGGCATAATGTATACTCCTATCCAGAACCAGTGGAACATACCTTCCAATAGTATAAGCAATAAAATAGGCATTTCAAATTGAAGGAAACATCTGCACAAGACATACTTCATTGATTTGTCAATTGTCTGCTTCTTATTAGTTTCTTCAGCCTTTATGCTTAACAAACATAAGTGTAAATATGTCTTTATTTGGTTCATTTTCACTTCTGGAAATGTTGTTTTCTCTCATAAAAAGCCTATAAAGGCCAACTGTTTAAAAACCTATCTATACAAGTATGCAGCAAGCTGTGTTAAACACACATCAAGGTACAATTTTCTGCTGAAATATATCCCCAAATATTTTTGCCAACAGAGGGCTAGAAATAAACGTTTAAGATAGATTAGGAAAACATTTCTATTGTCTTTGAAAAGGTACATGTTTTGAGGTTAACGCATTTAGGAAAATAAAGTGAAGAGAAATTGTCCAGAAAATAAGACACATGCTCTTGAGTCAAGGTCAGATTTGCCTGCTATGAAATACATTTTCATGTCATAGAAACTGAAGTCCTGTCCTTCCTTACAGCTCAAGAAATTGGGAGTGGTGATTATTCTAACCTAGCTATTATCTCTAGAAATAATGTTTTTGCAGAAGCTAAGTTAATGAGGTAAGGGCTGGTGATCTGCTAATTAAAAATCTAAAAATAGGACTAGTGATAAATGGTGTGTCAAAATATTCTAGCTAAGGAAGAATCTTTAAGTTAGCATTGATCAATTCACAGCTCTGATTTCATGACACTGCATATTCATTTAATGAACCTCCCCTTTTATCTGTTAATTACTACAACACTCTCTGGATTAAGACTATAGTACATTCTTTAGAGAATCTATGCATTGTCTAGTTCAAGTTTATTTATGAATATTTATCAGTTTGCTAGCATACCAGAATTTTCTTAGCAGCTGACACATTACCTCACACTAATAAGGGCTTTTGTTTGACAAGGAAGGCAATTGCTTTACACTGGAAGGGATGTTGGAGCTTACTGTATGTCTTTCAGAAAAGCAAAGAAAATTGGGAAGCTAAATATACAGACTAGGATTTTCAAACAGGATAGGCTGAATTATATAACCTATTTGCATCACACTACATTGAGAGTAGTATACAAACCCAAATTTAATTCTAAATAGAAGCATTTGGCCAGTAGTTCTACAGTTAATGGTAAATCATCTTTCCAGTTCATCTGTGAAAACAGCATTTATTCCAAATTCAGTACAGTGAATTGTGAATTTGGATATCACAAAGAGTAATTTCAAACTGAACGTAATTTATTTGGATAATATTGTGGATGCTATTAGCCATTTTACTAGAGTATGTTATTGCCTCTAGCACACCATTTGACTTGCAAATGTAAAAGTATCATGAAACATAATTTGTTTCAAACCAAGGCTAGTCGGAAAACCAAACACAGGACAAATGATAAGAAACAGAAAAATGTGTCATGCAGTATAAATAAAAAATCAGTACAAAACTATCAGTCTCTGGAAATATTAACTGATAGCAACACAGAAACTAGTGCCATCAACAGCAAGGATCCCACAAGCAAACTCATCCCTTCTTTGCTGACACAAGATGTCCCTATGAAAGTTAACAATGTCACACCTATTGATTTCAGTCCAATTTAAGTTATCAATTGTCAGAGCTCAAGAGATCTGAAAAAAAATATTGTTCCAGAATAAAACAAAAGACATAGTTCTTATTTTTAAGCATGATCAGACCCTCTCAATGCCATTTTGAGACACAGTTAGTCAGGAGTAACCACAATGCAGGCATAGTTTCAGATGTTGCATATGAGATTAGATGTTAAACTGTCAGAATCCTCATTCCCAAACTATTTGAAATAGGAATCTCATTAAAGTCCTTATGATACTGTACTTGATTACTGTGTCCAGTTCTGGGCCATTCACTTCAGGAAAGACACTGGAGGTGCTGGAACATGTCTAGAGAAGGACAATGAAATTGGGGAAGGATCTATAGAATAAGTCGTATAAGTCCTATGAGGAGCAGCTGAGGGAGCTGGGGTTGCTTAGCCTGGAGAAGAGCAGGTTCAGGTGAGACCTCATCACTCTCTACAACTACCTGAAAGGAGGTAGTAGCAAGATGGGTGTCAGTCTCTTCTACCATGGAGCTAGTGAGGACATGACCTCAAGCTGTGCCAGTGGTGGTTCAGGTTGAATATTAGAAAGAATTTCTTCACTAAAAGGAGAGTTAAGTATTGGAACAGGCTGCCCAGGGAGGTGGTGGAGTCACCATCCCTGGACCTGTTCAAGAAGCGACGAAATATTGCACTTAGTGTTATGGTTTGACCAGGTGGTGATCAGTCAAAGGTTGGACTCAATGATCTCGGAGGTCTTTTCCAGCCTAAATCATTCTGCAATTCTCTGGGTCTATGACTGTTCATATCTCTATTTCTCTTGAGAGGAAAACCTCGGTTGTGAACTGGGGATAAGGAGAACCTTGGTGCATATCAAACACTCCTACATCAACCTTTGAGCATCCCTATGTCCTTGCATCTGCTACTTCAGATGTAATCACAGAGATTAAGGACAAAACAGACCTATTAAACCACTCAGTCTCCTGCACAACAGGAGTTAGTTCTGCACCAAGCCAAATAATTTGCGCTTGACCGAAGTTTCTTTTGTAATGTGCTAAAGCATATTAATTAATACATAATGCAGTAGTGGAAAGAAGCCAAATCCTATTGCAATGAAGATTTATGTAGGATAGAATATACAAAGACAGTAAAGTACACTGGAATGCTGTGAAGGAAGAAGCAGTATCAGTCTGGATATATGGAGGGAAAACTTGAGTATTAGAAAAAATTACAAGAACTGGTCCCTGTGAATAAAATAACTTATTATAAACAAAAATTCTAAATGTAGAAATAGAAGAGAAGCAAGTACAACTCCGCTGTTACCTCAGTAAATTTGTACAGAATGCTTTTAATCCAAATCAGCAGTTCTCTAAAATACCTTATTCCTAATGCTTGTCAGGGCTTTGCTAATAAGCATTTAATTTTCCACTCTCTGAATCATCTTGGCTGCAGTATGCTTGTCTTTCTAATTGTATCTCTTCTTTGACTTGACCTAAGAGGGAGATGATTTACCACCTGCACTCTTAACTTAAACTGTGCCAGCCTAATCGGCTCCAGATTTAATCAAGCGTTCACAATGTCAATGTTTCATTTTCACCTTTGCTTACTTTATGTGAAATGACATTGAGCACTCGTTAAGTGATTAGCTAAGATTGCCTGCACTATTACAGATACTCTCTGACTTTTGTTTTATTTATCAGGGGTTACTCCAGTATGCAAGTACTGTGGCAAGAGCTTTAGATTCATACCTACATATTTTTATTAGTGTCCTGGGACCATAACGAAATACAAACTCCCTCTTTTATATTCACATCCAACCTTAAAATGTCTGCTGTCTGTTGAATGTGTAGGTGTGTTGCTTGCATGCTTTGTGGGCTATTCATACTTCAGATATTTCCCTTCTGAACTGTAAATCACCTTCCCAGCAGATTTTACCGCTCTCCATTGATGGTGCAGGAACACAGATTTTTTTTAACTATCATCTACTAACATGTACCTAAATTACTTTCTAGAGTAGATTGTGCAAATAGCTGCATCGTATGTAGCTCATAGGCTGATTGGAAGGAAAATTTTTCTGGTTATTCTCTCACAGTAGAGTGACATTCTTTCAGTAGTCATAAAAATTACACTGTGAAAAAAACCTGAAATTTCTACAACAACTTCAGTTATGCTCCTGGGACCTTTGGTTTTTTTAATGCTCCAGGTGGCACATGCTTGATTTAAAATCATTTCCTGTTACATCTCTCCTCTGGAGTGTCCATACACATATAGACATAAAATATAAAAATTAATATATTACATATAGTATATAGATACTAGTCATCTGAGAGTCTGATATGAGTGAACTTTAGGAAGGTGGGTGACATTAATCCTGGAATTCAGTAATCAGTCTTAAGGAATTAGTGGGACTGGGATTTTACCAGTGGGACCAGGGTTTTACCTTTTTTTTGGAACAGAACTTTTCCAGCCTCTAGGCATTAAAACAGAGATGATGTACCACAAGCACTTGCATGTTAGTTACAAGTTCTCATTGAATTCTTTTCTGAGTAATTAATTTTTTAATTCAGTGACATTAATCAGAAATTAAGAACAAAATAATTAATAAGCATCCAGCTAGATAAATCCCAAATTAAAACACGTAACTCTCTCACCCAAACAAAACACTAAATTCTGTTCATGTGAGAGGTATCAAAAGTTAATTTGGGACATGTGCAGTAGAAAGTGAACAAGAAAAAGAATGCTGAGGATGACCCTTCTTTCTTTTTTCTTAGTGGCTAGACAAATATTTAATATGAGAATATTTGAACTCTCAACCCCCTTCAAGTACCTTGCCATCAGACTAACAGGTAAAGTTGGTAACAGGTAAAATTCTCATGAATATCCGTTTCAACTCAGATAACTCCTCTCATATCAATGTTTAACAACTGGTTCAGAAGAACCCTTTATCTTTCTCTCTGGGGCAATTAATATTTAATTAGGACACATGCAACAGAAGTTCAAGCCAAGAAAAAGCTAAGGTTTTAGACACAGCTGGTCCACGATAAATGTCCAAGTGAACTGTTTAATCCAAGTAAGTGCTAGGTAATTTGAATTGGTTTAGCCTTCTTTTCAGTGCACTCTGAACGAAGACTGATTACTTTGTGTTTGCTACATAGGTAGAGCGTGCATGCAAACACATATATACACAAGATAGGTTACACACAGTGCTGCATCTTTGTTCACTTTCCTCACTTATGTTATCCTAGTACTCAGCCCTGATACTCAAACTTAGTGTGGAGAAAGAAGTCTTATTCGGTCATACTTTGCCTATTTGGTGATCCCAAATGTGCAAAGCTATATTCAAATTTAAATCTGTATACCTTTGGTTTCAGAAGCTGAGAACTACAGGAATACAGTATATCAAATAGAAATGACTTTTGGAATACTCAATTGAAAATTATACAGCTGCTAAAATTAAGAACGGAACAAGTTTTCTGAGATATAATTAACAGCTATAGAGTAAAAATAGAAAGTTCAGCATGTGTCTTGAGTTCTGTTATCTCACTCCATTTTCTAAAAAGAGAAGAATTGGAGGAAATTCTTAAAACAACACAAGGTAATAGAATTTAAATATCAGGAAATGTTGATGATTACCAAAGGTACTTTGCAATACAGTAAAAACTATCTTTTTATTAATAGGTACATTAATTTTGCAAAACTCCAGAAAAGCCAATGGAATACTTTTAGAGAGTAATAGAAAAATAGTTTTTCTTTTGTACAATTTACGTGTATCTTTTATTCCCACTACATCTCTATCTTCTTTATGTCCCATACTTTTCAGGTTGCAATAGAAAAAAAAACATGAGAGTATAAAAAGGAACTGTTCTGAACTGCTTAGTGTATTATCAGAAACTGTGTGATTCATGATTTTGCTGACTAAACTCCACAGGCTAAAAATATGGGAAGGTGCATAATCTTGGCCTCCTGGAATATTTATTCTTATTAATGCAAGGCACGATTAGAAATTACTTTGTACATGTCTATTTCAAACCAGTCATTAAAAAAAAAGGAGTGATGAAGCTAATTATAAATAATTTAATGAAGTGCTGTCAACTGAAATAGGAAGTTTTGTATGCATGTAAAGGTGTTTAACTTTACCAGGAGGGCTTCCCATATACACAAAGGAACTTTATAAACAAATATTCTGCATGGGCTTGCGAATAGTTGATTAACTATTCACTTTTCACTGAATGTGAATTAATTGCCTTTAAATAAGAAAAAACTAGTCTAATATATTGCGTTGGGTTGACCTTGGCTGGATGCCAGGTGCCCATCCAGAGGCTTTATCACTCTCCCTCCCAGTTGGACAGTGGAGAATAAGATGGAAAACAACTCATGGATTGGGACAAGGCAGTTTATATAAAGCAAAAGCAAAGAGAAGGATAACACAGTTTATTCTCTAATTCCCATCAGCAGCGGTGGTCTGACACTCCCGAGAAGCAGGGCTTCAGCACACGTAAATAGTCCCTCAGCAGGAAGCCATTGGAGACAATGAATTCCCCCCTTCCTGCTTCTTTCCTTAGCGTTTATATCTGAGCTGACATCGTATGGTACAGAATATCCCTTTGGTCAGTTTGAGTCAGCTGGCCTACTTGGGTCACTTTCCAGGATTTTGCCCTCAACCGAGGAAGGAATGTTACAGTACTGATGTTGTGCTCAGCAGCAGCCAAAACACTGATGTGTTATCAACACCCTTCCAGCTGCCACTGCAAAGCACAGCACTGTGAGGGCTGCTATGGGGAAACAAACTCCAGCTCAGCCAGGTCCAATACATACATCTACATGCAATAACTATTTACTATAGCTATAGAAACTGTAGTCTACTGTTCACTGGCTGTGTGTGTACATGTAGTGGAGTTTTTGTTGCCGGGTTTTGGTAGTGAGGGGGGGCTACAGAGATGGCTTCTGTTAGAAGCTGCTAGAAGCTTGCTGTGTCTGGTAGAGCCAATGCCATCTGCCTCCAGGATGGACATCCTGCCGCTGGCCAAGGCCAAGCCAATTAGGAGTGATAGTAATGCCTCTGTGATAACATATTTAAGAACAGAAGGTTGTGCCACAGGAAGAGTTCCAGCCAGGGAAGAGCGGAGTGAGAACATGGGAACAACAAAGTAGACCCCAAGGTCAGAGCAGAAGGAAGGGCAGGAGGTGCTGCAGGCACCAGAGCTGAGGGTCCTGCAGCCTGTGGTGCAGACCGTGGTGGAGCATGAGGAGACTGAGACCCCATGGTAGGCCCAAGGTGGAGCAGGCTCCTGCTGGAGACCTGCACTCTGTGGAGAGGGAAGCCCACACTGGAGCAGGCTTTTCCCGAGTAGGACTTGTGGCCCCTATAGGGGACCCATGCCAGTACAGCTCATGGTGAAGGACTGCACCTCATGGAGGAGTGACCCACGGGACAGCAGTTTTGGAAGAAATGTTGCCCGTGAGACAGACTTAGGTTGGAGAGGTCCATGAAGGACTATATCCTGTGAGAGGGACCCCATGGGAGCAGGGGAAGGACTCCTCTCCCCGAGCAGCAGTGAAAACAACAACTGACTGTAACTCCCATTCCCTGTCCCCCTGCACTGCTGGGGGGAGAACATGGAAGGAAGGAGGAGTGGGTGGAAGGTGTTTATAAGGCTGTTTTTTTTTCTCACTATTTAGCTCTTATCCTGTTAGTAATAAATTTAAGTAATATCCCTGTTTTGAGTCTGTTTTGCTCATGAAGGTAATCAGCAAGTGACCTCTCCCAGCTGTTATCTCAGCTCATGAATCCTTAGCTGTTTTTTTTCACTCCTCTGTCCAGTTGCAGAGGAAGACTGAGAGAGTGGTTTTAGTGTGTACCTGGCATCTGGCCAGGGTATATCCACTACAGTACAATATCAGGATTAGGGTGTATAGCACTCTCCAAAGTCACATATGTGATCTTGTAAGGTAAAGACAACTTGCATTAAAGAAAAAAAAAAAGTGATAATTAATGTGTTCCTTTCAGGTGATTATAACCCTCCATTCATTATATTAGAGGGTAGTGCTAATAAGAAAGGTCACTGCCGATATCCAAGGGTGATAACCAGGGGCAGTGTTTGTTATTACAGATGTGCCCATAGCTTTCTGAATACGCTGTTACTGAAGTGCTTATCTAACTCCTTACAATTTTTACAAAGAGTTTAAAGATAAGAGCCAAGAAAAATTATTGTCGATGGTTTCCATGACAGCAGAAAGCCTGACACAATTATCTACCAGGTACAAATTGTACCACACATCTCAAAAGAATGCTATTGCAAAGATCCGCTGTTTGGGGTCATTCCCAATACTGATTCAAGGACAATCTCCTTGTAGAAAAAAAAGACTCAGGCAGTCTCAATCACATCCACCATAGTAAATATTGCTTTCATACTTCCACTTCTTAAGGGATCAACTATGAAAAGGAAGACTGAAAGCTGCAAAGGATCGCTCTGTTTGGAGCAGATGTATAAATGGAATCAAAAAGAGTGAAACTGATTTCCCATAACACAGAGTGCATAGAACAGCTAGTCTGGGCAAAGCAACTACACAAAATATTTAGAAACTGTCAAACTTGATCTAGTTGCTTAAAATACATAATTACAAAGGACAATTAGCACTCATTTTCATTCCAGTTCCATATAAAACCACACCTTTATCAAGTTTTACTGTCAAATAAGGTTTCTGTCAAACTTCTGTTTTTTAACACATCAGCATATGTTGCTACAGTAATCATAGTAAAGAAATGTTTGAATTTTTTGTGGTTGAGAAAAAAAAGAAAATATTATGGGTATGGTATACTGTACTGACAAGAAACAGAATTTCAAAGTTCTAATGCAGCAGAGGTACTTGTCTGAGAAATTGAAGGGAACTTAGAGGAAAAACGGGGAAAGACTGCTTACAAGAGCTTGTAGTGACAGGACAAGGGGGAACGGGTTAATACTGAAAGACAGTAAGTTTAGATTAGATATTAGGAAAAAAAATATCTTTACTATGAGGTTGGTGAGGCACTGGAACAGGTTCTCCAGAGAAGCTGTGGATGCCCCATCCCTGGAAGTGTTCAAGGCCAGGTTGGATGGGGCTCTGAGCAACCTGATCTAGTTGAAGGTGTCCCTGTCCACGGCAGGGAGGTTGGAGTTAGATCATCTTTAAGGTCTCCTTCCAACTGAAATGATGTGTAATTTCATGATGCTATGAAATTGTATTTTTCAGCTTTCTTTTGCCATTAATGTTTTAAACTATTAATAAGATATGTACTTCACATGTGAGTGCTTCTTTCTCAATTGTATCTGCATTAATGTGGATTAAAGTTTTATAGAAACTCCACAGGCATTTCTGTCCTCTGTATTTATTAAAGTTTTGCCTTCAACAGTGTTCATGAAAGATCAGTGGTGATTCAGGGATGAAATTTTGTGCAGTGAGAAATCTAAGAAATTTACTAAGAATTGTAATAATTTCTCATACTGTAAGGAGCTTTCAGTTGATAGAAAGCTGATCAGTGGTATTCTTGTGTGAATTATTGCAGTCACTGAACATAGGAATATAGCGTGGACTAAAAAACATATTACCAGCTTTGACTGGAGTGAACTGGTACAGATTCTCATCCATCCTGCAAAACAATTTTTCTTGAGTAACCAAACCATACTGCTCTTAAGAGAACTAGCTGGTTCAACACATATAAATAGATCAGATTTCTTCCTAATGAAATTCATGCCAGATTCAATAAGATATAGAAAAGCAACATAAATGTCTTACAACTTTTCTTTGCTCCTAGAGCAAGTTATCTACTGTGTTTATCTGCATTTTGAGATCACTCTGCTGCATCAATTTAACATGATTCTGATGAAGTATTAAGAGAGAGACTTATTTAACACCTGTGTCCCTGAATTCTTAATACACACTGAAAGTAAGTCAGGAAGATAAGACTGTAGCTGCTGATATTCCAAACTACTGTGCAGTACAGGAAATGTCATTTAGTTTTAATCAAGAGTGGCTTGTCTCACCAACATTTGGATTTTTTACCTTTAAATTAAATTTTATCAGTAATACTTGCTGGGTTAGCTCTGTTATTTTTACATTATCAAGTCAGATTTGAAAAATCTCTTCACATTTATATAGTTGGAGGTGAGGTCTAAGGGGTCTGTAAACTTCATAAAATTACCTGAAATGTTCAGATAAGCCTGTGAAACCTATGCACATCTAGAAACAGGGCACAGCCAGGTCAGTGGAAGAGAGATGAACACCAGAAATTCTCTTGTGGAAGTTGATTAGAATATGTCAGGCAAAAGAGAGAAGAAGAAGATCTACATAAAGATTTCATCCATTCTAGAGAGAAATATTTCTTGATTTACTTCACTGAGGGAGAGTGGACAAGAGAGAATGAAAAGCAGATGGAAGGGTTTTATTGAGAGCTGTCAAGAAAAAGCTTTCCTAACTAGTCTTTTGATGAGTGTCACTACCCCAGAGTTCTTCCTTGTGGTACATCTACTATTTTCCATTTCAGAGTTTGGCATTACTTACCTCACCAGGGAATTAACTAACATTCAGTTAGATCTTCCTCATGTCTACCCTTTCCCAGGCCTTCTGCCTTTCATCCTGAATAGAGGCCTATACCACTAAAGAGCACATTGCCTCCCCTGTGGGCTTTCCCTCTGTTCCAGTCACTTCAAATAAGGTTAATATTTCTTCTATCCCACTCGGAGTTGTCCCTCCACAGTTATCTTTCCTCTTAAGGATCCACTCCTGGAGCTAATCACAGTTCCTACCTCTTGTCCCTCTCATTTTCCTGAGTGACAGATCCTTTTTCAGCCTCTCATTACCCTTGTGAGGCCATCTTTCTCCGAATCCTTTTTTATGACAGCGAACAAAACATCACCATCCTAAGCATCTTCATACTCTGCTTTAGATTCTTCATTTTAATCTCATTTCCTCATCATGAACATGCTCTCTTCAGGTGTCGCCAACAACAGGACATTTAAGCTACTTTTTAAGACTTATTTCAGAGTTAACTTTGTCACATAGTGACAGATGCTAACAGTGGGCTGCTATCCCACAGCAACCAACAGATGTCATAAATGTCATTAGCTTTTGGAAAGACTCTCTTTCTGGAAACGTGAAGGAAAATAAAGGGTGCAAGAGTATTAAAGGCTTATTAAGCTATCTGCATTTCATATTATTGAGCATGGAATGGAAACCATGCCTACAAAGGATGCAACCATCAAACCAGGCACGAGGAAAAGTCAAGCTTTTAATGCCTTAGCATGTGTATAAGCCATGAATGGAAAATAAAATAACAATGTTCTAAAATAGCTCAGAATTGGTATGGAGGGAAAAAAAAAAAAGGGAATGAGTAATTTCTATGTTTGCTTCCAGAACACTGCAACTGCACGCTGTCCTTACTCAGAATAGACTGTAATTATGGAGTTAACCTTTATGCTATTTTAATTGTGTGCCCCCAGCAGGCTGAGGATTTTTGGTATTGTGCTATGAGTGTCACAGTTGAAATAAGTGTTCCTTCACGATTACACCTACTCTTGTTAATCTTGTCACTGAAACAGAGATGGAGTTGAGTTCAGTGGCCAAATTACATCAATAGGTTTACTTTGTAATGTTCTGCATATATTCATATTTAATTCTGGTTGAATCCAAAATGCATTCTAAATACTTAATAACATTGGTTTGACCCCCAATTAGGTGATGCGTGTCCACAAGTAACTGTGAGATACAGCATGTTTTCAGTGTTTCATTATCTTCTTTTTTTTTTTTTTTTTCAGTTGTCTCTCCACTACCTGCTCAACAGACAGATGAGTCTCTTATCAGAAGAAGCAGATGGCAGAGCCAGTCTGTTTGAATTTTCCGACATGCAACTCATAGAACATGTCTGTGAATTTTGTTAAAGTGCATTATATTACAGCACAATTGGGGATATAAGCAGAGGGATAGCATGACTTCTGTTCAGGAGTGTATTTTTAAACCTTGTCAGAGAGTTCTGCAATGCTAAGGCTGTATTTTTTAGCTCAAAGAAAGCAAACTGAAGATTAACTGACATTGTCTTCAGTCCCCCTCATTTCAGTGCCAGAAAGAGGTTTCAGAGGATGAACTGAGGAATTGCCTTCAGAGTTTGTGAACTGGGGGAAAATATGCCCTTTGATTTACTGAGAACTTTATGGCACTTAAATGAATCAGACCATTGCAGAATTTCATACTACTCATGACCAAGAGATGGACCAAAATATATATAATGTCTACAGCTAACAGAAATGTGCAAGTGCTCCTTGATGATATACACACATACATACATACATAAATATATATACATACATATATTTAAATCAGAGCTGTCCTTTTTTCTAGGTTTTGAACAAAGTCAAGGTATTATCCAAGGCATTATCCTGTAGGTGCTTTTCGTCATAAAACAGAGAACAAGAAACTAAACAGAGAAGACAAGATGAAGGAAGACGGAGAATCAGACAGAACCCTTTGCATTTAATTGACTAGTTAATATCAGATATGTAGCACACCTTGTTAATCTGGATGCTCAAGGTTCCCAAGAAAGCATGAGGAGCATATAATTCTCTTCCATAGCCCTTTTGCCTTCTGAAGTTGTCAGAGATGAAATCTGAGCATACCTTACAGATAAGAGACATGGACTCTCAATAAAATATTCTAGTAGAGACTGCCCAACATCTTACAACATTGCCTATTTCTTTCTGAACCCCAGCAATGGCTGTCCATGTTGCAAAGGAGAATAAATGGATTTGACATATCTCAGATGCTATTCATAGGTTAAAGGCAAACCACAAGCCTTTTTTGTATTATAAGGACATATCATATGCACACACACACACACACACACATAAAAAAAATTTAAAAAATAAAGATAATAACCTCTACAGAGAAGCTATGAGTTTACACATTGTATAATCCGGAAATCTTTCAGAATAAAATTGAAGTTAATGCCATGAATGTTCTGCTTTATTGTTTTTATATTATTTCTATGTTCCATCATATCAGCTAGATGGAGATGGGTGAACTGTAATATCTGTTTAAAAATGCTTTTAAGTCATGCTCTGAGGTAAGATGCATTTCAAATCTAAAATAATTCTTGAATCAGTATTCTAGACCCAGTTTAACAAAACTTCATGGTATTTGATATAGAAATGAGATCAAATGGGCTAGTGCCCCTGTGATGTCTTATAAGGGGGACAGACTCAACAAAACAATGTTTAGAATTTTGGAATCATCACTATAATGTACAAAATTCTTCTAAGAGTTTAAACTTTTAAACTAATGCACCTATTAAGATTTGAAATCTGGAATAAATGAAACAGGAAAAAAATCATCCAATGTAAAGGATCCTAGGATAATTTAACCAAGTAAAAAAAAAAATGAACCTAGATCATCATTGATGAATATGTTATTCTAACATAAAATTCTCTTATGTTAATATTAAATTTTATTATCAACTCATCTGTTTAACATTATTGAAAAGAGTTTGATTCACACAAAAAATTTTACTCTCAACCATCTATACAGTAATTAACTGAAAAATATTCAGCTTTCTACACTATTTACTACTGATAACAATTTTTTGTCAATGGAAAAAAAAGAGTATTATTTGGAATCTCTGAAATTTTTTTTATATGATTGCTATTTAACTATATTTGTTACCTTTTTTAGTGCAGGATAGGTTGAACACAATAAGAACTGCTATTTGAAAATAAATAAACATTTAATTATTCCTGTTCTTTATTAAAAAAAAAAGGATGATTAATCAATATGATATAAATATATTTTTTGACACAAAAATATAATTATAAATGAAGTGGTTTCAAAGCTTTTTGAACAAAAGAATGTGGGTTCATATATGATAATTTCCTGAAAGTTCAGAAACACTGATGTGAAATGAAAAGATGCCAGTGAAATGGACTAGGTAAAAAGCCACAACAGAATAGTTTCTTGTGCATGATATTAATCAGAAAAGACATTCCTTAATATATTTTTGATGAAAATTAACATGAAATAACCAACATGGGTTTTAAAAAGCAATTTTTAATACATAAACTACACATTGCATTATTGCTCTGCAATTTTTTATATTGTGATGGTACCTGCAGGGCTCAACTAAAGACCAGGGGCCTGGTCTCAAGACACACATAAACAGGCACACACAGAGGTATTTTTGAGACATTTATGTTTACATTATTATGTTTCTTTTACAGTGGAGAGAGCTAATAATAAAAACAGGATCACTCGTATTTGCATGGACTTTTCTGATATGTTTTGATATAAACATTGCAAAAATATACCAAAATAAAGGGATAGACAATACTGGTAAAATGGATACAATAAATCTAGTATCAAACCAAATTTAATCAGTAATAAATTGACTTTGTCTCACTGTGGAGCATTTGGAGGTTTCACCTACAAACCCCATCATTCTTATAGAGACTATGCAAACTGTAAATTTGTGCTTTGACTAAGGCTTTCTGGTAGATTAGAAAATAGCACATTGAATATAGCAAAATTTCAGCCTCTTTTGATCCAAGCAATTTTCTCTATTGAAAAATTATTAGAAATCATTTAGACTATGAAGACTTCTGGCTTTCTTTAGCTTCACTCTCAGAGAAGGAACTGAGAGTATCTGAAGTTTGCTGAAAATTTTAATCTGAGATGAACATAGATGGGAACCAATTTCCATCCAAGAGGTAAAAACCGAGTAAAAAATAAATCTACTAAGATGATGGATTTGAGAAGACATCAATGAGGTTTGGTTGATAATTTAAAGCTTCAAAAATTGTTCAAATGCTGTAATAAAAAGAGACTTTCTAACTTCTAGTTCTTCATGAGGTGTCTTAACATATGCTAAAGGTGAGGCTTTAAAGTCTGTAACTGCCTGATTTGAGCCATATGTTTATAACAATGGAATATCTTTTTTTTTAAAAAAAAAGAAGCTACAAATGGAACAAGACAAAAAGAAATAATCTTAGACCCTGGTATGAAGTGAACCTGGCATTGCTATTTTCACAGTCTTATTACACACTAACACAGTTTTTTTCGTCAGCTCTTTTTGGCTTTTCAATATGTATCTGAATCCCACTAAAATTGCTTTCTTTTCTTATCAACACAGGAAAAATAGTGAGCAAAGTGTTATCTGAGTGTATGTATTTTTAAGCTATGTGTTTCAGTGCTGATAAGCAGAGATGCATTGACTATGATAAAAAAAGAAATACCAGGAAAGATGTTGCTTCTTCAAACATTTCTGAAAAAAAATCATAGCTTTCAGGCTGAGATCTTCAAAGATAACATTTCAGAGTAATTGAAGAACTTGAAATTGTATCTTTCTTAGAAACATGTGTAGTCAATTACAACAGGTTAAATAAAGCCATTGTGCCTATATTTGTAGCTAAAGTGAGACATAATTTATACAAGTTAGGTTTAACTAATTTGTTAACAGTTAGAGATATGCCAGCACAGCAGGTGGTACACATTTATTTTTCCAGGCAAAAGACAAGATTGGCTATGTTTTAACAAACACCACAATCTTTGAGGCTATTCGGACTGTGAAAATGAGTATTTTGGAAGCCCTCTGTAACAGCATCTAAACATTATGTGTACCAAAGTCTGCTGTGAGATATTATCCACTTAAAGCACATGTTATTAAAATTTATATCTAGGGTTGCTATTACTATATATTTAAATAACTGGAAAGCTTCTTCTGTATCCAGTGACTCATCAGGTTCTGCCAAAGGTACCTAAATAAGCACCTTGGCAAAATAAGCTGTAGGAATTTTGTATCCTGTTACTATTGATCAGAGCAATAAATTTATGGACTCTCCTTGCAGCAGTAGGTACAACATGAAAATTTTCAGTGACTACTAGGTTATCTCTGAAAGACTTAAAAGCTTGCTGAATTTGAAAAATTAGGCTTCTGAAAGTTATCAGAATATTCAACACAGTTTATAATGCATGAGCACTCTATTATGCAAACTTGATCAAAAGTTATCAGTGAAAAAATTCTGGTAAGAAAACAATACTAAGGAAAAAATCTAGCCTGGTGATACTGGAGGCCATCAAAATACATACAGCTAAAGCTGTTGAAATGTCAGGGAAAACAGCATACTTTATTCCACTGTTTGACACACAGATTGAATATTCTAGTCCTTAGTCAAAATTTCAGTTTCAAGTGAGTAAGAGATCTGCTGGAACAAAGGGAATGAAATGTGATTGAAAAAGGGAAGCTCCTGGCATGTGCTTCTATGTCTGAAGACTGGTTTATTTAGCCCACTCTTTTACAGCTGCACACTGGGTAAAAAATAAAAGTCTTCAGAACAGGCTTTAAATAAAGTTTTCATTATCAGCAGATATTAACATGGAATTGTGCAAATGAAAAATTTGTTTCAATCCATAATTGACTAGATTTAGGCAAATCTCACTGCAAGTTTGAGTGTGAGATCAAATTCTCCTCTAGTTTGCAAAATTAGAAAAAGGATAAAAAATTTCAGTGAAAACACGTTCCTACAGGTGCTGAATAGATATACCACTCTGTTATGATGGTTATGTTATAGACAAATATTATAAGTTTGAGGTAATTTGCTAGTTTTTGAACTCATAAACTGAATAATTCAAAAGTTGAAGAAAACTATTGCTGATTAGTAATTATCAGTACTTAGTTTTACCAGATAGCTGGATCATCTGATAACAGTATTGCTAAAAGCTTTTTCTGAGTACCAAACATGGAAAAGTAATTGGAATATCTGGGAGTTCTGCAGAACTCGGAAAGTAAAAGCTTATTTTTAGCTGCAAACTTTGGCTTCTCTGAAGTCGGTTTTTACCTCCAACATCTGAATGCTTTTTCGCTGTAGGTGAGACTGGTGACACACAGATGGAACTCATTACCTGCAGTGCCACATGCTGCTGAAGAGAAAGTTTAATGAGGGTGAGAAAAGTGGCTCAGACTTTTACCCATTTTCTTCCATCACCAGTCATCACAACAGCTTTGGGAGGTGTGACAGCTAATACTGCTTCTGCAAGTGGAGTTGCATATAGGGATTGCACTACATATCTCCCTGAGAAGGCAAAGCTATCAAAGCAACTCTGCCTGTTGAATATATTAGATAGTCAAACATTCCAACACAATTAGCAATTTCCTTAAAATAGAACACAACTGATCTTCTTGAGAACAATCTGTTAATAAGGCTTTAAAATATATTTAAACCTGGCCATCTGAATATAGATTAAGTATCCACACAAAAATTCTGAACTCCTGTATTAAGAGATAACAGAACAATATTTTTAAAAGTGACCAATTAGATGCAGAAAAATCAATTTTCCCAAGCACTAACCTTGAAAACAATGTTCAGGTTTACTTTAGAAAAAACAATTTTTGTTAGACACATGGAATGCTTATAGTAGTTGAGGACAATATCATGATGAGCTGCTCTGGGTTAAATACCTGTAGGCATTCCTCAGCACTCTCCATGCTTTGAACTTGAGGCAGAATTGCTTGTTCTCTCGTAACTGATAGCAATGACCTGGCAAGGCTCTTTCTGACACTGCTGCTGAGCCATCCTTCTTCCTACCTGTAAAACTCTGTTTCAGCAAACCCAGCTGAGCAGAGCTGGGTTTCCTTAGGAGGGTTGTCCTTAGGCTGCTTCGCTTTGATCCAGAAGCTTTTTTTTTTTTTCTCTTTTCTTTTGTCTTTTCTTTACATGCAAAAATGGTGTGCTATTTTTATATTAACTTCAGTTTAAATCTGTAGAAGCACTGGCCTTTGCTGAACCAGGCATGGAGACTTTTTTTTTATTCTGGTTACAGCTGAGAACGGATGAAATCAGATATCTATCATAAACTAGAAACCAAAGAATTTAAGAGTGTGGAGCTGTGCCTACTAGAAAGGTGAGTATCTGCCCAGTAAGATGTATTCCCATTCCAGTGGGAGCTGTAAGGCAGATGTCCTGGTCTTTCTGAGACAAGATATTACTCACAAGATACTACAGCATGAGCATGCAACATCCTTTCATGTAAGCGACAAGTAAGTTCCACTAGCATGCTGCAGTGTATGCAGACAGTCTGACCATCAATGGCTTTGTGACTATATCTGCCTTGCACCTACAGAGCACCAAGTCTTAGATATAAAAATCAGGTCCAGATTTCCAGGCAGGGTCTAGCTGCTACATTCCAGCACTAATTATATGAGTGTAATAGATCTCTGATTGCAAGGCTTGCAAAGGCAGCTCACGGGGCTTGATAGTATGCTGTCTATAGACATCTCCATAATCTGCTCTTGGTGCTGAGATAATTACTGAAAGTGAGAAAGGGGAAGTGAAATAAATGCCTAATTAAGGTACTGAAATGAACATAAAGAAACTAATAACAAGGTATTTGGTGGAAACTTTCAATTTGTACAGATGAGCTACTTGTGTGGTTTTAAATTATTTATGAAACAACAATCTCTGCAAACTTGGAACATACCCCACAAAAATCTCTTTAAAACTGGTGTGCATTAGATTACACAGTAACAATCTGTGTGAAAGTCCAGCTCCAGATACTGGTAAGATGCCAACTCCTTAAAAACTGAACTTGAAGAGAGTCCTTTTTAAGAGAAATCTATTATTAAGACTTTTTTTTTCTTTCAAGTACAGTTTGTTTTAAATCTCATTTTCTTTCTATTCAGGCTGCATGGAGCTACGTCTCTTCTTACATTTGAGGTCCTTGGCATAGCACAAGGTTTGACCTCAACTTCCTTCGGTAAATCTTTCCCTGTATAGTTCCAATTCCCATCATGCTGGCAAAGAGGAGTCTGGACCATATCAACATGCTGTCAAAGTAAAAAAAACTTTAGCTCTTCACTCTTTTATTTTATCCTGAAAGAGTTTGACGTATGCTTCATGTACATCTAGGAAAATATGACTGATACATGGTCAAGGAAGAAGGGTTTTTACTACCTTACTTGAGCATGCCGAAAGTGTTTCCTGGAATACTACTTTATTCTATGCCAGGTATAAATACAACCTAAAATCTCCTCACTTGATTTACTGGTGAAGATTTGATAGAGCAGATGGGGAATATTTGTGAATGGATAACAGGTCAACGTAATAATGGAGCATCCTATCACTGAATACAGATTTTTGGCTTCAGATTTTCAAAGCCAATAGAAGTGGGCACATGCTGTTACATGAATGACAGATCTGCTCCATTAAATACCTTTTGTAGGGAAAAGGGGAGGGGAAGGGGTGATGAATGTCTTGTGACAAGCATCATGAAGTCTCTATAGTTTACCCAGGCAAGTGTAACTAGATCTTTTGGGAGAGGGGTTCAAAATAGATTTTCCTAAATTTGTGTGATCATTTTGTGTAATTCTGTGGTCAAATTGGTATGTCACAGAATGCTCTGAGGAGTAGAAAAAGCAACCTGTCTGCTAAGACTCTTGTCTTAGCATTTTTTATTCACACTTTTGGGGAGAAGATAGAAAACAAAAGAAGTCACTACCACTAGTGACTGTGTTCAGCAGAACAGGGTATACTTAGGAGGATGCCTGAAAAGACCTTCCACCAAGAATAGCACTATAGAAGAAGGAGAAATGGGAATAGAGGAAAAAAGGGTAAGAGTAGAAAATAGGAGAGAATAAACAAACCACAGTGGGGCAGAGGAAGAAAATTATGGGCTTTCTTTTTGCAGGACAGACAAAAAAGGGTTTCATGTATGGAAAATTCTTGGTTGAACAGTTTTCTGTTTGGGACAAAGAGCCTGATTTTCAGAAATTTTCAACATTCACAGCCATTCATTAGAAATGTAATTATTAGCTAGGGCATGGAAAAAATGTTCTTGTCTGTCTGTTTCTATTCAATGGCTTTGTACAAATTAGCCCACAAAGTGTAGCAGTAGTGCTTTGTTCTTGTTTTTAAAATGTTTTGGAAAAGGAAAATCATTAGTGCGAGGCAGCCTGAAGTTCAGCTGAAAGATTCCCAGTGCCTCGTGACTTTGTCAGGATGGTCTGATGGGACATCATCATCCATGCTATGCAGCTCTCAGTTGAGAAATAAAAATGCTTTTTCCCAATAAATTGAAAAATGAGGTGAATTGTAATCACTTTACACCTTAATTGCCCTGCAGCTGATTCCGCCAGGACCTACTGAACCCACTGAAACCTTCAACCTTATGCACTGCAGTTCTTGTATTTCGATGTTGTTCTTTCTTTCCCATTACCTAATCCTTCAGGAAAAATAAAATGGAAAACAACAAAGACTACATATTGTCATCTTACACTGCCCATAAGCTTAGTTGCACACATTCAGCAAACATTTAATGAGAGCTTCTGTTTAAGTGAATTGGACAGGACTTTTTCCAGCTTTTCTATATTCAGACTGCTTTTATGGTCTTTTGCTCTGCATATGTACCCTATTTCTAAATGCATTTTTGTTTTGATTGATACAACTTTAGAGAGTGCCTTGGAGAGAAATGCTGAATTATTAAGCCTTGAATATTGCTGGCTTTCATCCACTGCAGTACCTTTGTCATAGACTCATACTTCAAAGCTAATATTTGATAACGAGCTTTTTCTTTCTTTCTGTCTACACTTAATGGAATTTCTGCTGCTAAAATTATAGCCCACATGTCTTAAAGAAATTATTTTCCAAATCCCCACTTTTTTTTGTTTGATGCAGACATTTACTGAGAACTTTTTTGTCTCTTTCTTTTTTCTTTTTTTTCTCAACATTTACTGATGTTCTTCATCCCACTCTTTTTTTTTTTTTTTTTCCTAGGCACCAGCTGTACTATTTCCTATTTTTAATTTGTCTCTTTTAATTAAGTAATCCTGTTTGAATCTGATTTTGAAAATGACATCCTGCCTTTGAATATAATTTTTACTTTTTGGGGACTGGTTTTAAAAGCTTCTTTCTAAGTCACTACCATGAAAGTATTAAGCTGATTTTTTTTCTCTTACTAACATGAAGGTAAAGCTTCAAGCTTCTTCTGGAACTTTGTGTGACCTTTTATGCTTTTGATGTTTTTTATATGCTTAATGTTAGCGGGCTTTATATCTTTGTTTCCATAGGGAGCATAGATCTGTGAAAATTAGTGGGGGATTAAAGAGGTTTATTGCTCTCTTGTGATTATTCTTTTGGAAACAGTGATTATATTTTCACCACAACTTGAGCCATTTCCTGTTTTTCAGGAATGTCATTTGTTTCACTTAACTGTTCCTTTATGGTTTTATTTTTTTTTTTCAATTATACAAGGCAGATCAGTTCTTCTCATTGTTCAAACTCCTTCTGCATTTGTTGCCTGTTTAGGATAAAGCAGTTCTCAATTTGGGCTTTACAGTTGTGCTCCATTTATTGCAGCAGTTGTACAGAGTGTGATCCTCTCTTCTCATTTAAAAATTCAGACCTAAATCCATCACAATTTCCTGAATGCTCTAAAGCCTCTGTTGGACTCAGAGGCTTTGCTCTCATACAGAACAGTTAGTCTCAGCCAAACTCTACACTTTTTAGAAATGTCTTTTACATGGGAAATGTCTGCAAATTTTGGGAAAAGTTCTAAATCTGGGTCATACTCTGGCATTCACTGGGTGAACAAAACCTGCTGAGCTCAGCAGGAAAGGAAAGATGTGCAGAAGATAAAAGTTTTTAGCTTTTTCTGCCTGTATTTCTAGTGAATGTTGATTTTTTTTTTTACAAATTTTATTTAAAATGTCTATTTTGATTCAAATTTTCTGTAAGTTTTTTAGGACTGAAATGGGGAGAGGTCCATCAGAAAAGCCTAAGGTGGCAACACAACTTCTACTTTTTAGGGATCAGGTATATCATGCATCTCTCCTTGCTGTGTTGGGGTTGTGGGTTTTTTGTTTGTTTGGCTATTTTTTTTTTAATTGGAAAAAGGGGGAGAAAAACCAAGCTATTCTTGACCAGACTGAAAATCTCAGGCTGTGTGTGCCTATATGATTTACACTAATTTTGACAATTGATTCTGAGTTATATGGGTGTGGCCCAGCCAGCTGATCGACCTTGGTAGGGACTATTCTAGAGTAAAAAATATTGTTTAAGTGTGGATAATCTACTTCTTCTGTTGAAATGGAAAGAGCAGCTGCTTTGAGCTAGTCTGATTTGATCCTCAGAACCAAGCGAGCCTGCTGATTCTGATCAGCAATGCTGGCAATAGGCCCTGGCACACAGATTTCAACAAATACCAGTTGCTGAAGCAAAATGATGGTGCAGTGTAAGAAAGCATGTGGTGTACAGTGACAATCATCGTAGTGTAGTGAAGTTGTGGAATAGATTTTCACAGGAAAAATGCTTGTGTAAGCCTCAGTAGATATCCATGATAGACACAGAAGTCTCATGTCTTTAACTGAAAGAATGGACAAGAACAAGATTGATGTAGGTTGGTGGTCCCAGATTTCCTCTGCCATAAATATAGTGACACAATTTTTGTTGGTAAATGTCCCATTTAGGACCTTGAAGCTAAAATACTATTTTAGAGCTGAGAACAGTATGGTACAGTTGTGATGTACCCAAAAATGCAAACATAGCATATGGCAAAACAGAGTTGAAGAAAGAATCAATTGAGACCCAGTATTTTAAGTAGATTTAAAAAATAAGCATATTCTGCTGATTATGAATGGTAGCATAGTTATATTATTTTTTGTATTTTCTAATTTTTGAATGGTAACTCTTTGAAAAACTTCTTTGGAATGTCTCTTTTATGTTTATTATATTATAATTAATTTATAATAAAATAATTTTAGGAAGTAAATTAGTACACAGGAATGCTCTTTCCTATCCCTTGTCTCTGTATATTTTTTATCCTTGTAATAATAGGAGGGACTAAGGAGGAAAAAAATTTAAATCCTTACTGGCTAAATTTGAAATATGGCTTTACTGTTAGGATAAACCTCCAGAAAACAACCGTTAGTTCAGAAAATACAAAATCATTTCATTGAGCTAATTAAATGTCAGCAGTGTTGTTTTGTTTTAGTTATGAAAAATATTATCGATTAAATCTCCATGTTCTACACTGTTTGAAAAAGTTCAGTTGTAAATTAATCTTCCCCTGTCTGGGTCAGTAGTTCAAATGTAGCTGAAATTAGCAAACATTGTACTCATTATTATAATTGTTAGAGCCTCTATGAAACTAAAGTATATTGTAAGTCTGTTTTCCAGTTTGAACATTTCTAAACTGTGAGATATACAGTTTGTTTGGATTATTTAAAAAAAAAAAAAAAATGGAATGGGTTTAGAGTCTGAATCTCTTCTTCCATTCACTTTATTTTCCATTTCTTAGGGATGCAATTATGGGGAAGTTTATACTGCTGGTCCTCATACCATATTTTTTGCTTGATTACAGAGGTTATGCCAGTTTCCAGTACTGTCAGTTTGACAAATGTTCACTCTCTGCCCACAGTCTTGATTACTTTCTTGCTTTCAGCAGCTGCACAGGTCCCTACAAATTCTCAGCTGCACTTTATTCCATCAAGAGTTCATCAGCCTCTTGAAAAACAAACCATGCCTGACCTTCTGTGCTTATCCAGATTTATTTACATAATGGTGAAATTCTGTACATAGTTATGAATGTGTTTATATTTACCAACATGACAGCATTGTGTTACTTACATAGATCTGAACTTTCCTCAGTTTTTGCTTGATTGTATTCTTCCTATTCTCATGGTGGACTAAAATTCAAAAGAACCATAGCAGAGATAACAGGATGAACAGAAACAGTTCACAGAAATGATTCTCTAATGACCAAAATAATTTTCTATTCAAATATGGTCACTAAGGGCAAAGCCAAGCTGATCACATAATAAGTCCTGGACAGAAGGCTGCTTTGCTGATTCAGGTCTGCTATATGTATGTGTCATGAGACTAGATACAGTTTCACATATCACATATGACTTAGTGTCATGTCACCTAAATGTTCTCTCTCTCCTCTTAAAAACTCACCCTTTGATCTCACACTCTCTTTCATAATTTTTTCTCACTATTGATCCTTATCACTAAGTCCTTAAAAAACAAAATGGTTTACATAATTAATTCATAATCTCTTCATCCTTTCCAGTACAGAAAGTCTTCCCTCTAGCTCAAGTTTTCCCTCGCTGTTAGTCTGTACTTTTTTCAGCAAAATTTCAGGATTTCTCTAAATCTTGACTTCATCCAGTCATTTCTCCAGTAGCTCTATTTCTTACATACTACATGCCATATGCATTTTTTAAATATTACCTTTCTCCAGGTTATATTTCTTTATCCCTTTATGAGTCTAATTCTCCATATGACAAAATTCCTTTCATTAGGTGTCTCTTTTCTTCTTCCTTAGCTATTTTATTTAGAAATGAACACGTGTCTAGGTGCAGAATAATGCCATTGTAAGGGATAACTGCTGAAGAACAACATTCACAGACACCTGCACACTCAATAGACATCTGGGAAACATCCAACGCCAGAAGGAAAGTGAAAGTGTCTAACTTAACCCTTCACTCAGAGTGCTGGGCTCTCTCTTAGCCAAAAGAAAAGACTTCTCTTCCAGTGAATCTGCGGCAAAGTACCTTTTCTTGGAAACACTTGCCTACAGACGCATTTAGTCTTTCTAATGAGTCTAGTCCTTCGTGTATATTCCTTTTTGCCTCTCACTTTACTTGAATGTAGGGGATTTAAGCACAAAAACTCCTGTTTCAGCTACATTTCCTGTTTTTGCTCTTCATTAGGCTGCATACCATGGCTGAAGGAGCTTGAGCTCATTATTAGTGCTTCATTTGATCATATGGGGACATTTTTAATTGATCCCTAAGGGATTGTTCCCAAGGCATTATTTACCCAAGTACCAATAGTATACTGACAAATCATACTGTTCACTTGCTTGTTTCTATTGCTGAGAGAACATGCACCTCATAATTCTTCTATTTATTTATCATTCCTGGTTGCTGACTTACCATGAAAATAATTTTTAAACTTTCAGATTACAAATGTAAAATTACTGTTATGAACTCTTTCAGTGAAAGACTTTAGGATGCTTGACAAATCTTTGTACTATAACTGGGGAAAGGTTATACAAATTAAAAGCTTTGCACTAGTTTACAGCTCCCATTCAGAGAATCACTAAGAAGAGAATAGAGAAATACACTGGAATGTAATAGTTTATGAGTCAGAAGACTGGAGTTATAATCTATTCCCCACCATCTAACCTGGATGTTGAGAGGTCACCTAACCTTTAGAGGTAATTTTGCTCATCTGTGCTTCAGACACTTTCATCTCTGTAAAGAGGATATGATGTTTTTCCTTTCTGAGATTATCAAATAGACAAGTTTGCATGAAACATTCTTTGAATGTGGTAGGAGAGTTGTAGCTGGAGGTTAAAAATATTTCAACCTCTGCATGTCTCAAAGTACCTCCAAAATGCAAATATATAGGAAGACATGAAAACTAGGTTAATGAGTTTGTCTTTACCGTGAAGGTAAATATAATTATTTTTGACACATATAAATGAAAATGCTTTCCTCAAACCTGTTCAGTGCCCATTTTTTATTATATTTCACTCCTGTACACCCCTCCAGACAGACACTCTGGGATGTAAGGGTAAGCATCCCCCTTGTCTTAGTCTTTGGACAGCATTTTCACCATGCTTCCTGATGCTGCCCCAGGAAACTTGCACGGGGAATAATGTGGGGCTTAAAGTTGTAGAGTCTTTTCATTTTGGCTTGACATAATGTTAATTAGCACTGACTCTTATGAGGGTTTATTAGGTCAGACATAGGGCTACGGCTTCATGTTGATCTTCATTGGTTTATATCACTGCACACTCCCCTGCATCCTTTTGTCCTCAGAGTTCTAATGATAAACACACAAAAAGTAATTCAGAGTATTGAACACTTACCCTGGAATGAAAAGAGTAGTCTATAGTAGGAGTAAGGGTTTATAGGGGATAATCAAGCAACTAAAACTACCTCAGGTATTCCATCAAGTTATTCACTGTAGCGCAATAACCTAAACTTTCTGGACATATTTCTGAAGTTGATAGCAGAACATAGCCAAATCTGATTTCTAGTCTAATGCAGTCAAAACTTCTGGTGCATCCAGGTCCTTGAATGTTATTTACAAGGTCAGGAGGAGGAGAATCGCCTCTCTATAGTGCATTCAGTTTTACTGCCTTCAGCTAATTTCGAATTAGCATAATGATGGTTAAATGAGCAGTTCTGATTTTAACACTTAACTAGTGTTATCTCTGCAATTCCCATTCTCCTCCTAACAAAGACTGAAAACTATGCCCACAGTGCCCTACCCTAGCTGGTTATCTTGAAAACTTTCAAAGCTACAGATCAAGCTCTGATAGTCACTAGATAAGCATCAGGAGATATCTTTATTTCCAAGACTGAAGGAGCTGTATTGATAACTTGAGCAGAATACATAAATTTACTCACATAAAACTTGCCCTACACTGATAACTTAATATTTTCCTACTACATCCGTTATTTCCTCAGACAACATTTGGACAAAATATTGTTGAAAGATGTAATGGCACAAGTTCCCAATTCTCTTTTGTTCCAGTGTTTTGAAGGAACACACACTGTGCTATGTTAGGACTATCAAGGAAAGGAAAAAATTCCAAATAAAACAAACACCAGAAAGAATCTATATTCACTCCACTGCCTTCACATTTTTTCACCATAAAAAAATAGCCAAAATACCTCCTTATTTTATTCCCTTATTTATTCTCAGTAGTGTCCTAAGTCACACTCTCACACACTGACGGAACTACTTCATATTCATTTAGTATGAAACTGAACATATTTCCACTTTAAAAGTAACAAAATGTAGACATGCACTGCAAAGAGAAACCTCACAACAGGAGCACAATACTCATAGTTCACATTTTGTACATAAAACTGACTTCAGATCAGAAAAATTAACATTAGAAAGTAACCACTTACATATCAATTCATTATATCACAGAAGTCTGACTACAGCACATTTTCTAAGTAACATAATCATTCAGCCTCACTCACAATCTGTTATGCCTGTTGCTTTTTGATATGACCTACCGAGTGCTTGAGTTTTCCTTATGTCCTGCAATTTTTTTTTAAAGATTACTAGAGCACTTTTATCATGAGCAAAATCAAATTCAAAACCTGGTTTATCACTTTCCTAAGTGACTAAGTTGGTTTTCAGCTGTTTGGAGACATTTCATTTATTTCTGTCTCCAAGGACTGTATGGTCTCTAGTCAGCTTCTAGCTGATCAAAGATTTGGATTACTGAAAGCATCCTTTCTGGTGCATGAAATACAAAATTTAATCAGACACCTTTTCTCTCTGTGAAAAAGTGAGATGGGAGAGTTTCTTTCTGCCTTTAAATAAATAATTTAAATTCTTTGCTTTAATTTATTTCCTTTAAAAATGTTTTCATCATATACACATTTTTCATAGGAAATGTTGGAAAGCCAAACATTTCAAGGCTTACCAAGGTTATAAGTAGAAAATTTTTTGTGACTTTAATTTTAATATGAACAGAGTTTTTTGGATTTGAATGTCACCTTGTCTTATTCGTGATAAAAATTCTACAACACTCTGCAAACATATTGAAAAGATTTAAAAATGACTATATAGAAATATATATACAGTAAATCTATACACGTACTGTATAGAGAGTATATTTTTATTTTCACTGCTCAAACTAATTCAGTTGCAAAAAAAATGATGTTCTTTTTAAGTAGCTTTAAGAACTTGAGTTTTAACAGAAACAAAGTAAAAGGCATTTATTTGGGAACTGTGACTTTGGGTTTCAATATCATCACTGGGCCTCATCTATGGATTGTAATGTTAGGTATGAAAGTGGTTTATAGGACTAAGAGATTCGTTATACTCTTTAGCACTCAGATGATCACAAATCTGTTAAAATGATCTTGACTTTACAACACAAAACATACTTTAGGAGGTCAGCCTTGGATTCTAGCTGACACACGTAGAAGGAAAACATCACAAAACAAATGCACAAACATTCTTTTTTCATCAGGCAATGTGAACAGGTCGTGAAAGTATCATGGCAGAATATGAATTAGTAATGCTTTACAGTTAATTTCAATGAATTCTAGTGCCAATCTGTTGACTCTAAGTCTTGGATATAGTCACAGTCCAGGGCCAGTCTGGTGTCTCCAGCTGAAGAAAAAATCTGGAGGTGGAAGATAGTGCTTTCATAAACTGTTATTTCTCCATCATTTGCCCTTCACTGTTTGCTTTTTTATATTGAACTAACAAAACTTGAATCAGAAATATTTTCAAGTTAGGAAAGGTGCTTGGTAGAAAGTATGTTTTTAATCACTCCTGTGAGATAAATGGTCCTTGCTGCAACCCTAACAATTGAACTAAAGTCACCAAGGTAGATTTGTTCAGTTGAAAGAGTATTGAACTCCTATAACCAAAGCAAGAGCATGAACATCAAAAATCTGTGACAGAGCAGAGTGGGAGTAGGACACTTTATAATAATCAGAAATTAATGTCAAGTGTCACTTGCTTTCAGGTGCCCTGAGGAAATTCACTTTTGACGTATTCAGAAATTTGTTGTTGATAGTTTATTATTTTTTATTACAGTTAAGGTAGCATTGATTTTTTTTTTTTTTTAATATAGACAGTAAAAGACTTGATATACATGGTAGGGAAGTCTTGATATGCACAGTAATCTGCCCAAACTCATAGCAGAAGCATAGATGGCCAGTGTGACCTAATAGCACTGGACTAAGGCAACACAAATACAGGATTAAAAAAAAAAAAAAAAAAAAAGGAGATTTCTGAATAATTTGCTGTAGGAGGAACAGAAATTTTTAGTTTGGTCCCAGGTGCCTGATTCCATGTAACTGTTTCAGAAGACAGTTTGGACGTGAGCTGCCTTCCTCGAGCAGCCAGTGGCCCTGGAAACCAGCAGTGTAGCCAGGCAGGGAGCCCCAGGGGAGACAAAACAGAGCAAGAGCACAGGCTGACTTCCATCAATGATTAAATGGAAATGGCTCTTTCTGCCATTTTTGGTCTCTCTATAAAGTCTGACCAAACCATTATGAATAATGAGATTTTGCAGATTACATTGCCTACAAAAATCTGACCTTTTTCTAGTTGCCAAAAATTAAAGTTCAGTGTCAATGACAGGTGAAATGGAGGATTCTCTTATTTCACTTAAGTCCTGTTCTCACATTTTTTACCTAAGTGATTCAAGAAATGTGCTTAATCCATCATTAACTGGAATTTTAAAAGCAGAACATGGTGTATTTGCTAAAAAAGAACTCTTTCCATGCTTCTCAGTGATTTTAAGTTATTTATGAACACGTCTGTATAACTAAATTGACTTTTTCAGTCATTTCTTTCCTACTCAGGGTATTTTACAGAAGTCCCTGTTCTACTGGACCATATTACATATTAAATTGTCTGACTTGATATGGAAATTACCATTTTTCACAGTTGGTAGCCAGTGATTTGTCATTTTAGCCATCCCAAAACCACATGTAGAATAAACTGATAAATGAAAACCAGAATCACGTATGGTACATGGCTTGTGTTATTCCAGTGTTGAGTGTAAGTGTGCATTTTGAAGTGATAACTTCAGAAAATTCCTGATTTCACGTGGTTTTTTCCCATTATTTATAGCTTCATCCACCCTCCAAAGAGTACACACAAACAAACATGATGAAACATGTCTACTTTTCCCTTTTTGGTCAACATCTGTATTACAAATTTTTGGCAGTTATCATGCCCATTCTAGTCATGTGGCATACCTTTGTGCCAAGGTATTGACCTGTATGTGCAAAACCTACTTCTGTAGAAAATAATTCTGACTAAGGTCATACTGACAAGCAGAAAAGCAACACAAAATTATTTGTGGGCATAAATATAAGCTCTGATAAAAGACCATTTAGTACAAATAATTAGTGAGGCATTCTTTCTATTCTAACTGGAAATGAAGCTACTTATTTTCAAAAGAAAAATACATCAATTATTGATGCGTGATTATTATTTTTAAAGCAGAATTATTTCCTATCATTAGCATTTATCCAAAAGTCATTAATTTTAATATGTATTTGGGTGACGGTATTTGAATTGTAAATAATTTTGCATTCACCACATTTTAACCACATTTTGCATATTCATGAGACAATTTAGTCAAAAGATGTAGTAGGGCATGCATTGCTTTAGGATATAGTCACATTAGGTAATTCTGTGGCACTGTGTTGCCTAAGGCTTCACCTACTTCATTTAGCAACCAGTAACATGAAAGATCCCATGCACCAGTGTCTCATGTAATTGAGATGAAGAGGCCCTAGTGAAAGCACTTCATGAACATATTCCAGTTAATATTTTCACATATGTTAATCCAATCTTTATGCAAAACAATCAATCATAGAGAAACATAATAAAACCGTGACTGAGAAAAAAAGTAGAACATCTTTGTTTCGTGATTTTTAATTTTTAAACTGAAGTAATAATTTCGGTATGCTAGATGAGATGTTTCACCATGCTAGAAATAATTTGTCTTTGAAAAGGGAAAGTAATGATCTCTGCGGGCATCTGTGTGCTAGATTGTCACTAGTCCTCCAGGATATCACAGGCAATTAAAGGCTTTAACCCACTAACCTATACTTGTACCATCTGTTTCAGATCTCAGTCTCTTAGAGCATACTTATAAAAAGGAGATAGGTATGAAAGGGACAGAGCAGGATCTTTACATTAATTCATCAGTGGTTCTGTGCTGGCATGCTTTATTTTTCTCTTTGGTACCTCAAGTTCTGAATCTAAATTTGGCATGTAATCTATTCTGACAAACTCATTTTTAAGCTTATTATGGGTGTGTAATAGAAGGGTTAACTTTGCTCATAAAATCTTATGTGTACGAGGGAGTCAGAAATTTTTGTTGTAATTAAACAAGATAAGTTTCACAGACAGCTTGCTAATCAAGCAAGTGTCAGTAAACAAACAAGTATCAGTATCAGTAAAATTTACAGCTGGTAAGAACTGCACCTTTCATCTCTGACAAGTGCCAGATGACCACTTAACGACCCACGAACTCAAGCCACAAGCAGATTTACATCCAAAAACCCGGGACTTGAGAATGTATAAAAGGAGCATTTACTACATTTTCAGTGTGTTCCGAGGCGGGGCACCAGCCCCCCAGGCCACCCAGCGCTATTTTGCTTTATTATCGCTTGCCTAATAAATTTATCAATATTTAACTGGAATTGAGCTGTCTAAATTCTTATACTAACTTAGAACAGGTGGGTTGCAGGGTGCTGATTTACCCCCAGAATGAGTAGACTGGTCTTTAGAAAAATATCAGACAGCTGAAATGACAAACGTATTTCGAATCATCCCCATGAAAAGTAGTATAAGGAAAGAAATGGTGGGCAAATTGTTTTATGAAGTCTATCACTTGTTATTAACAGTGCATTTCAAACATCCAGAGACACCAAAGATGAAGAACACAAAAATTATCCTTGAAAAATGCATCCCAAAAAAGAGAAAAGTAGGCCGTCTAAACAACATACTAAGAAGGAAGTAAGTATATACAAAACAGTGGCAACACTCTGAAAAATGTAAAACCTCACACTTTTTGAATTTCTAGTGAATATAGAAGTCAATTAAGCCATACAGAAATTGTAATGGTACATCAGGAAGTGTTGTTAGATATAAATGGAAAAGGCTGTAGATGTTACTCAGACTTTAGTGAAGCCTTTGGCGCTTTTTCCTACAGCATTCTCCTGGAGAAAATGGCTGTTCATATCTCATAGGGTAGTGTCCTTTGCTGGATGAAAAACTTCTAAAATGTCCAGGCCCAGAAAGTTGAGGTGAACAGAATTTAGTCCAACTGGCATCTGTTCATTAGTGGTGTGCCCTGGGGCTCAGCATTGAGCCAGTTCTGTTTAATGCCTTTGTCAGTGATGTGGATGAAGGGACTGAGTGTACCCTCAGTCAGTTCACAAACAATACCATGTTCGGTGGGAATGCTGATTTGCTGCAGGGCAGGAAGGCTCTGCAGAGAGATCTGGACAGATGGGCAGAGGCCAGTTGTGTGGGATTCAACAAGCTGAAGTGCCAAGTCCTGCACTTCGGTCTCAATAACCCCCAGGCAGTGCTATAGATTTGGAGCAGAGTGGCTGTAAAGATGCCCGGAGGAAAAGACCCTCCCTGGGTGTGCTGGTTGGCAGCAGCTGAACATGAGCCAGCAGTGTGCCCAGGTGGCCAAGAAGGCCAATGGCATCTTGGCCTGCATCAGAAATAGTGTGGCCACAGGGCCAGTGCAGTGATTGTCCCTCTGTACTTAGCACAGATGAGACTGCACCTTGAATCCTGTGATAAGTTTTGGGCCCCTCACTACAAGAAAGTCATTGAAGTGCTGAAGTATGCCCAGAGAAAGGTAGCAAAGCTGGTGAAGGGTCTTGAACATGAGTATTAGGAGGAGCAGATGAGGAAGCTGGAGGTATTTAGCCTGAAGAAAAGGAGGCTTGGGGGAACATTATTGCTCTCTACAATAACCTGAAAGGAGTTTGTAGAGAGGTGGGGTCGTTCTCTTCTCCCAGATAACAAGTGATAGGATAAGAGGAAACAATCTCAAGTTGTGCCAGTGGAGGTATAGGTGGGGTATTAGGGAAAAAAAATTCTTCACTGAAAGGCTTGTCAAGTACTGGAACAGGCTGCCCAGAGAAGCAGTCAAGTTACCATCCCCAAAGGTATGTAAGACCTGTAGATGTGGTGTTTAGAGGCATGGTTTAGTGGTTGGACTTGATGATTTTAAGGGTCTTTTCCAACTTCAATGATTACATGTTTCTATGAGAGGTGAGCCTCAGAATCACAAATATTTCCAGCCAAGTATAGTCTGTCACACATCAGGACTGTAAAGGTGGTAGTTACCAATACTGTACAGCAACAATACTGACTAAACTTTATGACTCAAAGCTTCAATGAGGAGGAAGATCATTACCAATTGTTTAAGATTCTTTCTTGATTTCTCAAAGTTACCTACAGAATTTATTAGTCCTTGTTTATTATTATTGCATAATCTTAACTAGATTTCCTGAAGCAACTCAAAGTCACTTAGAAGAAGGTTTACAGACACTCTCTCTAACTGTGGTCCTTGATAGTGCACAAAGGCAGAAATAATATACAGATATTTTACTTACAGCATGGTATTTGTGCATTTGTTCTCTGTAGGCTATGTTACAGTTAGCATTATGTGCTGAAAGGAAAAAAAAGGCAGCGATGAAGAAAAAATGGTAAGGACAACATAGACACAAATTAGAATTTTAACATTCTTCAAAGTATATTTTTCTGACATTTTATGCAGTACTCAGAAACAAAAAAAAAATCAGATTGAGGAATATTTTCTTAAATATTGATGGGTTAGTCATTACTAACAGTATGCAAATGCAACCTCTTCTTGATTAGCAATTTATTCATGACCCAGTCTTGTTTGCATGCAAAATGTCTAATCATTCAAAAACATTTTTTGATAATTCCTGCCAGATATTCAATTGCTTTCAAAATATTCCCTTTAAAATAGTTAAAGATTTTTCAATGGAATGATTTCCTAGTGAAAATGTACTTTCTATTTAATCAAATTTTATTTAATGGCCTTGTCCATTAAAATGTCATTTGGCTCATGAAAACAACTTTATGTAAAGAAAACTTCAAATTGAACCTCTTTGCTGCAGAATTAACCACAAATAAACTGTTCTAGATCAGTTAAAATAAAATAACAAAGAACTAGAAAAAAAAATCTTCACGCCTACCTCTAAGAGATAGTTCCCCTAAGCCTTTATATTCCCTCCCTTCATTGCCTTGCAGGAGATGTAATTTAGATATCCCTTTTCTCCTTAAGAGCCAGGTCTCCCTAAGGACTTGGAAATTCAGGTGCAGGTAGCTTTCAGACTTTTGTCACCTCCGTTGTCTGATGATAAGTATAGCTTCATCCCACTCTTAATGCTGCTTTGAAGAACATTTTCTAAGCTTTAGCACCACCCACTCTCTTTTTGCTACTTGTTCCTTTCCAGTGAATCAAGCATAAGCTTCTTTCCTCACTTTTCAAAGACCTTCACAGCTATGTCCCTCCTTACATATTATCACCTTTCACTCATTACTGGCTACTTCTTATGCCTACTGAGTTCTGCTTATGCCTGCCTCTATTGATCATGTGTTACATTTCAAGTACTTACAGACACTTTCTCACACTTGGGAGACCATGTCTTGAGAAGTAGAAGGACAAACCACTCGTCATCTCTCAAAATTATTTCCTTCAATGCAAATTCTAATAAAAAGCTTGAAAATAACACTCCTGATGATTTGTCAGTGAAGCTTCCTAATAATCTTTATGTTCTCATTGTTCCCTCGATCTGCCCATACCCATTCATCTTACATTTAGACTGTGCTGGCTTCAGATAAGGTCCTTGTGCAGTTTTAACAGTCTGCTTACCTATCAAAAGTGTTAGTTCATGACTATGGTTCCTACGTCCTAGTATGATAAAAAGACTAAATGGGAAAATAATGAATAATCCATTTTAAACAAGAAGTTTAAAACAATTAATTACCTAGTCAAAGATTTCCTGAACTCTTGGAGGTACACAGATATTTACATATATTACTCAACTGATTCCTGAATAACTATAACAACAAAAAATACGAACATGGATTAATTCATCTTTTTTGATCCAAAATCAGTGGTTTCCATCAGCCCTGGTTTTCCTCTTAATTGCTAGTGTGCGCAATGGAACATCAGTTAGGAAGCACAAAGATTCTAAACAGGATAAAACAAAGCAGATGCAGGATTACTTTTTTAGAGATTGGGCTACCAAACCTTTGTTCCTTTAAAGAGTGAGTATGTTTTCCTTCTTGTAATGTCATTAATGATGTTGTTTTTACATGCAAATCAAGAAATAATTAAACTTCTCTCATTTTAACAACAAAGATCTGATAGCAACTGGTAATATACAAGCTGGATTAGAAACAAAAAGCCTAAGTAAGTGAAGCAACAGACTTAAGTTTACAAATTTCAAGGTGTAATTAAATAAAACTAGAATTGAGTAAATGCTAAAAAGTTATTTGCAGGCCTATTTATTCCCATTGTTAGTGAATTTTCTTTAAAGGTATATTCATTCCTTTATGTTTTCTTTCTTCCTGTGTTCATTTGATAGAGTTCCAGCATCATGAAGACTCATGAACAATTAGTGTAAGGGTAGCCTTTACCTAACTAAGAACAATACCAATTAGAACCAAGGAAAATAGTAATTAGACAAAAGACTGCAGGAAAAGCCAAAAAAAATTATGGCTATTACTTGCTAAATTAGATAACTATTTTACAAGTTACCCCTAGAAGAATGCCATTAGCTATATGGAACATTTTATACCATAGGCTTCTTCTATATGTCTTAAAAGATGAGTTTCTCTCACTCCCTAGAAACCTTCAGTAATTTATTTTCTCAGACACTGAAACCACAATTATTTTTTTTTTATAAACAGATCCTTTTTAAGAAAAAAGGAACTTGATTGCCTCAGTTATTACCAGTAAAGTACATTATTTAAAGAATGAATGAAGATAAAGAAAATTAAAGTATGTTAGAAACATTTCCAGCATCTTCCCAAATTAATGTAATCAATTAATTAATATTTTTTATCTGGTTGATGAAATTGCATCTTCAAGAGATGCTATAAGATTGCATCTTGTAATCAACAAAAACACTCAATTTTTTTAAAAGGCAGGAAATTTCTGCACTGCATACATACCATCATTATATTTTGAGCTGTGGAATGATTAGAAAACCTTTTAATGTGATCAGAGTTTTCTTTAAAGCAGTCACAGTTTATCTCAACCTCCTGAGTTATATTCATTCATCCTCTCAGCAGTGGAGAATTCACAGAAACAAACACCACTTCAGATGCAAAAATGTAAAATGGTATGGAAACAGTTCTATTCTAAATTCACATCTGTAATTCTGTAGAGTAAGCATTTTTCTTCCTGCTGAACCCTCATTCAGCTCCTAAGTTACTGTGAAGTAAGCACTTCCAAGTCCTGGAGAAATTATTCACCTCTAACCTTGACATTCTGTGCATTCAGTGCAATGCAGGTTTTCTGTTTAATAAAAGTCAAATTGGATTTTTTTGTAAATATGTAAAAACCATATATTAATCCAAGAAGGCCATTACAATCTGCATGAGTTTCCATCAAAAACATTTAAAGTTCATTAATTATAAGCATTAGTATAAACAACAGTATATATAAGATCTTAATATCTTAGGGAATAATCAAATGCCTTTTCAAGACAAAGATCCACTTGCACAGAAGGATTAATATTACATGTACTGCTTACAGATACAATTTGCATCAAAGTATTTTACATCCTCCTAGAACTCAGAGATGGTGGAAAGTCTGACTTAAATATATGTAGAAAACTTATCTTTAAAATAATCATTTCAAAGTAATAACTGGTTGAAGAATGACAGCTTTGTGTTACTGCATTTGGTATTCAGTGAGCAGTCATCCTGTCACAGCTGGCAATGCTGACTGATAAACGTTCAAAAGAACCTAGAAGAATATTGACAAACCCTCAACTTGTGTGTAATATGGAGATAAGGACAACAAAATTATATTTACTTACGCTCCTGGTATAGCATGAAGCTTCATAAAATAGAGAAACTAGTTTTTACTACCTCGGTGCACAGTTTTTTAAAAATTTATTTACTACTATGCACTGTAAGGTTCAACTCCTGTTCAATGATTCAGTGCCAGATAAAATTACTAATCTCCATGAGAGCAGGGGGAAAGAGACAAAAAAATAACCACCTAACAGCAAGCCTCTTCTCCCTCGCCTCCAAATCCAAGCTCCATCCTCCCATGAATACAACAAACAAACAAACAAACAAACAAACAAAAATAGAAAAAGAAATAGGCATTGTGTTTTCTCTGCAAAGGACTGTTCTACAGGAATTCCAGGATGAACAAAGCCACTGAGTCTGTGTGCTGTAGTTGTTGTATCTATAACATCAGTATAGAATGAAAGAGGACAGAATGTATCAGTATAGAATGAAAGGGAATGAAAGAGAATAAAATTCTCTTGACATGTGGTAAAATGATTCCTTTAATAAATTATAGGAGCTTTTCAGTTGAAGACCACATCTAGCTTTGTAACGAATTACTCTGCAATTTGTTGGACTTGCAGATTTAAAATCATAAATGAGGGTGATTTTATCACCAGATGCAAATTCCGGGGGCAATCAGAGTTCCATGTAATTTGAATGGAAATTATACAAGAACATCTTCATATAATTTATTTCTATTTTAATATTTTGCCTCCTGGATATAATTAAAGACAAAGACCCACAGCAGGAATTTACAAATACTAAAACTACATTACAAACATTTATAGACAATATTTTCAAGTCTTTCTGTTGACTTCAATAAACTTTTTAGTTGTCTTTTGCCATTTAAAGGAGTAAGCACCATTTTTCTTTTTAGCATTTGTCCAACAAATTAGATGTGTTCAGTTTTGCAGAACTTTATGGCCAACCCTACATGGTTTCAAAGTCTCTTGTGAATTAATGTTTTACTGCCCAAGGGACTACTTAGGAACATGGGCTTCAAGAATGTGACTTTCTTGATAATGTGCTGGGGTTTTTGGTGCTGGAGGCACCTGCTTTTTCCTACAGAGATTTGAAATATTTGTGTTTTATCCAAATTGTGGGGGAAAAAACCATCTTCTTAGAAATTGAATTTGCCTTCTCTGTGCAGCTGAATTGAGGGTTTTAGATATAAAGCTATAGGATGTTTTTTCCATAGCACAGATCATTTCTGAAGTTCTACCTAGTTCATACAGCTAATTTATTCTTGTGAATCTTTTTATGGGTAAGGGCAGGCTGGAAACATAACCAGTGAAAAACCTGTCTTTTTTTCTCTAATTTTTTTCTCATAATTTGGAATCTAAATCTTCTCAGAGATGTATAATGTACCTTTTAAGGATGCATAAAAGAGCCAAATTTTGCCTGGAAGCCATGTAATACTGCCGGATGTACAACTCATATATCCTGCCTATAGGTGAAGTTTATTAATTCAGCTGAGCTCTAAGAAAAATTTTCAGAGCAAATCTCACTTTGGTCAAATTTCCTGAAGGTGCAGCAAGCTCTTGTCTGTCTGCATCCAAGATCTTCAGGCAAGTGTATAGTTCATCTGGGCTACAATAACAGGCAAGAATATTTCCTGTTAGCCTATGATTGATGAATGTATCTCTAATGTTTTTGTCCCGCTGTAGCATTTTCTCCCCTAAAAGATCTCGTCTATTCAAAGACACTCCTCCTTCCAGGAAGAGAAATAGGCTAATGAGAGATGTACCGGAGAGGACCCACTTGGTCTATCTAATTGCCTGTCTAACACAAGACTCAGGAATAAAGTAACTCGTGTCTAAACTAGGCAGCATAAACAAAGCATTCAATCATCATTTAATTTAAAAATTGTCAGAGGAATAAGAACCTACAATAGCTGTTGGCAAATAGCTTTCATTTAAAAGTGCAAAAGACTAAGTTACATTTGAATATATTATTCTGCTTCTCCTTTAATTTTTTGTGTCTGGTTCTGCCTTCAACTACTAGACTGTGACACCACTTTTACTGGTGTTTTTCCTACTTCAAGAACAGAATTATTTCTAATTTACATTTTAGCAGGCTGAAGTGACTCTGCAGCTTGGACAGATCCCACAGAACAGAGGCAGCCACAGACTGCCTGTGATACCTTAAGAGGAGCAGTGTCTGTCTGGCACTGCTACACACGGACACAGAATCACAGAGTAACAGAATGGGCAAGGTTGGAAGGGACCACAGTGGGCCTTATTGTCCAACTTCCCTATTCAACCAGGGTCATCCTAGAGCACTTTGCACAGGACTATGTCCAGATGTTTCTTGACTATCTCTGGTGGGGGAGACTCTACAGCCTCTTTGGGCAATCTGTCCCAGTTCACTGTCACCTGCACAGTAAAGAAGTTCTTCATATTCATGTGGAACTTCCCATGGACCAGTTTCTGTCCATTGCCTCTTGCCCTATTGCTTGGCACTACTGAGAATAGCCTGGATCCACCCTCTTGACACCCTTCCTTCAGACACTTACGTACTGATGAGATCCTCTCTCAGTTCTCTCTTCTTGAGGCTGAACAGGCTCAGCTCCCTCAGCCTTTCCTCATAAGACAGATGCTCCAGTCCCCCCAATCATATTCATTGCTCTCTGCTGAACCCACAACAGGAGCTCATTGTCTGTTGCACTGAGGAGCCCAAAACTGTGCGCAGGACTTCAGATGTGACCTCACCAAGGCTAAGTAGACACCAAAGGGAAAAATCTGAGGCCAATCTTTAATCAAGTACATATATTTAAGTGTTGAAACAGTAAAACTAAAACATACTTCACCATCACTTGGATATTAGAAAGAAGTTCTTTACAGAGAGAGTGATCAGGCATTGGAATGGCCTGCCCAGAGAGGTGGTGGATTCTCTGTCCCTGGAGGCTTTTAAGACGAGGCTGGATGTGGCACTGAGTGCCATGATCTAGTAATCACAGTGGGGTTGGATCAAGGGTTGGACTTGATGATCTCGAAGGTCTCTTCCAACCCTGTTAATTCTATGATTCTATAATCACTTTGATTTGAATCACCTGTTTCCAGACTTAGTGATCTATGTACAGGTGTTTTCTTTTCAGAGATGCTTTATAATCACTTGGTGATTGGACTTGTTCCATTCTGCAGGGCAACACACCTTGCCAATAATATTGCTATCCCACCCCAAATCAGCATGCGTTGTGATTTGAGACACACATTGTGTTGTATCATGAAACACATCCATGAGGTTCGCAAGTAGAAGGGAACGAAGAGCAAAGAGGAATAAGGAGCATGGGAACAAAAGGGCAGAAAATCGCTCCTTTTCACAGCATATTTTTCGAGTGGAAATTACTTTAGGAAAAAAAAATGTGCATAAGTATAGCATTATCATTTGGTCCCAATGCTTATTTTACGCAAATGAAAATAAATATAAAATATAGAAGGAATGAAAAATCGACCCACCTTAAAGATAGGTTTTTATAGGTACTGTACTTTGCTTTACATATGATTTCTTTTTTTCTGAAACTTTTTCAAAGTATTTCAGAGGAGTAGTCTATATAACTTCAAAATACCATAGCCTGAGAATGTATTAACTAATATCTTTAATATTTTCAACCAGCGGTGTTATTTTGTTGGCCCTTTAACTTCAATGCAAGTAGTTAAAATGATTTTGCTGATGCTTCAGCTGACAGATGTTCCTCAGTGCATGCTGCAGTGATTCCAAAAATTGTCCCAGATTTCTTAAAAGGATGGAGAAATGTGAACAGGAGATTTCTTCATTGCACAGCTGTTAGCGGGTAAAAGACTTGTGTTGCTTTAACATCACAAAATTACTAAAGGCAGATTATTCCCCAAACCTGACACTTGAATACCCTTTTTTCCCCAACAGTTTTCAAGTTTAAAAAATTATGTCAGACAATGTTAGCGGAAATGATAAAAAGCTCAGAAATTGCTGTTCCCATCTGCTACCCTAAAAGGTCTAATGCCACAGACAAAGTACATTGACTTGCCAAAATGCACATTACTCAAAATGGTAAAACCTATAGCTTTTTGAGCAGGGTGAAGGCTTGTGGTGCTGTTGTTCACAAGTGAGCTATGTGCCTGGTACAATCTGGGAAGCAATTAGATTAAATTGTCTGCTTTTTTATTTTTTTGACTTATTCAAAGTTTGTATTTGGAGGCACATTTTTTGGAAGTGCTCACTTATTTCAGTCGGAATTTGCTGTAACTTCATAAATATTGCAACAAACTATAACCATGTGAAGAGCTTAGATTAAAGTTAATGAAAGATAAGCTTATGCTTAATAGATTTAGGATGTTCTTGAAATTAAATATGCATTTGAAGGCACAACAGAGTTCAATATGCAAGTCAAGAAAAAAATTGACTATCTCTTCATCCAGAAATTAAAACTTTTGCTGTAGAAAATATAGATGCACGTAATGCGTATGAGTGGACTTATAATTACTTACTTCTGGAGCTAACCATGTCCTTGCATAAGATGATAATATATATTATTCTAAAAAGCAAAGTGTCTGACATTTTTGGTACTTATAACCACAGATTTAGAACATCCTGGAACTGAAAAAAAAAAAAAAAAAAAGGCTAACATAGAAACTGAAGAAGAGATACTGAGCAACCTTATTTCTTGTACTCTCTGATACTAAAGACTCTGAAGTCTACTGCAGGCCCACATAAGTCAGAACATCACCATCAGCTCTTCCAATTTGTCTCAGCAGTTCTTCCTATTCATAACCTCTAGACTGAAGAATGCCTTAATCAGTCTCCTGCCAATATGGATTTCTCATCTGTATAGGGGTACTATTGAGGAGCCCTTGAAGAATTTTAAAACCCTTATAGGCTAACGAAGGAAGACAATACACCATCAAAGAGGACAAAACAAATCTGTCTTATCTATTTGCTCACCATCGTTGGATAGTTCTTCTGTATTTGTTACATTTTCTCTGTAAGTGAATCATTACATTAAATTAGAATAAAAAATTTATGTATTTGAACCATCATAATCAGCAACTACAATCAGAAAATGTTGTGCAATAACTCTATATACCCTGCCAAGTGCTCAGACACATGCATATACAAATATGTGTGTTCCCCATCGCCTTGTTGCTCTCATGATGAACGACAGTAATATACTTATACTGATTCCAATATAAGAACAATAATGTATCAAAAGAACAAGTATTCAAAAAACCTCTTGGTAACACAACTTTATGCTAATCACTCCTATTCTGTTCATTTATCTGAGTCTACTTTTTGTAAAGTACTATCTTAACATGGTTTTATCAGCCATGAGTGTTTCCCTTTATAAAAGCTAGGCTTACTCTAAATAGACAAAATGTGTGGCAGTAGGAATGAAAAATCATTTCAGAAGCCAGCAAATCATATCAGTTACTCCAGAAAGTAAATCTTGCCAATAAAAAGACTTATTCACTAGAACAATCCCACAGGGGTGTAAGTACAACATTAAAAGCACATATTTTTCTTATAAATCCATCAAGCTCCAGCAGGTTTATAGAAATTAATTGACTTAAACATCAGAGAAGATGCCTGACTTCAGTTTGAGCTCAGTGCACCTCCAAAGGTTCCAAGGTTGCTTGTGGTAAAATTATGCATCTAAAAGTACTAATGCTTCTTATAAGCTTACATGACTTATGAAAATCTTTTGAGAGCTTGCATTTATTCTTCCTATCCAGCACTCCTGTGTTGCTCATTTCTAGACATGAATACATTCCCTAAATTATACACTCGACATCTCTATGTATACATAACTGCAAGTCTTCCTATATATAAATATATATATTTTTATATATATTTTTACAAAGGAAAGTCCAGCCAATAATCTTCTATTTAATATTCAGATGCAAGACAAATTCTAAAATATCTGACAGCCAAGGTCAGACCCAGTCAGTTTATCTAAATCCGGTATGGTAGGGTGGCTGTAGGTCTGCATTTTGCACTGCTGTCAAAATGATGACCATCAACCCAAGAGCAATTATCACCTCATCACAGTTGAGAAAGACAGTCTGTTGTACAAAGAGTCTGGTTTATTTGACTAAATCCAAGTTAAACCTATCTCTGGGGAGCATGGTGAGTATATTTGTCATCATATACCGTAAGTCTATCAGGAAACAATAGCTGGTGTCAGGGAGGTGAATGAAAGTTTTATTGTGAATTTGATTTCCAATAGAAGTTCACAAGAAGTGAGGCAGATATGGGTCTATTTTGTTTTCTTTGTTGTTTTAGATTCTTTTTTAGGGAAGAGCTGAGATTTTTACTACAATAGACTGACCTCAGCTTCATTACCTGGGAATCAAATGTCTGTATCTTAAACGGAGACTAAGAAATGGGATTCCAAACTGGTATATCTTCTTTGAGTCTTGGGCCACCTTTGTTATCATTTCCAAAAGGAGCAGAGGCATCTCTTGGCAAGGATTCTCTCTGCATTTAGATTGTTTTTTAATGTGTGTTTGTCTCTAGTCTGGATAAGCCAGCAGGATAATTTAGAAAATCTGAAAGTAAAATATATTAAAAGTCAAAACCAAAATACTGCATGAACATTGGAAATTTATCAAAAATGTGCACAAAGCATGATGGATAAAAATGGAAATGGATAATAAAATTCGAAAACATTTCTACATAAATCCAAATACTGACTTAGATTTGTGTCTTACATTTCATAGTCCGTCCCATTGCAAAGGATTTGTACAAAATTAATTTTAATGTGATTGAAATATTTACAGAATTAAAGAAAAAATATGTTTGCACTCTTAGTGAAATAACAACATATTATTACTGTTCTTTTTGGCTCACCTTTGGATTGCAAAGCCTGAAAGGTGTTGACCTATAGCACCTGAGCAAATCAAAGCCAACACCATTGTTTCCATCTCCTGTGGGAGGGATCCTGTGCTGGAGCAGGAGAAGAATGCGAGCAGTCCTCCCCCTAAGGAGAAAGGAGTGGCAGACATACAATGAACTGACGGCAACCCTTATTTTCCATCCTGTTGCATCACTGGGGGTAAGAAATAGAGAAAACTGAGAGTAAAGTTAAGCCTGGGAAGAAAGGAGGGATGGAGGGAAGGTGCTTTTTGATTTGGTTTTATTTCTTATTTCTTTGGGTTTCATGATTTCTTTAACTCTGAAGTAAACATATGGGAAAGAAAGCTGGCAAAGAGCACACATCCACCTTCTTTGTCTGCCCATAAGAATTACAACTTACTGGTAAGTTATGTCAAACCTAAACCTTAAATAATAGTCATTGCAAAAGATAATATTTTATGTGAAAGATTTAAAATACATTTTAAAAAACCCAAAACCAAACATCCCCCTGCCACCCACACATATCAGTGCAGTATTCTTATGTAACACAGATTTCATAAATATTGAAAGATAAAAAGTCTTGATCTAAGGAAAGTGGAAGAGAAAGTCTCCTAGGATAGAATAACTTTTGAGAGAGAGATCATAGGAAGAATAATATTTTTATCTTCTTATGTATAGGCTTTGTGCTGAACTGAGAAATGAATCTCACTTTATCCATATACATTTGGATAAGCAGAACTCTATTCACCAGACGATCTGACAAATACAAACATTCTGAATAAATGTACTCTTCTAACTTAAGGGAGAAGAGACCTTCATGCAAGGATTAATTATTTAATGATTGTACCCAGCTTGAGAACCTAAAGTGTTGTTCCTTTGTCACTGTTAGCTATTACAGATGCTAGGATTTCTTTCATAAAAGGAGAGTGGAGAGAGGAAAACAACAAAATGAAATAAATTATTCAGTAAACACGATTGAGGCACAATTATATTTCTTTTTTTGTCATGTCTTTATGCTTTTTTATGTTTTATTTTTTAATTAAAAATATGTATACTTGCAATATTAAGAAGTATGAATTGTTACCCTGTTTAGTTAAAAAAAATACAGCACAAATTTCATGCACAGATTTGATCTCTACACCTACATCCACCCTCAACCCCTAAACAGAAAGAATATGGGGAAAGAGAGGAAAAGAACTAGAACAGTCTGTGTATAAAAAACTTGGCAAAAATCATATTCTCAAGGTAGTTTCTCAATTCTCCCCCCAAGGTAAGAATATGTTTCTTTGTATATTATTCTACCCAATCTTGAAAATACAAGGTCTTTTTATTCATGGGTGCAATGGAAATTTGTTTTAGGGTCAATGTATTTATTTTTCTGTCTTTACACTGGTGTGCACTCATTTATGTCTTGGATATATGCTGCCTAGTCTTAAAAATAATACAAGTTTCTAATTTGTATCAGCAGGAAAAATTCTATGTAAATATGTTACCACAATATAGACTGTTTAACTGGGGCATGCTATGTCACTATAACTCTTTTACTGAGTTGTCTCCTGGGGAACTGATTTAGCTTTCTGATAGTGAATGGTAATATGGTAATAACCACTGCTCAATCAGGACAGTAATTAGCATCAATTCTGTTTAATTGAACTAAATTTAACTAGAGTCAAGTAGTAAAGTACTGATTAACCTCCAAACTATTGATCAGTGCTCCCTAATTCTCCAAAGACATGGAATAATTATATCAATAAATGACATAAATGTTTAACTTTACAAATCAAACAGTATATGGAAATACGGTACAGCATAAATAGTATTCCTACATGAGCAAAAGCAGACCGAATACATTATCTCTGGAGTCACGATTCCTTTTCAAATTTAAATTGTTCGACTAAAATTTACATAGTTGATGTAAATGACTATCTGCAATGGGTTTTTTAGTACCCGTATTTAAAACATCACCCAATTCCACAACGACTTTGAGAGAGTGATGAACTGTAAAAGTATGATATAGATTTTATAATGTCTGAGAGTAATGATACACCAGGGCAGAAAACTGCTTAACATTTGATCTCTTACCGTTCACATCTCTATACCTGTACAAATATTCCGGAGACAAAGGGTTTTTTTTCTTCTGCACAGGATGTTATGGTGGTATATGCTTGTCTCAAAATGTTGCAGATTTTCCCAAAAGCAACAGCTGAGAATTACATCTCTCATAATTATTAGCATCTTTGGTGATTGTGTCATTCAGCATTGGATTAAAAGAGCTCAGCACACTTCATCACATCTTTGCACTGAGTTGCAACTATTTTAAGAGAGTTTTTCTTTTTTTGTACTTCCACAAACCTTTAGACTTGATTATTACTATCCTTCTACTTGTCTTTTGGTGAACTTTCTGTGCAATGTCCACTCAGGCAAGCATCACCTATCAAGAAATGTTGGCTATTCTTTCCATCTAATTGTTATTATTAAATTTTTTTTTTATTTTATTTTCTAGGCTTTTCTTAGCATTTCTTCGTAACAGTTAAAGAGGGTCAGTATAACTGACAATCTTGTTTTATACCTACCCTCAAGTTAAACCAATTTACTCTGCTTATATTTTTTTAATGAGAATTTCCACAGAGATTTTGTATAATTTTTAGAACATTTTCAGCAACTCCATCCAGCTGCAGTTTCTGAATAAGCAATACGATATCAAACGTATAAGTACAATCCATGACAAAATAACTTTCCATCCTTTATACTTCAGTGATTTCATACACAGGCGATAGATTTAACAATATTATTCCTTTTCTGTTGAAACTTCTACTGAAGTTCTGCAGCAATTTTCAGAAGTGATTACTTTTTCTATAATTTTGAAAAGTAACAAGGTTCCTTTGTTACAAATAAGGACAAAAGGAACTACAGGCAGGTGTTCAGCCTTTTCCTGCATAGCTAGGATGTTGGTATACAGCGTGCATGTGTTATGCTTTAATCCCAACCATCAACTAAGCCCCACACAGCCACTCATTCACTTCCCCCATGTGATAGGGAAGAGAAATAGGTGTGTAAAGGAAAGAAAATAACTAACAGCTTACAATGCATTTACTACTGTGTTTTTTGTCACATTTTGTATTGACAGGTCCTTCTCATATGTTCCTCCATATTCCCTTGACTTAATTTTGACATATTCCCAATTTTAGTTTGTCAGTCAAAATGTTCAATCAGCTTCTCTGTGGTCCACTCTTTTTTACCTGAAATGTACTATCCAGAAGAATATCTGTAATCTTTGTAAAGCAGAGAGAAATACTTTCATCTAGTTTACACCATGAGCATGAAAAAGAAAAGTCCACTGCTTTCTCCTAAATGCATGGTGGTTTTTGCTTTCTTTGCAGATTAATCTTTAGTTTGGTCATTACTGGCATAGGATGCTACAATAGTCACATGAACCATCCTTTCATCACACATGTAGAGAGGTTTTTTTGCTGGATTTGCTTTTTCTTTTGTTTTGTTTTCTCCCCCAAAATCTTGGTTTAGTTGAGTAGGTTTTAAATCTATGCAAGTGCTTTTGATCTACTATTTTTCAGTTCATTTTCTTAAATTTTTTTCCGTACACATTGTTCTTACTCTTATCCTTCAGTCCATCCTTATTGTCTTTTCTTTTGCTTTCCTTTCTGTTTATGGTTTACTCCATCAAGGAAATGTGCACTATTAATCCTGGATGGTATTTGCAGTTCATTCTTTATATGTCCAACCCTTCCTTAGCTCATTATGTATCTTATTTGTTTCTATTTCTCTTTCCTACAGACTTTCCCAGTCAGGAATCTTTCATGTCGAATCTCAGACACTTCCTCAATAAGCATGAATACAAACCTATCATAGCAAAAGCGAAAAATATGTTTAAATGATTTTCTTCCAAAACCTTATTCTGGTGTTTACTGAAAAATTTAGCTTGAAATTAACTTTTTAAATTTTGCTAAAGTGTACAATTTGTTGTGGATACTGCAGAATATGACATTTCTGTGAAAAACAAAATCACTGTTACTTATTTTGACTGATTCTTCTTAGCATATTTTAATGCATATGAGTCGTTCAGATATGGGTATTGGCTGGATAGAATTCTTAAATTTAGAAACCTGTGCACAGAAAAAATGAATATTTTTTTTTCTTCTTCTCAGCATTCAGAGTACCAGTTTATATACCTTTGAAACATTCAGTTTAGAAACTGTAAGTATCTGTATTTACTGAGTTTTTTTAATAAACTTTTTTTTGATACTTGAAACTCATATCAGGGTGGAATACTCACATTGTGTCAAAGATGAAAGTATTTGTCTTCATGAATGCCTGAAGGCAGATAAATAGGTAAACTCAAGAAGAAAGAAAGAAACAAAATTAATTACTTTGGTTTGGGTTTTGTAAACTTGGTATAAAATCCACTAGAAATACTGCAAAAAAACTGTCACTGGATTCGTCTGTGTGCTTGCCCAGTGAAAACTATATACCAAATATAAAGTCCTCAAACGGAAATATTTAAACATCTATTCTACTTTGACCATATAGTATAAAACTTTATTGAAATCAGCAGAGATTTCTGCAGAAGGAAAATTTACTATTAAACAAAAAGTAATTGATACCTTTTATCTGATTTTTATTCCTCAGACAAGAAGTAAAAATGAAATGTGCTTGCATACAAATAAATTTAAAGAACCTTCATTTCAAGGAAACAGAAACAGTTTCTACTTTTTTCCTAGCTACGCTATTATTCAGACTCTCTCTGGGGAGCTATATGGTGTGGAGAGAGAGTAGTCTTTGGGGAGTGAGGGATTAATTGATAGAAATTACCATGTTTCTTCAGAATTATTAGAGTATTTCATATCAGAAATTTAAGACAGAACACTTCTCCTCTGAAAAATTTTCATCCACTGACAGAAAGGAAATATATAGGGTATGTATCATCAGATAGTCAAATTAAATACTTATAATTAAAAAGTAATTGTCCATATTAAGCAAAAGGTAATTTTAATAATTCCAGGATAAAATAGTACTGTCCTATCAGTATGTCTATAGACACCTTCAAGAGATACAGCTCAATGTTTTTAAAAGACAGTTAAATAGATATGTACATTTTTTTCTCCCAGTCAACTGCAGAATTACCTTTTATGTGTAAGTAATATGACAATAAACACCCAGGCTTTTTCTACTCTGTCTTTGTGTGAAAACTTTAGAGAGTGACCTTTGAAAACAGTGGCTCAGAATATAAATGGATACTGACTTTCAAAGCTTTTGACAAAGTTAGCACGCTGAGAATATGCTGCTATGAAATTAACAGTTCTGCCAGATGGTTTGTACCTGCAAGCTCTGCCATAATTACAATAACCTCATCATGTTCTTGGTCTTTCATCACCTTGAATATTTTTATTGCAGTTGTGCAGACATCTTGAAACAATTCACCTCAAAGAGTGGAACTTTCATTTGGGTGAGAAATGGCATCATAAATCTGCAAATTATGGAAATTAATAATCTCATATTGTTTCTAAGTTTTTTAAGTTCCTCACCACCAGTTATTCCTTGTTAGGGAGACTGATAACATTCTTAACAGCTCAAGAGAACTTTTGAGATGCCCTGACCATGGAGCTTCTATTGCGCATGCCATACGTTAAGACTTTTCTAAGGTATTCATGCTCTCCTTGCAGGTAACACCAAAAAAAATCCCACCATTGTAATGGAAACATGATTGTGGTTTTCCTCTTTAGTACTGTTGCAGAGAGAATGGAAACTTCAGGCAAAGTTTATCTGGGAAGCAGACCCCTTGAATCATGAGGTTTAGAAAGAACCTCCTTGCTTTCTAGTCTCCGTCTCAGAGAAGAGTCTAGGTATGGCTGGATCCAGTTCTAGTCCCTAGATCCAATTCTAGTCCTAGGCTTGATCAAAGATTTTTTTCTAAAGGAGTATATAGGTGTAATTTATCCCTTATATATCTTTATCTATTTATGTAAATATGTTTATTTTATTTAAATTTATTTATATATTTATTGATTATACCAATAAATATAGTGATATAACAAGATAAATTATTTATTTGAATTGATGATAATGTTTGAACCAAAAAGGCATTAATCAGAATTATTTACTACACACTATAACTATAGATAATAGTATGATGTCCTATTTAATAAATCAATAATTTCAAAGCTAGCTTAGTAATTAATAAGTAGAGATTGAGGTTAGTCACCCATACCAATGACCATGGGCAAATCTCTTTCACTCAGCCTCGAGGAGTAACCTTTGAGGGCAGTCCTCGCTGAAGGGAGGAATCTCCACACACACCTCCAGAAGAAGTGTGGTAGAAGTTCCTGCTGTTAAAAAGTGAGACTAGGCTTTTAAAAGTTAAAGTGATTGACTGTCAGTCAAATGTTTCTAGGCTACCCATGCCAGCTCAGCAGCCTTTAGCACAGCAGCTTTAGATAAGTTATCAGTTCTATCACTTGTTAGTTCCTTTGTCAGGAGCTTTGCCTGCCACATCCTCACCAGTGTCAGTTTCTGTCAGAAAACACTATTTTTCATATCCTTAGAGTGCTTTGGGATTGTTGAGTCAGGCTGGTCTCGGCATTCTTCAACACCAAAGGCAGTATGAGCCCAAGTTAGAGCTTCTATACTCTCACTTCAGCAGACATGCTGCTACAATAACATATTTCATTATCCTGTAAGCAGTGGAAAGGCAGAGGAGAACACTCATTGTCATTTTCCGTCAATGCTGTTCAGATTAGAACTATTATAATTCTCACACTTTGGACCCAAATGCATTTTTATTCAAGTTTTTTAAAAAGAGTTCTCATTAGGGATCCATTTTAATTCAGACAGTGCACTGAATATCCACGTAACAGTGACATTACCTAGACCTATAAATAAGTGCTCAGTAAACTTACGAATCTTGCTAAAAAAATACATGCCTGAAAGAGGGCTCTACCTAATCAAGTGGTTCAGTGTCATAGAAGTTAACCTGCAGTCAGAAACATTAGGTGCTGATGACCAGTATCTATCTGAGGCATACATCAGCAGGTCCTGCATTGGACTAGCTCTGTCATAGTCCTGTGAGGTGCTGTGAGGAGTGTTGAAGACAAGTCTTTGAGCATGTCTTCCAGAGAGTTCCTAAGAGAAGGTAGTTCAGTTCAGACATCTCCAAAATGTGAATTAAAGCACAGGGGAAGATAAGTCTCTTCCAAAGTATGTTCCTGGTTTGAACTGAAATGGTGCTAGCGTGTGAGGAACTGGATTTTTAATTCCCTTAGAACATTGCTACTGTGCAAAAAGCCTCCTTCCAGGAGACTGAAGATAAAGGCTGAGGGGAGGAGGCCATAGCCCACAAACTGTTTAAATTTTGTGGTGGCCTGGGGGTGAGCCTCTGGGTTTGTGATATTTATCTAAAGAAGACAGTGACGACTCTTTGGATGTGTGATATCTATATCCTATAGGCCAGGCTGGATCAAAGGAGGCCCACCACTGCCCTGGCCAAGGCCTCATTTTTGGCAGGGGTTCCTCTGCAGCACTTTCCCCCCCAAGCACAAAATGACTGTGCAAAAAACCAGCACCTCCAGCCTCTGCAAAACCATAACTTTACAAAAATGGCCCCGCCCCAACACACGAGGCAGGCACCAGGAGGATTTCTGAGGGTATATAAAGGCATTGGCCTTTATGTTTCGTGGGCTTCTTTCCTCTACCGCTCCCAATCTGTCCAAGACACCAGTAACAACTATTAAGTTCATTGGAGACCTCCGGGTCATGAATATAAACTCTTACTTTTTCTCTTTTTTTCTTTCTCTCTTTTCCCTTACTCATTTTCTTGGTTGATATCTTTATGTTTTATATTGCCATATTGCTATAGATAAGAACAGCCACAATGGCTATATCTGTTTTTCTTTGCAACCAAATTGTTCTAAAATAAGCCATATGTACGATAAATGCTGATCATATATTATTGATTTACTTTAATTCGTCCTAAAAAATTTATTAGTTGAAAACAAAAGTTTCTTCTGCCTTGTGGGACAGAGCATAACTTAGGGAAACACTCAGAGATGATGGTCCTGAAGAACCACAGCACAGCAGAAGCAAACACGAGTGACAGTTGACATTACACACCAAGTCATGGCACCTCTAGGTTCCTCTGAAAGGGGTGATTCTCTTCCTGAGACTGTCACTGAACATAGGTCAGCATCTCAGATGGCATCTAGTACTTGTCCATGTACAGTGTGAACTTGTCATTTACAGTAAAAGAAGACAGTGATCTGGTAAGGAGAGGGGTTCATTTGGCATTAATGAATTCATGTGCTCTGGACCACATGAATGATCTGAAGCAAGATAAGAGTGAAACTGTGAACTCTATAGCCCTGTATAATGCCAGTGAAACCAGACCCTCCAGATTTGTAACAATCTTTGGACCAAGGAGGTATGATTCAGATTTCTCTGTTCTGCAACACTGAGGAAGTCACTTATTTTCTTGTGCTACATTTCATTACTTAAAAAATGAATAAAATGCTCTCTGCACAGTAGTTGATGGGATAAATAAAGACTGTTAAGTACTCCAATGGTCTTATACAAGAGTTATAGACATGAAGCAGTGAATGAAAATACAATAGTGAACTTAATGTATAGTAAATACAATATGGAAAGAAAATCAGAACAAAACCCAGAATGATTCTTGCTCCTGGATCTACCTGACAATTTTTAATTTTTTTAACTAGCACTTTCTTATTTCTACCCCATTACTGTGTGAAAGAACAGAAAGACAACCTGTAATATTGAAAAAGGGTATTTCATCTCTTTCCTAGGCCAAAAAGACTTAGTCCTTCAACTAGAGCTTCAAAGGGCAAACAGTGAAATTCATTATTTTCAGAATACTTTCAGGCTAATACAGAGAAAGACTGCAGAAAGTATTTTCTTTTTAATCTCTTCCATTGCCACTACTCGTAGCTCTTGACTGTCACAAGAATAGTTAGAAAAAAGTGTGAGGAAGAAGTGTGATTATATGGATTGTAACTGGATTATATCCTTTTAAATATCAATACATCATATGTGCTCACCCACTGAATAAGGCTTGCCAGCCAGCTGACAAGTTGTTAAAAGTCATGCTAACAACTCATCAATTAACAAGTGGAATCGCTGCCTTCTGGTATAGAATATTTTGTCTCGCTCCCACCTGAATTCACTCCACATCAGATCATTTCAGCCTAGCTGTAATGCTAGATGGCAAAGTAATATCCACTGTATTGATTTAATTTAATACATCAGTTTTAATAAGTCATATGGGGAAAGTTCAAGTCAATCCATACTAACTGTCATGTTGAGGATCCAGATCTCTCTTACATAAACCTATAGAAGTTCTTTTTATTGGATAGTTTCAGAAAAGGGGTTCTCTCTTCTGTCTAAGCAGCTTGCAGGGGTGACCAGAGGGGAGACACATAATAATACAAAGTGACAATATTAGAGATAATGAGTTATAAGAGAGAGAAAGGAACTTTCAGAGGTTTCTGGTTGCATTTACAATATCTGTGGCACTTATGCTCCGGGATGCAGTTGAACCCTTCATTGTCAGTAAAGGTGAACAAGAAAGGCTTAGTGTTTGCTGTGGTTGTGGATAAAAATCACTTGAGAGGAATCACATGACCAACTAAATCTCTACAGTCTATTAATGCTGGGAATACCACTGTGAATGGACCTGGTGCTCTGTGGGGTGCAGGGCTCATGAAAAGCTGGTTATGACCTTCCTCCATATTAACATTATAAGGCTCTGTGCATATGGCAGGTATAATCTCTTGTCACATCTTTCAAAGGAAGAAAGTGTGAGCATATGCTCTTAACTTTGTTTTTGAAGAAATGAATAGAACAGAGCCTGCTTCTCTCCATTTTACAAAGGTCTTTATGGAAACTGTGATAAAATGTTTTACAGAAAGAGAGGTGGAATAAAGAGCAAATATTTTATAGAACTAGCAATAGTTACTCTCATGCAGATAGCTAGGAGAAAATGACATACTGTATGGTGACAAAATAAAAGAACAAGCATACTGAAAGCCTAAAGCGCTGAGATGCAAGTGTTCTCCTTTAGCCCAAAGGGAACACGGCACTGAGGTGTGTGCTGTGCTGAGCAGAGGGAGGATTCAGTTGCAGGGTAAAGTGAAAAAGGAGGGTTATGGGGTGAAATACAAAGAGAGGAAGTAACTCAGTAGGAGGACCATTTCTGGAGCAAGGGGCAATGTAAGTAAAAGATGTCCTCCATCTGCAGAGTTTTCCAGAGAAAAGGCAAGACTGAAAGTGCATGCTGAGAGTTCGTACTGTGCAAGAGCTAAATTCTGATTTGATTTTTTAAAGTGCAAATCCACTGCGTCTGATCCTTATTTTTCACTACTATTATAAAGATGTAGTTTCTTGGATTTTTTGTCTAAGAATCCAAGTTCTTCTGCATATAATTTAGGATATTTACTGGATGTGCCTAACTTGAAACTCAAAATGTTTTTACTGAACACAGGTATCACTGCCCATTTTTAGACTGCAAGTGGATGGATTCAAGTTTCCAGTGCCAGTGTTTGACAACATTATTTAAAAACTCACATTCTGAAAGTGAACTCTCTCTGTAAACAATATAAGCAGCAATACCATGCCAAAATACTCACAGGGAAAAAGAAAAACACAAACCCTAAGGAAGTATTTCCATTTTACAGAAAATAAATTCTAACTAAATTTAATAACTTGAATATAAGATTTATTTTGAGGTTACTAAATATGTATATTGCCTTTCCATGTCTGTTTACAGGACAAATCTAACACCAGAGAATTGATTTCCCTGTTAGTGATTAGGCTCAGTCATTTTGCCTTTCTGTTTGTAAAAGCAAGTTACAAAACAGCCTATTTATTATCTGTTTGTCAGACCTGTTGAATGGCTTTTTCTACTAGAGCTGCTTCCAGTGGCTTCTAAGTCAAACCTAATGAGCTATTCCTGTGAGATGTTTGCCCAGAATAGCTAGTACTTCTGGGGATTGTGTATAAGATTACTGCCATCTTTAAGATATGTCAGCATCTTAAAAAGCAGGCATGAGTGCAGATTTTGTAGCTATAACAAAACTTGCTTTCAGCTGGCTAGCTTAGAAAGTGAGAGTTGACTGCACTGGTCTCAGATTCATTTGACTGCCTGAATTGTCCCAGGATGCTGGTGAATTTTGGTGCCCGGACTGACTTTTAAAATATAGCAGCAACAGCATTTGAATTCGCTGTCTTAAACGTGGATGATGTTTGTCCTGTAAGCTGCTTATTCCATTGCAGTGTAACCTTAGAATCAAAAAGTGCAGATCTGCTGAAAGCAACAAAGAGGGGACTGCATGCAATGCAGGAAACAAGAACAGATCTTGATCTAGAGAGTCTTCAAAACATCCTTTCAAATTTCAAAAGATGTTTATATGTCCAAAAATAGTTCAGGTCTCAAAACCTTTTATTTGCAGTATAGTTATGCACTCATACTGATTTTAGTAAATATTGGGGTCAAGATTTTAATGGCTTTACTGGAATAGAATGGTAGTTTCTTTAAAGTTAATGTTATCTACAAAGCTTGTGAGCTGTGAAAAAACTTGATCTCACTTTCCTCCCCCACACATTTTATTATTGTGAAATGATCAGTTTCAAAAGATCATTAAATAACTAAAATAATCTCCTTACTTTCATTGGATGTAATCATTCTCCTTCTAGTTGTGCAAGATTATTGTTGATGTATATCCACCTAGATTGTCATATGGTCCTACTGGGTAATATAATTTACTTCTGTGTAAAAATAGAAACTGTTAACAACTTTCATTTTCTCTCTGCTTTCTCATCCTGCAGCAATAATTAATTATATTCTTTAAGGGTGGGTGAGAGACAGAGAGGTAAAGGAAATAAAGTGAAAGCTTGTTTCAAAGAGCTTCAGTATTTTTTTTTTTAACTTGGCCTCATTGTAATTCCAAGTGAAGAACAGAAATGTTTACAGTCTCCATGAAAAGGCTTGAGACCTCAGTTCTCATGGTTCCCATACAGAGATTGCTGAATTCCCTGGGTGTTTGCTGTTCTCCTGGGAAACAGCTCTGCTTCTGAAAATTCAGCAGTCCAGGCTAACAACAACTATGATTATAAGATTTTTTAGCTTTGTAGGAGAAGCTAAACTGAAGATACCAGATCCGAATATAAATCTGAGACTTGTGGTCATTTTTATTTTTCCAGATATTTTAAATCAGTCTTTATAGAAATTCTTGCACCCTGTAACTTTTCCTTATATTTTCAGTAAAGAATGTATTAGTTGAAGAAGAATAAAACTATTGTACTAAACACCGATTCAAGAGACAAGAGCAATCCTGAATTTTAGTAGGAGTCAGTATCATGAAAATTCTAAATAACTGTGAAAATAAGGGAATAAAATTCTATATAGTTCAAGAGTGGCCACGAGAAAAATATAATGACAAGAAACAACAGCAAGACATTCATAGAATCATAGAATCAACCAGGTTGGAGAAGACCTCCGAGATCATCAAGTCCAGCCCTTAATTGATTCAGCATATCTCATAATCTGTTCTGAGGTAAGATCAAATTCTGTCTGAGCATAAACTTCAGATGTTGGCCCATGATCATAACTTCAAACTACCTCTCTCATAAAATAAAACTTATAAATATATAATTTTTATAAACTTTATATATATATATATATAAAGATTTTGTTTGAAATTAAATGCAGTAAAAAAGTGTGGGGGAAAAAACCTAGAAAAATTGGTTTGAAATGTGAACATATTAAAATATTAAATTACTTTATCTTATATGAATTTCAGAAGTCATATTGTTTTTGTAAATTTTAAGAGTTTCTGTTGACAGAGTGAAGTTGTATGTATTCATGCTTATTGAGAGAAAGTTATTTCAATGCAAATGTATGAGCTCTATTTTATTTATTGTTATGGGAAAACAGTGGTCTAAGAGAGTTGGGACTTATTAGCTTGGAGAAGGGAAGACTGAGGGGGGATCTTATCGATGCACACAAATATCTTCAGAGCGTGTGTCAAGGGGATGGAGCCAGGCTCTTTTGAATGGTACCCAGCAACAGGACCAGGAACAATTGGCACTAACTGAAACACAACAAGTTCCATCTGAACAGGAGGAAAAATTTCTTTGCTGTGAGAGGGATGGAGCACTGGAACAGGCTGCCCAGAGAGGTTGTAGAATTTCCATCTCTGGAGATACTCAAAACCTGATTATATGATCTCCAGAGGTCCCTTCCAACCCAAACCATACTGTGAAAGTACAAGAGATAGAGAAAAAAAGGAAGAGCATTTCAAGGATTTCTTGCAACTTTGATAAAAATCTGATTAGCCTATGACAATAGCATTTCCCCCCCAGTATCAATGAACTTGCTTTGATGGATTCTATTCTGTGACAGACCTTTTGCTTCCCTATGATATGTGGATTTATATGCATCTTCAAAAGTGCCCTTTTGTCCTTTCTTATTATTTATTTATCATAGCAGTAACTGTTTCATTTTTAATAAAATAACACTTCCTCAAAAGTGAGACTGATAAAATTATTTGCTACATATTCTGCACCTTTTTAATCCTTGTTTTCTCTTTGTCAAATCATTTATAAACTTATTTCTATCAGACGATTAACCTTTTGCAGATGCTGAGAGCTATCCAGATGAATTATCTCACTGACTGTAATGCTTCCTATGCACATGAGTGTTCACAAATATGAACAGGGAGTATAAAAACTGACCTTGTGACTGTATTTATTTGTCAGTTTGCATAAATGTAGTTTCTGTATATACTTTTGCAAAACTGTCCCTTTTACTATCTGCCATCTGTGATATGCTGTCATCATAATGACTGCATTTTAAATAGCAAATGCATTATAGGTCTTAAAATGTGCATGAACCTTTGTTTCAGTGAGGTATCAAGAGAAAACAAAATGAAATCTTTTTTGTGAGGCATACATTTTGCGTGGAAAAGAAATATTAACATTTTTCTACTTTTTTTGCCATGAGGTCACTGACAAACATGATGATGTGAGTCAAAGCTTACCTTTACTTATGCTGTTATAAAAATGAAAAATCTTGTCCAACTCTGACGAAAAAATGGAAATCTGTAATCAAAGTTGGATACCCATGCTCCTTACTATATGTTTTTTTTCTTTTTTGTAGGTTATCTTATCTTTAAAAGAATTGGGATTCATCCTGAAAAAGGGAAGGCTTTGGCCTTCCAGCACCTGAAAGGAGCCTACAAGAAAGATGGAGAGAGGCTATTTACAAGAACATATAGTGACAGGACAAGGGGAATGACTTAAAACTGAAAAAGAGTGTGTTTAGATTAGATATTAGGGTAAAATTCTTTACTGTGTGGCTGGTGAGGCACTGGAACAGGTTGCCCGGAGAAGTTGTGGGTGCCCTATCCCTGGAAATGTTCAAGACCAGGTCAGATTAGGCTCTGAGCAACTGGTCAAGTGAAAGATGTCCCTGCCCATGGCAGGGAATTGGAACTAGATGATCTGTCAGGTCCTTTTCAACCCAAGATATTCTATGATTCTATGGTCCCATGATATATATTAAAGTTCGTATCTTGGTTTAAAACGTGCAAACTCCCATTACAATGATGCATTTAGCTGAATCTTCCCCTTTGATGCATCCTCCAGATCTTATGTAATCAGAATAATTATTAGACCAGAAGAACTGTTGAACAGAATGACTGCAACTGAATATTTTGACATTTAGGTTATTCTTCAGAGAACAGATTACTTTTGACCACTAATACAAATTATACATGTCACTTTAAAATGTGCATTACTCTAGCTTCCTTATTTACTCTAGAGTTTTGTATTCTGGTTCAGCATGAGAGTAAAATAATATCTGAAACAGATATAAAGTAAAAAAATTAGTCCTCAGAATTTCCTTCACTGAGAACTTTGGGTCTTTTCCCGCCAGTCTTGGTATGCACTAAAATCTTGAAGGTAGACAAGAGGAGAAAAAATCCAAGCTAAGAAGTAAAATACAAATCTATAGTACAAGTTCATACATTTTTTTTAAATCCTCCCCCCAACCCAGAGACTGACTTCTGTTAAGCAGCTTAGCAGCACACCCTAAATAATGAAAGCTTACTCATATTTTTTTGGTCCTAAGGCAAACTATATTAAATGTTGGAAGCAGGGAGTATTAGTAGACTGGTCACAAAGTCTAAGATGGCATAAAGCTCATCTACAGTATGTGTTACAGTCTCTCAGCTAAACTGGAGAGAATCACATAGAATATTTCAGAAATCAGCAGTACTGCTTGTATCTGACACTAATTCTAACTTCTCTTAAGCCTCTTCAAATCCAACAGTTAAGAACAGGTAAAAAATGTACCTAGGATCTGAATAAGAACTTTCTTTTTTCTTTGGGATAAATTGTTGAGATGAGTAGCAGATAGCTTCATTACTGCAAATGACAGACATTTGTAATGTTTCATTATTTTCTAACATTAAAAATATTATGCAGAGTGAATGCCACTTTAACTGTTTTTCCCCCCTTTCCTTAAGAAAAAAAAGAAAAGGAAGCTTAACATAATCTTGTAAAAAAATAGTGTTTTTGTTCAAGGAAAAGAGTGTTTTTAATTAAAGCGTTATGTAGTACTGCATCAGTCAGTCACATCCAAACAATGAGATGTGACAGTCTCTGTGATGCAGCAGGTCCTTCAGCCGTATCGCCTCGGGTGCAGGGAGTGCAGCCAATTGCACGTGGCCTTGAGGGTCTGCATGACTATGATTAAAACATGGTCCAAATTGATGAGGTGGTTTTCTAATGGTAGGAAGAAATGACATAAATGCCACGAAACTGTATGACGCCTCTGCTTCAAAGATTCAAAGACTGGAAAAAAACTAGTTCCATAAAACAGTTCCTCTGAATTAGCATTTTGCTGTTATCAACTAATAATAATTGCAACATGCATAATTACAATAATGATTCACTCGGAAAAGTGACTGCTGCATGGCCAGGTTCTCTACAGTTTAATGGAGTGGCAGAGCAACTGGACTGTGGCTGCTGGATGCATTTGCCTCTCTTTGTAGGTCAGGAAAGTACAAATAAAAGCACAACAAGGTTGCAATTGACAGAAAGGAAAATATGGTGAATTCACAATTTCTATTTTTTTAAGTCTTGTACAAGAGAGGAAAGATGTTAAGCAATTTACATAGATAAGCTCAGTAACATATTCTTAGATCTTCATATTATGCTTCATTTTTTATGTAAAATGCTCTTGAATTAATTCAAAGTACTTAGTGTGTGCTTTATCTGTTAGGAAAAGTTGGAAGTATTTATCCATTTTGTTTAACTAGTTTTCTATCTTTAAAAAGTTTTGTTAGATATTTCTTTGTAGTTTTATTTTTAATGTATCTTTGATAGAGCCTGAAGCTGGGAGAAATTTAATTATCCCTCTTTCTTACTTTCTTTCTTTCCTAATTTCTAATAAAAAACTTAGTGATTAAGGCCACAGAAAAGTTGCTGAAATTCATAACCAACTCCATCCTATCTAAATTTGAGAAATCGTGCTTTGTACAATCCTCATCAGAGCAATGCCTGAACAGTCCTACATTTCTGGCTACGCTGAATAGCTGGTATAATTAAGAAACAACAGAGAAAGATGACAGAATATACAGAATCTACAACAAACATGACATTGTTCGATGGTAATTGGGAAAGCGGGTGGTGGTCCTGAAGAGCCTCTTCTCAGAGCAGAATCTACACCTCAGGGCTGGATGCCTGAGCTTGTCATATAACGCAGCAGCTTGTAGTTTAACAGAGTAAGAAGGGTATTTATTGCCTTAGGTAGACACGCAAAGACTTTCCCTGGTATCTCAGCTTCTCCACGGCTTTGAATATTAATTCTGAATCTCTAAGAGACATCTTTTTCCACAGCTCTGTAACCCTCCTGAGAATGGCTGTTTGTGTTTTCCTTTAAATGAGAATAAAAGTAATTTTTTAATATTAATATATGGCTGGCAAAATATCTCAGGAGGATGGCTCAGTTGTTTCTCCTGTTGCAACTTTGCCACTTGGTGGACAGGTGTTCACAGAATATTGGGCTGAGAAGAGGATATGGAGAAAGAAACACGAATTTGTAAATAGTAATACAATCATTCAGTTATAGTCCAAATTCTAATTTCTATTCTAAAATATGCAGAGAAGTAAAATGCATGTAGCAGCACGTACATTTGTTTGCAGAGAACTAGAAGGTGAATACCTTTGTGAGTTTGCGGTTTGTCATCACATCCCAAGCATGTCTGTGACATAAATTCCATGTTTGATAGATGTATATGAGCCACTACAGCAATGAAATTTATACAGAAAGAGCAAAACAGTGGCATTAAGAAAGAGTTTTTTATACTGTAATGCAAACCTACATTAACTCAGCTGAGCCACTAACCTTTGAAGAGGAACAGGAATGTACTCTTTATCTCCTGGAGAAAATACTGTAATTCACAGCACCATTTTTTAGTCTGTAATTGGTCCTTGTGTTTCTGAACAATGTATCAGTGATTGCTATAGATACCACATGCAGTCACTGGAGGATAAAACAAAACACCCTCAGCTTCCTAAACATCTTCTATTTTCTTCCTACAAAGTATCAGGAAAATGGAGTCCTAAAGAAATGAAATTAAAACTGTTAAATAAAATCAACCTCTACATTTACTTTACATTTCCTACTGATAATGTTTCTTAAGCTCTCCCTAGTGACTGCTACATTAGCCTGGATTTACTATTAATATGAAATATATTGTATCATTCTGGCTACAAACTTTGTAACAAAACCTTTTTATTTGCAGTATACTTATTCTCAGATGTCCTTGTCTCCACTAATATATTCAGAAGGCTTTATTTACCTAGTCCAAGGGGCACCTTAAATACTGAACCAACAGAATTCAGGCAAATATTGTATCTCAAAACATTAAAAACATTCTTCTGGTTAAATTAATAATAATTAAAAGTAGGTATTTCCTACTATAAATTCAATTTTCATTTGATAAACAAAAGAAAGTCCAAATTACATCACCTATTGAGTAGTTTTAAATTCCAAATCACATCATTACCTAGTAAAGGCATACAAAATAACAAAAAACTTTGGCAAGATTTCTACAGGTATTATCTAAGAGTCAGATTTATCAGGCAGTTTCTTTGATGTATCATCATAAAAGATCTCCAGCATGAAGCATACATTCTTGCTATATCCTAATGATACTTTTGTGTTACAAACAACAAATTTAAAATATTCAGCATATTACAGAGCAGGTTTTATTAGTGTCATATTTACTCTGGATTTAACCTAAATAAACACCTTTTTAACAGCTAAGTTAATGTTTGCTGGTAATGTCAGTACTAAGTAGAAGGATTTTTAATAAACTGAAGTTGATATACACTGACATGTTAACGAAAGAGGCTTCAAACTCGTGGACTTACAATGCAATCCAGAATAAAAAAGGGTTGTCCATAAAACCTGTAGTGAAGTCCTGAACTCTGGGTTTTTGGCTTTTTGGATTTGGTTTTGGCTTTCTGGGTTTTTATCTGGCACAACTGAGACTATGGTTTAAATGATTATTTTACATAAAAGTGATGGAAAACAGCTTTATTAGGTGTCAAGAAGTCTTTGTCTGATCAAACTTATTTCAGACAGACAGGAGCCAAGATGAAAAGCTATCTTTTAATAAATGCTACAAATCAGCAAATTAAAAAGTATGCCAAGAATGCTTGTAGTGATTTACAACCAATTCGTGTCTCCAAACGCCTTTTTCTGAGGCAGATAATTATTGCAAGAGTCAATGAAGGCCAGAAGACTTAGTACAATTCGTGGCATAATTTTAAATTTTCTTAAAAGTAATTATGTCACATTATATACAAGGGAATTTGATTGTCCTATGAATTACTTAGGCTTTAAGGAGCCTCTGAGCCTGAGAAAATAAAACTTTAGTATTTTAAATTGAATTCTAAGCCTTCAAGGCTTGGTGGGAACAAAGGCAGAAATTCTGAATGTCTTTTAACAAGTTTGGAAAGAGGCTTCCAGCTATTGAAAAAAAGTTTTTAATAACCTTAAAAGACGTTCTTAATTTTTTTGCCACATAAGCTTTTAGATGCATTTTTAAGACCTACGCACTAAATCTTCTACTCTAATAGTTTTGCTCTTTTCAAAAAGACAAATAGGACAATTGTCAGAAAAGTTCGTGCTGCAAATCACAAAGTTTGCACCTTGCTTTAACTGCACAAATAATGGTAGATAATCTGCTTTTGTTTTTCATTGACTATTTCAAATTTTGTCAATGAGTATTTTAATCAGCAGCTTCTTCTGCCACAGAGCAATCAAAACTATACTTAATTAAGACATAAAATATCTATCAAAGGATGCCTGCCACCCTCACATAAAAGCTTTTAAATAAGACTAGTTCTTCCAGAGGTTCTCTTATTATTCTTCCTCAATTAAAATGTTTTTAGGTAGCCTTTGTGAACAACCACGTAAACTGGAGTGCTACACACAGAAGTCAAGAGCATCATAAGCTGATACTGTAGATAGGAACACATACCATAATACGAATCTCAACCCCTGGGGTTTTGACTTTGGCTTTGCGAGAATGTGTTTGTATTCTCTGAGGTTCAGCATCACCTGATGTGAGAACTGTAAATGCCTCATGGCATTTGCCCTCTAATCACACATCGCATCACATCATAATGATGTAGATCACTGAGCAATGTGGTCTCGTAAAAGGTGTCCCTGCCCAAGGCAGTGAGGTTGAATCCAGATGATCTATAAAGTCCCTTTCAACCCAAGCCATTCTATGATTGCTGTCACATAACTCATTAATGCAGGTGTAATAGAGATGTTAGTTAAAGCCACCGTTTGCAAAGAGAAGCCATTTTGCCTTGCAACAATTCAAAACAGTACAGTAAAAACTGATGTTTATGAATCCAGGCAACATTGCAGAGCCCTGTTTAAGGCTTTACTGTTGGGATGTATACTCTGCAGCATTTCAAGTATCCCATAACACTGAATCATACCAAATTCAAGGACTCATTATTTGTTTTCTCTTTTTTTAATTGCAGCTGACAGCTTCAACAGCTCTTTAAACGCAGAAACACAGTCAGTGACATTTGATCCCTGGAACAAAAGCTGTTCCCCCTTACAACTCTGGAGTGGTGTCATACAAATTAGAATAGGAAATCAAGGTCAATCTACCATCAGTAGTCAAATGAATCACACAGTTATTAAAATTTTAAAGTAGAGATTTTTATGTCCTCATTCTGTGTTTGTGCTGAGCTACAATTTCAGAGGCAGCTCTCAAAGAGCTGTAGAAGGAAATAACATCCCTTTTCACTGTCTCTTTCCTGTGCAGAGTACTCAGTGGTCATGCTTTCGGAAAATATCTGGAAACACAGAGAGCAAAGTTTTGCTATGGATTTGTATGCTGCCTCTGTCCCAGAAAGGCTCTCCAAAATAGAGCGCAATTTTTTACAGGAGGTAAAAAAAACATTCTTCATGGTAAGTTCCTAACAAATCACATTTTTATTTAATCTTGGTAATCCGTGAACATTTTGCAGCATTATTCATTTTAGACAGCTGTGGAATCAAAAGAATTATAACTTTATGACCCTATGCCAGGCCTTCTTAAAGGGAAACCCGTCAAATATCACCTTTGTCTGCTACAATCTGCAGACTCAGCAGAATTTTACTAGAAGCTGAGCATGCTAAACAAAAAAAGAAAACACTCAATATTCTTCCAAATCAGACTCTGGGTATGTATGCTTAAATCCTTAATGCACTTCTGTGAAAATCAGTGTTTTTTTCTTTCATTTTCAAAAGATTCTCTCTTCACAATACACCATTGCTAAATTATGTGCTAGCAATTTCAGCCTAATCAAAAGGATTCTGAAGAGCAAAAAGAATCCCCTTCTAAAATGTCATTGTTAACCACAATGGGGCACTCAGGCTGCAAAAGTTAGATTGCAGCACTTTAGTGTGATCACCTGTTCTTTTCCAAGAGTACACCACAGAAGAAACGAATCTGAATGCATAGTTTGAATAACCTGAAGTGTGATAGAATTCATATTTAAAGTTAAGGCTGAAATGTATGGAAAATGCGATAAGTTGCAAAATTCACATCTGAAGTCACAGCACCAAGCCTGTAGGACTTCAAGAAGCGTTTTGACAATACTCTCAGGCACATGGTGTGATGCTTGGGGTGTCCCAAGCAGGGCCGGGAGCTGGATTCGATGACCCTGATGGATCCATTGCAAATCAGTATATACTGTCATTCTATGACTTTAGGTGGCAATTTTCAGGGACATTTAGATTCTTCCAAAGTTTAATCTTGGTATCAGGCTAATAATGTTACAAGAATTATAAGCTGTTTATGGACTCTACTTACTCCCCAAAATAAAGAGAAATTTGTTTAAAGGATGTATCAAAAATCAGTCAGAAACATCCACCCCAAAAACAACATGAACTAAATACTTATTAAAGATGTTTTTAAAGAAAATCTTAAGTATAACGGGAAACAATCATAATATTTTATTATTGCTAGTGTCTGCCTATATTCACACAATTTTGCAAACACATTACTGCAGTTCAAAGATTTGTATGATGCTAAATATTTTCATGTCCCACACAATTTCATTTAATGGAGAATAAGATGTAAGAGATCTGATGCCTGTCTGCTTACAACTACAATTAGGAAGTAATAACCTCTTTTGCTTCTGTTAATCTCGATGGCATTCAGGTGGTTATACTACTATTAATTCGGGATGCATTCTGAGTTGAACAGTTTCAGATAGGGAATTCAGTACTCAAAAACAAAGAAGGAGAAAAAGAGAAAGATTTGACATGATTTTTCAAAAATATTTAAATTTTCACTGTTGGAAATTAATATATATTATTTTTACTTAGAGAAGAAAGAAAAATGAGCATTGGGTGACCTCAGATTGCTTTGAGTATAAAGTGAATTATGTAAGCTAACTTTTCCTCTATATTCTAGATTTCATTTTCCCCTATTTAACCTCAAGTTTCAGATACAAGCATAAGTAAGAGACTTTGAATTATCAGACATGCTTTCAAAAAGGATTAATTTCAATAGGCAAAAAATTTAAGGTACTTCAGAAAAGAAATAATAACTCCTCTGTTCTGATAGTTTAATTAAGGAAAGGTTAGATATTTGGGCTACAGCTTCATCATACTTTCAGACATATGGTGTGACTCTTGGGGATGGTCCTGTGCAGGGCTAAGAGCTGGACTCAGTGATCCTTGTAGTTCCCTTCAAACTCATCATATTCTGTGATTCTGTGATTATATGACTTCAAATTAATTGTGTCAGTGAGCTTTCTTATTTTGAGCTAAAATTGCTTTTTTTCCAAATACTTCCAAGACCACCAGATCTCTAAACAGATTTAGAGCATCCTTTTACTATCTGTACATTGGTTAAAGCTGAAAGTTGTCATATATTTTCAGTGTGTTTTTATTTAGGGAGAAACTCTGGGCAAATTGTAGTTCCAGCTTCATATGTCCTCTCTTTATCTATTTGAAAGTGGCCAATGAGTATATGTGGTGCCAAACATCTACAGTGCAATCAAGAATGTAGTGAATGAAAATGTAAATTTCTGCTTTTGGGATCCTGACCCGGTCAATATAATGCAAAATGGGCTTTTCTTATATCTTTTACCAGGTAATAAGTGATGGGAAGAAATATCCTCTGGTTGTGACAGTGGAGCTTTAGGCTGGATATTAAAAAACATTTTTTCACTGAAATGTTTGTCAAACATTAGAACAGGCTACTCAGGGCAGTGGTTGAGTCACCATACCTGGAGGTATTTAAGAGATGCTTAGATGTGGCACTTGGGGACATGGTTTAGTGGTGGACTTTGTAGTGTTGGGCTAGTGGCTGGACTCAGTGATCTCAAAGGTCTTTTCCAACCTAAACAATTCTCTAGTTTTACGATTCCGTGACTTTCTTAACAATAACACAGAAGTGTATAGGAAGGAATTTTGTTGGTTTATTGAGGATGGTGAATCTGCTATGTGTTTTAAATGGCCAAACTCTTAACTCCAATGTTAGTAAGTGGGTACTGCTAGTAAGTGGTTGCTTTGCCTTGTTGGGATGTTTTTATTTTTTTCTTTCTTTTTTAAATTTTATTTTATTTTTGGTTTTGTTTGGTTGTTTTTTAACAATGGAAAAGTACTGCCAACTCAGTGCAGTTAGTACTGGAGATGTAACTGGCTTTGTTTAGAATTGATGTTATCTAATATGTTTTCCTGGGACTAAGAAAGGTATTAAGAAAAATAAAAATGACACCAGCATCTATTACAACCAAACTGCAAATGATTTGTTCATAAACTTAAGAAAGATGAATCAATCAGTCTGAAATAAAAACATTTCAGTTCTTATCTGTAGTCTGATGTTACGATTACAAGAAGCTTCTAGAAGATTTTTAACTGCAACATAGCAATTTTATGAAGCCAACTGCAGAACAATTTTTACATGATATATAGCTCAATTTTTGTAAAGCATTTGTCAGATGAGATGTCAATCACAGCATGCTAGTCAATGTTCAGAAGGAGGAACTCAATCTTCATATCTCAAAATACCACAAAGAAAGAACAAAGGAAGATGGATGAGGAAAAATAAGAGGATTGGAATGAAATTTCACGATGATTTTTTTTCTTCATTCTCTGTCTCCTTTGTTTCTTCTTTTTTCATGTTTCTCTCTTTGTCCCTTGATTTTTTTTTCCTTCATCTTGCTGCTGTATTTTTTATTAATAGCATACTATTATTGTGCCTAAATCTTTCCAAGTTCTTTCTTGGGCTGTTTCTCATAGCAAAAAAAAAGATAAAAGCTAGCTGTGTTGCACATTTCTTTTCTGATTTCTTTCATGTTTGGAATTCCTTTCAAAAATATTATTAATAATAGTGCTATACCAACATCTCTATTTTGTCTATTCTTGGGCTAATTTTCATCTTTTTTCTCTGACTTTAGAGATCCAGAAGCCCAAATTGATGTCTTGGCTTTGTAAAGACTGTATTTAGTTCCCTGACCATGAATTAAATTTATTCAATTTTAAAGTAAAACAATGAGTTTTGTAATATTGTTTTCAATGCAAAATTTTAAAAGACTTTGAAGACTTAGGGAGGCAAAACATGACCCCATGGAGCACAGGCCCTCATCAGTTGCATGTTAAATATAATTCTTTGGAAATAACATGTAGCACCAAATCATTATGACAAAAACTGATGTTAATACTGAAACTAGTTAGGAGAAAAATGAGAGTCTCTGAAATTTCTGGCTCAAGCTTTGAAAAGAAAAGTAAGTCAGATATAAAATCATAGACACAAAACAATTTTCAACAAAACAATAAATTTTAGAAAAGCTCTATAGCCAGTAGCTATGACCAAAGCTAGATAAAGTGACAAGGGTAGTTTTACAAGGAAACAAAACTCAGTGACAGAGGAGGTGATGCGCTTCAACGTAATAGATTAATTTCTTGTTAATATGCATCTACATGACACATAGGAACTTACAGAATAACTCAAATGTTAAATTTAAAAGCTTTGGGCTCACAGTTTTATCCTGTGCCCAATTTCTGTTGTGATTTTCAGTTTATGTAGTAAAGTTTAAAAGCACAATTTCGCTTAACCTGTTGATATATAATCACCTTATAAATTGAGAAGGCAGAAATTCTTTTGAATGCATATATAGAATACAGATAATGAGAATACATTCTGATGTGGATTTAATATGCACTTCATTCATTCTGACGTGAAGGACACTCATTTTTCTTGCAATTTTTACATGTATTGGAGCCATAGCAAAGTGCTATGCACTTTGTCCATATAGTTCAAGATATTGTGATAAAAAGTTTCGGCATCAGGTGTCAAACACAAATGAGTTTTTAAATGGCAAAATATACAGTAATGCTATGGTCTTTTGAATGCTTAGGCCTAGATTCACAGATCTGTTTGCGTCGGGGGATATATTTGTTTTTCTCCTTTGTGCTTTTGTTTCCCAATTTCTATTCTACATCTCTGTCACTCCCATCTCTGTTATGTCTGAAAGTCTTTATTACGTTTTTGAAATATGTCATCACTATGTCAGATTCAGCACTTCCTTTAACATTCCTGATGTCTCTTTTTATTTTTTTTCCAGATCTGGCCCAGTATTACCTAAAATATTTTCTCATATGTATTAATTAATTTTTGATGTTTTCTCTTTCTATTTTCCTATTGTAAATGTTTCAGAATAAGTACATGTAGCTACTTCAGATACTCACAGTACCTCACAAGGTATGTAATTATGAATTTCTAAACTAGAATTAAATACTAGACCACAGTCAGTCTTACTATGTTACTACATTGGTCCTGATGAAACTATGATAATTTTGCCATTTTCTTTTTTTTAAATCAGAATTTTGTAACTTTGTAACACCCACCACCGCATAACACCAATTGTTTAAATGACTGCTGCAGGTTGCTATTGCAGAGCTCTGCTGTGAATGCTCTTTCCCAGTTCTTAGTTGTTGGGGTTTTTTGTCTGTTGTGTGCCAGACTCTGAGATCCCAAACCCACTCAGTTACTGCAGCCTCCTGCAGCAGATGCTTCTGGGACTCCTTCTTCACAAACTTTGAAATCTCCATGGCAGTAACCAAAATACTCATTACTGATGCTTTACTTTCTTTAGCCTGTCTCTGCTATAGTCCCTCTTACTGCTAGTGGCTTCCTTTTCCCTGTCACTGCTCTGTGTTCTCTACATGCACTGTACTATTGTCCTCAGTTAAAAACTCTGGATTATTTTACTGTTCTTTCACCAATGCTATATCATGCATTAAATGAGCTACTTGGTGTTGGCTGAGGTCTCTGTGTTAAGGAAAGATGGAGAGAAACCTGTACCTTTATTTGCAGCAGGTGACAAATAGCTAGTTTCCTGGAAACCTGCCTCCTGAAAAACTCAAGTAACTCAAAATAAGATTCGCAGTCCTTGCAGAGGTAAGGAAAACTGATCCGTAAAACTAAAAGCCTTGGTTCTCTGTATAATAAATAGAGGTAGATGCCTCCTAATTGAGATGCTCTGAGGTGCCCTTTGGAGACGCTTACTTTTATTCTTTGGGTATATAATGAGTGTAGGCAATTAACTGAGGCTCCCAATTTAGGTGTCTAACGTAGACATTGTGAAAAAAAGTCCTCTTCCCCTTGTTACAGCAGAACATTATGCATTGCAGTCTGTGGGTCTAATGAAAGACTTTGGAAGAGGCCTCAGCTGGAAAGAAAAATAACATCTTTAAACAACTTCAATTTTATATTCACATAACTTTTTTATTTTTTAAAAGTACATCAGTTCATGAATTTCCAGCTAATTTGGAATTCTGTGTAGTTGACTACCTATGAATCACTAGTATATACATATTCTATAAGATACCATTTATTTCTCTACAGAAACTCATCTTTTTGAAGGTCATCTTTTCTTCTTCTCTGATACTCTAAATGATTCCTATTTCCATTTAAAAGGGTCCTTATATTTGTATCTGGGGGCTAAATAATGTCTAACATGCTTATTCTATCTTGACCTAGATTTAGAAAAAAAAAAACCAACAACCCAATCTTTTCCCATTAACGATGCCAATTATGGAACAATCCCATTATAATGCAGCATGAAGCACTATAAGTTTTTCCTGTATGATCACTGGAATTCATGCATCTCCCAAGTTAAATACATGGAAAAGGCACAGACTGCTGCAATTCATGAAGGAGTTTTGCCAGGCTGCGGGTGTGGAGGATACTGTGGGTCAGTGATGCATTGGTACAAAGGGCAGTCATTTAATACACTCACTGCTTCTGCCATCATCTAACCATATGTCTGAGAGGCATAATAAACACAGCCACTGTCTGGGCTTGATCACTATACCTAAAAGTCAGTAAACAGTTTTCTATTAGCTTTTTGAAAATCATGAACAAGAAGTAATGACAGATAATTTAACAAGGGGTAATAAACAGTAAAAATAGCCTAATAAGATATCTGAATTAAGCACTAATTTTCATTCCATAAGAATATTTATATTTTGATTAGTAGCAAGTGTTAATGAACTCCAAGAAATCAAAATTGACCTGTAGATATATTTTGTTCTTTATATATATATATATGTATCTGTTTAAAACCTTTCAATATTATACCACCATAGTCAGCTTTCCACACTGCCTATATTTAAGTCCAATAAGACACCTGCTTTTTCAATGAATTAATGTTCTTACAAATCTGGTTTGGACTTTTAAGCCACTACTTAAACAGAGAAAAAGAATGTGGGATTCTATTGTTTTGCTTTTGCTCAGTGTTTTGCCTGTCACAGTAGAGTAAATTTAATCGGCATTATTAGTAACTGTCAACAGCATACTCTGAGCAGAAGGCAAATACAGCAGGTGGTATAAAAAGAAGAGATGGCTGAAAGCAGAAAAGCAAAACAAATGATTGCTAGGAACTGCTAATCTTGTTATGCATAAATTTAAGACAAATTAAAATGCATGAAAGCTTTCACTGAAGGTGAATACTTGACAGAAAAGGAGATAAACTGACCAATTTTTGTTATAAGATCATTTGTCAGGAAGCTCAAGCGCTAAAAAATCCTGTACAATCTAATTGCTTTAATTCAACTTCTATAAACTTAATGTGTCAGACAGTTTGAACTTCCTAAGTGATGGCTCACCCGACAACAAACTTATGGCACATAAAACTGTTGCTTTGTTTATGACATAAGTGATCCTTTCAGATGACTATATTTTTCTGTGGTCAAAGTTTAAATTCTTAAAATGTTATTGCAGGTAATTAGCATCCACATGATATTTCTTTTCACAGGTAAAGGTATTAGAGAAAACACTCTCAAAAGATATACAAAGAGTGAAAAAAATCATGCTGCCTGCCTATTTTATATTTTGTAATCATCTGTTGTTCAGTGACATATCAAAAAAAGGGTATGCATACAATCAGGGCTTTGCCAAAAAAGTAAAATCTGTCAGTTTCCTTGCATTTCTGGTGATGTGTGTGGGTTGAGAGAAAAGTGTCAAGTCCTTCAACAGTTCCCCAGGGCCTGGAGGGCAGTCTGCCTGGAGTCTGGCACAGAATTTCACTTCTCCCAAATCTCACTTATTCCTTACCCTGGATACTCAACTTTTGGCACTCAACAGAAATGCCTTCATAATAATTGGTTATAGTGGGGGTTGAAGACAGCTTGACCTTAAGCCATTATGTGGCTGCTGCTAAACAGTTCTTAAAATTCCTCTATTCCCAGTGGAACAATTTATCTTCCTCTCATTCTCTGGCATGGCTTGGTCCGACTTTGTTAGAAAATCAAACAACAACAACATTAAATCTTCTTGGTTTGAAATTCTAAAGCATGCTAATAGAAGCTGAAGAAATAATAATTTCATTATTCTTAAGTTCTCTCAGATGTGTATCTTACCTACCAAACAGCCAAATAAATGTACCTTCAAGGCTTGGGGATACCTAGATTGTCTACAGGGTGATTCCTTTCCCTCACCCACATGACATGTATCCTCCTTGCTCCCTTATTTTTTTACTGAAGACTTCATAAATACAGTGCATGAAAATGAGAGAGAAAAAAGGATTTGGACAAGAAGGAATGTCAGTCCTCCACAATACATCGGGCTCCACACAGAAAAAATTTCTCCTGTGAGGAAATTCTGCCTTCAGAGAGTAAGGGAACATTACAGACAAAACCCCATGTTTAATCTTTGCTTTCACCTGACTGGTATGACAAGGGTGTTGAGTGACCCTTGGTAGTGCAGAGCAGTCAGGCTAATTTCATAAAAGCTCTGGTTGCAAATTCCAGCTGCACTGGGGCTCTACCACCAGTTGCCCAACCTGTCAGTAGTACCAGCAGGAGCCAGGGCAGGCATTAGCAGCATAGCAGAGATAATGCCGGATCCTTTAGAGCTGCTACACTTCTAAGGAAAAGAGTTACAGAAGAACTCCACGGGAGCTCTGCAACACGCAGGGAAGTTAGTGTTCAGATGCAGCAGTGTAATTAAGGCAACTGGGGCACAGTGTTTCATGTTGTTTAGAACAAACTCCCTGATAAAGTCAGTCTTTGGTTATGCTTTGCATAGAAGTTGCTTTTCCCTTTTGACAGTACTATAGGACAGATGGTCTCAGAGCTCTTTCACCACTACACAGAACTCTGTAGAGATCTCTTTTTTTTTTCTTTTTCTTTTTTTTTTTTTTCCCAGTTGTAATGTCTAAACTACTTATATTTTTTAATTTCCAATGTTGCAATTAATAGTTATGTTTAAGTAAGCTGAGTAGCTTTGTTTGAGGACTGAAAAAGTCTTCATCCTGCTAGACTTCCAAAATCAACTTATAGCTTATCTTTAGGAGTTTTAATTATGTTAAACAAACTGTTACCTTCCTGCTTTTTAACAATTATTTTGTTTGTTTGTTTGGGGTTTTTTACTTTTTTTTTTCTATTTTTTTAACAAGGAAGTGTTTTTTACTTTACTGATACAAACTGTTAGTAAATGCACAGGTGAGTATGGGGACAGACAACAGTCACATGAGAAATATGTCTCAATTCCCAGCAGCATCTGAGGCATGAGTAAGAAAATTCCTCTCTTGCTAATATGTTCCTCCATCTTTTAAAGTCTTATTATTTTGGATCTGTCTAACTGGAAAAAAAAATTAAAGACTCATTCTGTGACCTTCCTAACACTCTCAGTTCTGTTAAGGCTGTTGTTCATTGCAGCACAAATTTTATGGGAGAGTATAAATCTCTTGTACTAAAGAAAAACAAAAGGGAACACTCCTTTCCTGCAATTTAAAGCTAGAGAACTTGAAAGGAGAATAAAGTGAAATAAACTGCTCTTTTTCTTTTGCTATCATTAATAAAAAATTACTTCTGTTTGTTGACCTAGATATGTATGCATTTCCCATTGTAGTCTGCTGTTAAATTGTAAGAGTTAAAGAAAAAAAGATGTGCTTTTTTTTTTTTTTAACAGAATTAGCAGTTTTATGACTTTTAGCCTGTGCCATAGCAAAAAATACCCCTGGTAAAACAGAATCTAACCTTACAGTTTGAAGTGTAAATTCTCCTTGTTGCTATAGAGAATAGTTCCTATGCAAACTGGTCTGATAATAATTACACATGATAGTGTGTAATGGAATGGGAAGGATTCATCTTCCTTTAAAACAGCAGGTATGTCTCCTTCTTCCCATAGTGTCAAACCTAGGTGGAGTTAATGATCAAACATGGTGTGACAATTTCCACAATGTCTCCCTGTGGGAGCTATTAAAATTCAGCTTATGCACAAAAAAAACTCTAGAGTGCCTAGCCTGGTAAAAAATGTATCTTATCATCCAGGAGGTGAGGTATTAAATCTTGCCAAAAAATAGAAAACATATTTCACAGACAGTTTTGTAATTTTTTTCTTCACTGAAATATTTTTTATTGTCAACAGCTTTCTATGAGCTAGTTGAAAGTGATGGGTAAATCAGATCTCCAGGGTCTCAGCCTGGAGCTTCTTCTTTGTTCCAGCATCGTATAGACATGTTCAGTTCCAAAACCATCAAGGCCAATTTGTTTCCAGAAAGCGCAAGACAAAGTTAAATGGTGGGAGAGTGACTAAAAGAAGAAGTATGACATTGCCCAGGACTCCTGGGACCAACTTGCTAGAACAATAAAAATTACTGCAACTCAAATTCCAGACCTGTGCTAGTCAGCTGGAGTCTTTCTTACAAGGTTGTATCAACCTGCTTTGAATTTGTATAAAAATAAAAGAGTATTCTTAATGAAAGATTGTGATAAACAATAGTTATTGAGAGTTTACTTATGAAAGGTCCTTTCTTAATTCTTATTAAAAAAGAGATATATCATAGTCTACAAAACACATTTAATTAGAATACAGTAAATATATTAAAGCCATCAAGGGTTACCTACATCAAGCAACAAGAGAGGCTCAAGAGGAAACACAATATCTGGGAATTTGAGCAGGAGATTTATGCATGATATTATGCTCTGTCCCAGCCTGAGTGACAACCCTGCCTTAGGGCTGGAGCACAGGTGTTCTTCTCCATTTTCTCAGTCAGAGGAAGAGGTTTCAGGAAGAAGGAGACAAATTGAATAGGTTGGCTTCATGGCTGGTGCTGTACTCAAGGGTTTTGGTCTCTGTGGTCACAGATTGACCTTTGAGAAGTCAGATCTGTCAGGAACTGATGGGATTCACATGGCAAAGTGAAGCAAGAGGTCTTTGCCACCAAACTGGGCAGACTTATAAGGAGAGCTTTAAAGTAGGCAATGGGGAAAGGGAGTGGAATTTTGAGTAACAGGAAAGCCAGGGGTTGCTGACATATTAGAAACCAACAGAGAAACACCTCTGTCTGAAAGGAATTATGACTTATTCTTCAAAAACTGTGACATGGTTGATAGACCAACTCAAGTGTCTATACCAGTACATGCAGCATGGATTACAAACAGGAGGAGTTGGAACTGTCATGTTTGCAAACTCTGATACTGATAGAGGACTTCATTCACCCTCACCTCTTCTGGAAAAGCATAGTCATCCATAAGAAGTCCATAAGATTCTGGGATAACTTCTCAATCCAAAAGACAGAAAGCCTGGTCAGAGGAGAAGCATTATTGGACCTGCTGTTTATCAACACAGATGAATTAATCAGGGAATTCAGGACTGGTGGTGACTTGGGCTGCAGCTATCATTCCCTAGTGGAATTTACGATCGTAAGGGATTTATGTCAGACAATAAGTAAAGTCAAGATTCTGAATTTTGAAAATGAACTTTTTAGGAGTGATTAAGGAATTAGTGGATGGGACTCCCTGGGATACTCAGAAATAAAGAAGCAGAACTGAGTTGGAAGTTCTTTAAGGACTTGTTTCTAAGAACACAAGAACTCTTGATTCCTCTTTGCAAGAAATCAGGAAAGAAGGCAGGAGACCAGTATGGGAGAGCAAGAACTTCCAGGCCAAAATAAAGTTCAAGAAGGAAACATATAGACTGTGGAACCAGGGACTTCTATCTGGAGAAGAACATAGGTATGCTGCCCAGAAAGCCAACTGTGTCCTGAGCTGTGTCAAAACAAGGGAGGAAAGAAAGTCAAGGGACATGCCCCTCTACTCCAACCTTGTGAGACCCCCACCCTGAGTACTGCATCCAACTTGGGGTTCTCAGCACAGGAAAAACATAGTTCTGTTGGAGTGAGACCAGAGGAAGGCCTCAAAAGTGATCAAAGGGCTGAAATACCTCTCATATAAGAAAGGCCGAGACAGCTGAGACTGCTTAGCCTAGGAAAGAGAAGGCTTTCTTATTGAAACCTTTCAATATATGAAGATGGCTCATAAGAAATATGGGGAGAAGCTTTTTCAAGGGCCATGTAGTGACAGATCAAGGAACAGCAGTTTTAAACTGAGAGGGGATTTAGGTTAGGTATAAGGTAGAAAATCTTTACTGGTGGTGAGGTACTGGAACAAGTTGCCTGGAGAAGTCATGGATGCTCCATCCCTGAAAGTGTTCAAGGCCATGTTGGATAGAGCTTTAAGCAACATGACTTGGTGGAAAGTGAACTTGCCTATAGGAGGGGTTTGGACTAGATGACCTTTAAGGTTCCTTCCAACTTAGAGTATTCTATGATTCTATGGCCTATTGTAATCTATTATGATTGGATAGTGATGATGCTTATTATGATCACTGTCGTGGTTTTGCCCAGCTGGCAAGCACCTGGGGCTGAGAATGGTTTTGTCCAAGTGAATTTCCGGACAAGAAGCCAATTAAAACTCTCAGTAATGCCTTTGCTAATTACATCTTTAAGAAAACGGAAGAGAAGGTGGATTGCGCATTTGAAATTAGGTAGCCATGTAGGAGAGAGGCGGCGGGCCTGAGATGGGCTAAGGCCCTCTCCTCCCCCGGCCCTGGGCTGGGGGCAGGTGTAACATTGAAGCTCCCCTTCTCTGTTGTAAGAGAGTGAAGAAGAAAAAACTTTAGAGGACTGGTTGCTTGGACGAGAAACTGCTGCAGAGAAATTCCAGTGAAGAGATAAGGGACTTCCAAGGTCAAAACTGGCAGCCAGAGGAGAGAGAAATGCAAAAGGGGGTCTGCTTCTCCCCCCTTTCGCTCTCTCCCTTCAGCAGGGAAAAGACTGTAAAGTAATCCCTGCCACCTGTAAAAGATTGTTGGGGTGAGGAGACCCTCCATGCAGCTCACAGAGGAGCTTGTGGATGTACCGAAGAGAATCGAGACTTCATGAGAGAGACTGAAATGAGGCAGAGTCCTCTTGAAGAATTATGACTCTGAAGGGACGAGACTTACACTGGAGCAGAACGGCTTGGGTAAGCTTGGGATCTGTGTGAAAGATCCATGCTGCTACTGAAGATTTGAGACTTTGAGAGAGAGAGAAAGCCTTATGCTGGAGCAGAAAACAGCTCGGGTAAGGATGTTGGGATCCATGCCTGGAATCCATGCTAGACCCATGCTAGAGAGGTCTATTAAGGAGTATTCTCCAGTGGAGAGGGACCTCCATAGGGAACAGGGGTGGACTTATAAGCCATTATCCCCTGTAATCCCGTGGAAGAAGATCCATGGTAAGCAAATGTCCCCTTGCAAGTCTATGGAAAGAAAAACCTTCAGGACCTGGGTAACCCCCAGTCTCCAATCTTAGCCTAGGATGGGAGTAGGCCCAGCCCTGGAGGCAGACACAGAAAAGGAAAAAGAGTTCCAGCTGCAACAAGGGTGCTGCAGAGTTACTGGAGAGAGAGCTGGAACTCCGAGAATGGAGAAAAGGACTGCTTGTCCTCCTTTGAGTAATATAAAAGGGAGGAGGAGTATTTCTGTAAATACTTAGTACTTTTACTTAAATAGAATTATTGTAGATGTAGTTCTTTAGTAGCTTTTATTTTGATTTTGCTAATAATAAATGTTCATACTATTTTCCCTAAATTCAGTCTCTTTTGTCTACATAAACCTTCTCTCAGCTAATAGTAATTGTGGGGGAGGGGTGAAAGCAAATTGACCCAGAGCAAAACGACAATCATGATGCTGTTGCTGATTATTTTATGCATTTTATCATTGTATTTACACAGGAAACACTTTTTAAGTGGCATCACTTAAATTTATGCATTTTATTTTTTAATTTAATATGATATAGAAAAATAAATTGTAAGTATCAAGGCATCGGCATGGTTTCCTGAAATGTCAGCTGCCTATGAACAGCATGGCACTTTTTAGCAGGAACTTCCAAGACCATCGTATATTTTTTAGTAGATAAATCAATCAATTTTCAATGTTTACTTGTTAGCTTACAGGAATGTTTACATAAACATTAAAATGCAAAACCGTACTTGACACTTTAATGCAGAACATGGCACAGTACTGTAGAGAAACAAGTCTTTCTGAGCGTTACATTCAGCAGCAAGTGTTCTTTTTGCCAGACTATTTCCTATAGCAGGCTTTTCTGTGTGAAGAATACTACCAGTACTCCTAGTCATTGCAAAAGTATCGGAAATACTGTTATACTCCTGACAAGTCTATCAGAAGTGAAGGCTTCTGGCATTTTGCTGGTGCTCTCAAAACCAACTACAACATAGATCTATATATATAAAATATATTAACCTCTATAAAAGAATTATTTTTCATTGGCATTCTCTAGCAATTGTGGCTAGTTTAGAAATACTATTAAAATACTCTCTGAAGTTATTTACAGCGGTCTTTCATTTTCCCTAACTCTTTTCAGTGGGAAATGTTACAAGGTTTTTAAATTCTAGAACACATTTTTAATATTCTTTTAATAAATTAAGTTGTATATTTTATATTACAATTATTTCTATCTTGGAATTTTATTACCTTTAATTAAACCATATCAGGCAAAAATTTGCAAACCCATCATTCATAGTGTTTATAATTGAAGATGTATAAATAAATCATCTTACATCCCACTGTACAAGACAAGTTTTTTCTTCTGTTTGCTATACCACATATGACTCTTTCAGCATCTCGGCTTCTGCCATTCTTTTTTCTTTTACTGAAATGAGACATTTGCTTGAATCTCACCTGCAGGACTAAAATGAACTTTCTGCATTCTAGTAAGGATTCTCAAAGCATTCAAAATTGTGAAGTCTGTTTTGCATAAATCCACACTTAATCAACTTATCATTAACATACGTTAAGATACTATATCTTATATAAGCATTCATAATGCTACAGTAGTTCAACGCCTAAAACTTTTACAAACAAGTGAGTTTACATGTGTCAAAGGTTCATTTGCCAAACATAGATTTCCCCAAATCCTAGGTCAGTTGACCCATAAAAAAGCAAAATATCACAAGACTAATATCAGAGAGAGGATTTTTATCAGACAGAAAATATTTTTATTTTGATTTAAAAAATTAGGTAAGTTAGGATTTATGGGAGTAAAGTTAATTATATTCCTGAGTATAACTCTGCTATCTGCAGTCCATAGTGATTGTCACAGAAGCCTAAATGACTTATTAGTGGTCTAACAACATTTCTGAAGGTAAGATTTCAAATATCATATTTAGATCTACTTTTATGACCTTTTATAATAAATTCATCATGCTTTTTTAACTAAGGCTTAGCAATCAAATAATCTCGTTCATCTAAAGGAACGATTTGCCATAAATATTTATCAACATAAATCAGACTGTGCATCCAGGTGCTCTGGAACAAATGTTGCATATTTAAGAAGTGTATCATTATCAGGGTTCTCCGAAGTGCTCTAAATATTGCTGTATCCATTTCTTCACCAGTGCTGCTATTGAAATCAAAACAGGCATCTAGTTTCATTTCATTTCTGTTCATCTGTCTGTAGTTTGAGATGATCCTGGAACACTCTGGAACATGACTAATTTGAAAAATTTTTGTGTAGCTTCTTACTCAGTTCTCACAAGGAAAATATATATATATAAAGATACACCAATTATAATTGAAATTGAACTTGTTTTGGAGACAATCTCATGTTAGTTTCTTAATGTCAGTTCTATATATCTCGATAACATTCACATTTATTTGGCATTTCTGCTTTGAAGTTCCTTTTTTTACCTTCTGACTAGCCACAAATATTCAACTCACCTCAAAAAAAAAAAAAAAACAAAAAAAACAAACAAACAAACAAAAAACCCCAAAACACCCAAACCTTCCTCTTTCTTATAGGTCAACTTTAAACATGCATGAAATTTTCATGTTTTCTGTCTCTTGCATCTAAGAATGTCTTGGAAATTTTGAAAGAATTAAAGAACTAAGTTAATGTCACTTGTTAAGTCCTTTAAATTGTAGAGAAACCAATGTACATGTAAGGTGACTTTCTCAAGATTTATTTAGGGGATCACAAGCAAAAATACAGATTAAATTGAAGAAATTTTTATTTTAGACTGTATAACTTCATCATAGATTATCTTCAAACAGTTTTCTCTAGATATCTTTTGATAAAACTAATCACTATTCAGAACTTTAATAAGCACTTGGCCCTGAAAATGTGTTAAGATTTTGGAGTTGTTGGTTCATTTCCTTGGCTCATTTGCCTTTACCCACATTTGCTTTAAATTGCAGGGGCCACTACTTTTCATCTTGCAATTTGATTATTTCCTTCTTGATGACTGAATTAATAACATTTTCCAAAATTGTCAGAAAGCAAAACTTTAGTGACAAGTACAATGCATCATTCATTAGGAGTTCTAGCTGGCTGAAAGATTAACTGAATTATTACTCTGTATCAATTTCTGAGAAGGAAGCAGCACAAAAAAGGCAAGCTATTTCTTGCATCTAAAGAACTGCAAAGAAGCCTTTCTCTTCTGTATACAAGTCAGAGTAACCCAAAATGGAAATCCAATTTTCTTAACAAATTTACTACTTTTGTGAGCAATAAAGATGTGGGAAAGATAAGTTATATAGGGACAGCTTTAACCAGGGATATGAATGGTCATTGAAAGTTGTGATTCTCAAAATTAATCTGTAAGTATTTTTATTTAGAGATATCAGGCAAAAACATACTGAATTATAAATATATGTGTTTACATAGAAACTACTTGTAATTATGGCTACAATGAAGAATCAAAGAATCAAAGAATTATCACTATGTGTGACTCACTAACCAATGGAGAAGAAGGACCAAGGAGGGAAACACAGATCTCTTTCCCTTTTTTTTTTTTTTCAGGCGAATAATGCAAACTGTTCTCAGTCTAGTTCATAATTTGTTTTTCTCATTGCCTTCTACAGCTGGCCAGTAAACAGCCTCTTTTGGTAGGTAACATGTAGAGATTATCCAAAGTAATAAAGAAATTTGGGGAGAAAGTCAGGAGATCCTCCCATATCAGTGAAGTAGAACAGGTTGTTCCTTGCCATAATTCTAACTGGAACATATAATTTTTTACAATTGGACAGATATGAATGAAGAACAAATGATGGAACCTCCTCAGTGTTTTGCCTCTATTTTTTGCCAATACAGATTTTTAAAATAATGGGCAGGTTAAGGATATAAATTATTTATATATTATTTATATATTGCACAGCCTTTCCAACACTGATCATTATCAAGACACAAGAAAAGAAATCACTAATAGCATCATTTTAAGAAAATAATATTCCCAGAATCTAAGGGGAAAAAAAACAAAAAGCAAAAAAACAAATACAAAAAAACCCACGATCCTAAAAGGAAGAAAACTCTCTAAACTTAGTGATTGACTGATGACTTGAAAAATGAAATTTGCATGATAATTTTATTTATTTATGAATATTTTATTATAAATATTTATTTCTTAATGCTACTACTTAAGGCATATGTTTTTGTACCTGAAAACATGTTTTATCATTCTTTTTGTGTCTAAATATTTCAATATGAAGGATAATTAATAGCAATATTTCCTTGTAAATTATGCATTTCATGAAATTCATGAAGTTTCTTTATTCAGATGACATATGGTATTCAATTGTTCCACAAGTTCAGTGTATATAAAATTAAAAAGTATTTACAAATCTCTGTTTTAAATTTGTAACAAATCACTATAAATTTCTATTCTTTCTGAGAAAAGTAAATACAGAGATCAGTTTTTATATTTTTGTGCTTTTCATTATTTCAGCTTTCTATATCATAATATTTTGCACAGTGATATTCTCAGCTTTTAGGTTACTTTTGTGAAAGCATATATCCAGATTGCTAATATCCATCACCTGGAAGAGAGTTGAAATACATGTCTCAGCTAGTTTTTCAGTTCTTTCTCCATCTTATAATGTGTTGAAATTTGTTTTTATTTCAAAGCAAAATGAAGAACTCACATTTTTCCACATAAGAGGAAAGTTCCATATTTTCATTAGGGGGCAATGATGGTTTTAATAAGAAAAATACTTTACAGTGTACAAATATTTAATATAATACAGACAATCAAATATATTCATACAACTGATGCTGGTAAAATTCAAAAGTATAGCAAATAAACTAATATTCATGTGATGTGAAAATACTGCATTTATTTTTAGAGGAATCTCTCTAAAATAATTTTGTGGAGATCGAAATCTCCTCTTAAAACATAAATATTTCCATATACCTTTTTTTTTAATACATGTAAAGTATTTTCAACCACATCTAGAAAGTACTTCCTCTTGTTGTTCAAGAGATACGTTCTTCCCATACTTGTTTTTCAGACTCCAATCAAGCACTGGGGAATGTTGTCCCAGATCCCTACAAGATCAGATGCCCAGAAAAATATAATCTTAATTCCTTTTAAAAAACCACATATTTTCTAGTCTAGCAATCTGAGGTCTTTTATATATATATATATATATATATATATACACATATATATGTATATATAAAATAATTTTTTTCTCTGCTTACTAGAAGTCTGTTGGTGAAAGAAAAGAAAATGGTGATTAAAATATTTTCAACACAGTTACATGATTCATACACATGCATATTCATATTAAGAAAAGATCATCTTCAGAAAAGAAAAGGTTGAGGCCTTGCTTAGAATAAAGAATATCCCTACAGGTAAAATCCTGTTGCATGGAATATATAATGTACCACGCTTTAATTGTATTCTTTCAGCATTCACAAAAGCAATACAATTTGTTTTATAAAAAAAAAATTACTATTTTAATATCCCAGACAATATCGTCTTTTAAACTGATCTCTCTGTATATCTGAGACTTAAGAATTCAGGTAAAAGTGGCATAGACAGACACATTTTTCCTACTAACCTGGGGTGCACCTTTTAGAATTCATTCTCCTCTAGGACAAAACAATTATTTCTGACTGACTTAAATTCCTAACAAGGCCCCTCTGTCTTCGACTATATGTTACAGGATTGTGCTTACACTACTTTGATGTGGGATCATAGCCCCCTACTGATGCGATGAATTTTAAAATGTTAACAAAGTTACTTTAAGAAGTGCAGAAAATGTAAAAATAAAAGGTTTCTGTTTTCCAAATATGCCATTCTTGAAGGTATGCTGTAGAATTCTTAGTATGTGCATTCACCCGTTAGCAACATATTTTCAAGATAATCATGCAATTTAACACAAGAAACTCTGCAGGAATAAAAAAATTACCCTTGCTCCTATTATATGGAAAGAGTTAGAAGGTGTTTTTGTTTTCTTAACTGAGATTTACTGGGATTTTCCTATTTAAACTTTGCAAAGCTTGTGTTCAACCCTAAGGGAGTTACAGCCAGCTTAATGCTAACATTGTTAGAAAATGAAGATACTCCAGGGGTAAGACAATAAAAAAATGCCAATCTTTCCTCCACTCCAAATATTTTCTTCCCCATAATTCACTGATACACCTCTAAATCAGTTTATAACTCTTTGGACCTTTTAAATTACAGTTGTTTTAATTGAAATTATAATAATGTTATAAATCAGTGTTTTTATTCCCCCCCCTTTGCCCTTATAATGAAATCTATATAGTTGTAAAGGAATAAAATACTGTTTGATATAAACTGAAGGATGGAGAATCAAACTCCATCTGATCCAGAAATGAATTACCTTTATGTAAAAACAGGTGATGAAAAGCATATGAACTTCAATGAATGTATGTTTTCATCTTTTCTTAGAAATTGCACAATGTTTAAGCAAGCACAGAGAAGCAGTTTTAAGTGACAAGTACAGTGTCTCATTTCCTCCAGTAAATTGTTTTATTTTCCCACCTATTCTGTTACATGCTCTTAGGGAAGAAGTAAACAGATAAATGGAGGTGCAATCCAAAGGGAATTGCAGGAGTACCAATTTTATTTTGCCTGCAGAGTTCTGTTGGCTTCATGTTGTCTATTATTGCCTTGATGTTGTTCATTACTTGCCTTCTTCTAGCTCTTATCTTCTAATAGTAACCAAGACCTGTTCATACTGTTGATAAAAGCTTATTAGAATAATAGATCAACAAAGGCAGCATTCCAGGATCCTCTGACAAAAATTAAAGTAATTTTGTTATTTAATTATGAAATATGTAACCCCATTTTATCCTTCTGTAGCATGAAACTATTGAAGCTGACACTTCAATTGCATTTACCCATGGGTTGATGCACTCTGAGAGCTAAGCACAGGCTACTATCAGAGTAAAGCCATCTTCCCAGGTTCCTCATATCTAATTACAACAAGTAGAAAGTTTCCTCCAGAGAGGGACCACTTATTCTATATCTGACAGGTAGAAATTAGCTGCCTAATGGAATGGAATAGTTCTGCAAATTGAAGGAGTTAAGTAGGCTTTTTTAATTTGGGCTCTTCTTAAATTAGGTTTTAATTTGGTTTCAAAAGTGAGTTTGGTGTCGTAAGGCAGTTTATTTTGGATGCTTTCCAATAACTTTATTTTGTCTCGTGCTGATGTATCACATGTCTTTTCTTTTAGCCAATGTTGACAAACACTGCGATTGATGGTGAAGTACTTAACTAGCTATGTATGACATCATGGACTAAGCGCTACCAGAGTGACAAAGTCGTCACAGATGAAAGAGAAAAAAAAAATTATTAAGCCTGATTCTACCTATTTTCATGAGTTTTGTTTTGGAAGATTATAGTTACAGATAACACAAGCAATTTCATTGTTAATTCCCTTTGCTTTTGAGGCAGATCCCTGGCTCACATATGATGATAGAAAAGCTCATGACTCTACTGAGATATCATCTTTTTAAAATGAGATGTTGAAGCATAGGTGGCATTATTAATTTAATTCCAAATAATTAGAAAACAAACCATCATTTAAAAAAAAAATATGGTTTTCTCTTTTATGCCCTATATTTTTCTTTTCTTTCTGATGATTTTCTCATTTATTACTCTTGCTAGAAAAAGTTTCTAAGTTTATTCCAGTTCTTTTGTTTTAATATGCTGCCTTCTGACAACAAACCTTTCAGAGAAGGAAAAGAACTTGACGTTACCCAAAAACTTTCCTTTGGAGTTTAATTCTCATATCTGCAGGAAGAATTGACAGGAACAATATTTTTAAGTAGTCAGTTCTGACAAAATCCTAGCATGTCATCTGTGCTCTCCTGTCCAATTATGACCTATTGCAGTGAGCTTTTCTCACTTTTGTATCTTTTCTGATCTCATCAATATATTTAAAGATACCCTTCTTACATGTGAGATGTGTGGTTGAATAGAGGTAGTATTACACCCAGCATGGCTGGAGGAGGAACTTCTTCCAAGACATCTTGTTACACAGACTTTGTGAAGGTGCTCAGCAAACATTTTTAACCAAGTCACTGACAATATTAAGGGAATTAAAAGGTCTGGATTGTAACTCAAAACAGCTGTTTAACTTGTTTAGGAAATAAATCGTTGCTTGCTATGTGTAAACCAGCAGAGACTATAATATGAAGGTAACTCCTCATATTGTAAAGCACCTTGGCTTTCTGTAATGTATTTTCTGATGGTCAGAATCCAGAGAAAAATAATCACCTTGAAATTATTAAAATAATCTGAACAATTGCTGCTTTTGTCTTGTAAACTTTTAAGTTATGTTCTATACATGGTTATTTCATAAAAATTCAGGCTAAAAAATATAATTTTGCTTGGGTTTCTTGCTTTTATAAACACTATGGACCAAGGAAATTAAATGAACAGGACATTTGTATTTACAAACAAACTCTGAATTGTCATTCAATGACTGTAATGATATCAGATATCCAAGGAAACTGATAGAATATATAGATATCGCTATCTGTGCATTTCTGTTTATATTTTTGGACACAGTATTCAGAATGGGAAAAGTCAAAAGAAAACTCTGTAAACTCCCCCAAGACTTCAACTATTAAATGAGGTGCTTCCTGGACATTACTAATTTCCAGAAATTTCTTTTGTGAAGTAACCTGCTGAATAAGCACAAAATGTAGGAATATATTTGCCTATGTTATACTGACAGTGCAAGAGTCTCCTGAGAGAAGAAAGTGACAAATAAAAAAGAAAAAGAAAACAGAATAAAAAATTAGATCTTGTGCAATATTTTTAGACAGACTATCAAATATGAATTTGTGCCAAGACTGATAGACTGTGTGTCCTTGAGACAGGGAAAAGAGAAATCTTTGGTTTTCCAAACATCACAAAGCAAACAGAAAGGTTTCTTCAGAATCCTTAATGAGAAAAGATTAACCAGTTTAAGTACTGGAAGAAAATGATCTCTAACAATTTTTTTGCAAAAAGCAAAAAAATGTTTAACTGGGGCAGGTTCTGATGGCAGAGAAAAACGAAGCTCATCCTCTATGAAAGAAAATACAGCTTCATGACTTAAGCAGGCAGAATTAGAGGAGGAGGGTGTGAAAAGAAGATCTTTGTCTAAAGTAATAAGGCTAAAACACTCGGGGAAAGCAAAAAAAAAGAAATAACATGCCCTAAGGATGTTTACGCTTAGTTAAAAAAACATTCATGAAATGAGAAAATCAGGACAGGCAATGGGATATACAGTTGGTGATTAAAGGCTCACTGACACCAGAGAATAGATATGAGAGGGACATTGCCAGGAGAGGCTGGCTAATTAAAACTCAACACCAGAGACAGAAAATACCCCAAGTTCTCCAAACATCCCAGAAATCTCTTAATAACTTCTTAGCAGGTCTGTAATTCACCGTATAACATCAAATGCAATATATAATCTTCTGTGCTAACTGGGGATGGCCTCAAACAGGAAAACAGGTGAATCTGTCATGCAGTCCAATCATCACCTAGTCCTTCAACTTTCCTCCAGACTCAGAAAAGTCCAACAACCCTTAGAAAAGAAAGCTAAGGGTAGTGGTTTTGCCACAGGGGAAACAGGAGACTGACTTTGGAGTGATAATGTGTAAAGAGATTTAACCCATTAATCTACTTTAATTGCCCAGTACTTTTCTAAAATTTGTTTTCAAGGAATTCAATTGGTGTAACCTTCATTGTAAAATAGCTGTTAATTTATTTAATGGTAGCCTTCTGTGTAAAAAGGTGACATTTAAAGGATTTGTGAATTTTCCAAAAAGATGAGCTCAAATGACAGCATTTCAGTGTGTACTTCGCATTCAAGTTATTTCAATATAGAATTTGGAGTAATCAAAAGGAAAGACAGCCTTTTGCTCCAGACCTTCTGCTTCTTCTGCTGGGAAAGCACAGCATAACTTGTCACAGAAATTATGACATCAAAGTATTCCAGAGTAACTGAAATTCTTGTGAAAGTAATGAAGTGCTTTGGATGTGATATCTCTTTTTTTTTTTTTTCCTCAGAAGGACATTGCCAACAAACTGCCATAGCAACACAGAATTGTAAGGTTTGAGATAGAGAAATCTTCGTCTCCTTTAAATGTCCATATCTGTGGTACAGATGCTGAGATTTACATACAGAGAGGGGAAACATGGAAAGTACATAACTACATACTATTTATTCTGTATATGCCTTGCAGAGTCCTTCAGGTGTCTTCAAGCTCTGACAAAAGCAGTGATGTCCTCTATGACTTGTGGTGCCCTGCACTGCCCTGCCTACAGATTGTGGCATCCCACCCTTTAGGAGGAGGGAGGACCCAAGATTCCTAAATGCTCATGGTTGAAAGGAACGATAAAAGTGAGAGGCTTCCTCCCCACACCCCCCCAAAAGCTTAAGCAGTATTATAGGCAAATTACACACTTGACGAGGAAATTGGTGTGTTAGACCCCGACCTCCCAGTATTAGCACATGGCAGTGGATTTTGGATAAAGGGGTAAGGTGAATAGGAAGAGAGAAAGGAAGAGATAAATTAAAAAGGGGGAGATGGGAAGGAAAAAAGAAAGAGAGTAAAACACATCACTAATCCTGGCTCCAGCATTGATCTGGCTAGAGTGTCCAGGGTCCTGGGGCCCACGCACAGAGCAAGCATGCACTTGTTCAGGACTGTGTTGTGCTTAACTCCAGAAACTAGAACAAGGACTTTTGCCTCAGAAAAGTGCTGCCCTACCTCGGTATGCCCCCTTCTCCAGCCACATCCTCTTTTCTCACAGCGTATCGTTGCCAACAACCCTTGGCTTTAGCTACCACAATCCTTAGCTGGCTCCACAGCTCTCCAGCTATCAGTGTTGGAGACATACACATTGGGCTTCTACGTGACTGCACCAACTTCTTTTCTGAACTAGTAACACAGGGGTTTTAATTTAACTATTTGGGCAGTGCCTAGGAAAGTATGGGCTGCTTTCTTTTAGTACTAGTTCTTCAATTGCGCTTCCTCAAATTTCAGCTTAAAAACAGAACACAGAAAATAGATACTGGTTCTATCCTAATGGAGTGATGGATCCAATGCCTTGGAACCCACAGAGAGCTCTGTAAAAGAAGACCAGAAAACTTCCATTGCCATTTTGTTTTGCCCCATGTAGGTGCTGAACCAATTCAGCATCTGCCTGTCTCTGGGTTTCCTCAGGACAGTGATAAAGGTGAATTGGTGAGAAATAATGCTTTTATCCTTTTTTCATTTCTTTATAACTATAGAGTTATCTTACGAGATCTGAACACTGCTATAGTTTTTTCTCCTGAAGTCTCTTCAGTTTCCCTTGAATGTTTTTACCATTTTGAAAGATTTCCTAAAGCAGAAAGACTACATCACAACTTTTAACTAATATGATATCAAAATGTACTGCAAATAACCTTTTTTACATGAAAGCATATAATATACTTCTGTTTTGGGGTTTTTTTTCCGACTTAAATAGAAAACTAAAGATGATCTGATGATAATAGCACATAATTAAATATTTAAAATTTCAAAACGCATAATTTATGCACTCTATGGCTTTTGAAAAAAATTCTTTCTTCAAAAGCCTACTGAGTTAATGACAAAAGTATATTTATGAATATTTTGTAAATTTATAAATACAAACTTTAAAAATTGCAATATTGCATTGTTCATATTGTTTTCTTTTGATGTATTTTAATGTATTTATTATTTTTTTTTTATTTTTTGAAAGTAAAGAGAAATTGGGCTCCTTAGGCATTCTTGATTGGAAACAGTTTTTCAACTGCAATGGAAATGAAAAAAGGTAAGAATAATTTTCTTTAGAGATAGAAGATAATGTTTTTGGGAGGTTGATTTGTTTTTTTTTTTCTTTTTGATAATTAAAGAAATTTTTTGTTTTCTCAAATCAGATCAGGCAACAAGAACATTTTCATGTTAGTTGATAGTTCTTTTACAACATTGGAATAATTAACACCAAAGACTTTGTTATCTGAAGTTATTGTGTTGCTACAATATTTTGCTGAATATAACAGAGTGATTGGGAACCTCAGCAAAATAAATCAATATTCATCTAATAGGCTGAGTTCTTCTAAATTATATGACTCACAGACAAAAGTATTTTTATGTGAAAATGTGAAGTACTAAAAGACATGGTGAAGACAAGATTCTGCGAAGCCTCCCCAGCTGATATCTGCTGTTCATTCCTTTCTGCCCAGCAAGAAGGTTGTAATCTGTACTGATAACATGCTACTTGAAACAATTTAAGGTGTGGTGTTTTGTTTGTTTGTTTGTGTTTTGTTTTGGTTTTTTGGTGTTTTTTTTTGGTTTGTGGTTGGGTTTTTTTTGTTTGTTTGGTTTGGTTTTGGTTGTTTTTTTTTTGTTTGTTTGTTTTTAATGACATAAACCCATTGCTTTACCAAATCAGCAAACTAAACAAACTGAACCTTTTAATAAATACTGCAGAATGGCTGATCAGTTCTGAGGTTTCCAGTACATAAAAGACACCTGTAAGAGCGGGTCCAGAGGAAGGCCACTAAAAGGATCAGAGGTTTTGAACGCTGTTCCTATGAAGAAAGGTTGAACGAGTTTGGGGTTGTTTTGTCTAGAGAAGAGAAGGTTCCAAGGAGAGCTTTAGAGTAGCCTTTCAGTCTATTAAGGGGGCCTGCAAGACAGATGAAGATAGGTTTTTTACCTGTATTAGCAGGTCAAGGACCAGTGGTTTTAAACAGAAAGATTTAGATTTGACATAAGGAAGGATTTTTATTATTTTTTTTTTCTGGTGAGGGTGGTGAAGCACTGGAACAGGGTGCTCAGAGAAGCTGTGGATGACTCATCCTTGAAAGTGTTCAAGGCCAGGATGGGGCTTTGAGCAAACTGGTTTAGTGGAAGGTGCCCCTGCCTGTGGAAAGGGGCTTGGACTAAATATCCTCGAACCTTCAGTTCCTTCTAACTGAAATAATTTTATGATACCCCACCAAGAGAAACATATTCTATGGCACCTGTTTAATATCAATCTGATCCAACACCCAGCTGCAGTAGAGCTTAAATGGATAAAACATTATACAGAAGGGCTGTGCTTAAAGTCACACATTTTAACGGTTTTCAAATAATCCATGATGAGTTTTAAAAGTTATTTTTTAAAATCTATAGAATATTACTACTATGCATGTTATTATTATCTCGTACTAAGAACACTATATTCCCCAAACCCCAAAGCTTTCAGATCAATTGCATCTCAATGATATTTTGCGTCATGTCATACAAGAACATTTTTTTTCCCAGATAACTTCCAGAAATTGATTATATGCTGTCTCATCTCACTCACTCTACAGTTACACTTAGAAATAGCTACTTTACCTTCTCTCCTTTTCATTTAGGCATTAATGAATGATATACTGCTCTTCTCTTGGAGCCCGGCAAAAGTATGCTGAGTTCTAATCCATTTAAAACACAGTCAGACTTCAACCTTTTTACTGTTGGAAATGGGACCTGCACTGATACACATGAATGGAGGAAGAATAGAGAGAAGGAAACCAACTTCGATGTGTGGAAAGTACAGAGAAATCACCCCAGAACTGGACTTTAAGTGTGCCTCAAGGACTTTTGTGTAGTAGCTTGTATTCTTCATTTAAACCTAATATTAGGTTGACCATCCCCCATTTTCCCTTCTGCCCCCCTAGCCGGTAAGCCCTGTCAGGCTTGGCAACACTTCCCTATTGGTTGGTTTACCCCGAGGTACCATCCAATCATGTTATCCCAAGTTCTCTCCTCCCCAGTTGACACCCACATATGTTTATTCATTATCCTTTACCCTATAGAATGTAGCGGATTTGCATGCTCCGCCTAGTCACCGCCTCTTTTCCAGACTCTTCTTCCCCAGGGGGTATAAAAAGCCCCCCATTTTGTTAATAAAATTGGATCAGCCTTGGCTTTCTAGGTGTTCACTCCGTCTCCGTGTCTTCTTTGCGGGCGCGGCACAGGTGAACCTAACCTCAAAGCTCTTGCAGCTGCTAGCTACAACTCACAAAGTAGGCAAGAACCCCCGTCGCTGGTCTGTTCCCCTCCCGAGAACAAGACTGCGACATTTTACCACATGAAGTCATTGAAATACCAATCCCATTGAATAGAGACCTGTATGTTGTGAACTGTGAATGATGGTCAGTGGGGAGATATTCTGATGCTAGAATTTGCAAGGTGTCATTGTGAATTGGGCTCAAGAAAAAAACTGCACCTTATTTCCAGACTATACAAGAGCACTACTGAATAATGAGATACTTAAATACAAGATACCAGAAGGGAGGAAAAAAACCCAAAATCCCTTACTGGAAGGGAAAAATGGTTTAAAGTTCTTCTGAAGCAGACGTCTATGCTGCTGGTGGAATGAAGAAAGCAAGACTGTATAATGTGAGAAAGGCAAAGGACAGCACAGATTAGGTCTAAAATCCAACCTTTTATAGACAGTTTATGTGTTTATTCAAAGCATTTTGGTTCTTTTGAAGAATGTCGTTATACCTGACTGAAGAGCTTTAAACATACAGCATGAAATAACTCTGCCTTTTATTTTAGTTAGTCTCCTGTACTTCCCTCATCCTGTGGATGCAGAAACACTAAATGTCCTCCTGGTAAGACTTGTCATGGCAAATGAAGGAGTACAAACAAAGCTGCAGAAATCTTAGTCATGGCAGAGTACCAATAGATTAAAAAGTATTATATTACTGTGTGAATTTCTAATGACCAATTCTTCATCACCAATTGATGTCTATCAGTCAGCCTCTGAGGTGTGAGGCCGTTCTGAGCTGGGTATTTCTAGAATTTCCAGTGGAAACTAAGAAAAAAAGAATAAATAGGAAAGATTCTCCCTTCAAATTTCTTCGTGTTTGCTGATGTTATTAAATCTCCCCTCTTAATCTGAACAAAGCTTTATGATTAATTTGACCTAATAAAAGAATTATCTATACTATTTGCAGTCTCCTAATTAAAATGCCTATAAGATTTAAAAATTCATATTGGATGCTCTTAAAATAATTTTCTTTAGAAGTATATATGTACTTTCAGGTATATATGCAGTTCTTGTAAACTAAATTTCTTAGGTGTTGTGTTAGAGTACTTCTCTTGTTATCAGGGTCTCTTTGTCAGCTTGCTAAAGGGAACATCTGCCTTTCTTAGGAAAACTCATATGTTGTCCTTATAGAATATGGAAAACAAATTTTTGAGTGACTGAACTTCAGCTGACTTTATCTTTGAACTTTTAAATAGTAGAAATGTGAAGTGCATTTTTAAAAATAATCTGATTTAAAAAATAGTCTTAAATTTAAGTAATTAACAATTATTTTTGCTAAAAATCCTTGGGTAAAATATTTAACTTTCAAGAATAAGGTGGAATCTTGAATCAGAAATTATATTTGCTGCTTCACCTTAAAATCTATCAATTTAATTATTAAGTTTATGTGTTAGAAAAGACAGGCATAAATTGAGATTCTCAATTAAATTTCAGGCTTAATTATATTAAGAAAAAATGAGCATGCCTCAGCATTTCACAGTTTATCATCTGCATCCACCCTTACTCCAAAGTAAAAATAGTTTTATTCCAAGGAAAAAGGATTATCAACTGTCAAAACATTTGAAAATAATGAAAACAAGATAGAATATTCACATGAAAAATTAACTGAGCTATTTGAGCACCTACCATGGGCTTAGCTAGTAAGCTTAAAATCAAAGAAACTGCAAAATTAATCTTCTGAATCAATTTGTGTTTCTGAACGTATGTTTAAAAGTTGTAGACTATTAAAAATAGTTTCAAAAGTGATTTTTCACTATTTACTTTGTGGAACTTAAGTTATTCCTAATTCTTGTTTGCTTGGGAATATTTGAGACAAAGCATGATATACTATATAAAAGGACTAGTGAACTGTGTAAATCTTGAAAATTATGTTGAAAATCTAATTTTTAATGCCTATAATAGATTGCATTTTTTTTTTATTTTAAAGCATTTCAATTCCCTTAGCCAGTGCATGCATTCAACGGTGAAACTAAAACATCTGCACCAACAGGTGTAAAAACAAACAGTTTTAACGGAAAATAATAATAAAAAAAGAATGAAAGAAAACAACATCTTTGAGTAGAGGTTGAGCATCAAAACACTGCACAAATCATTTTAGGACATCACTTTCATATGATTTCTGAAATGAAAACCAAGACTGTTTGGAAAGTATTTGTAAAAAAAAAAAAAAAATTATAAAGTGTATTTTTAACATTTTGACATTAGTAAAGCTTCTGCCCAAAGCAAAATTTCATGGCTACATTAAACACCTGAAAATAAAGGGTTTTTCAATGATAGTGTTATCTGAGCTTCCATTTCAGTACTGCAAGGAGCCTTATGATTATATATTTAATGGATTTTAAGTGAAACCTGTACTGCTCTATGTGGAACTATGTCACCAGACTCCTGGTAATGGAACTATGTAAAAATAACCAGATCATGAAAAATCAGAATTTTATGTCTTGCAGTAAGGCTTGCTTACCTAATCCCCTGCCACCCTAAGAAAAAAGCAAGCACGATTTTCTTCTCACATACCGCACACATGATTTATACCAAAATTCAATCATGCTCAATTAGCACTCAAAATTTTCCAATAATTATGCTGAAGGCAACACCGGCGCACACAAAGCGCTAAGGGAGTCAGGGACTTAGCTGTGCATAAATTCACTAATAAGAGAAAAGGTCACAGGCTGATATTGCTGAAATTTGATTAGATTTCAGATCCGTGTGTTAGAAATCAATGTTTTTCTCTCTTCGGCATTTCTGCTCTGGAGTCAGCCACTCTCTGGAGCTCTGAGTCTAATCAGAGGCTGTACCAGTGTTACATCCTCTCCTGGGCACAAACACAGCAAGAAATGAGAGAGGCTTTACAGGTCAGAACAGATAGGCTTTGCCATTCCTGTGTTGAGTGGTTTGGGGAGCTGAAAGGTAAAAGCTGCAGCTGCAGCTGTGAAATGAAGTAACTGTCATGTTGGTCAATGCCCACAGGAAAGGTAAAGCCAGTGCTGGGGATTTTATGCCTCTTTGATAGCTTCCAGGAGCAATCCAGTCAAACCCGGATGAGTCCACAAAGGGCTCTTCATGTTCGTGCTGCTACTGAGTGGTTACAATTATGGCAGATATAAGCTGAATTTAGTTCCACAACTAAAAAGTGCCTGAAACATGCTTCAGATATATGCTGTTCCTATAATGTGAAAACTGACAGATAACAGGAAATAATGAAAGCTTCCTAACTCTCTGATGATCCATATGTTTTTCTGGGCATGAGTGGAAGTCTGTCGACTCCCACTGTCCCCCTTGTGTTTGCCTCTACATGTTCAATCAAACAATTAAACAGATTGTCAGATGTATGGCACTGAAGTAACAGCTTTTCATGGAAGAAGAAAGCAATGACCTGATGAAAAAAAATGTAAATATGAAAAAAATAATTTCCAATTGGAATTACTTCTGACATGCACCATCAAAAGAATGTGTCATATCAGTGCAAAACTGATGAGGCAGAAGAGAGGATTAGGCCTGTGACACTCAGAAAAAAATCATCATTAGAGAACAAAATGAAGGAGAAAATTTTCCCTCACAGTCAAAGCCTCACCTGCTTTGCGAAGATTGCCTTACCTTGTTAAATGATCAGAACTGACAAATCCAAGTGTAAGCCCCTTGGCAAAAGGCCTTGGAGATAAGAGATGAACTGTGGTTCCCATTTGGGAAAATAGAAAGAGACACAATAAATAAACTATATTTTTATTATGGCATGCGTAAAAGAAATAAAGAAAACTGCAAAAAGCAGTATAGAAAAGTAGTCTTTTTCTGTGCTTAGAATTAAAAGGTGGAGCAGGCTTTGGCCAGATAAAGTTAGATGTGGTCAAAGTACATTTAAAACTCCTTGGCTAAGCCTTGTCTCAGGGCAGCCTGCACTGAGTCTTCAGAAACTTTTAAGTATCAGATGGATTCATCTTAGTAGAAGTCAGAAGGAAAATGCTCTTTATTTCAGGATGATTCTTGTTAGGGATGAAAATTCCTACTAACATGCAACCTGCTTGATTCTACCTAAAATGAGCAGAATGATACCTATTATAAAGCATGCTACAAACTACACTTTTTCTATTTTGTTTTAATACCTGAGTACACTGAGTCCCTGTCAGATCCTCACCTTTAGGCAAAGTTTGACCTATGCAAACATCTTTACTTGGTAGGTAATTCTGTTGCAACTACTCTTATGTTTTCTCCTCTGGATGCCTGCCTGAGCATTCACTGGGATTCCTAAACCTGAAAATACTTACAGGTTTGTTCTGCAAATCTCTTCAGAAGACAAGGTATTTCTGTTGCTGGTTCCTCAGCTGATGCTAATTTAGATGTAGTTTATTGCAAAGTAAACTTCACAGAGCTTATTAAATGCTTGTTATGTAGCTCCTTTTAGCCACTATAAAAGTTTGAGCAGGGTGAACAGAAGAATTTGAACACTGGTACCTTTCTTTTTTTCAGATACTATTAACATCAAAGCTATTAGCAAACACTTGCTCTAATTATTTCCTTCATGTTTACTTTCTGAAAGCTTTCATGTGCTTCCAACTTTCCCCAACATTTCCTTTATCAATCACTGGATGCTTTTTTAAAGTTCACTTATTGCTTAAAGCACAGAGGTGAAAAAAATAGCTAAACCATGTATCTATACTGTTTTAAGCAGTAACTAAATTTAGGATTTTTTTCCAAACTGAGACTGACTCTTCTCATTCACATGTCCTCCTGTCATATAACATTTCATCATGGCATACTGTCCGTGGAGAAAATGCACAAAATATTGGCATAGGGAACATTATAAATTAGGATTTACTGTAACCATTTTCAGCACTGAGCAAGCTTTCTGCTGTTTATAGACCAGATGGGCATTCTATACAGAGAACATAACCTGAAATCAGGTAGCATTCAAATCCTGTCTTAAGTACTATAGAATCATAGAATCGTTAAGATTGGAAACAGTCAGTATTCAAGATCATGGAGCCTAACCTTTGACCGAACACCACCATGTCAACTATACTATAGCACTAAGTGCCACATCCAGGTATTTCTTGAAATACTTCCCTGGCCGTTCTGTTCCAATGCTTAGCCACTCTTTCAGTAAAGAAATTCCTCCTGATATCCAACCTGGACTTCCCCTGGTGCAGCTTGAGGCTGTGGCCTCTCATCCTGTCGCTTATCACTTGGGAGAACATGTCAACCTCCAGCATGCTACAACCTCCTTTTAGGTAGTTGTAGAGAGCAATAAGGCTTCCTGTGAGCCTCCTTTTCTCTAGGCTAAACAACCCCAGTTCCCTCAATCATTCCTCATGCGACTTACTCTCTAGACCCTTCACCAGCTCTATTGCCCTTCTTTGGACACACTCCAGAAACTCAATATCCTTCTTGTAATGAGGGGCCCAGAACTGGACACTACTCAGAGGTGCACGCTCACCAGCACTGAGTGCAGGGGGACAATCACTGCCCTGGTCGTGCTGGCCACACCATTTTTGGTACTGGCCAAGATGCCACTGGCCTTCTTTGCCACCTGGACACCCTGCTGACTCATGTTCAGGTACTGTCAACCAGCACCCCCAGGGCCTTTTCCACTGTGCAGCTTTCCAGCCATTCTGCCCTATCCTAAGGATTGATGGAAAACTTATACTCCCATCTGTGAAAAGGGAAAAAGATGCAATGTATATACAATTTTTTTTTAAATTTGCATACATTCTAGAGTAAAAGAAAAAAAAAAGCATTATGCTATTCATCCCTTTATGGTTGCAACAAACAAAATGATATTAAGCCAAGGGTAAATTTGAGCATTTTTTTAATCCACAGTATCTATTTAGCATTAGACTTTGATGATATTTGCATGTTTTCTTTTTAATTATGCAATCTAATGCAAAAATCCTAGAATAGCATGCTACATAATTCAGCATCATTGTAAAGGAACATGTATTGCAGTTTTGGGTGTGACAATTAAAATACATAGAAAGAAAGTTTTGTAGTCATGGCTTTCTGAGACAGCTGTCATGTACTTGGCCTTAAACAAAAATCAGTTGTAATGAACAATGAACAAGGCAGAGATGTGTTTATGTTAATGCAGACAAGCAGCTATTACAAAGACAGGGAGTAAAGGTTTAGCATACAGTAAGCATGACTCTCTAAGTTCAATTACGAAGAGTGTCTTTAAAGTACAACATGCTTTGGGTTTACTGAACTTGTACTTTTGCTGTATTGACAGCATCTGTCCTCTTTCTCCTCTTGTTTTCCTATCTGACACTCCCTAGGACACTGTGCTGGTGCTCTGGAATCACAATGTGGCACACTGACAGATGGTAATGCTACTTTAGTTTAATCTCAACATATAAATATGGAGCTCCTAAGGAAGAATGCCTTGTCATTTAAAATATCGCACTTTTCATATACTAAGGATAACAGCAGTTAACTCTGAACTTCTGTACAAACTATTTGCTAAAGGACAGAGATGGTCTCTGCAGAAAGCAGATGGCTATGCAAATAAAACATTCAATATTGCTAAATAGGTTTGAGGGTGGTTGTTGGTTTTGTTTTGTTTACTTTTGTTGTTTTGTTTGTTTTTTTCCAAAGTTTCAGTGGCCTTTCTCCTTGCTATTCATAAAGCTTATCCTGTTCATTACAGGCAGCAGCTGCTTCTATGACTTTTTAACACTGGAATTATGGCCTCCAGTGCCTACACAAGCCCCCCATTAATCTAGCCCTAGGAAGTGGTGCTGGCTTCCATGAACTCATTCAGGCATATTTTTGTTTACCACAACTAAACATTACTTCTCACAGGACAAAACATTTCTCACAAACCACAAGACTGTCAATTACAGCAATTACAACAACTGGAATTGAAACAACCTGCCTCCAGTGCATTCCTAAATAAGGATCTAAATGTCAGGTGTTATTTCTATAATATCTATCTACTTAGTTTGGGAGTGTTGGTAGGATATTGCATTTAAATTGTAACTTTATCCACCCTGTAAAAGATTCTTGCTTGAGGTAATTTGGCTCACCTCAGTTGAAGATAATATTTCTCTGATGATTTACTGGAGGTTCTATTCCAAAGTCACATTAATTTAAACTGTGGAGAAAATTACTATATTATCCCAGAGGAAACCAGGAGACAGACTTCAGCTCTGGAATTTATTACAAAATAAAATGTAAAGCAGTTTAACAGCAGTGTAAACTCTTTATAATTTCCTTCCAGCAATATTAAAAAAAAAAAAAAAATTGTTAGTTGTTTTCTACATAAAAGATTCCAGTACACAGATATGGGATGCTAAGGACTGAAATGTTGATCTGTAATGCACCTAAATCTACCTTGCCTAGGTGTGGCAGATCTTAATTTGAAACAGACACACACTACAGAAAAGCCATTCTGCTCTTGAGACTCATTTAAATCGCAAATTCATACCTATTTAATTTCTTCTCATTTGTTTTATATGAACTTTAATCCACATGATAACCACAGTTATCATATATATTTAAAATCTTGATAGAAATTTTCAGTACTATGCTCTCTCATGCCCATTGTTTTGCTTCCCCATACAAAAGGTCTATTTAATTTAGTTACTCCTTCAGTACTTTTTAACTTTTTTGTAATGTCCATATAGAAAAAAACCCATATACATATGCATATGTAATAAGCCATATATTTCTATATGTTCAAGTGGATTTTCCTTTTTTTAATAGTTGTTACATGAAAGAGTATGTTTCTATAACTTCCATCTTTTAAATACCTTCACTCATCACCCCACAGATACTATTAATTTGCTAAGAAAGAAGGATATCTGGGTATTTTTGCAGGTACCTTAAGCAAAGTGTAGCCAGAAGAAAAATGAATTAGTGAAAAACGCTTTCATGACACATCTGTAGTCTGACACATTAATTTCTTATGATAATCTCATATAATCTTGGGGGTTTGGGACTTCTGGTACCATTTGTTGGATCCAGAGGAGGACCAGAACATCAACAGGACTGTGACTGCCAATCTCAACAAGACTCTGCTCATTAATATGACAGAACCATGTCCAGCATCCAGATCAACAGGTTTTCTTTTCCTTTTACTTTGCAACCAGGAGAGCCACGTGGTGCTCAGTACAAGAGTTAATGGACTGAGTTTTGTTCTTGGCCCAGGGTGCTTGGTTACACATCTGTCTTTGGGTGTGTTAAAACTAGTTTTCTCTTTATCATGTATTTATTGTAATCTTTTAAGTAAATTATAACTCTGACTTGTAATTTCTCAAGTTGGGTTAATTTCTCCCACCAGTTTACTTTTAAACCAGCACAATGTGTTAGAAAGCAAATAGATCAGAGACTACAACAGTTTTTCAATTTCCATGAGAACTCAAGTCTTGGAAACTTGGCAGAGAAAGTTTCATTTCTTAGTAGCGAATATCCACTATTCTAAGGTAAAGAAAGAGCTTGAATCTGGACACATACTCTAGTATCACCTTGCGGTAAAAGAAGATGTCTAGCTCACTTTCCTTTCACCTCCTTACTATTATTTATTCATAGATAAATTTTTATTCATGCAGGAACAGAATTAGCCAAGAGACTGAACACAAAAACTGAACTTGAAATTTTTCCATTCTATTCCACATCCATGTTCCCCCAAAAGGGTCTATCCTAGATCTGATATCTTCTCCTTGAAATCAGTCTGTTTCTTGAACAAGTGACCATCACAGCAAAGTAGTCACCTGGGGGGAAAAAGGCGTCATCTGTAGTGTTAACTTAAAGGTAATGAATTATAGCCAGGTGACTCACTAAGTGAAAAGTGATGCATTATGCTGAAAAACTGTTTGACCAGCTTTACTCATAAACATAAGAATTAAGGTAGGAATATGTTTTTTTTAAATTATCTGTACATGAATCATTCTAAATGCACACACTGTATTAAACATCTGGATTCAAAACTGTATCTTTTTGTGACTTCAAAGCTAGTTAACTAGTTAGAAAATATCTTTTCTCAGCGGAACTTGAATCTATTATTAAAACAATCTTTTACACTCAAAGAGAGCAGTTCCTCTGAGGATGTCATTCCTACATAAGCAAACACCCCTTCACAGTTCAAAGTCGGTTTTTGGTGGCTTGTGAGCTGACAGAGAACTGCTTCCTCTACAAAACTCCATAAGGGCACTTGTCACTCTGGGTCATTGCAATTCACAAACTGATTGCTTGCACAAACTCAGTGTAATGCACATCATGGGCTCAAAGAAACTGTCAGTATTTGGGAAGGAACCTGTGGAAAGGCAAAGCCTTGGCGTCAGTTCCAGGAACATCGGATCATCTGCCTTCTCCAACACCACTCAGCATGTGCTCCTTCACAGAGCGAGGTATTCCATCACTTTGGGAAAGGGGCAGGATAGTATTTGTCTATAACTGGATTCCTCTCTCTCTTTTTGTTGTTGTTGTTGTTGTTGTTGTCGTTGTTTTCTTTTTTAAATAAGATCACCTTCCATGAGAAACGAGTGTCTTGCCAAAGGCAGTTCCTTGCAGGGAAAGTGATTTCATCATTTTCCAATTTTCTCATGGGCGCATCCTATTATATTGATTTGTTTCAACATTTTCTGTGGTAAAACCTATTTTTATTTGGCATTTTTTCATGTCAAAGTTGATCATCAAATTCTTACACAGTCTGAAATATTCACAGCACTGCTCTGTATTAAGCCTTCCATCTTTGTAGCAAAGTAAGTCCTTAAAGCACATTTTATCGCTGCTAAGTTTTCTTGTACTTCAGTCCTTTCTTTCTGGTTCATAATTGCACTGTGCTATAGACCTCTGTGTGAAGAGATAAGGAACATGAATAAATATCAAACGCCAGGAAAGCTAATGAACATTCCCAAATCTCTTAAAAAACACCTCAAACCAAACAAAAACAAAACCACAAGAAAACAAAACCCTCAAACCTGCCAGATTTTATTTACTTTCATATGTTTCCTGATTGATTTTATACAGCTTTTTTTCCCCCCATGGCAGAAGAGGAATTATGTATTTTCTGAACTATAAGATGGTTTAGTTCTGATACCTTTAAATAGACACAGTCTTTCAGTTTGAGTCATACCTTCTTTTCCTGTTTAGTATCTGATGAGTGATGTTCCTAAAACAGATACCTCTATTTATTACTGTTGAACTTCAAAGAAACCAATATATATTTTTACAGTGTTAATTAGAAAATTTTGTCAGAAGGATTGAGAATGTGCAGAACTGACTTACCTCAATGCCTACCCAGAAAGTAAAAACCTAAAAGCTTTCAAATCCCTGTTTTTCCACACTGTTCACCTTTTACAAGGCAACAAGCAGTTAAAAGGAAAGTAGTAAATCTTTTGGCTCTTTTGCATTCCTGTTTTGTAAGCTCTAATTATTTTAGCACTAGAGTTAAATCTCTAATAATACATATATACCCTAATGAATCAGCTAAGCTCTTAGGAACTGCCTTTCAAGTAAGCAGAATGCTGTAAATCTGTAACATGAACCATATGTATAATAAAAATAAACCATAAAAAGCTTCTGTTTAGTGCTACTAACAGCAGCAACCCTAAAAGGGGTGCAGCTGAAATGGGGTCATGGTCTCCACTCAATAATCATCAGAAGCTGCTCACTGTGTAAGGAGGCACATGAGCAGCAATTAGGGAAGGGAGCAGCAGGCAGTGCTCCACAGTTGTACAGAGTATTGTGCTTACCCTAGGCATAATGCCTCCCAGAGTGCCTGCTGGAGGAATGTGAATCCACATTGTCCTTAGCATGTCCCAGTACTTAAAGGCTCAGTTAAGCCCTTATTGATTTCTGGAGGCACAAAATTGAAAAGGGAGTCAAAAAAAAAACATTTCCAAACTTTTCTTTTGGTGTTGATTTGCTTAAAAATTAAGGTTTTTAAAAAAAACCCTAGGGAGAGGAAGGCTTCAAAGTCAGACAAGATACTTTCCAAAAAAGTGCTATGAACAAAAGCACAACTTCTTTGACTAGCTCTCTCTATGTACACTAGAAAAACTGCAGAGCTGTTAAATGACAAAGTTTGGTCAACTTGAGTCTTAGATGATAAGCAATAAACTATTGGAGTGTCAATCTCCAGGGGGAAGAAAAGAAAAAAAAAAAGAAAAAGGGAAAAAGAAAGAGAAGAAAAAAGAAGGCTTTTCTGTGAACCAAAGATGACACAAACAGTTTTTACAAGTGAAGATTTTAAGGGACTTGAAGCAAACAGGTGGAGCTTTCTCTTTATAGAAAAAGAGTCGGCAGAAGTTGATAAGCAAAATATGAGCTTACAGTGATGATAGAATGTCTAACTTAAAAACAGAGTTCTGGTTTTAAATAAATCACTGGTAGTTAATCCTTGCTTTTTGGCCCAGTTGGGCAAAGATAGATTGTATTTTCATTGCATATTATGAACAATTTAACATAATCTGTTACAACCTATTAAACTATAAAAGATTATTTGTTCTATGATTTTTTTTTCTAGTATATGTCAGACATGAGATATTTAACGGATGTTGAAGTTACCCATCTCTAACTCCTATGAATAAATTTACTATATTTAGAAGTTCAGGTTGGGTTCTTCATAACCTGAAACCAAACACTCTATGCACTGAATCAAAATCTTTGAAAAAAATAATCCAAAATTCCCATTTGAAACTTTCCCCTTTCATTTTAAATATTAAAAAACACACTTTGACACAAAAAAGATTGTGTCATAGGAAATACGGTTTACAAAAACACAAAAGATGATGTACTGAACACCACAGGTATCACTGCTGAAGAAAACATAGTTATTGAATAGATATTTCTACAGGTGGCAAACCATTCCCTGAACCTCAATCTTTTGTTAAGCAAAACAGATTTCTAACATGTATCATTCACAGCAAGGAATTCTTGCCTACTACTGTCTTATAATATAAAAGCTACGGCACATGCCACATTGCTCACATGGGATAAATTCACATAATTATTATTCTTTTATTCTGGGTTTGTCTGTATGCAAGTAGCTAAAAAATAAAATTTGAAAAGATCTAAGTTAAGTTGTGCACACACAATAAGGGAAAACAAAATACTTTAGAAGTAAATATTGCTGATATAATTTGCATATGGCACAAACCTAGGTGGTATGATAGATGAGGAATGCAGCATGATGGAAAGTATTCGGTAAAAAAAAGCACTTTTCCAAAGAAAAACATTTTAATTGAGTGAAATACAAACTGACAAAGACAGGGAAGACAAGTACCAGCCCAGGTTTAAGGGAGGATCCTCCCAAAACGAAAGTAAAATCTGGGGATATTACTGGGGATCTGAGAAGAAATTAATGTGTCAACCTAATGCAAATTAGTGGTTGGGAAAGTGTAACATAATCCTCAACAGGGTAAATGGAAATCACAAATAACAGTGTGACAGTGGCCTTGAAGATGATTTAACATTTCAGTGCAAATATGCTGAAAAAAATTGCAAGACTAGAAATCATCTAGCCATGGTCACAAAAACAGGGCAGAGCTTTTGCATTGCTGTGAATTGTGCATCATCCTCAAGTGCAAAGTAAGGTTTGCCTTAATCGAATAAGCAGCCTAAGGGTTACTTATTTCTAATGGCACTAACCAACTATTTCTGGGCACTAACCAACTGAATTTCTGTGATGTAAAAACCCCAGTGTTCTGCTAATGACCATTCCGCTGTAGCATGAACTGAAGTATCCTCCTCCAAAATTTAAAATAGATTTATGATTAGACTGCATATAGAATCATAGAACAAGGGTGTCTTAATTATATCCTCGGTCTCTCAGGACCAGAGTGAGAATAATGAAATAAGTGAAGTTTCCCCAAAACTAGAGAGACATAGCGTTCTGCATTCAGCTATTGATTCGAGCAGTCTGTTCACAAAATTTCTTATCTGTCATTAAAAAAAAGGAAATTAAAGAAGGAGAACAACCTTGCTGTCCATTCTTTGTTGAGGTCAGCCTGATAAGTGATAGCATTAGACTTAATGTGACCTGTGTCGTGTGCTAGCATGCCCAGGCTCTCTGTTAAATTTGTTTTTGCTCCTACCTCCCCACTGGACCAATGTGGCTCCCAGGGTCAACTCTGTACACCTGAGCAGCTGGAGGATTGAAAGCTGAACTCAGCCTGAAACTTGAACCTTTCACAATGAAAAAATTGTTTTTTCACAGGGGGGTAAAAAATGTATGGAGAATATATTATTCTGAACTGCATGTGTGATATATTTGCATATTTGTTTGGGAGTTGAAGCTTTTTTTGGCAAGCATTGGGAAAATAAGTTGTTTAATCTTAATAAAAGATTGGCACTGACTTTTTTGGTTTGTTTTAAGATTTCTCTTAAGGGGCACCAATTTTTTGCAACCTATTATCTCTTCCTGAGAGACTGGAGATTTGAAGAAAGAAGGTACCTGTACAAAGTTGCTGTGACTTCTGATCATTTTGATTCTCAGTTTTTCACAAATCAAAAACTCAGAACCCATCAAACGATTCCATTTTCAGAACTATTTCCCCATTATGCATTCAGATGTAAAAATTCTCTGAACTGAAGTGCTGTTTTCCCAATTTAATAATAATTTTCAGGAGCACTCCATTTCATGGAGATGAGACAATGTTTACCTCTCAGTAACATTTCAACAGCTAAGCAACAAGAGACTTCCGTTTTCCTCATCCTTCCAGACTTAGATGCACTTGATATTTATTATTCACACTATGCTATTTGCAAACCTAAGGACTAAGTAGAATTCTTTGTGTACTGGGTCCAGACAGTTTTAAATGTGTGTTTTATGAGCCATTCAGTGCTTTCCCTGCATTTCATAATTACTTCTGTTGTCTCCAAATCTCTCTGGCAAAGCAAATAATACTGATTTTTGAAATCTATCTTATAATAAACAGAGTATCTTCTGTTCATTTAATATTAAAATACCCATAAGATTTGCCATATGGAGAAGAAGAAAGATGGACAAACACTAATAAAGGAGCAAAAAATATATAAATTGTTACTTAGGGTGAGAAATGTTCTTCATGCTATTTTCAGTGGTGACGTGATCTAGAGGCCATCTCTATTTGAGTGGAATGACCTTTCACCAAAGAACACAATTCTGGAAGAAAAAAGTATCTTTAAGTGCCACAGACAGGAGAAGTTTAAGATCATTCAGTCATCTCAAAACTAAAATGTATATTTTACACTTTCTGAATTGTGCCAAATCAGCTGTGCATTTATCACTCATTCCATCATTACAGTATTTTTAGAAAGATTCTTTAATACATCTCAGAAACTAATCACTATTTTTATTACTCAGCACACAAATATTAAATTGCAAAACGTATGTCTTTAGCTTAGTCTTTTTTTAGAAGATGCAGCCTTTAAATTAATTACTTCTAAATAATTTTTATCAGTGGAAGAGTTAAATAGAAACAGCACATGTTGGAATAGCATTGAAAAATAAATTTTCCTTGGCTTTCAATTACCATCCCTGTCTCTCACTACATAAATACCTTTCCAATACTGAAGTTAGACTAACCACTTCATTTTAGCTGTTTCACTGTGCAATCTGGTTACTATCAGTACCCAACTCTACTTTAGTTTAAATATATAGATCCTCTTTGTAATCTCATTTGGGAGTCTGTGAAAAGATTTCAATGTATTGCTCTAAAACAACAAGATGGGTCTGGGAGAATAACAAATATGATCATCATAACACAGTTTTTCTAGTTAAAATTAAATTATTTATTCTGTTTCACATATTTTCATGTATTTCCTTCTATAAATTTTGTTTAACTGAACTCCAAGGTAACAGATAACTGAAATAAATAAATTGCTTCCTTAGTTCTTATTGCATGAAAGTCTGATGCATTCTGTTCTGGAACCTCCAACATAAGAACACCTGGTGGAGCAAGTCCAGAGGAGGTCCACAAAAATGATCAGAGGGCTGGAACACATCTCCTGTGAAGACAGGCTGAGGGAGTTCGGGTCATTCAGCCTGGAAAAGACTTCAAGAAGACTTTCTAGGACCTAAATGAGGCCTATAAGAGAGATGAGAGACTTCTTACAAGGGCAGGTGATAGAACAAGAGGGAACAGCTTCAAACTGAAATAGGGCAAATTCAGGCTAGATATAAGGAGTATATTTTTTATGGTGGGGGTGGTTACACAATGGAACAGGTTGCACAAAGAAGTTGTGGAAGTATTCAAGACCAGATTGCGTGGGGCTTGGAGCAACCTGGTTTAGTGAAAGGTGTCCCTACCCATGGCATAGGATGGGCAGACTAGATGATATTCAAGGTCCTTGTAGAAAGAATAAGTATATCAAGCTACAGCTTGACTGGAAGTGAAAATCCCTTACCATTTTTTTTTTTTATTTCAACAAGTCCAACTTGAATGTAAAAAAATGTCTGCAGAATGACTATTTAAAGTAAACATTTTCGCAAAACTGCTACTCCACAGAGAAAATAACAGGTTTTGAACAAAGTAAAGAATTTACTTTTACGTGAGCTTCCTTACTGTATTGCAGCATAATATGACAATAAAGAAGCAACACAATATTGTTTGGAAGTTTCCCTGTGGATTAATAGTTTAATTTCAGGAAAGGATTTTGAAACAAAGATAGTGAACCCTTCATCACAGGCCTGTCAGCAGCAGTACCTATAGAATACAGAAATAGCAGGCTTCACACTGAAATGGGAGTAATCCTGCTCAGCTCAAAACAGGAGATAGTTCTCTCTCAGCAGTTCCTACGTGGCAGTTTGTACGATGCATGTGCTAGAAGAGTAAAACTGTGCATTTAAAATATGATGGCATAGCTGACATAGATTGGGTAAAATTTTAGATCTCTATTTAATAGATTTCATATGGCATATATATTGTTAAAAGCAGTGTTTCTAAATCTGCAAGACATAGTAGCCAAGAAATTCGTGGTATTATCTGTGGCCCATAGAACTGACTCTTTTAAAACTGTTGCAGTACCATTATGGAAACAAATGTGTAGTCATGGTATAAAAATAAGCCTCTGTGATTTAATGATTCAATTTATTTTTAATTAGTGTCAATATACAAGTACAGGTATTCTATTGGGTTATAGAGCTGCCCAATGTCTCTCTCTGTAGCTGAAAACAGTGAGGCTACTGAAAGAGAAAAAAATCTTGTTTCTCTAGGTTTTATATTACAAATCATTATCCAGTCAACTGTTGCACTTTATTTCTTTCCTACTTTTTCTTTTACTTGCTGCTCCTTCCTTGAGGCACAAGCAATTCTTAGGGGTTAAGCTAGAACGTGGTTTTCCCATGCAGGTTTTTCAGAGATCAGCCTTAGGCATGTTGTAAATAATTAGTGAATAGATGATCTGATACTCTAACAAACATTTTGATTAATGTATCTTGTTTCCAGAGTGTCACTCATAAAGTTTAATGAGAATAAGAATTTCAATACATTGGAAAATAGCAGAAATGCTTTTTCAGAAAAAGTTTACAGTGCTGTGGAATTTCAGAGATTGAACTTCTAAAAATATTGATCAGATCTTTATACTACCATCCTGACAGTGCACAACAAAATAATTCAGAATCACCAAGCAAAGTTTTCTCCTTTTGAACCAAATGTAATAACCCAATCTGTTTGTATTGCAATGACCTCAAAAGCTTTACCACTCACGATCTCCATTTTCAAAAACAAAAAGAGTGCTAAGAACCATACGGCAAACCACCTGAATTAATTGTTGAGAGTTTCTCGGTACTTCATGAAATAGAAGGATGAGTTCAGAGGATTTCTTGGAGAAGGAGAGGAGGGAGTGAGAACTTAAATTGGACATGCTGCGGATTACCACCTGCAATCCTGAGTGATGAGCAAAGACCATACTCAGAGCAAACATTACAAATCTCCAAAAACTTCCATCAATGTTTTTCTCAGCATTATCATTGTTTTCAAAATACTACTAGTCTTTTAAGTAAAAAACAAACCACACCAAGCAAACAGAAAACAATGTCTCTGGCATCTGAGACAGGGAGAGGCACATCATGACAGATGAAAGGCCTCATTCTTCCCTTGTTATGTCTCTGGAAGCCATCTGAAACACATCACTAGGGAAGGAAATATGATCTGAGCAAGCCTTTAATGCCACTTTCACAAAATGTTCTTTGGACCTCCAGTCACTTGTGTTTTAGGACCTATGGAGATGAATGTGGCAGAATATCCTGTGTGAATTTAACTGCTGGGTGGAGGAAGAACGGGGTTTGGCTAAGGCAGTGAAGGTTCCATGCATGGGAATAGGGCTGGTAAGGCCACACTGTTCCAGGAATTGCCTGAACAAAAACTGCTGCAATGCACTGAAGACTGAAAAGTACATGTCAAATTTGTTGCTCGCTCTGGGAAAACCAGTTTTGGCAAAGGATGTGGATAGATAGAGTTAAAAAGGCAGGATTTTAATCCAGTTGTGGTCTCACGTCCTGGATAATCCAAAATAGCCATTTGCCTTGTGTTCCGTTGCCTGCAGAGCAAAAGATGGTTTATATTCTTGCGTAATGTGCAACCTCACTTATCTACTGTGGTATTATGACTGAGCATTCCAAACAGCCACAACAATTGCCTTTAATATACCTTTCAGACTTAACAGAGCATTCAGGGGATGATATTCGCATCCACACCACCACTTATATGCATTTACTGCATGTCATGCAAGTGCACAAGGCTCTTCTTTTCCTCCAAATATACTACTGTGAATGGATTCACAACAGTCTGCATCTGACATCAGTTTTTTGTGTGTATAGACCTTTTGAGTAGCATAACTCTGAAAAATATTTCTTTTGAGTAGCATAATTCTGAAAAATATTAAATGCCTTAAGAACTATACTACAGTTACCTCCAGTGGATGTTCATGGAAGAAAAGACATAGAATACAAAGATATCCAGAGAATGATAGTTCAAAGTTATAACCATACTTTATGGAGCAATATTAAAAATGCAAACAAAAAGTTTCCATTCTGGGTCCTATTGACTAGTAATATGTACCTTGTTATTTTAAAGTAGATCTTTCCTCTTACTCAGTACAGATAGGAAAGAGCTTAATCTCTGTGCTTACAGTAAATCAAGGCACTGCTATTTTTTAAATAGTATTTGTTTTAATGGGACACATTTTTTGGTAAGATCTATTCTTGGGAGGGGATGAATTCTGATATTATATTTATTTTAACTGAATAGTTATAAAAGCTTTAAAAAACTGTCTTGAAAATAAATTGCTCATGACAAACACATGCATTAAATACTTTTCACTTTTAACAGTACATTAATTATTAAAGAACTCTGGAATTTCTATGGCAACAGAATACTTAATAAGTTCACATTATTCATAGTTGCACGTATTAATATCAGCTGCTGTTACTGTTTCACACAATAACCAGTAAGAACTGATCACCTAACCTACAATTTCTGAATACTTGTTAAGAAAGATATTTCTTGAAAGAAGGTGGAACAAGACACATTTTCCTAACTTTCACTTTACTGACTTCTACTCTCTGAAAATTGAGAGCCCTTGGCAACTCAGACCATATCTCTTTTTTTGGATGCTCCATTTCAACTGCTATTATCACAGAAGAAGGAGCAGAAGAAAGACATGAGTTTTTTGAAACCACTCCCTCTATGTTGCAGATTAAGTTTTATTTTATAATGAAAAACCTAAAATGTTAGCAATACAAGTATCATCACATAACTCGAGAGAGGAAGGATTGCTATATTTTCAAGATCTAGTATAAAAAAAAAGTAAATTTAGAAAGTGACCAAAAATCATGTATCAGGAATTAAGATACCAGGAATTAAAATTAACCATGCTCTTGATGTACATTCATTGAAGAAGCAGGCTTTTAAAATAAGCTTAGCAAGTAGGATTAAAATATAGACCCTGGGATTTCCATGAAACTACTTCTTTTTGCTGTATACTTTCACTACTCTATCACCTTTAAGTAAAGCAATATTCTTAACTAGAGTCAGAAAATGCTTTGTTCTCTTAGCTTCCTGGGCTTTGGAACACTTCAGCAATGTTTATTAGAGTAACCTCAGTACAAGAGCAGAGTTGTTTGACATGGTATGACTGTCTCTTAGTGGCACTACATGCATGTCCGTGCTGTCCTGTATAACTATTATTTAGCTCAAAGTAACATTTCCATTATTTATTCTGTATGAGATATTGAAAAAAAAGGAAGAACAAAGAAAAAAACTCAGGACAAAAATCTGATACTCTGTCCCTCAATACACTGGACCAAGCTCAAATCACAAAACTTCTATCATTAAAACTCTTAAAAATTTTTAAGAATTGGTGGTTGTAAGGAAGGCACATATTCACATTGAATCTTTTTGCTTTCATGAAAAGGAAGAAAAGAACTTACTCTATGCACACTGAGGAATCACAGAAGCACTTTAGAAGTCTTTAAATAATAAAGAGGGGGGATACTACATAGAAATGTTTATCCAAAGAATATTGAAGCCAATAAAAAGACTCACCCTTTCATTTGCTGCATTTAATCTGGAGGATATACATAAGCACAGGAAGGTAAACATACTTGTTGAGAAAAAAAAGGATAAAAATTCTGTTTTCATCTAGAGAGTCTGAATGCCAATGTCATTCAGGAACTACTTTAAGTGAGATTTCTGAGATTGAAGTTTAAGTGGCAGTGACCCTTCAAAAAGTTCAACTAGTTTAGAGGCAGTAAAACCCCCGATTGTCTAAGAAGAAAGGAGTTTGCTGCTGCGATAAGAAAATCCCACCAAACAAAACCATTTCTCCTGTAAATCTTGCACAGAATTCCCAATAAAAATACCCAGAGACATAAGCTCAAAGAGAAAAAAGCCGTTAAAAATAGTAAAATAAACAAATTGCTCCAAAATGAAACGCATGAAAGAAAACTCTTCTTGATAATGCTGGGAAACGATGTGTCAAGACCCTCTTCACAAGGCTTGCATCCAAGATTCTTCATTTTGCCCAGATCAGGCTTTGGGTTTAAATTTCAGGAAATCCCTACTCTCATCAGAATTACACAAGCACAAAAGATAAACAGAGTAGGGTACATAGTGGAGTGAAGGATGTTCTTCTATTGAACAGGTAATCGCTGTCTGATTAACTTATTCATTTTCTAGGTAAAACAAACAAAAAACTGCACCTCAACAAGCAAAAAAATTTTAAAAATTTGATCTGTAGCACCAGTTGTAAAAGCATAGCGTCACCCCCACATGGCTTGTAAGGGTCTGCAGTATTCTTAAAGTCCCCTACTAATTTATAGTAATTTGTTTAGGAGGTCATTATAGTTTCATAATAAAATGTGGCTAAAAATTTTCTCTCAGCTTTATCTCAAATAATGAATTACAGCATGTGTTCCTTTTCATTTTAAAGTGAGGGGGAAGGATGGAGCCTATCTTCCTGAAGCAGCTAAAATAAAAGTAACTTCTTTTTACAATTAATATTATTTATCTCTTAACATTCACCGCGTCCCAGCCTGCCACATCAGCATATTTTGTTCAATTGCCAGCTGTGTTCTCAGTGCTAGGAAAAAATAGGTTCACATGAATGTGGAGCCAGTCCAAAGTCCTGGCTGTAGATAATGCTCATAATTAGCCATTCCCAGGGGGCTGATGTGCAAAAAGGCACCAGTTTAACACTGTTACAATTATTTCCAAAGAGTTCTCAGCATCTCTACTGAAGGAATCAATCAAAAATGGCTTCAGAAGAAAATGTAATTGCTTTTAAGGATTAAAATTCTAATCAGGAGTATTCAATTAGCAGTTAATGTTGAGATCCACAGTTTAGATTTTTATGCAAATTTACCATTCTTATATTAAGTCTTGAAGATAAAGGCGGTTCATAGCAAATACATTTCTGTCTCTCGGCTCATCAAGTCAGTGATCATTTACTTTGAAGAATATTTTACAGTTGCTGCATTTGGAAGTATGTAAATCAGTTCACTTTTGCCCCTTCTACTGTAATTAATCTTTGCATTAGTTTGTGAGGTAGCTCATAGCATTTTCCTTCATGTGAATTTGGTGGTTTCAAAAAGATTTGACCGATATAAGTAATATATATCAACTGTGTAGCCAGAACAAGAGATTTGCAAGAGCTTGATCACATTTACTCTTTAAGAGTAACAGTTCTGCAATGGTAGATCTCGAACAGAAAATGGCAGTTACTAAGAATCAGGTCTTAAGAATCGCTAATAAAAATATCCTTTTTTTATACTCTTCGCCTGAACCATTATGTGTTCTGAGAGCAGGAGCCAGTATAACTTGTACATAAGTAGATGTAGAGATATTCTATTGACAATTCCAGAATTATGACACTTTGCTTGATCAAAATCCAGTTTTAGTTGTATGAAGTAGAATCTTGAATTCATTATTAGATATAATTTTCATTATAACGTATTTTTAAACTAGGAAGTATTACTTTTACATTTACTTGTTTGAGATTCGACAATATGTCAAAAATCTGTTAAAGAAAAACTCCTCATAAGGCATGGAAATCTATGAAACTGTTTCCTAGCTTATATTAAGCTCTTTGATTTTCTGATATATATTTTACAATATTCTATTTTGTCCTTGCAGTGTAGTCAGTACATATTAGAAACTCAGAAAAATAGTTAAATAATTTATTTTCTCCTCAAAAACTGCAGACACTGACTGTTATAAATTACACAATCTACTGTAGTATCTAAGAGAAATAGATTTTTTTCTTTGGCCTAAACAAGTAAGAAGAATTATATTGGAATTGAAAAGCTTTAGGAATGAACATTCTTAGCTATCTAAATTATTTTTTATGTCTCAATGTCCCCATTTTTACTTGGAAACCTAATGTGAAAATATGATGAAAAACATGAATGTATACAAGTTAGTATAAGCTGATTTTTGACCTTACAAATCTCATTATCTATGAGGTCATAGCAGATATCTTGAGTAGGAAGGGATGCACAAGGATCATTGAAGTCCAGCTCCTGGCCCTGCACTTCATACTCATGTCATTGCTCATCATACTAATTTGTTGAGGTCTCTCTATAGGGCCTCTCTGCCTTTGAGGGAGTCAACCATTACTCCCAATTTAGTATCCTTGGCAAATTTAGTATCCCTCTGAGTCCTGCACCTGAGTGATTTATGGAGATGTTGAAGAGCACAGGACCTAAGATGGAGTTCTGCAGATCCCCACTAGTGACCAGACACTAGCCTGACTTTACCTCATTCACTACAATGCTTTGCGCCTGACCTGTGAGCCAGTGGCTCAGTCAGTGAATGATGTATTTGTCCAGCTGTGTTCTGAACACTGTGTTCAGAAGGATACTGTGAAAGACAGTACTTTCTTCTCATGAAGTTATGGTGCCTGTGACCAATGACTGTTTTCTCATTCAGATGTTTTTCAATACCTCCCAGAATAACCTTCTCCATAATTTCACCAGTCACCAAAGTAAGACTGACAAGTCCATAGTTTCACAGTCATCCTTCTTGCTCTTCTTGAAAATTGGGGTGTTATCCAGCTTGCACTCAACTGAGACCACTCCTGATTCCCAAGACTGTTCAAAAAGTCATTGAGAGAGGCCTTGCAATGACAGCAGCTAGCTCCTTGTGCATTCTGGGATGAATGAAGTTCCTCATGGACTTACAGGATTGCAGCTGGAGCACCATATCCCACACTAGGGTCAGCTGGGAGTTTATCATTCTCACAGCCATGGTCCTCCAGTTCAGGGCAGTGAAGGACATCATCAGCTTTGAAGATAGGCAAACAAAGCATTAAACATCTCTGCCTTGTCTTTTTGAAGTGACCATTCTTATCATGTAACAGGCTGATGTTATTTCTGCACTGCCTTTTTACTTAAAAAAACCCTCTTTTTATTGTTCCCCACAGTAAAACTTAATTACCAGCTTCAACTCCAATTGAGCTTTGATCACACGAATTTAATCCCTACAGTGGCTAGCAGCATCTTTGTATTCCTCCTACATCAATTGACTTTGCTTCCACTGGGCAAGCACCTTTTTTTTTAGATCCTTGCTCAGCCAAGCTAGCCTTCTGCCTCATCTGCCTAATTTCCCATACTTGAGAATTGCCTTCTCCTTTGCTTTTAGGAGGTGGTGCTTAAAAAGAGACCAACATTGATGTACCCCAGCATGGATAGACCCCAGCACCTTCAAACGCATTTTCCCAGGGGACCTCACACACTAGTTTCCTCAGCAATCTGAAGTCTGCTATCCTCATGTCCGAGGGTGAAATTTTGCTCCCACTTTTCCTCTTATCAACAGAGATTTGATTGTTTCATGGTCACTGTGGCCACCAATCACCACTTCACTCCTAAGACAAACACTCTTTAAACAAACAACAAATCAAGAAGGGCATCTTTCCTAGACAGCTCCCTTAGTACCTATACTATGAAGTTATCATCCAAGTATTTTAGGATTCTCCTAGATCGGTTTGTGCCAGCTGTCTTGTGTTCCCAGTTTTTATCCAGCATGTTAATTTAAGGAAAAGGGCAGTTGAAACAGGTTGAAACAAACAAGAAAATGAGACATTTCCCTAACCATTACTTGAATCAAATATCTAATTAAATATACATCAAAAAACTTATGAAGTGATCAGGATTTTGGTAACTGCTTTTTTGCTGAGGAGGTAAGTGCTTATAAGCACTGATTAAGGCTGATCAGGTATAATGCTGATCTACTCTTGGATTATTTTTGCTTTATGTAAAGTAGACCTGATAAAACAACCATCAAGGCCTATCACTGCTTTAATTTTGCTTTTTTCTCTCAAGATGGACTGTTGATGACATTAGAGACCATTATATCCCTATTTTGGAAAGGCGGAATCATATATAGCCTCTCTGATCTCTTAATTAGGGATCCCGTCAAGATCACATGAAGGTATATCGATGCACATATATCAATGAACAAGTGATCTGAATCTTCAATACTAGAAGATTAATAGAAACAATATTTAATCTAGCTTTCATACTACTTTTGATATAGCAAGTTACTGACACAGAGTCTGTAATATATTGACAGCACAAAACTGAGAGAGAACACAGGCTATGGGCATACAGTGAGAAATAATACACTGAGATTTGTAAAAGGAGGATTTTACCTTATTTTTAGGGTGCATTTCTTAACCTTCTATTTAATGGTCTCTAAAGAAAAATGTGACTGCTCAGTTTCTTTAATCAATTAAAATCTATGAACAAAATTCATGAAAGACTGATCTGGAGGAAATATTCTTATCCACTATATAGCCATATACCTTTTTATGATCATTAATTTCCATAAAGGCAAGGTTTGAGGAATGCTAGGAAAAACTATATGATCTCCAATCCTGATGGAGCCATGTTTGGAAAATATTTGTAGAAACAATTACAAGAATCAAGCAACACATTTAACTTGCAAAAATTATTTTCACTGTATAGGATTAAAGTCTACTATGAATTTTGCTTAATAGTAGCAAGTAACTCAGTAAAAATTATGTCTTAGGATATATGCATATATGTAGTATACTTATATGCATACACCCTATGTGAATATTGTGTTATGTGGCAACAAGAAAATGGGAATTTCCATTCTTCTATGAATATTTTCTGCCTATTGTTTTAGAATTCAATAATATTGAAATATAGATAATGATACATTTCAGGTGTAACTTAGAGGAGTTGGAGCTGTTTAATTGAATCTATACATGTGTAAAAAATTGTATATTCAAAGTTGAGAGTAATGTATTTGAATTCTCACTAACACTCATTAAGGTGTTAGAGTGCAGTGCCCTCATTCTTACTTTATAGGGAAAAAAATTGTTCCTTTCACATTTCCTCTTAGAGATACTCTTCATTTATAATCTACTTATAATTCACTGCTGGCCCAAATGATCACTTAGTGGAAAATAAATTTTACAGTAAAGGAACATTCTGCTCTTCATTCTAATTTGGTTCTTTATAGAGAAAAGAGAAAAAAGTAAAATCCAAACCCACTTGAGAAATAGGACAAACAGGGGAATTCAGGGAAAAAGGGTTTAAAATCTATAATGACTATGTCCTAAAGCTGTGTAGAAGAGTGACTTGTTGAAGGTGAACTATAGTAACACATGATATAGAGGCAAGTTTAACCGAAGTACTAGAACTTGAAACCTCATAAAACTTGAACCTCATCATAATACAACCATGAGTGTAAAAAAGATGCTCTTGACTACAGATTGACAACAATATAAGTATGTCTTTATGATCCTTTAAGGATGAAAGGCACATAGGTAGGAGAATAGAGACTTTTTTTTGGGCAGTGCTGGGTTGTTTCTCTCATCCCCTCCTATTGCCAAGAGGCTTCTGCTAAATTTACACCCTGTTGTTTCCACTCCCCTGCTCCCATCATTCACTGATGATTATTCAGCAGTCCCATACAGGGTTCAGTCTTTCTAGGTGGTGGTGGGAGATAGGGTGATACACTCAGTGATGTGTTTCCTGGCCCAGGTATCTTTGAGGTTATTTCAGAGATGATTCCTGTCATCCAACTCAATTCTTTCTGGGGTGTCATATTGTCACAGGGCTTGCCCAGAATGGTGTTTTGAACAGTGTCATGAATTGCAAGGTTTGTTTTCAGCCACCTTTTGCCTTCACCATGGTAAACATATAGTGATTGACTTGGTGGATTGTAACAATAGTCCAGTACAATTGATCTGCCAGACCTTCTCATACTGATTCCATTTACCATCCAGAAAGACTTTTCTTGTTTAATTATGGTGCATGTTTCACATCCATAGGTAACCCACACAATGGTTTCAATAATCAAGTCCACTTGTCGATCAGGACCCCATTTATAAGGTGCACATACAAGTGTCCATATAGAGATGTCCTGTCCCACTGATCCAAGCGGTACAATGGTGAGATTCAGGCTTCCAATCAATATATAACAGTTTCTCACTGTTGCTCCTTCCTTCTCACACTTTTTCTCATCTTGAGTGTGAGTTCCGCATGGCCTACAGTCCTTCTGGTAAAGTCTGATCCATTGTGGGTCTCCCCTATCCTGCTGTGAAGATCTGCTCTGCTATCTTCCTCCTCCTTCTCTGTCCTTGCAGTTCTCTGTGTTGTTTCTCACTTTTTTTTTTTTTTTTTTTTCCAGTCTTACTCCTTTTCTGACCTTTTTTTGCTGAGCATGGTGTCATATGGTGTGGAATATCCCTGTGGTCAATTTGGGTCAGCTACACTGACTATGCTAGCCCCAAGCCTCTTGCACCAGCCTACTCATTTGGAAGGAGGACAATGAGGCAGAGTGGGAAAGCGAGAAAATCTTGACACTGTGCAAGCATTTTTTGGCAATAGCCATAATACTGGTGTGTTATCAACACTGTTTTACCACAAACACAAATACAGCACCACACAAACCATGAAGAAAGTTAACTCTAATGTAGCCAGACTCTGTGCAGTCTCCATGCAGTCTCCATCCCTTGTTCCATGCCGTTTTCTTTATGCTCAGGTGCCACATTAATGATATAGTTATGCATGATCTGGTGTCTCATTAACACATTGTTTCAATCCTATGTTGTACTCAAATATTCCAAAATATTTACCTAAGGCACGCTGCATTTCAACTTCCAGTCCTTCTATCTCATATCTTTCCTTTTCCTTTCCATTCTGTCTAAGTCTCATTGCCAAAATTCCTTCTTACCAATACCTAACCCAGCAGCTGTGTCTAGACATCATCATGAACCACCACCCACTGATTCTGGACACGTACACAAATGCCATTGCCCATTCTGTGTCACCCTCCCAAATGTCCACAAGAACAGTCGATGGCTTTGAACCTATTAAAAAGTTAACATACTCCCCTCAATAGACTGGAGTCAGACAGGCACTGGTGTCTGCCAAGCAGCAACTTACCCAACAGCATATGCTCATTATCAGCCAAGTAGATGAAGAACTCAGTACTTTGACAACATGAGAGATGGTATTACTGCACAGCCTTGACACTTGAAAGTGAAAGCAGGCAGTGCTTTAGAGGTGATTTAGAAACTCTAAGCACTCAACAGATCCAGAGAAAACGTGAAGAAATTTGTCAGTTAAAAACGACTACCACGTTTAGGACATATAACTTTTTTTGTGTCTATGTGTCAACATTTTAAGCCATCAAATTTTCCAGGCCATTATCTGAAGTCTTAAATGACTTAAGAAAAGAACTTAATTGCTGGCTATTCTAGTTACTGATATTGGTCATGGTTCAGCAATCTAATAGATAGTTCATATTCTGCGTAACAAGCTCATATAGCTTGATTTCAGAAGTAAGCCAGTTCAGCTACAGAGAAAAGGACTTAGACTTCCTAAATATTGTTTAAATGGAATTTCAATGAAGAACAGAACCAGAAATTATATACTGATCACTGATCTACCTTCTCTTTCCCAGGCTTTTCTAGTCCTCTACACATGACATCCCTAGAGAGGAAGGGTATTCGCTCTTAATGTAATTATATAGAGAAAAACTGTATTGTTTCATTTATTGTTACACATATGTATCATACCTATACTGAAAAATTCTAATTAACAAATCCTTGCTTGAAAATATTTATGACTATTTGAATTTATTTTTGTAGGTTTTCTCTTGTTGTTTTTTGAACAGTGCATCCTATATATGCAAAGTTTATAGCTTCACATCCATACAGCTCCTTCTAATTCATGGAAGGAATTCAGACAAAGATTTGAGTTGTTTAGAACATGCTGAGCAGTGTCTTCTACTTAACACTTTGTAGACCTAGGATAACACGTATTTTAATTTACTGAAGTGCATTAATAAAGGTTGAAAACAGCATTGCCGTGCAGATACTGATTTCAATGTTTAAGCTGATTTACAGCTGATTCTATACTGCCAACACAAGAAAGGTTCCATTGTGTAAGTGATAAACCAAACTAGTACTGAAGCCATAATTTATCATGTTTATGCATGAACTGCATATACCAAACCTATTTAACAAAGTATAAATACATTCAGATACACAGATCATGTTGTGTTTTTATCTGACATTTGAATAAAGGAATAAGCTACTTAATAAATCAGTAAGTTTATTTTGAAAAAGTACAGACAAAATAACTGTGACACTTCCAATATGCTTTTTCCCTATAATGGTCACCTTAGCTCTGCACAAGAGATATTCATTCCTCTCCTTGCTAAAGCATGCAAATCAAAGGTTAGCCTTACTTAGGGCACCAGCAGAGAATCCACACAGCATACGATTAGACTAGTTATGAACTGCAACAGGTGTTAGCTCAGTCCCTCTGTCCCTCCTCAAGACTTCAATACTACTATCCAGTTTAATTGTCAAGCAAATTAGTAGATTCTAATTTAGTAATGACCAGTGAAAAATGCTGCTCAAGGCAGCATTAACACTTGAGATTAGAAGTAAGAAATGAATCAGTTTAGGAACACAAATGTAATGTATCAATTGACACCGAACAACTGTAAATGCCAAGGGATGAAGTTACTCTCATAATGCAAACATTTATGATGAAACAGCTAAGACACTACTATTTGTCTCATTTTATGTAGCAGCTGAAAGGATCATTACTTACCTGCTTGATAGCAAAGGAGGGAGGGAGAATAAGTTCATATGAACTTGGAAAGTTTTTTTTTCTGGTTACAAAAACCACTTTATACTAAGGATTAGATTGAATCATATGTCTAAAGTTACCCTCATCTTATTTGAAGCAGAAGACTTGAGGTTTGAATAGTTTTGATAACTAAACACATTATTTGAAGAAACAAAAAAAAAAAAAAAAAAAAAAAAAAAGGAACGAAAACTGTCAGGTGGGAAAGAAAAGCAAAATAAATAGATAGATAAATAGAAAAAGAAAAAACAAAGCATAGTGGGGGATGTTGGTCTCAGCTTCTATTGCTTCTCTGTGGACTGTTTCATGTTTCTTGTCATTATCAGATGCAAAGTGGTTGCCTTTTGCTTGTCCTCCTCCACAGAAAACGTTCTTTTAGACTGAGCTCTTGACAGCTAATTCCTTATACTCTGCAAATGATTTATAAGCCATTTAGACACATATGGCACATCTCTGCATGTTGCAATGGATTCTGCAGTTCCATAGACCAAAATGTTTTTTGGCAAAGGAATTTCAGAACATTACATGAAAAATAAATGTAATGTTATTTTATCTATATTCAATCTGCATAATGTGGCTAAAAAAATTACAAGTTCCAAACTATATATACAGTGACAAGCCTCTTCATAATTCCAGCAGTATAAATTGGAAGTGATTAGAAATATACTACACATTGAAATGCAGACTCTTTAGATATGTTTGTAGTTCCAATATTTTCTCTAGAATAACACCGTGGTATGATCTATTTTCCTCAAATCTTTATTAATTCAGGACTTAACTAGTTCTCCCACTGAACAGACTGTGTCTTCAAGAAGAAGAAAGCAGAGTATTATCTGTATGTCCTGCAGTTTCCCACAGAGTCTTGTGCAGTGCCATCATAGTCATGGATGGTGTTACCATGTCAAATTCAGCCCACCTTGCCCCAGTCATGTATGAAGCATCACTTGCCAATGGCAGTCAGTGGGCTACAGCTCATCCTTGTGTCCTTACGAGGATCTTTCAGCCATGTCTTATGATAATAAAAACATTATTTGACAGCAACAATTGAAATTTGCAGGACCTACCTGTTCTATGATCACTGTCCTATTCAACACGAAAAACAAAGCCTGGTTTTTGAGTGTGGGGTTTTTGTTTCTTTTTTTTTTTTTTCAGTTTCCCATTCTATCCAGCAAAGCAACGACAAATAAATGCATGGATAAGAATAAACTGAAGAAATAAGTATAATAAGGTCAGGATATGTAAGTTCTTCAAACTCTGATGTACGTGTGAAGTACAGGAACATAGGGAGTTGAATTTTGGTATCCTTACCAGCACCACACAGTATGAAGTGGACTGTGATTGGATCACCATAAAAAAATGGCATGGCATCTGCTGATATGTTTAGTGGTTTGGTAGACATTTTTATCTTTAATGGTAAAGAGTGTCTAGTTTAAGTCATAGAATCAGACCATCACAGAATAATATAATGCTTTGGGGAAGGGACCTCAAAGATTACCAAGTTATAACACTCCTGCTGCAAACCATCCATTATTAACAGACCATCAGAAATGACATAGAGGGTGTATAATGCACAGTTTTGGTAATACCCACGTAGTGATAAACTGGTCCTGGCCCCTGTAAGTAGGATAGCAATTAAAAAGAAATTTGATGTTAACCAGTTTTATCAAGACCAATATTTTATAGCTGTGAACTCCCATCTATTCTTTGACTCACCTGTCAAGCACATAAATTTTTAAACATCTACAATCTGTATTGTTAGAAACAACCCCTTCATAAAACACAGAACTACCACAAGAGCTTCAAACAGAAACAGTGCACATTCTTAATTATGAGGCAGCTAATAAGACTAACATATTCCAGTATAAATAAGTATGGAATTTGCTCACTGCATTTGACCAAGCTATCCGCAAGGTGTCAATATGGATTCATAATAATTTCTATCGCTATAAACAAATAATTGTCTTGTTAAAAATAGAAATTTGGAAATGACAATTTACAGGTTCTGGGGGCATCTCTTCTGTTCCAAGTTTTGAAAGAAACATATTTTCTCAATCTTTTTTTTATCAGCAATTTAATAACTGTAGAACTTTCATATTTCTTCTTTTGAAGGCACTAAAGGGTATTTTAGTAATGTGTTTATCTACAGCTAACAACCATAATTAGCTTAAATTATGGAATGCCCCAAATAAATGAAGAGCAGTTTATAGTTGTTCAGAAACGCAGTTTGTTCTGCTGGTGTTTTGTTAAATATTTGCAGAAAACATGATTTGCATCATTTGCTAGTTACATAAACCTGTATAATTATGGCCTAAGGTATTATACAAAAGTTATTTAAGTAATTCCCAAAGATTGCTGCTCAGTGCACCAAGCATTAATCATCTGTTGTGTCTATTATAAATGCAGAAGCAATTAAGTAGATCTGTGGTGAGAATAGGTTATTGCCAGGTTTATACAACTGCATTTTTCAGTGGTGTCATTACTGATGAAGACTGTTGTGGGTTTTTTTCTTATTTAGTGAAGAGCAAAAGTATTAATTTGTGCCAGAAATTTTTGAGGTGTTTTAAAATTAAGTATGTAACAACAGAAATTTGATAAATCATTAATAAATTTAAAATGCATACCACAGGAAAAAAAATATCCTCCACCCTCCTTCACCAAAAGGAAGGAAAAATTAGTTTTAATGTTAGAAAATAATATAAATCTATGATCTAAAATCTGCACAGAATTTGTTCGGAAAGAATACATAGGAATCAGTTTAAATGTCAAATCTGCTGTCTTCACCCTGTGAATTCACTGAAGGCAATAAAAACTTTGCTTGAATAAAATATAATAAAAGACTGACTATCAGGCCAGCAAAAAGCTATTTCATGAGGAAACAATGAGGGCGGAGTAGAAGCTCCATGGTAAGATAACTTGCTTGCATGCATGCTTTAACAGGCTACTGACTCTCTAATGGAAGTTTTCCTTTGCTGAGCTTGGGTAACTGATAATAATCTACTCCTGCTCTGTGAAATATGGTTTAACTGCCATATGAGGGTTCTGGCACCTTGAAACTCAAATTTGTTTTGCTTCTATAAGCATATTCATTTACTTGAAATATTTGAAGGGTTGGTGTTGCAAGCAGCTGAGAATCACCCAGTAAATATACTGTATAGCATAATCCAATCTAGGCTAATCCTAAAAGATGAAGTTGGAGTTTTCATTATATAGTCTACAGCTTGAATATGCTCTGATTTACAGTTCTAGCTACTTGAGGAAAAAATCAGTCTCGTAAATGTAGTTGTGAGATTGTCTCCTTTAGGAGCTCAGAAACATCACACAAACACTTTCTCAAATCTGCCAATTAATCCAAGATTATTCTTTTGTGCTTTTTGAGTTTTGGACATAATGTGTAATTACATTTGAATTATATCATGGCCTATCCACTTCCAGATGGGAACTCTATTGTTTCATTGCAACCTTTGTAGTGATTGAAGAGCACACCACTTCTTTCTCTGTCTAGTTACCCATGATGCTCAACAGAAAGGAATTTAGTTCAGTGTTTCTTCTTTACTTTTCTATTCTTTGGTGGAAATGCATAGGTCTTTAATCTGTGATGAACATAGCTATTTAATATGCTTAATATTGTCCAAAAAGCTCACATATTTGGCGCTTATGCACAGGTAAGTATCTTTTACAGTATCCTCCAAAAGTCTCTCCAAATGATCAATAGGAAATGCAAAACTGAGCACGGCATTAAGGGCTCTCTAGATACAAACTTCAATAAAGTAATACTACACATGTTGATTTCAAAGATTCAGTAAGAAAAATTCAAATTAATGTTACTAGTAATTGCATGTTATCATGCTCTTTTATGTTAACTATTCTTCAAAATTAAGAGACTCTAGGAAATGCAGTATTTGAAGACATAAAACAAAAGAGACAGTTGTCTCACTACTGGATCCAGGAAGCCATTTGGTTAGTTGAATATAATAAATGTCCTATTAGCTGCTATTCCTTAGTCAAGATATAATTGTCTATTCATGGATAACTTTCTGACTTTCTTAATGAAACCTGCAGAAAGCAAATGAGCACACGAAAAATCAAGATAATCTTCAGTTAAACATATTGGAGGAATCTCTCTCAAAATGCTCATTAAACACGAGACTGTTTAGAGACATGGGACCCCTGCAGTTGTATTACAGTTACAATTACAAAAACAATTAGTTGCACTTTCCCCTTTTGGGTTGCTTCACTGGACTCTATTAGAAGAGATATCATATAAAAGAAACAATGAAAGAAGTTTCCCTTTTAAAGTAAGGCTTCGTGAGCGGTGGGAATTTGCTGTACATTTTACCCTAAACAATCAAAGGTAATCAATATAATTTTAAATACTTATTTTTCATAATGTAAGAAATTTGTATAGGCAAACTGTTGCTTGTAATCCGGGTCAGTGAGAGAATTTGCAAGGACTTTAATTGCCACTTGGGGTCTTCAGGCTAGAAATTACCTGAAAACTGCAAAGGTCAGAAGAAGTACTAGAGGTCTGCGTGCACTCTGTCACCAGGAATGGTTTAAGAACAAAATAAAGGAGACATCTCCTTGGAAAAACTCCTTGCAGTAGGAGATGCCACCCTGAAGCAGAGGAATGGACTAGACAGCTTCAAGGCCTTCTAACTCTCTGAGTTTATGTATTGGCAGAAGTAAGTTTATTTTAGGGGGCAGATTGACTACTGCTCTGTACTACAGTGCTTCACCTCCATGCATTGCTCTTCTCTTCTTTCAGGACTGCAAGCAACAAAGAGCTAAGGGTAAACAGAGGTTGTTTATATCATTTACTGTTTTCTTTTGCTCAGCAAACACAAGGAGCAGATTCTATACCTAGAGACTACACACACAGAGCGTACAAAGCACAGAGGAGTGGACTAAAATCTTGAAGAGGTGATACTATGTTGCTCATGTGGCAGGAAAAGGAATGCATCCTTCTTGTAGTAACAGATTCAGTGGATAAACACCCATAACTCCTAAATGGAAAACTATAATGAGATAAAGAAAAGAAAGACTGTTCAAAAGATCCATGGCTCAGACCTTAGGGTAGTATCAGCTATCTTGAAATACAGTCAGCCTGAAGTCTGTTGTAGCAATGTTCAGATTTTTGAAAATTAGTATTCACTTCTAAATTTTTAGTGAAAACATCACTAGAATAAACTAATGAAATATCCTGTTCCTTTAGCAAGTCCATACCACGTGAAGTCAAAGACTGGTATTCTGCCACCAATGGCAATTTCATAGTATTCCTTGTTATCTGTCTACTGCATAGCAATGAATTGCAGCTGATATAATTTGGAAACAAACAAACAAACAAACAAACAAAAACCCTCACACAGCAACAACAACAACAACAAAACAAAACAAAAAAACTCCAAACTAAACAAACTTTAAAAACTACTAAGATGAAGAAAAACAGAATATCCAGAAGATGAAGTACTTCTGATAGTCATGCAAAAATCAGAAAAGGCAAAAGTAAAAATGAAGAATAAAAGAAGTCTTTCAACAACAACATCAAAAAGTGGAAAATGCAGTTTAGAAAATGTTATTTATATTGTTTAATACAGGTTTTTTTCTTAGTAGTTCCAAAACACTGCCTATGTGGATGTGGAAGAGAGGCAAATCCCTGATGTACAGGCAGGGAAGGATTAATGTCTCTTTACTGTGTCTAAGAGTTCCCACGTGACTTGTAAACCACCCATATGGTTTCTCAGTGTAATGGAAAGGTACTGAGGAAGAGCCAAATAAGGGCACTGTTTCAAACCAAGTTTACAGAGCCTTTCACGGTATTACCAGATTTTAGTCCTAGCCACCAACTATATTACAATATATCCTTATATTAGTATTTCCATATCTTAGTATTCTGATAGTCTGTCAGATATGCTAATATACTTGTTCTGATTTTTCCTTAAATAAGCAATGCCTAATTGAATCCACATCGTAATTCAATCTGTCATATGAATTACTCAGTTTTCCGGGAAGATAATTTGTATCCTTGAAAGTATTCACTGGCATTCACAGGCTGAAAGAATTCACTTTTGTTTAGACTGTTGCAACTTGTGCATCGTCAGTAAAAATAATCTGCAGTGAGGTTTCAGAGTTTTTAACACAGTAGAACAGACCAAAGGATCTCAGCATCAGAAAATTTGGCAGGCATCCTGACCTTGCAGTTATAAAGACTGTTCGAAGTTTAAACAGATATAAATATCCAAACACAGGATTTAAATATCATACCTGCCTCTTGGTATGATCAAAGTATCAGTAAAAACCAGTACTTCACTTAAAAGAGGAAAGGAAAACTTTCAAGTGCAGCTGATATCTAAACATCTTGAAACATCTCTCTCAACTCCTATTTCTTTAGTTACTGTCTGATATCTCATAGGAATTTGAAGGATTTAAGTTACAGTATTTTAAATAAATTCATAAAATAAAATGTTACACAGTGGACATTGAGTCTCCCCATACTTATAGCAGTAAAATATCAGAAAAAAAAGTCAATTTTTTAGGCAGACATAAACTTTAGGACAATCAAGTCATGACTCAAAAAGAACAGTTTCTCTGAATAATGAAAACTATGAAACTATGATCCTAGATCTTAATGGTAGCACATTTCACATAGGGTAGCAAAAATTTGAAGTTTTATTTGAACACTAGATGAATATATCGCAGGATATGAGAATCAAAATTTTTTTTTTTTTTTCCAGCAGGAGAGTCAGAATTATAAAGTTCTAAGAGTTTCTGATAAGCAGATTGTATTGAATCAAACACAAACATTCCCATGCCATTTAAAATAAAAGTATCACTGAATGTATTTCTTAAGGTTAAAATCCTCTTTTTTCCTATCTCTAATTCTGTTCTGCAGCATTCCTTGCATTTTTAATACAATTTGCTTCTTCATTTTATTCTTATTAGTTATTTCTTTCAGATTGCTTTTATAATTAGTAATGGCAGTATTTCTGCCCATGATAAGTGTTTTATAGAATTAAATGTGTTGATGTTTATGCCATAGTTAATTGCAGTCTCTAAATTCAGGTAATGTTGAGAGAAATAATTTCAATTAGTTTGCTTTTCTTCGTGGTTATTAAATCAATTTAAAAAAAAAAGAGGAGAAAAAAGGAGAGTGATATGAATCCTGAAATAATAGGCTATTGCTTAGCAAATCGTCTCGAAGCCACTTGTGGCTATAACCATACACTAACCTTCCATCTGTTTCAAGAATTAAAAAAAAGATCACAAACCCAACACCAAAAGAAACAAAACCAAAACAGCAACAGCAATAACATCACCACAAAAAACCCCAAACAAATAAACAAATTTAAAAAAAAACTCCCAAAAAAATAAAAGAACCAAAACAACCAACCTTTCCCCCCACCTAAAACCCCCAGAAAAACCCAAACAAAAACTAAAAAAAAAACCTCAACTGAACATCTTCATAGTAAGTATAGAGATTTAATTCAAATTCTCCTGCCTCAAAGCCAACAGGACAAGAAAAACTTCAAATTCAATATTATTTTTCCCCATTGTCCCTCTATGGAACATTGTTTAGCGTCTAATAATAGTGTTATTATTTGACTAAACAATTAAAAGAATTAATTTCCATTGTGCTGCAATGGCTCCAAACCTCCTTGCACAGGCCAAATCAAGACAATTGGTTCATGAGATAAACAACACAACACTTTGATGTCACTGACAATCTTAGTAAGCCTGATTTCTTACCAAAGGTCTTCAGTGCAAAAAAGGTAAATGTAGATGAATTTAGGATAGCCAAGTGAGGCAGGAAAGATGTTTTATACTGCTTGTCACTTAATTCAAGGGGATTTGATACCTTGTGAGAATCTGTTCCATTGGGAAAGTAATTCTGTTAAATTTTGTGCAGAAGGCTGTGAATGCTCATCATAGACAGAAAAGGGAAGATGTGTAAAGCAGTTGTAAAGAATCCTAGTCAGAGACAGGGCCGTGGTGTCACAGGTTCTCCAGGCAGCCTCCTGGCATATTGACTCGCTGCTTCTCTCCGTGATGCTGATAGAAGGGACATTACTGGAACAAAGTCTCTGGGATCTTTGCTCTCATCTTGCTTGCAGACTCACCGCCAGGGTTTGCAAACCACTCTCTAACAGCATTGCACGGCAACTGAGCAAGCCATGCCACAGTATTTTAATAAATTGATTGAGCTGTGATGGGTCTGTGTGCCTGAAATGTAATTAACATAGCCAGTATCTAATACTGACAGCTGTGATGGGCTAATGACCATTCTAGTGACCTCAACATTGCTCAAAACTTCAGAGGAAATTCTGTGTGAGATTAAGGAAGTGGAACAGAAAGCAGGGTAAAAAGCCAAACACCTGCAAAATTAAACTAACTTTTTCTAATAGGCTATATTTTCTTAGCAACTGTCATAAAGAGTATGAACATGCCAGTGCCATCACACAAAGTTGTCATGTTGCCATGATGCCAAAGAAACGCTGAAAGTGATGGACTGACAGAAATACAGACATATCTAAGAAAGGCTGCAGAACTGCAAAGACTAACTTGTTATTCCATTTTTAGCTGCATTATTTGTTCAAATTATAGCAGATGTTCTGGGCCTTGATGCAGGAATTGATCAAATACTGCAGGAACTGATAACTGAACAGTAGGCATGGGAGTTGAACATATTGCCTTGTACTGAGGCAGTATACAACCAGACCTCCCTCCTTGCAGAGTAGGATACAGGATCAGCCAGTGACACAAATCCTTTCTTCTGTTGCTGGAGTAAGTTACATATGGTGAGACAATGCCAAAAGACACAGTTTCTGAAATCTGGAATGGGGATATACCTGACTTCTCCACACTGAATCTATAAACTAAGTTCTAATTTTAGGATGATATTAAATACACCTCTCACAGGCCACCATCTTTGAGAAATGCTCCTAAACACTATTATATCTTAGATATTACTTAAACCTCTGTAGAATTAAATGCTCACTTGCTCTCTTTGACTACCATGGTACTCAAACTGCACCTATACTCATATTTCTGGTTCTCGAGAACAGGAACCAGATTTGGACAGGTAGCCTCCCACTCTGTCCTTCACTTTTCCTTGTGAGTCCCTCAAAACACACTGGAGTTGGAATGTGATGAGATGTGACTGCATCCTGCTGTCTGAAAGGAGGATACCAGTTGCTGCTGATCTTGGCACAGCTCTGGGCACTGAGGGATGCACTAAGCTGTTGGGCCTCCAGATTAACATCACCAATTAGAATAATGAGAGTTATACCAGATCTAGGAAAAAGAGTTAGTTCTACTGTAATATAATATGGAGCTTTATTTGTGTGGTGGGGTTTTTTTCTGTTTGTTTGTTTTTTTGTTTTTTTGGGGATTTTTTTTGAAAATAAATGTTTAAAATAATAGTTTGTTAATATTAATATCATAGATGTTTCTTCTTGTGGATGATCTCTTACTAATTACAAGCTTATGAGAAGATCCTATTTTCTTGCTACATAGAAAAAAAATGTCTAGGCACCTTACAAAAGTAATGTGAATTTTTCTTAGGATGTTAGCAGGGAAAGAAAGATATCTGCAGCAGTAAAAGCCCACACTTCAAGTGGAATCCTTCTAACTATACAATGGTCTAACTTTTGATGACTTAGTTCATGTGCAGAATAGAAAGGGAGAAGTCAGGACACATTTCCTTAAGCCAGGTTTGAGAGCTACCACATGCTGAGAAAATGAGGGCTATTTTTAATTTATGTTAGAAGGGGGCAATAGTTATCACTGTGAAAACGCTAGAAAACTCACACCTAAATAAGAGCTTGAAACAAATTCCCATACTCATACAGTTTTCACTTCCTGTCACAAGTTTATTTTATTCACTTTAAGCACCAATTCACTAACAGAAAGTTATTATCAGTTTTAAAAAGCCTTCCATAAAAACAATTTCTTTTTAAAGAAAGTTCATCATGTGTAAAGATTTAATTTGGTTAATAACGTCAGTCGAAAGGGCATGTTTCTACAGATACTAACTTCAATAATATTTCAAAAAAAGTTGTTATTTATGTCGTTTAGTATGTCTCTTAACAGAAGTATGAACTTTCTACACTTTGACCTAATGCATAAATTTAATGAGAAATATACCAGGTAGCAAAAAATGATAGGCAGTCTTTTCAGAATGAATACTACCAACTTAATAAAGAGAAGAGGTAGAATATTTTTAAACACTGTCTGCAATTTCTAATGCTAGTCTTAATACCTGCACAGAACATAATTTTATCCCTATTCTGGGCCCTAATGATCCATTTCTATATTTTTTTCAGCATCAAATTGAGACCCTTTTCTCATTTAACAAGCACACAAAGGATGCAAGGTTTTGAACTGTTGCAGGCAATTTGTAGCTGTCCAGCTAAGAATCCATAATTACATTTTTTAAGTTTTTCAACAGCAGATCACACTTTTCTTTCTTGTTTTGGAAGCAGGTTTATTTTTAAATCAATTTTCTATGGATGTCTACACTTCACTAAAGTGCCTGCTCTGCAGAAGTGTCAAACACCATGTCTCCTTGCTAATTTTCACTGACAAGTAAGGGAGGGTTTTGTGACCAGTGAGGCCGAATGTTCCATGCTGCTGGTACATGTGATTACCTCATGATCCTTGACATACAGACACTGACAGAGGAAGAGGCAGTCCTTGAATTGCTGAATCACTATATGGATGGATTATTATCACATTAATCTCATTCTACAGGAGTTCAAAGACAGAAGGAAGAGTCTGGAAGACTCTCTGGAAGAGAAAGGGATATTTTGGCTAACTGTTATTCTTTATGTACCAATCAAAATAATGGATTCTTAAAAGGAAACTGAGTGGCATCAATACTCTACTTCGAAGTTAAAAAATGGAACAGTCGTAAGTCTTATTTCCCTTGAACTAAATTAAAAATTTACATTTAAAGGAAAACTGAACATACATCAAAAGTCAACCTCGATTTGTATTTTCAAAATTTCATTAGCTTCTGTTTTCCTTTCCTAGTTTCATGACATGATTTATCTTTCCTGTGCTTTATCTTCTTTAATCTCTTGATGACACTAACTTTTCATGAGAAATTTGTTAAAATCAGGAAATTTCCAGTTAATTTAGTTTCATTTATTCAGCTTAAAAGCTTTGCAGGTCAGCTTTCCAAGTTGAAATACATATAGCTTTACTTAATCTTTTTATACAGAAAATATAAATAGTGAACTAGAAGAACCATCAAGTTTATATCAAAATAGTATCAAAAAAAGACCAACTTGATTTGTAGTAAATGAAAGAGAAAGAGAAAAAGGAATGTAGTTATCATTCCCAAGCCATGGCAAAATCATATTCAGGGATAACAATCAGCAGGACCACCCTTGTATTTAATAACACCAGTGGAATTTTTCACAGTGATTTCTCAAATAATTATTTTATTTTAGATTCTTCATCTGCAGCCTCCTACAGCAAGTTAATGCATCAGAAAGAAAGAAGTGATTTGCAGCTCTAAATCTCAAATCAATATTATCTTAAGCCTAAAACAAAATCAGAAAAATATAGAGCTATTTCTCCTTAAAGTTGAGTACTCATCTTTACTATTTTTTGGCAGAAATATATGAAACCCAGTAATCTCTTTGACTCTGTTATTGTTCAATGACCTTAAAAATCTTCCCAGCATATAGAGTTTGCACGCCTGTAAACTAGAAGCCAGTACAATATACAGGATCTCTATAGATCTAACTCATGATCTCAGCAACAACCTTTTGGCTTTGAAAGGCAAAACACAGCCAGTGCTGAACATGGTAGAAAACAGAAGTTATTTTGATGCATCCCATTTCACAAAGATTTTATTTGAGGATAGAAGAGCAAAAATGACATTGTAAAAGGGCTATAAACCCTTGAACGTACTCTTTGTTCTGGAGTCTGGAATGGTTCTCAGCAGACCTTTCTGGTCCTGTGGCCAAATGTTTCTAGTGAAGCTGTAAGGAAATTAGCAAGTTACAGGCACATATGGAACAATTCTTTCCCCATACAATGATTTTGCCCTCAAGCCTGTACCTAAATATTAGCCTATTTCCTGAAAGAAGAGCTTTTACACCTCTTTCAGTGTAACAGTTAACCTTGAATATCACTTTTAAAAAATTGTTATGCCTCTGGTCTGTGCAGTGATCTGTAGCAGTAAGTGTAGAGTGTCTTTGGAATGGAAAATATTTTTTCTAAACGTTTGTGATATGCCACTCTTTAACACTGTAAGTCAACTCTTCAGTTCTTGTGGTAAGCAAAAAAAAAAAAAAAATTTTTTAATGTCTTTGCAATTTTCTTTCTTATTAATAGGGGTTAAATTGAAAGAAATCTTAGGAAAGCTAGGTAGGTAGCATTTTCAAAATATAATATAATCAAAATTATTAAACTTTTCTTACTATTCAACATAAGAATGAATTATCCATAAACATTGACATAATTATGAATTGTCAAATCCCCTGGTTTTAATTTTTTTTTTTTTACATAAGTAGTGAGTATTTATTTCTAATCTTTATTTGCTGACTTTTAAGTTTAAGTTTTTTTCCACTTAAACTAAATCTCAATTTATAAGGAAATATCTTCTCAAACCATTATCAAGCTTCTCTTTTACGCACCTTGTGTATATGTCTTACATACCACACTTATATTCAAATAGTTTAAGTTACTATTAAGTAAATTACTATTGTATAATTTATATATATTGAGTTTGTATATATTAAGTATATAGAGAGTGCATATATATTAACAAAATGTATTAAATAACTTACTATTAAGTATAACTTAAAATTTCTCTTTAATATTTATGGTACAAAAAGTCAGTGTAGAGCAACAATAATACATTTCTTTTTGCATAATGATATGCATTCAATAAATTCTTGATCTTTACATGTGTTGTGTAAACACAGTTTTTCAGCAGTTTTTTTACCTTTTTTCATTCTATGCCTACAACATTTAACTGGGATAGTAATCATTAACTTAATACCTTGTAATATCTTTGCCTAAGAAAGCACATAGTTATGAACAAAACGGCTACACAAAACCTCAATGTATATCCCAAAATAACAATTCACTTATTCTTTAGAAATCACCAACTTAAACACTGAGTCTTTCACTAGATGAAAAAGTTAGCAGGTAATGATGAAGACAACCAAATTTCAGTATCAGCATCAATAAGATGCATTAAAAATTATGAAGTCTTCTTCCTGCACGTAAAGGACACAAATACTTTGGAAAGACTTAAATAAAAAGAAACGCCTCAGTCAAAGTTCACTATCTGATTTCTTATGGAGAAGTCTCTATTCCATAATAGTTCAGAATGTTGTTATTGACGTCAGATAGACACAGATTTAAAACAAAATAAAAATGTTTCATATGTATTTGTGTAACGACCATTCCTTTCTTTTATTTTTCTCAGTACCCCCGCTTTAATTTAATAAGAAGGATTTTAAAAAGGTTGTATCATACTCATACATGCTATGTACACTGAACACTTAGGTGTAAAAACAGATGAATTGTGTATTAAATTTTATAATAAATAAATCACTATATTTTAGAATAAATACATTATAACTATATTGCATTGCTTTCAAAACACGTCTTTAGAGTTCTCATGTATTTTGAATAAATGTGTTCATATAAACAGTGCAGAGTTAACTAAAAAGACAAATTAAGTGGTATATTAAAATAAAACTACAGACCATTTTTTGCAAGTAGTTTTTTTCATCACTTGACTATGTAAAGAATTGTTTAAAACTGAAAGCATCATGGAAATTTTCTATCAAAATGCATAATGAAGAAAAAATATTGAGAAGGAGAAATATATGACAATATTTAACCAATAGGAATTTTTTCTGAACTTCTTATCTATACTGTATCCCCCTACTATTGTCCAGCTGCTAAACTAAGTAAATCAATGAACCCAATACTCAGTTTCCTAATTACAGTGTTCTGTGTTACATTGTATGTTTCCATTTCAGACTGATCATTTTCCTTGGCTTACCTACAACTCAAAAAACCCCTATGATCGAAGAATATCCAGTGACTGAGTAGGCTAATGCAGGACTTTTTGAGTCAGCAACTGTTGATACAATGGAGCTAAATGCTGATGTCACCCATCAACTCACTCATTTAACTCTGAAATTTCACTATAATAGGTGTGGGGTTTTATCACTTTCACCTGTTCAGCTCTTTAAACACCATGACATAAAATGTTGAAATGGAATAATTCAGATTCAGCAGTTGCACATTTGCCTCCAATTATCATGAGGTGTTGGCGACCCACTAATGAAAGCTTAAAAAAAAATAAGGTCAGGAAGAAAGCTACAAGTGCAAATCCAGTTTAGAGAAAGACCTCTGGAGGAAGCTGTAAGTTTTCCAACAGTGAATATCCAGGAATTAGCACATTAAATTGTAAAGTGTTTCTTTTGCAGCCCATTGCTCTTGAGAAAGAGAAAAAAATAGGAATAAAAATCAATTCTTCAACTTTTAAAGAAAAAGTAACCATGATTTGGTATCACAAAGTTTTCCAATAATGTCTCAGTTATTATATGATCCAGTAATATACCAGCTTTATACAGAAAACCCCTGGAGTATGTGTTTAAGTAGTACACTGCCACACTCTTAAGTGTTCTTAGAAGCAGTATATGCTACTGGATAGCACTAGAAAGTATTATTATTATTATTATTATTAATAGTAGTAGTAGTATTTGGTATTAGATAGATCACAATGTCTTGGTAAATGTGTTGACCACAACAGTGCAGGTGGGCTCACTCTGCCAGACAGGCTGAGATCCATTCAGGATTCACTCAAGAGGATCTAGGACATGGAGGAAGTTTTAGACTCTTGGACTAGTCTTCATACATCTTTCTTTTGCCTGGCTGCCCAAACAGGCAATGAATGGGAAGAATCAGTGAGGCTTCCCTGTGCATTTCAGCAGAGACATTTGGCACCTTTGGTCTCCACTGAGAGTTGGAAGGAGGATCCGGAAACTCCAGGCCTGTCAGCCTGACCTCAGTGCCTGGCAAGGTTATGGAGCAGATCATCCTGAGTGCAATCACACAGCACCTACAGGATGGACAAGGGATCAGACCCAGCCAGCACGGGGTTAGGAAGGGCTGGTCACCAGTGGTGTCCCCCAGGGATCAGTGCTGGGCCCAGTCCTGTTTAACATTATCGATGATTCAGATGAGGGGATTGAGTCCACCATTTGTAAATTTGCAGATGACACCAAGTTGGGGGAGGAGTGTTGACCTGCTGGAAGGCAGGAGGGCTCTGCAGAGGGACCTGGATAGGCTGGAGAGTTGGGATGATTCCAATGGGATGAGCTTCAACAAGGCCAAGTGCCGAGTCTGCACTTTGGCCACAACAACCCCTGCAGCGCTACAGGCTGGGCACAGAGTGGCTGGAGAGCAGCCAGGTAGGAAGGGACCTGGGAGTTTGGATTGACAGGAGGCTGAACATGAGCCAGCAGTGTGCCCAGGTGGCCAAGAAGGCCAATGGATCCTGGCCTGGATCAGGAACAGTGTGGCCAGCAGGAGCAGCAAAGTGATGTTTCCCCTGTACTCAGCACTGGTGAGGCCACCCCTGGAGTATTGTGATCAGCTCTGGGCCCCTCAGTTCAGGAAGGACATTGAGGGGCTGGAGTGGGTCCAGAGAAGAGCAACCAGGCTGGTGAAGGGACTTGAACACAAGTCCTGTGAGGAGAGGCTGAGGGAGCTGGGGTTGTTTAGTCTGGAGAAGAGGAGGCTCAGGGGAGACCTCATCACTCTCTACAACTGCCTGAGAGGAGGCTGTAGCCAGGTGGGGGTCTGTCTCTTTTCCCAGGCAGCTATCAGTAAGACAAGAGCACATGCTCTCAAGCTCTGCCAGGGGAGGTTTAGGTTAGATATTAGGAAGAAATTCTTTACAAAGGGGGTAATGAGGCATTAGAGTATGCTTCCCAGGGAAGTGCTGGATTCTCCGTCCCTCAAGGTATTTAAGAAGAGACTGGATGAGGCACTTAGTGCCATAGTCTAGTAATTGTGGTGGTAGTGGATTAAGGGTGGGACTTGATAATCTCAGAAGTCCTTTCCAACCCATCTGATTCTATGATTCTATAACTTTATGATTCTTATTTCTGGTCTAGGAATGAAGTCTTCCCTGCTCTCCCTGTCTTGCCTAAGGACTAGAAAATCAAGCCAATCACTCTGAAGTCCTGAGGAGTCACTCCACCATATTCCAGATTTTTTTTATTATGTTTTTTTTTACTTCAGGGTCATTATCAGGATGACTTTTGACTAACAGATGCTTATCTTTTGATGTCTTTCCTCAAGTTCTTAGGGAGCTGAGTTGACACTTACAAAGCAGAAAAAATTTTGATCATCTAGATCTCAGAGGAGTGTAGAAAAGAGAATCCTGAAAGATAGCACAGAAGAAGGAGTAATTTCTCCTTAGTTTACCTGTATGCATAACACTTTTGTAACATTACAAATGATGTCTGTGTATAGTTAATTCAGCAAATTGGTTTTTTGATGTTTAAATGGACACTGAAAATGCATTATGACCCTTGCCCTTCAAAATAACAGGAAGGCACTGAACTCAGGAATTAGAATATAAATTTGATACAGTCATGATCCTTTCTATCTGAATTACTCTAAATCCAAGACATTAGAAATGAATTTGTTATTTACACAACATTTGGCAGTGCTCTACCCTTTAATGTATGTAAAAAACTGTCAAACATACTGCCAGGTTATTACATGTTAGAAGCTTTAATTACAGAGAGTGTCAAACTTTTCTGGTGCGCAGGGACTTTAATGAATTTATAAATTTAATGGAATATTTTCTGTATTCAAAATGCCTGAAATCGGTCATTAATGACAAATAAATGACAGATTTATCAAAATAATAATAAAAAAAGCACAGTCTTTTCAATTTGGTTATTAAATAACCAGTCAACTGCTAAATGCTGGTAATTTTTATCTAAATATTTCTTTACCATTATTTTTATTCCTTTTAAATTTTCAACCATGTACTAGTCTACGGATTTTCCTACATTTTCCAATGTAGATATTATTTCTCACATAACTTATGAATGTTATTATGTATTTTTGAATGAAAAAAAACCATGAAAACTGAATTAGTTTACTGATCTAGTTACTATTTATCAAAAAATGTTCATGTAATTAGCTTCAGCAATAACATACTCCTAATCATGAGGTAGAATTTTTTAATACAGGTTATATTTTTTATTGTTTGAGAGAATTTAATAAAATCAAATACAGGAATCTATTTCTGGCCAAGACTATAACAATAAATACTAGAATAAGACATACAGCTATGATAACGTTTTTAAATGTAGGATGAACTAGAAAGCATAGGAGAAATCATAATTGCACACTAACATTAAGTGTTGAAATAGGATTAGACTCATGGAGCCTAGTCAGGTAAATATATGCAATAACATCCCAATGAAACTCACTTCCTCTTCTACTGATGATTTTTCTTCTTTTTTTTTTTTTTTTCATAAATTTCTCAAGTAAATGCAGCATTTAAAAGGTTCTAGAACAATCAGGAAAGAAGTCTTCATCTCTTCATCAGCTTTTAATTAAATGGCAGTCAGAAGGTATTTTTGGCCAATTCATCACATGGATGATATATTTCTATTCTTTGGATGTATTTACTTTCTTTAATACAAGTTTTAGTCCCAAAAAATGTTCCTGTAGTATTTATTATCCTGAAAATATTACTTAAAGAGAATTAAGGATATTATTTACTTAACAGGAATGTTGATATAATATTATTCAAGCCACTGCACCTCCATAGATACTTATATTTGTCCTCTTCTAGAGCATTTCATGCTTTGCATATTGTGTTAACAACCTATGTATTCCAGAAGAGGTGGGTAAATGCCAGCACATTTTAGCTAAAGAGAAACCAAACATGGCTAAAAGTTAGATATAAAAAATATGGGCCAAGGAAATTTGTATTTATTCATCTCAGTGCTGAGGAAAATTTTTGTTATTCATGTTATACAGTGCATACAATGCTAAACTGAGAGACAAAATGCATTACCAGATATTTAAAGAGAGTAAAGAACTCTTATGGATGACGCAAGTAAAAAAAAAAATAGCCATATATAAGGCAGAAAATCTAAGGTATTAAGAAATTCAGTACCGAGACAGGAAATATTGGACCACAATAAAGATGAAGATTTTAGTTCATTTTTGTATTCAATTCTTCAGAAGGGAAAGATTTTGTTACACTATTTGGGAATACACAAACCTTCAAAACCACTATGCATTAACTTAATTATAAACATACAAAAAAAAATAAGTAAGGAAGAAGCTAAAACAAAGGACAAAAAGAATCTCAGCTGATTTTGCTTTCAGATACATTAAGGTAGCTTCCCTTAATGGTAAGATACATACACATATCTGAGGAAAGATACACAATAGTATTAAGAAAGATGTAAAACTACAAAGTGAAAATGAACTATAGACATAAAGGAGTAATAAGTCCAGAATGTTACTGAATTTTAAGAGAGAAAGCAAATTTATGTGAACGGGACTCAGGTCAGAGACAAGAAAAGCCTGGGCAAAGCAAAATGGAAATCTCATTACACTGTAAAAGACAGTAGGAAATGCAAGACACCATATCTTTTAATGGAAGCTATACAAAAATGTTGATCTTGGAGTAAGTTCACTGATTTCAGAGAAGTTATAACAGATTTGTATGCATCTATTTCAACAAAATTAATTTCATGTTATGTAGAATACTATAGGAGACAACATTTACTATTCTAATTAATAATAGTTCATACCTTTTTACATTGTTGCCTTCAATGGTAATTCAACATGATGAAAAAATAGATTTTTAATTTCTTTAAACATATGGAATTTTTTTCTCTGATGTATTTGGAGATGTCAGTATGGAACCCTGTTTATATTTGTAATTTTAAATGACATATGATACTATTTCTGGCCAAAATCTTGCATTTTTTCTTTAATTTCTTTTTTTTTCAGTTTGTCTTTAAATACAGCCTAGAATAAATCAATTCCATGCCTCTACATTTTCCATCTTTCTCTCAGGAAGACCTTGAAAATTACCCGAAATATCAGTCTAACTCAGTAGTGACATTTAATGGATTAATGAAGAATGCCAGTTTCTCCAAAACTTTACTTCTATCTTGCCACCTTCCAGCTACTTAAACAGTACCTTTGGGTCAGGAATTCTTCAATTTATAGGAAAAAAATGCATGGATTTGGTGGGAAATTTTAAAATCAAGACATCTCAAATGAATCATTTCAGTCTCAAGTAAAATAACAATTCTTAATAAGAAATATCAGAAAAGAAAAATCAGTGGTAAGTGATATCAGTTTGCCCAAATAAACACCCTGTGCTCTGTACTTCAGGAACTGGAAAGCAGGTCTGGAAAATTATTATACTTTGGGGAAAAAAATGTAATTTCTTAGATGAATCTGTACTTAATGTTTTACTCTGCCTCTTCCAAAGACTTGGGACACTCATTAAAAATATTTGTTTGTAATCAAGAATCATGATTCCAACCAAAGAGAATAAGAGTTATTCTGTATTTGTGGGAATGCAGGCATAAACATTGTCTCATGAAAACAACAACAACAACAACAACAACAACAACAACAACAACAAAAACACAACCAAATCAAATCCAAAGAGCACACCACATGTTCCTCTCAAAATAAGCTATTGCTTTGTCTGGTGGTACTATTTGGTTGTAAGTTTCTTTATGCTTGCCTCTTAGGATTTAACCCCCCCCAAGCATTTTATAATGAAAACAAACACAAAATGTCATTCAAATTTCCGAGGACAGTACTTGACAGTCTTATTCAGCTACCTGTGATTCTCTGCAATCTGTATGTATCATCTGACTCAGGAGGTCATAGTACTTTTCTTATTAGAACAGCTAGATCTTGTCAAGTAATCTTCTGAAACCATACAGTTTAAGATATCCTGCAGATCTTCATTCTGAATGCTGGGCCATTACTACCCTCAGTGGAGTGATTTTTTTTTTTGAAAATGAGTGCTTGTTTGTGATGTTGCAGCTGTGCATCACAACAGTCAGGCAGCAAGGCATAAAAGCTTCAGCACCACAGCATATCTTTTTATTTTAATTGTAAAAAGAGGTGTTTTTTATCAAGAAAGTTTAAGAAACATTCATCAAGGGGACAACATGTCCTCACAAGACTTTGACAGTTCCTTGCAGTCATGGTTGTTGATACAATTCAGAATTTAACCTCTATTAGTTGTTTTAAAGATGATTAAATAAATAAAAGTAAAAGCTTTCTAAAAAAAAAAAAAAATCTTCCAACTACATACCCCTGTGTATGTATGTGGGTTTTTTTGACCTCTGTGCACTGACATACAGATCCCGAAGATTAATTGATAGAACGTCAGTTTGACTCTTCCACTGCTCAGGAGATGCATCACTACTGAAAACACATAATCATCAGTAAATCTGAAGTTCATAACCTGCAGAAGCAAAGACTAACAAAAACATAATAATTATAACAATTTTGGTTTATACTCTCATAACTCAGTTACCTTTTGATCTCTGTTTTGTTCTTTACCTTCATCACTGACTGTAGTGGGTTGACCCTACAGAGGCTGGATGCCAGGTACACTCTAAAGCCATTCTCTTACTCTTTCCCTGCAACTGGACAGAGAAGAGGAAAAAAAACAGCTAAGGATTCATGAGCTGACATAACAGCTGCGAGAGGTCACTTGCTGATTACCTTCACAGGCAAAACAGACTCAAAGTAGGGATATTACTTAAATTTATTACTAACAGGATAAGAGCCAAAGAGTGAGAAACAAAGTCTTAGAAACACCTTCCATCCACCCCTCCTTCCTTCCATGTTCTCCACTCTCCCACCCAGTGGTGCAGGGGGACAGGGAATGGAGGTTACGATCGGTTGTTGTTTCTGCTGCTGCTCAGAGAGGAGTCCTTTCCCTGCTCCTGTGGGATCCCTCCCACAGGAGACAGTCCTTGATGGATCTCTCCAATGTGAGTCTGTCCCATGGGCAACACTTCTTCCAAAACTGCTATCCTGTGAGTCACTCCTCAATGGGGTGTACTGGAGTGGGTCCCCCACAGGCGCCACAAGTCCTACCTGGAGAAAACCTGCTCCAGTGTGGGCTTCCCTCTCCAGGGGCTGCAGGTCTCCAGCAGGACTTTGTTCCATCTTAGGCCTCCCATGGGGTCACAGCCTCCTTCAGATATCAACCTGCTCCATCATGGGCTTCTCCATTTGCTGCAGGTTGGTCTCTGCATCCTGATGGTCCTCCATGGGCTGCAGGGACACAGTTGTCCCACCATGGTCTGCACCACGGGCTGCAGAGACCTCAGCTCTGGTACCTGGAGCATCTCCTCCCCCTCCTTCTGCATTGACCTTGGTGTCTACTTTGTTGTTCCCATGTCCTCACTCCACTCTTCCCTGGCTGGATTTCTTCCTGCACCACAAACTTCTGTTCTAAAATATGTTATCACAGAGGAGTTACCATTATTCCTGATTGGCTTGGCCTTGGCCAGCAGCTGGAAATCTGTCGGAGCCAGCTGGCATGGGCTCCGTGGGACAGGGGAAGCTTCTAGCAGCTTCTAACAGAAGCCACCCTCATAGACCCCCCCGCCTCTGCTTCCAAAACAGAGCCACAGAAACCCCCTACAGTGACAAATACGCATTCTGCAGCAAATTGGCTTGGCTATTAATTTCCCACAGATTTCGCCTAAGCCTCTTTTTCTCTGTGTTAAGCCACCCCAGGTCCCTAAACCACTCCTTGTAATACTTGGCTCCAGGCCCTTCACCAGCTTTGTTGCCCTTTTGTGGATGAGCTCCAGCACTTCAATGTCTTTCTTGTAGTGAAGGTCCCAAAACCTAACACAGGATTCAAGATGTGGCCTCGCCAGTGCTGGGTACAGGGATGATCCCTTCCTAAGTCCTGCTGGTCATGCTATTAATGATATGAACCAGGATGCCATGGGCCTTGGCCATCTGGGAACAATGTTGGCTCTAGTTCACATGGCTGTCTACCACCATGCCCAGATCCTTTTCCATCAGGCAGCTTTCTCCAATCCTGTAGCACTCATGGGGTTGTTGTCATCTAAGTGCAGGACCCTGCACTTTGCCTTGTTCAGCCTCATGCAATTGGCCTTGGACCATCAGTCTAGCCTGTAGATCTCTCTGCAAAGCCTTCCTGCCCTCCAGCAGATTAACACTCCTACCGAACATGGTGTCACCTGCAAGCTGACTGAAGATGCACTTGATTCTCTTGTTCATATCATTAATAAAGATGTAAAAAAGAGTTGGCCCAATACCAAGCCCTGAGGAACACCACTGGTGACCATTCACCAACTGGATTTATCTCCACTCACCATCACACTCTGGGCCCAACCATCCAGCCATTTTTTTACCCATCCAATCGATGAACAGCCAGTTGCTTCAGGAGAGTGCTCTGTGAATCAGTGTCAAAGGCTTTACTGAAGTCAGGGAGAAGGAGATCAGGTCGGTAAACCAGGACCTACCTTGTACAGACCCATGCTGACCTGATCCTGTGGTTGTCCTGTATGTGCTGCATGATGGTACTTAAGATAATCTGGTCCATGAGCTTCCCCAACACTGAGGTCAGGCTGATGGGCCCGTACTTCCTGGGATCCTCCTTCTAGTCCTTCTTGTGGATGGGTGTCCTATTTTTGATGCTATTGCATCCACAGAAACATATTTTAGTGTCTTTTAGGGTGGCACTCAGATTAAGTTCTAGTTGGGCTTTGGCCCCTCTGATTTTCTCCTTGCATAACCTTATGACATCCTTGTAGCCCTCCTGAACTGCCTGCTACTTTTTCCAAAGGTCATAAACTCTCGTTGTTTTCCTGAATTGCAGCCGAAGTTCTCTTTTCATTCAGGCCAATGGTTTTCCCCACTGACTCAACTTTCAGTACATGGAGATGGCCTGCTCCTGAACTTTTAAGAGTTCCTTCTTGAAGAATGTTCATCTTTCCTGAACTCCTTTGCCCTTCAAGAGTGCCTCCCAAGGCATCTTCTCAAACAGTCTTATAAACAGGCCAAAGGCTGCCCTCTGGAATTCCAAGGTGACAGTTCTGCTGACCCCCTCTCCTTGCTTCTCTGACATAAGAATCTCTACCACGCTGTGCCCAAGATGGCCTCAAACCAACAAGTTCTTTTCTGTTTGCATAGAACAGGTCCAGTGGGGCTCACTCATACATTGTACCAGAAAAGTCTCTTTCCTCACACTCTAGAAACCTCCTAGACTGTTTTCTCTCTACTATATTGCATTTCCAGCACAAGTCTGCTGGAAATCGAAGTACCCCATAAGAATATGGGCTAGTGAATGCGAGACTTCTCCCAACTACTTTTAGAATATTTTGGCTACCTTGTCATCCTGACTGGGTCATTTAGAACAGACCGCCACCATGATACCTGCCTTGTTGGCCTTCTCCCTTATTCTTATCCAAAAACACTCAACAGTATCATCACCATCATTAAGCTCTAGAAAATCAAAACTCTAACATATAGGGCTATGCCACCTCACCTTACTTGCCTATCCCTTTTGGAGGGTTTATAGTCATACATTGCAGCAACTGTGCAAGTGATCTAATGTTTTCATGATGGCAACTTTATCATTGTTTTCCTGCTTCACAGTGGCTTCCAGCCACTCTTTCTGGCTTTTGCCCATGCTGTGTGCATTTAGTCAAAACAGTTTCTCCCAGGATTCACTATAGTTGTTATTTTCTTTACGTGTTTGAAAACAACATATAATGAGACAGATTTCAGAGATGCCCTCAAGTTTTTCAAGGTCTGTCTTGGGAGTACAAGTAATTGTGATACAGCTCTCAGTGGGTGAGCAACAAGTTCTTACTGAAACATTTTGGAATTGCTGCTTTACATGTTCATCAATTCCCCACTGTTTTCCAACTTCAGATGACTTTGCTTCTTTAATGTGCTAATCCTTCTTTCAGTTTTCCTTCTGAAAAATGTCTCATCATTTGATGGGCTTTTTAGTCGGAACATATATTCAGCCACCCTCTAGGATTAAAAGAGGAAGAAAAAGCTCTAATGCAATTCATATAAAAATACTTCACTCATTCAGATCACTAAAGCCTTCTACTGTCCACCTGAAGCACGTTTACCTCCCCCAAGTTAAAGAGTTGTACACTTAGATCACAGCAGTCCTTATTATTGTTGTAGAGCTGTGTACATCTTTTAACATTCTCTGCTAAATCCAGTCTTTAGGTCTCTTAATTTGGCAGTTTTAGGACATGTTCATTCAGAAGTTAATTTTGAAATAATTCAAAAGTATTTGGCTTTCCTAAAAGTAATCTTTATTCTTGCTTGGGAAAGAAGTACCAATAGAGATGTTCTACCGCCCTTTCTGGAAAGAACAAAAAAATTATTTCATAAAAGAAAAATATCACCTTTACACTTTATTCACCCAGGCTATTCTGAATGCATACTGTGCTCCTGAACAGATCTCTTACAAGCTTCTCACATTCCCTGACAAAATTCTTCACAACTCAACACAGTTTAATCCCTTTCTTCCTTTAGCTCAACTTAAACCAACTTAAAGTTTAGGACCCCACACAGATGAGTCTTTTACAGCCCTGTGGTCACAAGACTTCTAACAAATATTATTCTTACACTGCATTTTCCCAAATGCCTTTGACTTATAGTATGGCATTAAAAAGTCAGTATTCATGCAGAAAGAAAAAAAAAACAAAACAAAACAAAAGGAGAGTATCACTTCTATCTTTTGTTTTGTAGGACCTTCCTCATAGCACAACCACTTTGGAGATACATTATGGAGAGCATCTCCGAATCATCACTTTACTTCAAAATAGAAAAATGATTTTGGATTTTGGATACTTTATACCACTTGCTCTTCTATATAATTTATGACTATGAATGATACTTTTAATACCATGTGAATAAAGCAAGGGAAATCTCTTATTTCATATGAAGTTTCCTTTTTTAACCTGAAATGCTGTTCACTCATGCTTGTCAGTCACCTATCCATTCATTCTGCTTTTTCTCAACTGCTTTCTCCAACTCTTACGTCTGATCTTCATCCCCCTCCAAAAAAATCAGTGTGTTCTTCTGCTCCTAAAACTCCGTAGTATTCCAGCCTTTCAGCTTTCATAATAATTTTCTTTCTGCAGACTCACCCTAAGGAATCCCATGAGAAAGTTCCCAAAAGCAAATTGATTTTATTTTAAGTTGCTAAAGGTTGTCACAATCCAACTCATTCTGTTGCTAAAAATTATTTTAAAACTTCAAAGTTAAATAAATAGAATTTGATTTTTTTTTTTATTTTTAAGTTTTCAGATTTGTAAAAAGATGTTTTGATCTTGTTTGAAAAAAATCACTGGATAAGAAGAAAAACCTATGCCTTCCTAGAAATTGAAGTGGTATATTCTTGAAACTACAGGAATATAACTTGATTAATAAAAGGAAGCTTTTACTGGAGGTGGGAAAGGCAGGTAATCAGTAATGCACACCATTACTTCTATTGCATATTTGCAGGAATACAGTACAGCAGGTGTGAGATTGCATAACTGATCCTAAAATATCTCTTGCCCAGATCAGTAAATCAGATGCCACTAAAAGTAGTCAGAAAAATTTCTCCTTCTTCTTGGAAAGTGATGATTTACTGAAATCAGAATATTTTATGAAAATTCTCATCTGAGTTCAGAAAGAAAGATTTGTAATGTTGGTTTTCTTAAAATGACAGAGAAAATGCTTTTAAAGATACAGAATAGTCATTGTTGTGAATGCTATCAACCTCAAAAATAAAAGACCAATTTTAATAGTGTCCCTTTGAAATCAGGTATTTTTCATTCCCTGAGTGTAATCTCATTATAGGTCTTCAAAATCAGGCTCTTACACTTTACAGATTTCTGTCATTTCTGTTAAGTATCTCTTGAGCCAAAAAAAAGAGACAGATAGTGTAGCTTGGTGGACAAGTAGCAGACAGATAATGCGAGACACTTAATTAGGGTGTGAGAGGTCAAGATTCTCTACATCAGTGAGTATTCATTTATTCAAATAGAAAGACCTTGCAGAAGACACTCAGAGAAAATTTACATCAGATGTCAAATATGAAGGACTTATCTGTGATGCAGGGTTCATAAAATCAAGGCTTTTGGTAAAGTAAAAGCTTAAATATGTAACCTTTCTTCCAGGGGACATGCTTAAGGTGGTAGCTGGATTAAATAACAGGCCCTTTTGGGTTTGAGATTAATTTTTTTTAAGTGAAAACAACTATTGCTACAATTTAATTGCTACTTACAAATTAAAGTCAAATCCTGAGCACAGTGCTAACGTAAGACACTGATTGTTGCTGACACTTTTTGTGTATCTAGTTCTTAGTTCATCTTTCCCACCTCACCTTTTCTTTTTTTTCCCCCTAGTGCTTAATAAGGCTTAACCAGGCAATATTTCAACTGTTATAACATTGCTGTGAATCTTTGCCCATGAGGACAGCTAAAAGGAATTTAAAAAAAACCCCAACCTAACCAAACCCAAACAAACAGAAAACCACAAACCGTCCCCCCCAAACCAACCCAAAATATGCTAGTCCAAGTTTGCAGATTGTTGAAAATTTAGATTATTACTTTTTATTAGACAAGCTTCAACTGAAGTAAGCACCATGAAAAGTGCATTTCTCCTCCCCTTTGGATAATTTTCATCCTGTTCTGTTTTCAGGGAACTAGGACTGAAAAAGAAATTACTAGTTCAGAAACCTCCAAGTAATTTCTGTTCTTTTCTTTTAGAAGGACAGCTATTATCCTATTTTAACACTCTAAAAAAGACTATTAAGTTGATGCTTCTTTTCTATAAGTCTTTACAGAACTAAATTAAAAAGAAGTAAGTTAAATAATGTCCTAATATTTTACCTTGTAAATTATATTTCTTTTTCATTGAGAAAGGTAGAGGGGATTCTAGATAGGTAATTTCTTCCCACTTAAATCAATCCTTGTAAAATGATGTCTGCATTGAGTAACCTAAATGGAAAAAAACATTATGACTCCTGTCTTTTGAAAAGGAAATTTAAGAAATGAACTAACAAAACTAACACACACACACACACACACACAAAAAAAAAAAAAAAAAAAAAAAAAAAAAGAGAAAAGAAAGGAACAAAGTTTTCCAACTGCTCTTAATCACTAGCTAGTACTTGATTATTTAGTTTACCAGTTTGCCAAATAGTTTTATAAACTTAATAATATATTTTGGTGTACTCAAACTACCTTAATAGTTCATTAGTCGCATATAGTGAACTTAGCATGAGGCTTGGCATGTGTAGAGCTTGGTCCAAAGATTTCTATGTTTGTACCCCTCAGGTAATTTTAATTTTTTACACAGAAATCAGTGTGTGTCTTTTCTAATGGATGATTCACCCTTGTTAAGATGATAATAACAATTAAAGCTGTAGATGAAATGGGTTTGTAACGGTGGAGCAGAGGTAGATGAAGTACAAAACCCTAATTTCTCCTTTAAGGAGGAAAGGAGAGAATCAATATTTTCCCCTGGGCTCTTCCCTTCTACTAAAGTAACTTTTTACTTATTTGGCTGGAAAATGGCAGTCAACAGCCTCAATTCTCCCTGCAGGTTTGGAAAGCCATGGAAAGCACTGTGTAGTTTTGTTATTACATCCAAAATCAGGGTGCTGAATGGCATAACCATTAATCAGTTATACTCTGAGACTGAAGATGGCTAAAAAAAGTAGTCATGAAGAATGTAGTTTTCTCTTATTAAACTGCTGAGAAAACAAGCCAAGTATATTCAACCTAATATATACCTGCACGTTGCCTTGATGAAATCAGGGAATGCTACTTCTAGAAGTACATATGGGACCACTGATTCTGAATTGCATTGCAATGGCTCTGCAAAATTGAATTCCTACAGAGCAAGTGTTCAGGCATGGCTTAAGGGCAGTCACCAAGGCTCCATCTCGTAGCAGGAGACATATGCTAGATTTACACTTGCTAGGTTGGATATTGCTATCAGTGTAGCCATAGCAACACATTGCTTAGCCTGAGCTCATCTTTGATCTGCAGCAGAGATGTGCCAGCAGCCAGAGTGCTTGCTAGTTAGTCTAAAACTAGCTTGGGTGTGCTTGTTTGATCAGAAGTGCCTGCACTGAACACTTAGTCTGAGAATTACTAGGAGGTAAAAAATTCCATTTTGAAAATCTTTATGCACACTGGCTATCTGTTCGAAGACTGAACTTTCAGATCCATCATCATTAGAAAGATAAATGTTTTAAAAACAGGTTCTTTCAGTAATATGAGGAGTATGATGAATGCTTTTTTAAAATTGGACTCCTTGAACTTTTTATTATTATTACTGCTATTAGTTGATGTTGTTTTTGATGTTCTTGGATATAGAAGAACTCTAACTGACCTTCATTCTAGATACACTTATACACATATATGAATATTGTGTGCAGTTTTGGTCACCGCAATATAAGAACGGTATTAAACCATTATAGAGTGTCCAAAGGAGGGAAACCAAGATGGTGAAGGGCCTTGAGGGAAAGCCGTATGAGTCGCGGCTGAGGTCACTTGGTCTGTTCTGTCTGGAGAAGGGGAGACCTCACAGCAGTCTACAGATTCCTCTTGAGGGGAAGAGTAGGGGCAGCCAGTGATCTCTTCCCTGTGGTGACCAGTGACAGAACCCAAGGGAATGGACTGAATCTGTGCTGGAGATGTTGAGGCTGAATATTAGGAAAAAGTTTTTCACCCAGAGGGTGCTTGGGTACCAGAATAGGATCCCCAGGGAAATGGTCAGACCACCAAGCCTGACAGAGTTCAAGAATCGTTTGGACAATATCTTCAGGTATGTAGTGTGACTCTTGGGAGAGGTCCTGTGCAGGGCTAAGAGTTGGATTCGATGATCCTTGTGGGTCCCTTCCAACTCAGCATATTCTATGATTCTGTGATTCTGTGACATAAAAGTTTGTCCAAAGGAAGACATAATTTGAAAGACAAATCAGAAAACTTTAGCATTTCACTGGAGTTTGCTGGTGTTTATGTATTTGCTATCTTGAAGACGTTAAATATTAAAGTACCTGGAGTCTCATAATTATCTAAAAAGTAACATGCAATGGATGTGGAAGAGGTTTATAGGCAAGGAAACTGCATAAGGAACACATTTTGTTATATGGTTGTTTCATCTACAAATTTAATGTCTATTCTGTTTCCTGGATAATTAATGAAAAATGAATAAAACATTATTTTGATGGAACAAATCACTTGTTTTCCTTTTGTTTGTGGTTCTTCAGTCTATACAATCCATTGGGGATGGAGTTCATAATTTAATGCAACTTAAATAAATTTTAAAGTAAGATTTTTAAGGCTATTGTAAAATATTGCTTACTTTCAATTTATTTCATTACAGATCTGCCTTTCCAGTATGGTCAGATCTTTTCTAGTGGATGGTTTTTTGACAAAGAATATGGAGCTCAAAGAGAGATATTTGTGAAAATGTGCTGGTTTATGCAACTACATTAAAAAATATAGAAAGCATTTTGTGACTGATTAAATATTCTATTTGACATTTTTGGAACAGAGCTTTTCAAGTTTTTTTTTTTTTATTTGTAAAATATTAATATTAAGACGTCTTACCTTAAAGAATATTTTTTAATTTCAGTGACATAAAACAACAGGATGCAACTAGATTTCTTCTTATATTCATTGTTTTCAAAACATTTTTTTTCTTTATTTTTTCTTTGGATAGAAAATGCAATATCTGGTAAAAATTATGGAAAATTAAATAATTACACATTTTTATCCACACTTAAATATCTTCAGTTTTATAGAAAGAAGTTGGGTTTGTAGAGTAACATCTTGTCCTCACAGTGTTTTGGTAATGTCCAAAGTAGTAACCTTATTCCCTAGTTTATTAACATGATTAATCGTGAGAAGGTGTTTGTAATTTTAAGTAGAAATATTATTTTTATTTTTCCTTAGTGTTTTTTAATTCTTAGACATGTAAAATCTTCTCCAAAATAGATGGAAACTTGCTAAATTAAGGATAATGGTACTATCAGGATGAAACACTGACAAGCACTTTTCAGTTAATGATTTTTTTAATATATGGATTTTTAAGGTTAAACTTGGGTCAGGTTTTTCTGTACAAACCTTTACAGCAGAGGTTTACAAATAAGATGTAATTCCCACAGGTAGTAATCCAGAAAGGTGTAGGTAAGAATAGTGAATTTGACAGAAATTCAGTAATTCCTATATGTACACAGACTTATGAGCTCAGTGGAAGCAAACCTAGAAACTCAAAACTCATTCTTGAACCACAATTCACTATTCAAGAAGGCTCTGCCTGCTTCTTTTTATCTTCCTGGTTAACTCGTCTCCATCACTATATTTTTCAGCAAATCACATTTTTTCATCTGGAAAACAACCATAAATGTTCAGGGAATGGGAAGCTAAGGTCAAAAGCATTGATTCCTGCTGTGAAAGCACTGAGAAAGACAGACAATATCCAGAGAGAAGTGGCTGGCTATGGTCTTCCACAAAGTTTTAAATTTAATCTCATTTCTCTTGTCCCAAGAGCTTTCATCTCAAAGCACTGTAAAACTTGACTGTGACTTTTCAAATACAGATGGGGAGATCCCTGCTCCTACATGTCAGCAATTATGCTGCAAAGCAAAGGGTAGATGTGGAATTAGATGATCTTTATGTCCCTTCCAAACCATGGCATTCCACAATTCTGTGAAGAAAATCTATTGTATGGGGAGTAAGTTGACCTGTGCATCATCTTGTACAGGTACTATAGCTTGTGGATGAGGGGTTAGGAGGCAAAAATCACGTGTAGGGATGTGAATAGAAGGTATCTGTGGATTCATGAAGTCTGGGGAATCCTTCCTATTCAAACTGGAGATTATTACTGTTAAGCTTCTCTGAACTTGTGCCTAAGCTTTTTTATATACTATGTGATGAGATTTTACTGACTTAAAATCACAAGTGGTCAATCTTGAGAGGAGGGAGAAAGGAAGGTCAAAGGAAGCAGCAGCCATAGTTGTGGCTGCTGAGGGCAAAGGAGCTGCTTGGAGGCAAAGTGGCCACATCCTTAGGCATTAGGGGTCAGTAAGACCTGGTAGCACTGGCAAGTGTTTTGACATAATTACAGTCTCTTTCTTAAAATATTATTCAGTATTTGATATATTTTTTTTATTATACATTTTCAGGTTACTCTACTAATGACAATGTTTTAATTAAAATTTATTTTTGAATAAATATATTATATATTCTAATTCGATTTATACTATTCTGAGAAATAGATATCAGTATTTGAATGTTAAAGCCTTAATTTTACTACATAGCTTATGCAGCCATGAGATAACTTCTACATAATCACTTTATGTTCTGAGAGAACCTTTTCCTTGTGCATATACTGAAATAATAAAATAGGTGATACACCTTTTCTGTCATAGTGAGTACATGTTAATATAACTGTAGAGTTATTGTGGGTGAAAGTGACTGAAAAAGTACTGCTGAGCTCAAGTTCAGGTCTTGAATTTGTTTGGAGATACAAGGAGCATATTCTTAGGCTCAGGACACTTTCCTGAATCATTTTCCAAGGTTTGACATTTTAAGTTCTACAGACAAAAGTTCACAAAGTTCCTACCAAGATCATGCTGTTGTAGGTAAAAGCCTGTATGTAAAGGCAAAGTTGGTCATAGCACCAGTGTAGGGAGAGGTAGGGTTAAAAAAAAGGGAGAGCTTTGAAGTTCAGGAATGATTGATCTGCTTCTTCCCAAGTAATAAAAGTAGGGAAACATTTTTGAAGCATTTTTATTACACTGAACCTTTGTATCATCAATAATTTAATAGAGCATGTGCTAGGAAAAAAAATTTGAAGAATCTGACCGAAACATTTGAATAGTGTTTGGACTGCCTTAGCTAGTAAAATTGTCCATCAACCTCTTAGAAGTAATTGAGAAAATATAGTTTCAAAGGTACTTGACAGAGGAACATCCAGAGAGAAATATAGGGATATGAGTATTTCCCAAAATTATTTATTGGTCTTTTCCCAAAAGCACATCTACAAAGCGAGGATGAGACTGTAGCTTGCTGCTGTCGGATGTCTTGCAGAACTTGAAGGCTAAATTATATGTCTTTCTAAGAACATTTATTCTTTTTTTCTTTTACACAATTTATAAATGCACTCTAAGCAAATACAGCTATAGTGACAATATGCTATCACCTTAAAATTTTGCAGAATCTAGCCTCTATAAAAAAAGAATTTTAATTCTCACTTACTGTGCTTTATATAAGTAATTTTTTGCTTGTTTGCATGGTATTTTTACATCATTTTCTTAGCCAGTTTGAGTCAGATTATGATGTGTTTCTTTACAAAAACTATAGATTCTTTTTTCTTATGAACACTTTTTTGGTCATCATAAAATTTGCTTACTATCAATCATGAGATTTTAGGTCAACATGAAACATATTAATTATGAAAAAAATCAAAACACTAAACATGCAAAATTTAGGATATTGCTAATATAGCAGTCCTAGATTACTCCATCCCTTTAGTTACACTAGATAATTTATAACTGCATAAGAAAAAATAAAGGTAATTTTTACCTTTATCAATGAACTGCAGAATTTCTTTTATTGTCTTTCATTATCAAGTTGTATTCCTACCAGATCATATAACTTACCTGCTTGTATTCAAAATCAGTAAGTAAGTATATTCAGTACATATTTAATAGTGTTCTTAAGCAGTTTTCTCTGAGAGAATGTACAATTGTACTTTAAATGTAGTCCTGTAGACGACACAGTAAACTTAGTAGAATTAAAAGAAACCACATAATTTATCCTATGCCCCAAATTTAATGCAATTTATATGATGCTTGACAGATGGATAAGACTATTTAGCTATTTATGCATCCTATTTATGCATCTGATCTACATATCTCTTAAATGACATCTTAAGATTCCATTTCTTTTTTGTTCTTTCATTGTTAAAGTAATTTAATTTCAGTTACTGTTCTGGAAGCTTCTTCTTTTACAAAAGCTTCAGAAAATACTATAAAGATAACTAAATTTTTGTACTAAATAGGACTAGAATGCAGGGCTTTACTGATTGTGAAGCCATGTACATTTAAACTTAAGACACCTGCCAGGTACAAAAATAGGATTGTTCTTTCCTGTATTGTCTCTTACAGTTATACTTCCATTTTTTTATGATCTTAGCATATGACTAGTAGCTAATTGCATTTGGGGACAGTGAATCACCCACTGGATAGTAAGATGAACAGTATACAAAGTAGAAGGAAATATTTTAATCCAAAACTAATACCTTTATGACCAGGCAAAGAAACATATTTGAATATTGCATAAAGTTTTCATATTCATAAAGATGTTTTAAATAAGATGCTCTTCCTCTTTCTGAGGAAGAGAAAGCAAAATAAAAGAAGAAGAAAGGAAATGTTTAGTTTTAAGAGAAGAATACCACTTGCAGTATTAAATTATAGAATCAAAATCTCTAGTATTGGTTAAAAATTGTTCTCACCTGGACAACCTGCAAAAACTACTGGCAAGCTGGGCCAAATAAATCAAGAGTAAATATACATATAAATGGTACACAAATGTTGTCCCAAATTCTATGACATATAAAGCTTTCTTGCTTTCTTCTGACACAGAAATTGGCAATGAGGCTTTTCTTTACCATGAGTTTAGAAATCGTGCGTTTTCATTGAGATATGGAGGCAAATATATACTGAGGTTTATTAACTAAGAAGAGAGAGAGGGCAAAACCTTTGAACACTGTCCCAGAACACAAATTTTATTTTGGTCGGTTTAGTAGGTATTTTGGCTCAAGTAAAACCATGTGTCCTGTACTAAATGTAAATATCAATAACTTTTACTGTCTTTTCTTCAGTATCAAATTTAAATTTTTCTGACCAAACCCCATTCAAAGGCAAAATAAAGTTTCAACAAAATTAAAAAGGAGTCACTGTTCTATCCTTGAAGTTGCCATGCATCTCTACATGTTGGGGAACAGAGAGATTCACTCTTCTAAGATTCGTTTTGTTCTTTACACATTATACCTCTAAGAGGAAGAATTCTGGTAATTCTGTTCCCTGAAAATAGGTAATGCTGGGTAATCAGTTCTAATCCTTAGAAAATGAGGCTGAATCCCATAGCAATACCCATGTGGAACAAGCCATCATGCAGTATATTTTTTTGTTTCTAAGAGACTGCATTTCATCTTCAAATTAATAAGAACTTTGTACAGAAGCTCTTCTTGTCCAAACCAATTTCCTCTTGCAGTTTTCTTTTCTGTTCAAATCCCTAGCTAGCAGTCATGCAGAGATAAAAACTCCTGAAGCTGCTCTGATTCTTAAATCCAGTGGCACAGGCAGCACTTCACAGACAGCTTGTACAGTACAGACGCACAAAAAGTGACTTGCTGATTGGATTGACAGGTTCTGTCCTATAAATCAGCACAGAGAATTAGTGATCACACAGAAAATCACCCCTCTAGGGAAAAAAATTACTTTTATTCGGATTTGTGTAAACACTCAGAAATAAAACATACGGGAAAAAATCTGCTTTTTATCCCTCTCATGTTTCTCTCTTTCCTACAAAGTAAGAATATAAACTTACTGCAGTTTATATATCTTCCTATTTATTTGTCTGCTTGGACAATTTCCCCCAAATTCACTTTAGTTCCTGTATAAAGTTCTGAATGAACTTCCATTGATCAATTCCAAAGAGGCATGTTACTTTTTCCTGCTATGGTGGGGACATGACAAAGTGCCACTGACCTGGTAGGACTACTGGATCCAGTTCTACTGGCATTCATGTCTGAGTATCTGGTGCAAAATGGCACAGCCATTTCAGTAAGATGTTCTTGGACATTAAACATTATTACAGAGCAGGGAAAATTTCACATAAGTTGTTGATTCACACATATATCTATTAGGAGAATTTTTCATGGTTCAAGTTTGTAACCACAAACAAATAATGAGCAAAATATGAAGAACTGTAAGAATATACAGTATTATACAGTAATATATTGTTAAGTTTAGGTTCATTCCTTTGTGGTTTTGAACAATTTACTGCTTTATGTAACATCCAATATTGTCTTCTTTTTTATAATTCCAGACTGTTAACAGCACTCACCATTAATACTCATTTTAAAAATTGATTAATGCTATGCAGGTTTAATTCTGACACCACTTCTTTATCATTCTACCTCTTTATGGAGTCTAAATTCTGCTTGCAGCAATGTGAAAATTGTTTGTATTAGGACTGCTAGAACCATATGTCAATATTGTTCCTTGTATGAAAGAGCACAGGTACTCCTTATCAAAAGTAAATCAGCTCACACATTATTTACCAGTGTCTCCATGCTACATTGAGAAAACACAGTTTTGCACAGGGTAAAATTGTCAACTGAGTAGGCATAGAATGAAAAATCAAAAGACTGTCTGTGCCACAAGGAGTAGTAATGGTCAAAATCCAACTCATAGAATGGGTAAGGTCAGGAAACCTAACATTTTTTAAATAAGATAAAAAATCATTATGTGACAGTATTGTGTGAGAAAAATGGGAACTGGGTCAACTGTGAGGAATCAATAAACCCCCAAGACAGTTTTCCCTTGCTCTTAATCCTAGTGAAAGCCACTTTGAATGATGCAGCTGAAGGATGATTGTGACCACAGGTGCTATCAGGACATAATACAGTGGGTTCCTTGAGGTAATTTAAACAAGGAAATTGATATAATTCTTATAATTTCTTTCAGTTACTTTATGTCATCAGACACCATAGTTTTGCCTTGAATAGATTTCAGCTAGTGGTTTGGTAATCAGCTAGTAAAGATAGATAAATTGATATGCATACAGATAATATACGAACAATACTCTCCTGTCTGTGTCCCTGGTATACCTTAGTGACCTGAGAAGACTCCACATTATTTTCTGTGAAATAAGCTGACAGCTCCAGCCCATGCCATAAAATGGGAGCATTTTAGGTTATTAAAGCTGTTCATGGCTCAGTGCAATTTAGATAGGACATTATTTCACAGATTCTGTGATGGCATCTTCTGTCTCAAGGGCTTAGACTTTTAAAACTTTCTCTTGCTTGTCTCCATTGTCTGTTTTCTGGTACTCACCTAATGTGTTTACATTTTGCTTCTATCAAATGCTATCAAAAAACTATTGGAGATACCTGAAGAGAAGTGAATACTTCATTGCCAAGATGTTAATACACATTATCAATGAACTTATCAGTGCTGATTTTAGGTCTCTCATTTCAGATTTTTTTTAATGAGGTGAGGTTTCCTTGAAATAAATTTCATAACTGACTTGTCTCATGTGGTTTTAAGCTCTGTGGACCAGCAAAGCTGCATCAATTAAGGAGTAGCTGTAGAGGGACCCACCTGCTGAAGAAAAAAGTACACGGAGGAAAGTTGGAAGGAAACAATCTTTCCAGGTAATGTGAATGAGAAGGAAAATATAAATATAATTTTTTTTTTAGGAGATGCTGGTAAGGGTCCCTGAGGCTACTGATAGATGGACTGCTTTAAACTGGCACCTTTCCTACAGAAGCAAAAAAAGGCTGAAATTAGTGAAGGAACAAAGAAGCTTTCAGATAAACTACTCTTGAGACCATTGACATAAACCGACTGATAAAAAAATGAAAGTAATTTGATCTCAGTAGCCAATTCCCCTCCACAACTTAAACATGGATGAGATGTTCCGACTTCTGTCACTGAATCAGATCAAAGTTGTTGAGCAGCAAGCAAAGCACAGCAAAGTCCAGCTGCTGAAATCCCAAAGAACATGATGGTTCCTTTGGAGGCATCGAGGGGCACTTGTTAGGCTCTACTTATGTAGCGATTCGTAGTGAACAGGTACTCAAGGTATGAATATAAGCAAGACACTGGGAAAATATTCCTGAGGTTGTGGTGGTTAAGATGGCAAACCAGAACCTTCCAGAATGATCTTTGTGCGGGTTATGGTGGTTACTGGAAATCTGGGCCAGTGGCTCAGCATTGCTGTGAACAAGAGATCTCTGTGTAGTACCAGGCGTCATAGTCAGCTACAGCCTCTGCAGGGAACCAGGAGAGTCATTAGATCAGTTCAAGGGAAAGGATGTTGTATGAGCACATCAGATTGTGAAAGACATCCTATTCTCTCTCTCTCTTATCTACACAAAAGAGAGAACTGGTTGTTCTAAGCTAGAACTAGGTAGAGGAATAAAGGCTAAAACTGAATTATTTGTCTTACAGGGTATACAAGGTAGATGATATGTCACAAGCATGGATGAGCTGTAGGAGAATTTTGGGGCATGGAGTCCTAAAAGACCACCTAGATCTAGAAAACTATGGTAGTGATAGACTTGAAACCTAGTACTATGAGGTGTAAAAGGGAAGGCTGATGAGTTTGTAATTCAGTAATAGTTGTGATTCATAACTTATAATGAATATAATCTTATAAAGATTCATAACCTATAATAATAGATTTAAAACTGTTGTACAGTATGCAAAATTACTAATTAGGATATTTGCTTGTCACTACTGTGTTATTTAATAAATAAATGCTTTGGCCTCTTATCTTGTGCCTCAAGCACATGGTCTGAAGGATAGAATCAGACTTTGAAGTAAGACTAGGTCCTTCCTTGGGAAACTTAGCTACCTCTCAGCTCTGAATCACCTCTCAGCACTTCATTCATGAAGACAAATCACTTGAGTAGGGGGAGATAAAAGATGAATCCCACAGAAGGTAAAAAATTAAACATCCAGCACCAATTCAGGCATGAGGCAGATGTGTACAACTCTTGATAGTGTTAGGATATGAAAAACAGGATAAAAGATCTGTCCAAGAAATAATCAGGACATGAAGGTTATGAAATTACCTGAGGTAACAGATGTCAGTTTTTAGAGCACTGCCAAACAAGGCTTTGCAAAGGAAAAAAGCAGTGAACTGCATTCCTTCCTCCTTTGTCACTTCAGGGCTTTTTCAGGTTTGTGAAGGGCTGCTCACTTGCCATGGAGAAAAGTCTAGAGAAGACTAATCAGAAGACATATAATTAGGATGGACCAGGGAGTCATCTTCTGACAGTGAAGTGACAGACACTTGTTACCGAGAGCTGACCTAGCACACCTAACGATAGCTATGTGAAGCCACCTGAAATTCTGAAAGATTGAAAGGAGAAAGACTTTTTTAACAACAGAAATTTCATTCTAGTAGATCTGAAAAAAGAATGATGGTTGCAGGCTACTGAAGCACAAGACATGCTTTAGGATATGCTGTGAGAAAAAGAGGAAACAAAGGATCTTTTTGATGCTGATGATTCTTAGAATATATAGGGTGAGGATGCTGAAAGATTTGAGTATTGGACAGAGTACTAGTTCTGTGCAGAGGCTGTGATTCCCTGAAAATTTTATGTGAATTATAAAGTCCTGGCATTCATCTAGAGACAAGTGAGTAAACATGCTTAAAGAGAAAGGTAGTAAAGGAAACTTCTCAAAATATAGTATCCTAATGAAGAAGAACTAACTCTATTAATCATGATCATCCTTTTAAGGATCCTGTGGAAAGGATCCCACCTGCAATTGACTTAATATATAATCAAAAAGTGATAACTTTCTAGAGTGCAGAGTAAAAGGCAAGAGATGAAAGTCAGCATCAGAACTTGTCTCTATAGAAGAAACTGGTAAGTTACCCCTTATCAGTGGAAAATTGTGGATGGAGGGAAGGAATGCTAAAAAGATTTAAGATGACCAGCTGCAGCACACAATATGATTTGGGATCATATAGCTGTATGATCTGCCAGGGGAAAATTAAGTGCTCTTGTATTCTTGCTAGAAAACCAGACGACCTTTGCACAGGAGTTCTCCCTCCTGCTAGTTTTAGGCACTGGTGTTGATTTTCAAAAATCCTGGAAAACTGTCAGAATTTAAGGATATTACTGCTCTGGAGACTAAAGTTGTCTTCTTTCTCTAAAATTCTATAGGTTCTACTGTCTCCTTTGCCTATAAAAATGTATAGGTTGCATTTCTTATAAGCATTTCTTTTAATTACATACCTTATCCAGGAGGACAAAGAATGGGACTTGTTTGGGATTCTTTTTCGGTTAATTTTGTATCTGTGATCAAAATCTATGGATGACCTAGGAATTGAAGATATGCTTGATACTGTTGTCTTTTACTGGAGCTGTAATTAAAGATGTTTCTTGTGAGACGAAAGAAGGACAAAAAGGGAGGGACAAAGGGCAAATATAAATAGATGAGAACAATATAAATAAATAAACACATGAGAGAAAAAACGCAAAACAAAACTAGCTACTGGCAGTAAGCTGTGTTAATGCAATGAATACAATCTATGGGCTGTCATAGGGGAATACCTTCATAGACACAGGAAAAAAAGCAATCAACTTTTCTTTGAACAAGAAGGATTCTCTGACGTCCCTTGCCCTCCAAAATGCATCTACTGAGGTGGTCCTTGACAGTGTAATAGCAACTAAAGCTCCTGCTGGAGGCAAACTGTACTGCTTAATGTTGTTATTCTCTGTCTCACGTCTTTGGAGACACCAATCAATGAGGATTACTTTGATACCGTAAGCTCAGTATTATTGTACATTAATACACTAATGGTACTGTATCATCTTTTCATGTCCTCAGGCAGCACTGGGGAGTTAGAGCTATATAGAAATAAATTACAAGTGAAATTTAGATGCAAAACTAAGCAGAAGGCAAAAACCTCCAAACAGAAGACAGAAGAAGTTAGCTACAAACAACAGGCTCAACAGAGGAAATGTAAACCAGCTAACTAATATTTAAAAGTATCTCAAAGGAAAGACAGAATGTTAAGTCTGCCAGTGCTATTACTTGATGTACTTCAAGGAGATGTTAGGAGACAAGCTCAGCGGGAGACCTTGAATAGAACTCTATTTTATATTATTATTCTTTTATTTCCCCACTCCAAACAGCACATCAGTTTTAGTATATAAAAAAGCTAACTGAAAAAAAAAATATGGTAATCATTTGGGATACCAAGACATTCATCTAGAGCCTGAGAGGAAAATTTTTCCCAGGTAATTTTATTTTTACAGCAGTGTCTTTGCCAGCTTTTATTAGTTGATAGGATAATTACCCTACTAGTGGAGAAATGGAGCTGTTAATTGCCCACAGTGTTGTGTGCTCTTTGATGACTCTAACCTCAACAACAGTACAGAGGCTTCTAGATGCAGAAACAACCACTGTATTTGGCTCTGTATAGGCATTGCCTTTGATTGTTCAGATGGGTTGCAAACCGTGGGACCTACACAAAACAAAACATTGTGTCTTATAAACTCAGGCAGGCCTGTCAGTCAGTCCCTTCTCAAAATGTTGTTACAACTCCATGTAGTAGAGTATAGAATAACATGCATTTTCAAAAACTTCCACAGGATAAAGTCATGTGCTTGAATTGCAGTGGACAGCTGGGCTGCACTATGCATTGAAGACATGCAGAAACCAGTATCTTTCAAAAACCCCAGAATAATTTACCAACTGACATGTATTCTTGAGTGTATCTTCATTATTTATTCCTAAAAGTGCCACTGAGTTCTGATGGCCAACACGTTACTGCCTCATTCTTTAAAGAGTCTGCCTTCCAGCAGTGTATACAGCAGAATTCTGTCTCTGACTGAATCAGACTGCAGAATAACCCAGTTCTCCTCCCACATGGCACATTTCAATAAGGAGACCTGAAACACTGAGGGTGGTTTGGAGCTAAGCATGAGCTGATTAGCTGGCACACAAACACATAGTGATTGTCCAAACTGCTGTTGCTGAATCGATGAGTTATACTGCTCACCATCTCTTCTCCACCTCACCTTGGGTTTCAAAACCCTGCAGAAACTGTCTTTGTGACTCTTATGACACTTTCAGATGTGAATGAGATTGGCCAGCAGGCCTAAGGACCACTGGAGGAATAGCAAGTACTCAAATATTGTACATGCAAATTTGATAATCCATCTTTCTAAAAATATGGCACAGACTCTGAAAATTTAGATGGTGGAGAGGCACAACAAAGCAGTTTTCAAAGTTTCTAATTGAGTATCAGCAAACTTAGCTTTCATACTTTTATCTTTATTATCTGTTTGGACAAGCTTCTATGAGTCAGTCATACCAGAAGCATTTCACAAAGTATTATGAGGAAAGACACATTAGCAACTGGAAGGCACTAATGCAAATCACATATGTGCTGCATGATATGTTTTTATATGACTGTGACTGCAAATTCAAATATATAAATATCTGAGATAACTTAAAATACCTAGCTCAGGTAGCAGTAGAATCATAACCATAAAGTCATAGAGCTACATGTTGGCCACCTCCATGTAAATATCCAGTAGTTATTCACTGAAAAAGTTTTATGCTATCAAAAAGGCATGCTTCTACTTCTGAGCTGCTAACTTGCGCTATTGGATAAACACATCATCAAACACACACTGTATAGTCTTGTGCTTAAATGTTTCCCTCTACTGCAATTGCTTTCCAACTTTTAAAATTATCATCAGTAATTATGCCCCCAAAAGTCTCATCTGAATGTGCAAAATGTACAGTACTTCTTCCCATGCAGTTGCATATGACTCACAGCACAGTGGACCTAAATGCCTCCTAGGAAGTTGAACACTTCTGATCTATATGTGCATAGCTGGAGTTCTTGCTACTGGCATCACAGCAATTCACAGGCAAAAAACTTTCAAGTCCTTTTATTTAGCAGTTATTTGAAAGAAAATTTGTTCTGAATGAAGAAGAAAAAAAAAAAAAGAAAAAAGGAGTGGACATTCCTTGAAGGAGAGGAAGGAAAACATACATAGTGCTTTAAAATTCCCTGTATCTAAGCCTCAAGGGAATAAACACACCCTTATCTATGCTGGTGTTCCTTCTAACCTGCTGTGTTTTTGATACATTAGTAATTTCTTTTGAAACAGAGACTCTGCAACTGAGATTACAGTTTATTATAATTCTCTAATAAGTAAAGTTTTCAAAACTTCACTAGCAACTTAAAAAAATCTTATTGCACTTCCTCAACTATAGTTTTGCTCCTCTTCAGTTAACCTCTTAGTGCTGCTGTGCTTTAACTTTTCGGAAATAGGAAGGGATTCTGAGCCATTTTACCATCAAGCCCAACAAGATGAAGCTGTGAATCATCTCCACAGGTGCACTGTCTGTTAGGAGGTTTATCAAGGAATACACAGAGGATATCATTCCTGTGAAGAGACTTAACAGCCAGAAGCAGGTCACTGAAGAAAACACTGGGGGGGGGGGGGGGGGGGGGAAACGACTATCTCACTGTATTGAAATATGACTTTTTTCCACAAAGCATCACTGTTCTAATCAGCTGAGTTTATGCAATGGTGATGCAGCAAGCAATAAGAAGGATTGTTATAAATCAGTGTTAATGCTGTACTAGTATGCTTAGAAGTCAGTGTGTTAAATCCACAATAGTCAATTTAAACATGGTTTGTTGACTTAGCTAGTATTATAGCTCTAAAGTTGATGTTTTAACATCATTGACTGTGTCTTTGGCTTCAAATAGTTGTTATGCAAATGCTTTTTAAGGTAAAACCAGTTGGGTGTTTGCATTTTTCTTGCCCTTGAAAGAAAGTGTTATTGTTAGTGAAATATCAAATTTGTAATATTATTTTAAAATAAAACTAAACATGAAGGAGAAATTTTCAATCTTTCTCAAGAAATATGCCACATGTTACATTACAACAACATCCAGAAATATTGATATAGAAGTACAGTAACTTGATATAACACAGAATGACAGGTAGAGGTCAGGTAGCATGTCAAATGCAAGTAAACTTCTCTCATGCTTGACATCACAGGTGTGAGAAAATTGATGTGTTCATTTATACCGCATTAACATCTGTTGCCACAGTCCTTAGAAAAATATAAAATCAGAGTATGAAGCTGCGTGATTGTATGTGACAACTTAAAAAATATTTGTCAGCTTTAGTCATTGTCCTATACAAAGCATGAAATTTACAGAGCAGAAGTTGAATTATACCATGCTGCTGATTCTTGTCCTGGTATTTACTGCAAGAAGCAAAAAAACAAGGAGTTGGAGCAACAACAAACACAAAAAATAAAACGGAAGACATAAAAGGTATTTAAACCACACAGAAGTCTGAAATTTTAATGGCACCACTCACTTTTTGATGTGAATGCTGATTACCTCGGGTCACAGCGTTATCACTCTTGTCTTCCTACTTGTACTCTTAGGCTCACAAATTACATTTCAGGATCTGCTCTGCCCTGTACATTACTCACTTTTTGCTATTCTTGGAGCAATTTCAAATAAAATACTCATTAGATGAAAAAGTTATAGATAATATGGACTTTAGAACCAGTACAACTGAAAGACATTTAGAGCTGGAATAGATTCTTATTTCACTCCAGCAGCAGACATGGTGGAGCCCTCAGTTTTGGTTTCTGAACCATTGCCAGGGTACTTAGACCTTATCAGTGAGAGATGGAAGGGGGGAAAAAAAGAGGGGCAGGTGGAGGCAAAGAAGTACAACTGACCTTGGCTAAACTGAACATGTGGCTTGACAGGTTTCTGAACACTGTTCAAAACACTGTTTTATCCCATCGTCGGTGCCCTCTCAGAACCCTTTGCGCAAAATTGGTGGTCATTCAATTAGAAACATTTCCAGATATTGACTCGGAAATGTTGGCATTGAGCATGTCTAAACAAATGGGGTGGCTGTGTGAAAGGCAAGAGCATGGTGGTTTTCTTCTGCTACGATACCTTGTGATGTGATAATGAGGTGCTCTTCTTGTAATAGGCCACAGTACTGTGTAGGTATGAGGATTTCACACACCAGCAAATTTCAAAGAACTGTTTTCAGTATTCCAGGAAATTAAGTGATAGAAGAAGTCTTTATACTCAGTGTGCATTCTCTGCTCCCACACTGTACACCTCTAATGCAATTTACCAGTGAATTAAGCACAAGATGTGATTTATCCCACCAATCTCATATTTCCTGTTAGTCAGTGGGGTGACTGCTTTTATGGCTTAGCTTTATAATGCCATTATAGTTGAGCACACTTCTGCCTTAGCAGTAGGCTTAAGGGGGTCTGTCTTTGATATGTGCATGTAGCTCTTATTAACTTCAAGGACCAAATTCTTCCTCGATGCTAGCTCCCTGTTGTCAATAAAGCTAAATCAGGATTCTTTGCCCCTTATGACTAAGCTTTTGTAGTCAGCTTTTACAGAAACAAAATGTGTCAATGTGACATAAATTTACACAACTCCTGCTCACAGCATGTATTGGTGAAAAAGGAGGGGTGGATTAGCACCTCTCTTTTTCAGGATGACACATTTTAAAGCACAAGTTTTACTTTTTACATTAGTGTATGTAAGTTGAATGAAATGATATTTTATGATATAACCAGTACTTGAACTGGCTTGTAATCTCCATATACCTAGAAATTCATTCAGGAAAAAACCAATTAAATTAACACAAAAGAGAAGGAACATTCAATACGCATGACCTACTCTCACGGTGATTGTAGGTAAAGGACTTTTGTCTGGTTGTTTTATTTATTTATTTATTTATCTATTTATTTATTTTAAATTTACACTCTACAGAATCAGAGATCACCTATATTGTACTTGATCTTTTCCTTCAAATGACACCATGTTATTTTTAGTGGGAAGGAGTGGAACTGGCTCTTTTTCTTCTCCTTTTTACAAATCTATCCAGAGTTATCTTCATAGCCACTCCAGGCTACATGTAGACAGTCTGCCCCTTTTCCTGATCTCTCATGCACCATGACATTTTACACTGTTTGGTAAAGGTAATATATTTCGTGGAATGCTGTAATATTGTTGTGGTACTAAACATGACTTCAGCACACTGCTGACATTCAAGAGCGATGGAAAGTTTCCATATTGCCATGGTCCAGTCATTTTTTAATCATTACTGCAGTCCTATCTCCATTTAGTGTGTCATGGTTTACTTTGGAAAGGCTATCAATAGTATATTGGAGCTGGATGAAAAATATCTGTTAGTTATTAATTTCCCTTAGATCAGAATGTATCTGCAAATGTTTTGCAATGTCAATTCTGGGTAATATTTTGCTACCAAAGCTAAAGGACTAAAGCACTTGCTTACAGAGTCTGATATGACAGTGTAAAAGAGAAGATCACTTAATGTTTATGAAATTATTATGTATGATTATACAAATGCAAACAAATTCCTGGGTCCTGAGTTTTGTGGGAGGAAAAAAGTGTTCCATCTTGCAAATGGCTTTATCCAATTTAGATGCAGCTGTAAAGAGATCAAGGTGTCAATCAGGCTAACATCCTAATGCCTTATTAAGAATTAAAGTGGTGAGAGTTGGATCCTTGTGGAGAAAAAAAAACAAAAACAAACAGCTGGTATAGGAGAAAAGATAAAATCTCAAGGGATTTTTTTTTTTTTTACCTTTCATCATCCCTATTTTTTAAAGTCAGAATTGTTTGATAGTATTTCCCTTTGAATTCAGACATATTTTTTTTTTTTACATTTTTCATTTTTTAACTATTTTTAATAATTTTTTTTAAGTTGTAGGAGGAACAATTTTAAATTGGAATCCATGGAATAGATAACATGAAAATCCACAGCACTGTTTTACAGGACCACATAACACTATGAAAAGAGTTTAATATCAAAATGTAAAAATAATGCCTTAAAAAGACTTTTAATTGAAAGATATAAGGAAGAAAAGCTGATAGATATTAAGAACAAGAGATATAAGAAAAGTGGCAGGAAAGAAGTGGGGAACGAAGAACTAAAATCTGAAGAGCAAAATGGAGAGAAAAGGGGGAAGAATAAAAGTTTTTAAAAAGGGAAAGAGTGTTAAAATAAGAAGAAGAACAAGGGAACATTATCAGAGACTGGGATACAAGAAAGGAGAAGGTAGAAGAAGCTAGAGAGACTTTCTTTCATACCGTCTTGCCTGCAGGAAAACTGCCATACTCGTCTTGTTGCTGTTTCCAAGTATTTACTGATGAATACCCAGAAAGAAGAAACAGCTCTTTACATTCCACTCTTCCCAGAAAGCTGGCCAGAATGGCTAAAATTGGTGTAAGAGAGGTGTATTCTGCAAGGTGAAAAGAGGAATAGGTGTAAAAAGGATTGAAGTGGGCTAGAAAGACCACAGTGTGGCATTGCAGATGCACAGTGACACGCTGCTCTTCCCCAGTAGTTAAGAGAGTGTAAGTCATCCTGTTAGAGACAGACAATCATAGAATCATGGAATGACTTGGGTTGGAATGGACCTTGAAGACCATCTAGTTCAAACCCCCTGCCATGGTCTAGGACACCTTTAACTAGATTAGGTTTCTCAGAGCTCTATCCAACCTGGCCTTTAACACTTCCCAGGATGGAGCATTCACAACCTCTCTGGTCAACCTGTTCCAGTGCCTCACCACCCTCCCAGTAAAGAATTTCTTCCTAATGTCTAATCTAAAACTTTCCTCTTTCAAACCATTTCTGCTTGTCCTGTCACTACATACTCTTGTAATATTCTCCATCTCTCCTGTAGGCTCCCTTCAGGTACTGGAAAGCCACAATGAGGTGAACCTGAAGATTCTTTTCCCCAGGCTGAACAAATCCAATTCTCTCAGCCTTTCTTCATGGGAGAGGTGCTCCATCCCTCTTGTCAACTTGGTGGCCCTCTTCTGGACTCACTCCAACAGATCTATGTTCGTCCTATGCTGGGTCTCCCCAGAGCTGGACACAGCACTCCGTATTGGGTCTCACCAGAGCAGAATAGCAGGACAAAATCACCTCCCTCGACCTGCTGGCCATGCTGTTTTTGATGCAGCCTAGTATATGGTTGGTTTTCCAGGCTGTAAGTGCATACTGCCAGCTCATGCCCAGCCTCTCATCCACCAGCACCCACAAGTTCCTGGAAGAGATGCTCTTGATCTGTTCATTCCCCAACCTGTGTTGATACCATATGGTGCCTTGACCCAGATGCAGCACTTGCACTTGATTTTGTTAAACCTCATGAGATTCCTGTGGGCCCAATTCTCTAGCTTGTCCAGGTCCCTCTGGATTTCATCCCATCCTTCAGGTGTTTCAACAGCACCACTCAGCTAGGTGTCATCTGCAAATTTGCTGAGGATGTCCTCAATCCCTTCATCTATGTCATTAATGAAGATATTAAATAACACTGGTCCTAGTACGGATCTCTGAGGGACAACACTTCTCACTGATGTTCATTGAGACTCTGAGCCACTGACCACTACTCTCTGGATGCACCTGTCTTACCACTTTCACATCCATCTAACCGACTGCCCATTGAATTCATCTCTCTTCAATTTAGAGAGAAGGATATTGTGGGTGACTGTATCAAAAAATGTACAGAACTCCAGAAAAATGACATCTGTAACCCTTCCCTTGTCCACTGATGCAGTCACTGCTTTGTAGGAGACCATGATGGAGTGACTACATCGGTGAACAAGTGTGTGTCCAGTGGACCTGGACGATGGTCACCCATGAAGACTAGAGAGAAAACTAAAGGGAATCAGCAGCGAATGTCACGACTAAGTGGAAAACAGCCAAGACAAAAGATTAGGAACACCGATACTTTTCATTTACAGAAATTCACGTGAACCTGAGAATAGTAAAATGTCAGTCAGAAGAATAACTTACGTTTTCCTTGAAGGATAAACTTATCCAAATCTATAAAATAAAAGCCTTGAAAAGCTGCATTTTCTCTTCCTTTTCTCTTCATTTTACTGCATATTTTATTTTAAGAAATGACTGTGGGGCTTTTAAATATACATATAAACTGCACAACATAACTTCAAATGGCCTCTGAAATCAGTAAGGAATTTTACAGTATGTTGTCATTTTCTTTTATTTCTCTCATTTTCCAGCTTCATTGGATTTTAACAAGAGACTTACATACCAGGATAGCATAACAGGGCAGTGTGGATGTCAGTCTCTAAATCTCAGGCATTCCTCCCATATGAATAATATAATCTTAAAAAAAAAACCCACTTCAATTAAATTCTTCAACTAGATAAAATATTGTTTTGTATTCCTTTGGCAAAATAATACCTTGGCTTTCTATATACATTCTTCAATAACAATCAGTCTTATGCTCCTCCAGAGAATGCTGGGGGGAGGGAGAACTGCCAGTAATATGGGGCAAAAATATTTGATACTGGATAAATAGAGAAAAGCATACTCTGTTTTCTGAGCAGTGAGCACATTCCACTGCTTTGCATCCCTGCAGGTGTTTCATTAGCAGCATTCAGATCCCCAGCCTGTAATCCCTAAATCCCTATATCTCTGCTTCTCCAGAGCTAGAAGACTGATGTTTGCTTGTGAAGACTACATGTTAATCAAGACATGTCACCACTGGGAGAAACACAGGGTCATGGTGGCATCTTCTCTCAAATGTCTCCTTTACTGGTAGTAATTTGGGACACTGGTCATGTAAAATCGTGGTTGTAAGTCTAGGGATGGCATTTATATCAGGTTGAATACTAGCCTTCCTACCTGCTGATTGGAACTGGAATGTAAAAATACAGATTGGGGTTCAGGAAACTTGGTGCAGAGTAGTGAATCCAGAGAAATCTGCAATCTTCCAGCTTAGCTCAGTGAGGGTTACAAGTACACATGGTCTGTTGATTTCTGACCTTAGTTTTCTTGCACAGTCCAATTGTCACATCAGTGTTTTTGGACCATGTTTTATTTCCTCTTGCTTCCATGCCAGCACAGGTATTAACTTGCTGAGACCTCAGCATTAGTTTAGTTTTATCAAACATATTTTGTCTCAAATCAGAGACTTTCCATGAAATTATAATTCTTGTCATAATGATATTACTTCTAGTGACATTTTACCTGAGAAGGGATTTAACTTTAAGAGGATTGTACGATAATCAGGAGAAAATATCATCTCTCCAGATTATCTTTGTTTTATGAATGCTAAAACTGCTGGACTGTGGCATTTGAAAAGTCAGGCACAGTCAACATTTAGATGTCTTGTTTCTGTGCTTCCACTCTGAACTTCTACATGGTTTCAAACATTGTTTAAAGTTTGAGATTTTTTTTCTTTCATCCCAGTGTTGGCCTCTGGTTACCCTGATATTGAGACTGGGCTTCTGCTTATGGGGAACAGTACAAAATTCTGAAGGCACTTTTTAAAAGACACTGAGAAAGCTGTCTAATTTTTATGAAGCCTCTGCTGGAGACGGGTTCTAATGTGCTCTGAGAAATTCCAGCCAGACTGAGAAAGTTCCCATGAGCTAAAATCCCAAAGCTTGCTCAGTTCATCCACAGTCCTCAAGTGCTGCTAAGCTTTTTTTTTTTACTGAACAGTATCTTCCTTAAACTCATTCATGGAGTGCACAAGCACTCCATCTTGTCCTCTTGGTGATAACTTTTTCTCTCTCCTCTCTTTCTCTTTTTATTCTTTCTTCTCTTAATATCTCTTTTCTTCCTTTTGTGGCTAAGTTAAAACTAGTTGAATAATATTTCACCTAAATTGTACAGAGTTGGCAATTGCAGGGTGCAAAGAAGGTTCCCTGCTTCACAGCAATGCCTGCTGGCTTGAAAACCCTTGGGGGGTACAGAGGAAGAGCTCAGAATGCTGTCTGAAGGGAAGCAGGGAAATCTTTTTGTTCCTAGTAGCCTATTATTTCGTGTAATGCTTTTGTCGAACCTTTTCCATGATTATATGTGACTTCTGTAACCCTTTTGCCAAGACAATTATTTTCTAACTAAATTAAATTAAGTCTCTTTGGAAAAAGTGTGTAACTCTTTCTCTAAATGCAAATTCAAGGTATCAAAGAACTAAGAATCTGCACAAGTTTCATGGGAGAACTATTGTGAGTCTAAATAAAAGTAAAATGCCCAGCCATGTGTGAGGCTTCTGGACCAGGGTGTAACACCTGTCTTGATTGTATCAGGTGCCAGCTTTAAGCAAACCTCTGTTAGAGATACATAAATATTGTGGAAAGGGGAAGACTCTGAAAAAAGCCACATCATGCTGTGTTCTGCTGGGCCTCCTCAAATGTAGAGGGTAGACTGAGACTAGATATGAGGAAGAAATTCTTTATTGTGAGAGTAGTATGAACAGGATGCCGAGAGAGCTTGTGGATGCCCCAACCCTGGTAAAAGTCCAAGGCCAGTTTGGATGGTATTTTGAGCAACTTGATGTAGTGGAAGGTGTCCCTGTCCACATTAGGGAAGCTGGAACAATATGATCTTAAGGCCCCTTCCAACACTGGCTACTTTATTATTTGATAGACATTTTAAGCCCTTTCCTACTGTTGCAGGCTGGTACCAGTTGTCTTTGGCAGCCCTACAATGCTAGATAATACTGTAGTTATATTACCAGATTGGAAAGATTTGCAAACGCTGTAAATTTTCAATCAGAAACAAGAAAATTTCTGAATATCACATAGATTAGCAATACTACCTACTCTACACACTACTAAAAGTGAGAGGGTGTGGCCATCAGGAAACAATGATACGCACTAGACAGAAAGACTGTTTAAGTCTGTACCCACCACAACTCATGCAGCTTCTCAGAGTGCTGGTGGAACATGTTGCCACCCTGGTGCCTCTGCAAGGTGTCCTCTCCGCTTACATCAGTGTTAGACAGCAACCATGAGCACAGCTATGGGAGGTGGATCCAGGTAGAGGAACCCCTCTCCTTAGTGACAGAGCTTCAGGAGGAGGTGAGTAGGTTGAGGAGTATCAGGAAGTGCAAGGGAGAGAAACATTCCTGTAATTGCATCCTGCCTTCTATGCCTTGTGTCAAAACTGCTTCCATAGAGAAAAAAAGAGTGGTCATTGTCATAGAAGACCTCCTTCTGAAGGGAACAGAAGACACAACATATGAATCAGACCCATCTCTTAGGGAAGTCTTCTTCCTCCTTGGGGCCCAAGCTTAAGTTATGAAGAGAAAGCTTTCTGTCCTTGTTTGGCCCTTGGATTATTATCCATTATTGATTTTTCAGGTAGACAGTGATGAAGTTGCAACAAGAAGTCAATCAAGAGAGAATTCACGACCTTAGGACAACTCATAAAGGCATTGGGGCACAGGTAATGTTGTTTATCCTTCTAGTTGCAAGGAATGATGAGAGAAGAAACCCGAAGAACCAGAAGATTATAACCTGGCTCTGAGCTTGGTGTCAGAAACTGTAAGAATTTTGGTTTCTTTGATCGTGAGTAGGTGTAAACAACGCCAGGACTGCTGACAACCAACAGGACACTCCTGCCTCAGAGGGGGAAAGGGACCTTTGTACAAGAGTTAGGAGGACACACTGAAAGAGCTTTAAATTAGATTTGAAGAGGGAGGAGGATAAAATGAAGCTTGCTAGAGATAAAAAAAAAAAACATAAAGGAAGCATGCCAATATTTGAGGGATGGTATGCTAGCAAGGTCCTTCTATCTTAGAGTGCAGGTAGGGAATGGAGATCCATGCAGAGCACAGAAGCAAGGTTTAATGTGTTAGAAAACACAGAAGCGTCATGTAGGAATTAAGGCTTCTTCCCCCAAAAAAAGTGCAGAATCAATATCTCAACTGAATTGTACCTACATCAATTCACACAGCCTTTGACGTGTTTTCCACAATCTCCTCCTGGACTAACTGGCTGCTTATGACTTGGATGGGTGCAGTCTTCACAGACTAAAGAACTGGCTGTATGGCCAGGCCTAGAGAGTGGTGGTGAGTGGAGTTACATCCAGTTGGTGTCCAAGGTAGGAATTGTGCCCCTGTACTCAGCACTGGTGAAGCTACACCTCTAAGTTCTGAGCCCCTTGCTACAAGAAAGACATTGAGATGTATACAGAAAAGGGCAACAGAGCTGGCGAAGGGCCTGGAGTACAGGTCTTATGAGGAGCGGTTGAGGGAGCTGGGGTTGGAGAAAAGGAGGAACAGGGAAGACCTTTTCCCTCTCTACAACTTTAGGAGCCTTAAAGGAGCTTGTAGCAAGGTGGATGTCTGTCTCTTTTCCCAAGTTACAAGTGATAGGACAAGAGTAAATGGCCTCTAGGAGGTTTTAATTGGCTATTAGGAAAAATGTCTTCACCAAAATTTGGCAAGTATTGCAACGCTGCCCAGTGAAGTGGTCAAGTCACTACCCTCGGAGGTATTTAAAGGACTTGTTGACACTTAGGAACATGGGTCAGTTGCCTACTTGGCAAGTGCTGGGTTAATGGTAGCGCTCAATAACCTTAAAGGTCTTTTTTGAACTAACATTTTATGAATGTTTACATGTTGCTATGCAATATGGTTAAATTATTATCCCACATACCCTGTGGGAAACAGCCAAGTGGATTTGTTTCAGAATGTGTAATTGTTCCTGTTGAAGATAAAAACAAAACGGGTTAAAAGGTAACAGGTGATCACAGTGCCAAGCAAATGGTATAATTAATATTTCTTTTCTAGTTTATATTTGTAAAGATAATTATTTATAGGTTTATAGGTGAATATGTGTTTCCAGTTGTGATATATCCCCTGGGTGGTGGGAAAGTTGACTTGCTGTGCTATAAATTGTTCTTCAGGATTGTATTTCAGTGCACAGATGTCAAGTAGACTCACATACCTATACAGGGGTAAATAATCTGAAGGACTTTTTTTTTTTTTTTGAAGGTTTCTTTCTCTAGTCATTGTTAAACCAACTAATACAGGTTAAATTGATCTGTAGCATCTTCAGAATCTAAAAAATTGTGATATTGAAGCAGTATTTGTCAAGGTACATAACTAGATTTCCAAACTGAGGTGCAAGGACACTGCCTGTTTATGTGCTTTCATGGGGTATTTTATGAACTGCACATGCAACTACCCAGTAGTATGTATGTTCATATGTCAGGAATATGCCAATATAAGTACACTATTTTACTTATTTACTTGAAAATTCTGAGTAATATCAAAAGAAGATTTGCTACATGTAGCTATTTTGTTTTATTTTGCTCTGATAAATCTTGATGTCAGTTGCTATGGGACAGGTTTATGAATCACATAACATGAAAGCTGTTGTAGGGGAAAATTGCTTTTCATTTCTTTTCTAAAAGAAACTCGCCCTATGTACAGTTGTAGAGTAATACAGACTGAAGAACATATGTTAATAGTGAATAGAAAACAAAATGAAAAACATACACTGATAACAAATTAATGGTATTTATTTATTAGAAGTAATGTGAACTAGAGAACAATGAAAGAATTGGTTATTTTGTATGAAGAAAAAAAAAAGACTTAATATCACTGATGAAAAAATGAAATATCTTTACTATATATGAGATGTTCTAACCATAACTGGGGACTGTATAAGAAGGATAAAACAAGGGAAAAGGAAAAGAGTGTGGATACAGACAGGAAAAGATTGACAGGAATTACTGATAAAGAGTGGGCAATGTATTCGTAAAGGTTTAGCTTTCCAGGACTGAAACTTCTTCCAGAACCATCTTACTCTGTGGGTATGCCCAGAGCAACCTGGTGACAGCGTGGAACTGTAGATAAGTGGATGCTTAAGTAAAGTAATAGCTTCTCAATTTGAAATGAAAAATAAATAAATAAATTGTTCCTTATTTTTAAAGGAAAGCTATGGACAAAACCAGAAATGATGAGAAGCCTTTATAATCGGTTTATGGCAGCAAATATTTGACCTTGAAGAATGTGTCCATGTGGGGAGTTGTGGTGTGAGATTTTTCTTTGTCATGGATTATAATAATGTTCTCAACCTCTTCAAATCCTACCAAGTGCTGTTTTTCTAAATCTCCTGATTGTTAAGACTCACTGGTTGAAAAGTAGTAGTCAGTATAAATTTAAAACAATAACTAAAAACAAGAGTTTTTTTTTTTATTTTGACTTATATGTATTTATTATGTCAAGCAGTGACCTGCCTTTTAAGTGGATGTAGAACTACATTGGCTAGGTATAAGTAGTTGAGTTAATTCTTGAGAATGTTTAAGAAAAACTGACTGCCTTGGTAAGAGAATTTTTTTTTCATCATCATTATTTGGATACTAATTACTATCTCAGTTTAATGTGTGATCTGTTAAATAAGACTATCTGGACATTAAACCTCTTCAGCTTTCACAGCTGATGGTCAAAAAGCATGCCACAGGGCAGGCAGATTTGTTGGTTTGTTTGTTTTGGTTATTTTTTCCTCACATCTAACTTCAAAGTCTCTTCCAGGAGATTAGATGGTAAACAAGAAATATAATAATTGTGTGTGCCTGCAGTCACATCCTGGGCTGCATCAAAAGAGGAGTGACCAGCAGGTTAAGGGAGGTGATTCTCCCCCTGTACTCTGCAGGGAAAGAAGGTGGTGGGCCAGAGATGTATATCTGGGTGTTGATGTAGAATGACCTAGAAATTCTTTATATAATAGAGAAGAAACTGTACCAAGTATGAAGTGGATGTTCTGCATTACTGTGAGCTATATGCTTTCAGTGTTTTGTGCTCCCATCATGATAGCTAATTCTCTGCTGCTGAGAACTGGTGTGTTGCCAGTCATAAGACTAAAGTTCCACAGCAGTCTGGTCACCATTTTTATTGCATTACAAAGAATTTAGTGTATGCAGCTGCTCCACTCAGATTACATTGTTGTGCTTTTGATCAAAATCAAAACTTCCTAGAAACCCCCAAGATTTTACATTTTAAAGTCAGGTTTTGCTATTATGATATTAGCTATTATTAAAAAGCATAAAAAGAGAGAGGAGGAAAATGATTGAAATGATTGATGGGAAAATACATCACACAGCAGTTGAAAGAACCCTGCCACATCATTGCACTTGCTACAGAATTTTGAATATACTAAAAAGTAGTAATGGACTATATCAGTGTTTTGAAAAGTGGTTCCAAAATTGGTTTGATGGAGAGGACTGAAAGAAGAGTTAAGGACTCACTAACTGGATACAAAATCCTAATTACATGCACTGATAAATATTAATCCAACAGTAGACTAGAAAAGTTTATGCTTTGCAGTGATTTTTTTTTCAAATTTATGATGACTATTTGTTGCCTGAGATTTTCAATAAGAAACCATAATCTTACATGAAAATTAGGGCATCGTGCTGCAATGTGTATAAAATACATTTGGAAAAAGTCATGACATGGACACGGAAACACCAATTTATTTGGTTTAGTTAATGTAATTTTGAAATTTGTTTCAAAAGGATTTTATTCAAATTTATTTCTGAAATAAACTGCATTATTGCAAAACAAAATACTTTCCAAAAGACATAATCTTTATATGTAACGGAATCACATTTCCAAATGTGAACCTTGGAGATTATAAATATTTCTTTGTAGTGCAACTCTTCGGCAAAAACAAGAATTGGTTACTGGTGCTGTTTACTGAATCATTACAATTTTTGTTGTGAGACAGAGGTACAACTTTTTCTGCCTCATCTGTTCTGTGAAGGGTAATATAAATGGTACCACTCTGACCTTTTTAGTATTCTGTAATTTGATTCGCTTGCCATTCCTATCTTCTTCTGTTTGTGACCTCAGTAACCTGTGACTAGAATGGACACTCAGTCAAAACACAGCATACTGAAAAGGTCACAGAAGCAGAATTTACTGCATCTGCTTCTCAGGATACACTGAGCAGTAAAGTAGTGGTACCTGGTTCTGATGATTTATTTCCACAAGGGCTGAAAAAGAGGTAATGTGATAACACCTCTGACAGGAAATGTTCTGCCTGTACCTATTTGCATGCTGTCATGGTGATTAGAAATCCAGCCAGGGCACATAGTGCCTTAATTTCTTTCTATTTAAAACAGTAATAAATTAAATAAAGCACATTTTCAAAGTTTACTGGCCTTTAAATTATTTTTCTTCTTCACTTCAGTTGAGTAGATCAGTAAATGAGGTGGGAACAGTGCACTCTATTAAAGAGAGTTTATAAGGATGGAAAAAAATCATTGTGCAGCTGATGTAAAATGTTTGTAGTGCACAAAACATTCCTACAAAAATTTTTCAGTCTCATGTATTCATGTTTGTAATGCCTAGTCTTTTAAAGCCTTGGGTTTTGTAATTATATGCAGAATGTATTTCTCTGAAGGAATACATAGCTGGAAGGTTTTTATAGTATTTTCCCATGTAAACACAAATAGTTTATTTTCCTAAATGTAATCCCCCTTCCCAAAAATCCATGATGTTGACTAAATAAAGGTGTTTAGCTCTACAGAAATACAAGCTGGAAAAAGTTAGGCCTGAGAAATTTGCCTAATGAATGAACTGTGACTAAATCAACATTTGTGTCAAAGATTCTCCATTTTTGTATGGTAAACACATAGACACTATAGCACTATGTTTTATTAGCTAGGAAAAATATGATAGTTTATTAGGTTTAGATATACAGATTGTGTTATCATGTATTTTGCATATTTTGGGTTTAGAAATAAAACAGTAAGTGCAGCTGTTGATTTGATATACATTTAAATTAGGGAGCTGCATTGTGGTCAATAAGAATGGGATGCCCTAATGTATTAGATGCATATGGATATTAAATCAGTTGGAAAAACAATAAGCAGGTAATGTAAATGGTATTATTAATTAGATCATTTGAAGTGTTTCCCAGGGCAACGTTATCAGCCTGCGCCTTGAAAAGTAAGAAAGGTGTAAGTGCATACTCAGGCTGCATCCATAGCAGCTGGCAGCAATTCTCTGCGTTCTGCAGTGTGTTTGCTGGTCCTTGTCCTCTGACCATCCAGACATACTAGAAAACGCCACAGTAACCTCCGGGGCCCTGCATTCATTTGAAAAAAAGTACTTAGAAGGACAGTTTCCACTGAGGTCTCATTGCCACACCAGAAGGGATGTGACCAGGAAACCCAGAGAGAGCAAGAAGGACTTGGGGTGGGTAATTCCTGAGCAGAGGTAGGAGCTAGTTTGATCCTACAACTTTATTACTCGACGGAAAACAACAGCTTTGAAAATATGTCAAAACAGACAACTTTTAAGTCAGTAGAGCCTTCCCATTCACTTCAACAATATTGAAGTGGATATAAGATGGATGACAACTACTTTCATTTACCAAGATTGCTAGCAATATCAATTGCAATTGCAAGAAAACTTACTTGATAGGACATATGTGACCTTATTGACAGGACATATGTGACCCTATTGCTATCTCCCCAAAATACCAAGCATGGCAACCTACTAACTCAGTTTTCAACCTGTCATACGCAGAGAAAGTAATAGCTGCCTCCTCTTTCTATTTTTTTTTTAATTGATTCTTTATTAGCTTGAATTCACATATGTTATTTTTAAAGCTACGAAGAAACCTCATTTAACATACTGAAGCTAATGGACTGTATGCAAATAGAAGCAATTTTAAAATGTTATTTCTGGATGAAAGTATATAAAGGAAAGGAATTATGACTAAATCTAACTGGTAATGTTTAACTTTTTTGAAGATAATTTTTAGGTGAATTACAGTACATCTGTTCCTCTGCCAGAAAATCTCTTCCAAGGACCTTTTGAATTTAGGGTTAAATCCTAATGTAATTTAACAGAGGTATCAAGAAAATTACAAGTTTAGTAAAAAAATGATATTGAAAAAAAGAAATTAGTATCCTCATTGACAGAGGACACAACATCTGTTTCTGCAAAGCTTGCTGACCATGTACCAACCAGTTGGTAAGCACATAGCTTATAAAGAGACAAAGCACATCACAGGAGAATGCTTTGGAGAATCTGGAAAACATATATAATTTCTTTATGAGACAGTCTTAGCTCTTCTATAGCTTGGGATATTACAAATGAGAGCATATTTTACAACATTAATTAAGAAAGACAAGTTTCCTTAATTTAATTATTCAGAGAGCAGCCTTTTTACTTCCCACATCGCATCTTTTTTTTTTTTTTTGGTAGCAGAATATGAAGATGTATGCCATATGTAACCATCACTATTTTCTTCTCATAATGTTCCATAGATATCAGTTGTTAGTCCTGTCAGAGGAAGGTTACTGAGCTACATCAGTTTGGTCTGACCAAAGTTTTCCACATCCTTATTTTCACTGGAAAATGGTGTGAAAAAGAGAATTAAATAGCATAGACAGGGGCCATTCCATGGCAGCTGGTCCCAAGCGTGTTTAATTTACCACTCTAGTTACAGCCTAAGTGTCCAGTCCCAAAAATAAACACTATCACTGAATATTTTAATCATTAAACAATCTTTACTTACTACCTCAAATTACCTTCATGCTACACAGACTCCCATCTCAAATCCAGGCTTACTGTTTTCTAGAAGACACAGAAAGCAATATCAAACAACTTTCCATCTTCACAGGTGTGCTGCTGATGCATGCTGAGAATCTAATCCATCAGACCTCTTATTCAGGAAAGCACATAGAGCAAGTAGGAAAGTTACTGCTTGTGGACTTTAATATGCTGAGAAGAGCAGCCCTGAGGCAAAAGATGTTAGGGTGTAGGTTAATAAGAAGTTTGACCTGAGCCAGCAATGTGCACTGCCAGTCCAGACAGCCAACTGAACCCTGGGCTACATCAAAATGGGTGTGGCCAGCAGGTCAAGGGAGTTGATTCTGCCCCTCTACTCTCATCAGACCCCACATGGAGTAGTGGGTCCCCCAGCATCGGGAAGACAGGGACCTGTTTGAGGAGGAGGGGTGTGAAGATGAGTGGGGGATGGAGAACCTCCAGTATGAGAACAGGATGAAAGACTTGGGGTTGTTCCAGTTAGAGAATGAAAGGTTCTGGGGAGCTGTTATAGCAGTCCTCAGTTAAAATCCATTATTCTATGGCATACAACTTTAGGTTTCAAAGGTAAAATGTGCATTGCTGTGCCTCTTTGCAAATAGACCATGTGTATGGGTGAGCTGGCTGATAGTTTATCTTAAGAAGTGTTAAAAATAGACAAGCTGTATTTCTTAAAGCTGGGAGTTTCCCATGTCTTTCATAGCTCTCTTTTAATTGCACATAACAATATTAGTAAATAAGGCTAATTTCAAGTGAAGCTTTCAGTTGTTTCAAGTGAAATGTCTAGTAGGCAATGCAAGAAATTGTAGCCTTTCTTATTGGATTTCGCTTATGTGACTTCTGCCTTCTCTGTTTCTGGGCTTTGACTATTAGAATGTGCACACCGTGATTTGTTTAAAGGGTCAAGCAAAAGAGTCAGGGATACCCATCTGGAGTTTAATAGCCTCTACTGTATTAGACTTATTTAGTATTAGGAATAGTTGATATTGTTAACGTTTTATCTTTTTCAGGTTTTGTCAGTTCTAAATGATGATAGCACCCTTCTCTTTGCAAATGGTTCAGGCTCCATCTCATACCAAACAACTCTCCATGGACCAGAAGCTTTGCAGTTGTGTTGATTTCCAGGCTAGGTCTGCCTTGTCATGGATTGGAATGGCAGCTAACAAACCTGTCTAAGAAAGAGTTCCTTTCTTTTTGATTGTTCACAGAGGTACGTTCATATTCCAGTCCTGTTACAGCATCCACTTATGAGATACAATCATTGCTGTCCTTTGGTGACAAAAAAATTGTGATTTGTAAAGAATAATCTGTTTTGTTTTCTCTTTAAACTTATTTTGCTGGATGGTTATTACATGAAACCAATCCTTGAAAAAGAATGTGTAATTTTTAGAGTAAGCTTAATGAAAAATACTATTCTGTGATTGGAGGGGGTAATGCTGGAGCATAGGTGATCTTGCTGTATAAAACAACCTAAAAATATTGACCTTTTTTTTACTTCAAAGAAAGATGTAATTTTGTGAAATTATTTTATTAAACTAGTTCTGTATCAACAAATATATATTTTTTTTTTTTTTTTAGGATTGAAGTATTTCATTTCAATATACGGAGCAAAGCAGTCCATGTGATCCCAAAGTGAAACAGATAAATGGAATCCTATGATTTTACCTGTTAAAGTTTCCAACACAACAAGCATCTTGCCTTATGCAAAGATCTACTAAGACTTCATCTGCAATTTCATTCATGATTTTGAATATCTAACACAAGAAGGAAAGTTAATCTCCTGGAAGGAAATGAAAGGAGCAAAATGAAAATTGAGCAAGCGTGAAGGAGATCAACACCAGACAGGGAAAACGGACTGTTCCTTGTTGAAAAAATAGATAAAACAAGTTTCTGCAAGCTGGAAGAAACCAGCTGAAGCTGTGTTCCATTAGGATACACATCAAAACAACGTGAATAAAACTTGTAATTTCTTTTAAGGCAGATCTTGATAAAGTTCATTAAGACCACAATCAGAGTTCAAATCACCAAAGTTTTATTAATGATAGATCTGTAGTGTTTCTTTATTTTAAAGGGCAGGAACAATGTTATTCTCCCTGTTCTAATATTATTAATTGGAGGAATTTCAGGCAAAAATAGAAAACTGTTATGAAATCTATATCATACATAGACTGCTCCTAATGTCCTTTTGTCAACAGGAACATTCTTATTTACTTCTGTGCAGCCAAACTCAGATGAAAAGCGAATTTACAATAGCTGGAGGTTAAAGACAACCTTTTCAAACTGGAATGTCTAAAGGCAGGCACCAAAGTACCTAACAGAAAGTTACAGCAGTGGCCAGCATTACTTTGCTGACATTTAAGTTTGAATATTTTCCTCTGTGTGGTTTGTTCAAACTGACGCTACTGATCTGAAGCATAGCTGAAAAACCTTGATTTATTGTCATTTTATAGGAGCTGCATTGTGTCATTACACAGTCAAATTCTGAAAGTTTTTATGTAATTCTAAAAGTCTACACTTTCATCACACCATTGAGACTACGGCCACTGATGTGAAAGTGAACCAAGTAACTCTACTGCATTAATAATAGGAGGCAATAATTAGGATTGCTGCTTCATTTTAATTATAGTTAGGTGTAAACAAAAATACAATCTCTGAGTTAAATTTACAGAAGGAATTGATTAGCAACTGACAATGGAAAGTGCTCATTCTCTACTCTATGGATACTCCTAACCAAATGTCAATTATAATTGATTGCTGAGGCAGTGTATTCCACTGCTGTTAAAAGAGAATGAGCTACTTCTTTTTTACCTAAAGCTAAGAATCCTGACATTCTGACAATCCTTTATATACCTTTCCAAAAGAAAATTTATAAGGTTTTACATTTGACAAGTATTTTATGTTCTTGCTTTCTCAGTAACCTGTGTTTTCATCAGTCTTATAATGAACAGCTTATCTGAAATGCACTGCTCATTATGACACTGTTATTGATTTATTGTGATACAGAATGAAGATCACCATCATTAATGTAGTTGTGGTTACCTGGAAGAAAATTCAGTCTCTAAAACTAAAAAAAAGTAAGGGGAAAATACATTTTATTTGGTAATACATTTACAATCAGTTTTAGAGATAGCATTTGTATACAAAGTAATATAGAAGGTTTTTTCTAATTTTTATTAATAGGGAATATGGTGTCAACATAATTATCTGCTGGATTATGGGTATTATATCCTCAAACCTTCCCTTAACATTGTTTTCATATTCTTTTCTGATTTGTCATGTCAACAAAATTAGACTTTGTACTCTAGAGAATAATTTAAATGATTGGTCTCAATGATCTTGGATGTCTTTTCTAGCCTCAACTATTCTATGATTCTATGAAATACCCTCAATGCCAGAAAATTATTTTTTACTATACAAGTTTTAGGCTCACTGAATTCAAGGCCTCAACTTTACACCAAAATTGAACATCCATTTTCCATCTAAACTGAGGTACTAGGGAAGGTCCAGGCTCAGAATCTCACTATGCTAGAAATTGAAGAAATTAACAACTTTTGTGTAAGTACTATCGATGAATGAAATTTCTTGTATCTGAATTGATCACTCTTTGCAAATATAGGTTGTGTGCTAAGAAGACCTAAGTAACTGATCTATAAAGCGTGCCCACACACATACAGGCACAGAACTTGTGAGCACATACATTCACAATTACATTACATGAAGTGCTCTCACCCCCAGTCTTCTTTAATTTAGAACCACAACACCTGCCTTGAATTTTTCATAGTGTTTTTCCAGACTGATTTTGACAAAATACACAATGTCTGCAAATTCTTTTACTTACTAGCCTCTAGGCCTTTAAAATTAATTTACATATGCCTAAATATTCATTGAGTCTATTTTAGGTAATATTATATTTATCTTATGTTCTCTTATGATATAATAATAGCAAAATAATTCAGTGTGACATATTACCTAGTTTTACTCTGCCATGGTCACATACTTAACAGTCTGAAATATAAAAAGTTCAATCTGTATTCTCTTGTGATTAATTTAAATCTTCATTAACAGAATTATTGAATCCCATTACAATAGTCTTTTATTTGTTGCTCCTTAGAATCATTGAAGGACAGATTTGTGCTAAAATTTCATAATTTTTTTACTCACCTTTCAAAGAATCCTACAATGATTTGGGTTGAAAGGGACCCTAAAGATCATCTGGTTCCAACCCTTCTGCCATAGACCTTCCGCTAGACCAGGTTGCAAAGAGCTCCATCCAGCCTGGCCTTGAACACTTCCAGGGATGGAGGAATCCACAGTTTCTCTGGGTCATCTGTTCCACTAACTCACTGCCCTCACAGTAAAGAATTTCTTTCTAATATCTAACCTAAATCTTCCCTTTTGCAGTTCTAGACCATTACCCCTTGTCCTGTCACTCACTTATCCCCAAAAAACAAGGCTCCAGGGGGAATCACATAGGTATACACATACCACACACAGAGGAAGTTGTTATAGATGTACAGAAGCAAAAGCTCCCAATAGGGAGACCTGGATGCACTCTCCTTACTGGAAACCTGCTGCCTGTGCATTAGACTGCCTTTTGTCAGGCCTTATTATGCTTCAGCAGTGCACAGTCTTTTCATGTCATACAAATATGAATAATTGAAACAAATGTGATTATTCTTCTCTCTCTTCCTTTCTTGCACAGTGTATACAATGACTTATTAATGATTTTTTTGTTATAAAAATACAATTTAGGCTGAACTATTTCTTGTTGAGAGAACTGTTACAGGCTGGCTCAGGGTGACTGATGTACAAAGCAGATGTATGATATTCAAGATTTGGAACATCTTGTTGAAAGATAGTGTGAAATAGGCACAGTAATAACACTGAGGACAGGAAGAGAACCAGTATAGCTAATATGTCAACTACTTCCACAGTAGTAGTTGATGCAGTCACAAATCTGATGGAGGCAAAAAAAGTGCCACACTACACTTCTCTGTCAGCATTGATACAGAGCTCACCAAACAGTATTAATAGGGGAGGTTGGGCCTCTCATAAATTTACTTTTGAGGTTAACATTTTTCCAAGTAGACATTTTAGATTGCTCATAATTTGCAGGTTTTTCGTAATTTTATTATTCTTTTAAGTGATAACACCACAACAACAGTTTCGGGGAGAAAGAGAAATTGTCAGTAACAAAAATTCAGTGCATGGAAAAAACAACTGAAAAGTCAATAAGTTGAAGAAAATAGGGGTAACATTTGAGAGAAGGTGATTCTGTTTCATAGTGGTATAATTCTGTAGCTAGGACACAGGAGCAGATCTGCAGTTCTGCCTCTGACCTTCAGGCAATTCATATGCCTCTATTTTGTGTGTCACTGGATACCAATCTTCTCTTTGAAAAAGACATTGGTTTTATGGAGCATACTTGCACTGTGCTGACCACAGTCGAGCTATGAGTTCAGCCCAGGCCTCTGACTGCTGCATGAATAATAATAATAATAGGATCACATTAATAATTTGGAATATAGCTTCATCATTTGAGAACTTTGGAGGTCCTTTTAGAAGACATAACATAACACAGATTTATGCAGACTAATATCTACAATACTCTATTATAAATTGCAAACTTGATGAAGAAATTATTGGGCACAGTTCTGTCCTCTGATATTAGTATAAGCAATTGGAAATTTTTCTTTAGGCATAAAAATCAATGAATCAACAAATAGTAATGTGACAGGCTTTATTCCTTATGTTTCAAATTAAATTCAAATTGCTTTCGTTTTTTTTAATATCATAAATGCAATCTTAATATGATATTGCTTGCAATATGGCCAAGCTATTGCCTGAGGAGAAATCTCTTTCTTTAAGAGCTCATTTTCCTCAGAGCTCAATTTTTCATGTTTAACATTAAATTTACTTGAGCTTTTGTACCATTTTTCCCATTCTTAAACCAATCAACATTAATCTGTATAACCAGATCCTGAATCCTAATCTTACTGAATTATTAATATGGGTCGGAACCAGCTCAGTGGGAGTGTGAGTGTGCATGTGGGGGAGGGCTGGGCCTGGACCCGCAGGAATGTGGTAAGGCTGCCTTGTCACATCAGGCACAGGGCAGAGCCATGCAGCCCACTCAGAGCACAGGGCAGAGCTGCAGCTGGGCTGTCACTCAAGGCAGACCTGCCTGCTAGCCCATCCACTCCACACACCCCTGTGACTGGCTACAGCACAACTCTAGCCTTTGCGCTGAATGTTTCAGTGAAACGATTTTTTTCTTGGTTGTATTTTACTCCTGTAAAAACCTTTTGCCAAAATATCTTATTTTTCTCACTAAACTAAAAAGAATTTCTCTTAGAGAAGAGCGTGTGACTCTTTCTCCGGATGCCAATTAGAGGTTATAATGAGCCAAAAGGCCTTTTAAAAGTCTTAAATAAAAATGTAACCAGTCTGAGCAGTTTATATCTTAGTCCAGAGCACAGCACCAGTCCCCTGAATAACTGCAATATCTAAGTTTTAATAGGGAATTCTTTAGTATATTGACAATGCTTAACCAATTCCAGTTGGAAAGTGAAATGGTTAAGTAATGCTACTGACCAGTGATGTAGATAAGTCAATGATTCATTGTAATTTCATCCACACTTCTGTACCTGTATTATGAGTCTTTGTGGAACAATGCACATCTTCAACTTCAACCTACTATCCCTTGAAGTTTATTAAGAACATTCTGGAGAATATTTATTTCCTCCTTTCTTATTTTTTACACCTCTTATCTAAAAGAATCAGAGTTTTCCCATAACTTCTATCTGGCATAAAACTCAAACACTGTTTTTCTAGGTACATCTACGTTTATATTGTCATTCATCATGACAGAGATATGTGAAAATAGCTCCATATTTCATTTTGTTGTATCAGTGCAGTAGTAATGGGAACATCTTTGACTCAATTCCCTAGTTTAATGGAATTGTGGCTACCCTCTATCTCAAGGTTTCAAAATTCACTTCATGCTCACAATAACTCTCAGGCTTGATGATGCCAGCCACTTTTTATTGCCCTATTCAGAATAAAATATAACTACAAATGCTAGGCTTTTAATGCTGTGCAGATCACCTGTAGTCTGGTAATTTGGGCACTGGAGCTCTTTGTCATCTTTATACATTTGAGATGCTCCTGTGTTGAAATACCAAGGGAAATCTGTATTTTTAAGGCAAGTAATTTACTTAGAAGTACATGAATTGCATATTGGGATTTAATAGTAATTTAGAAAGTATCAGAGTAATAAGATTAAAATAGGACTGCATGTGAAATAACAGGGTAGAAAAGAAATTATCCAAGGTAAAAAATAGAAGGGTTGTTTTTTGGGTATTTTTTATGAGGCAAGAAGACAAAAAAACTGCTAAATTTGCTACAAATAGAAAACTGGTAAATGTTCTTAAAAATGTCATATGAAAACTCTGGGAGCAAGAAATAATTTTTAAATGTTGTTAAGCTGGTTTTGGTCCTGTGCTTTGAAAGGACCCCACCAACTTTAAAAGGATGACTTATTTGATTTTTTTCATACTGCATCAATATTTCCTGGAATAGAGATGATGTTGCTTATCTATCCATCTGCAATCTGCACTGAGTCCTTTTACTGAAGAGATTTGATCCTTCTATGGGGAAACCAGCACACACCTCCAGGGTAACACTTTCAGAATTTATCATTGATTAACTGTGCAACCAGCAGAGAGACTTGTAAAACAGAAAGGTAATGTAAAATTTCTTAAGGTGAAAGAATCCACTTGCTGTAAAGGTCTTGCTTCCAGGTCATCTGAAATACTTGACAAATTACAAGCTGTTGATATCACCTGGTACTTGATTATCCCATGTATTTTTCATCAGGCTTTAAGTGGACATCTCTCTTATATAGAGAGATTCCTAAATTACCTGAAACCTAATTAGAAATCCATCTGGTACAAACTCACAATAAGTTGCTAGGTGTGATTCTTAAAAATCACATTATGTGTTTTTTGGAAGACATTATTAGTACCTTTCTTGCATGCTTTCAGAAGTGAAACAAGCTTTTATGTCAAAACATTGGGCCAGCCCCATTATGCTAATAGTTATGCTGCTGAAGTGACCCAGGAAAATGCATACTTTCAGCATCTGAGTATATTCTATCACCTGGCTGTACACTGAGGATGGGAAATGGAAAAAAAACCATCACAAACACCAAACCTTTATAATGGAGACTGACAATGTCTTACTGTATCAGTTGGAACCAGACACATCGCCATCGTCTGATCATCAAAAGTCTTATCAGACTCAGTTAGAGTATAACCAGTAATTATCTAATACTTTACTGGGAAAAAAGGATCTTAAAATATTAACACCTAGAATAACCACAAGCATGTTTAGCATGCAGATCAGAATGGTTTTGTGAATATTTTTTCATATAAAACCCTAGCCTCTTGGGAGCCTAACATGCCCTTGAAGCAAAAATTTTAATGGATGTATTGAATAATATTTAAAAAAAAAAAAAAAAAAGAAGAACATAAAGGCTGAGAGTGAGCCATGGGGGTTCAGTCTAGCATGGAGAATGGCTCAGCTGCTCAAATCTTTTTCTTCTAGTCTCATTCATATGATTTGCTAGAGCAAAGAGCAGGAAGAGATATTAACACTTCCATTAAAGTCCTGCAACACTGGGCATATTTTTTTCATTGCTTTGTTGACTTTAGGCAGCCCTTCTACTTGCAAACCCTTTAAGATTCATGAATAAACGGTCTCTTATTTCTCCTACTTGGAAAATGGAGCTTATGGAAGTCTCAGTGGTTTTTGTATTTAATGATACATTTGGAGAAACATCATTTGCCTCCTGGTTTGTAAGTCATGGTTTGAAGCTTTTTGTGGCAACTTCTTTCAAAAGGAAAAGCTGAGATTTTGAATAATTTTCATTCTGAAAGAGTTGGAGAGGTGACCAAGCTGTAAGCAGTTTGTAATTGGAGGGCATAAGCTGCTGAGAATTTTTAGTGCTCTACTTCATAATTTCTTTTGGTTAATTTTATATTCCCACTATACCAGATCTCCCAACAAATCTCATGTTCTTGAGTACTTTTCTATTATCTTAGCCAGATTATGTTAGCAGGGATTTTTCATTTGTTTCTTTTTACTAGGTCTGCAGAGGATCTTGAATATTTAGATAATTACTTTTGATTTTTAAATCCTTTCTTTGACCTATTTGGCTACTTTACTGATTCTTTTAAGTTTCTCTGTTATTGTTTGTTCATAATTATATTAATATGCTAGTGTTATTTTCATTTTAATGTCATTAATTGTCACATGCTTCTCAAAATTAAAATCTGGAACCCACTAGAGAAAGGTTCAGTTGTGTTACAGTCACTGCTGTCTTAGTAAGAAGAGAAAAGTAAGACTTTTTTCTTCTTTAAATTTTTATTGCCTTATGATGTAAAAGACTGATTAGAGAACAGATTGATAAGAAAGCTTAACAGTTCTTTTAAAACTATCCTGAATGCTCACGCATGACTTTCTGAGGCAGGAAAAAATAAGTTTTACACTTATTTACACTGTCTTAAAAATTCCCAATTCCACTGGTGTAGGGGTATAGTGCTAAAACTATCACCTAGGAACTCATTCCCCCTCTGAGGATGGAGATGTGTGGATTTAAACCAGCCTAGGTGGAGTAAATGAAGAGCTGGCTTAGCATGAAGTGGAAAACAACTTACTGTAGGTGTTCTTCAGAGACTGCCTATGGATGGGAGGTGATTTTTAAGGACTTATTCTGCATCACTGGGCCAGGTCTCTTCCAGGAGAGGTTGTTACTGACAGTTACTGAGAGTCCTCTTCTTCCATGATAACTTACTTGATTTTCTGAGGATGTGGATATGCTGTTACAAAATTAAGAGCTATATGTCATTTAGGAATTCAACAACCTTACATTAAACTTCAACAGCTTCAGTCTGTGCAGATGCACTGATATCATGGAAACATAGACTACTGCTTCCCAAGGTGGTAGAGCATGAGGAGAGGACATAATCACAGCTTACAAACCAATCACTCTGACAGAATTCAGAGCTGCACACAGAAAGCCTGGGGACATTTCTGCATTTGCATATCTGTGCAAAGCTATCCCACAACATTTCTTGTGCAGGATGTGTAACAGATTATAATGAGTTGAACTGGCATTCCCCCCCCCCCCCCTCAACTAATAATAATTAATAATATTTTTAAAATATTTGATTGGAGGCTATTTTAACTCAGTTTCTTCTCTTCCTTGTGAAATTAGGATTGCTGTTTTCCCTCATGTTCCTCTCCCTGCCTTCAAAATGTCATATTTCAAATAAGCAAGTCATCAGGAAAGCAGGTCTACCATGCATGCAAGCATATTTTTCAATAGCAACAATTCTGGTAAAAGTTATATGTTGAGATGTGCTGCAGTTTTATAGCCAGCTGTGAGACATTGTCACAGCTAGCAAATACATTGATAACTAATTCAGCTTGAAAGGATTTGAATTAGTTCTTCAACTCATGAAAATCAATGCATTTCTATCACAGAGGAAGGAACTATTCCTATTTATCTCCTTTGCAGGCCTTAGATCTCTGTAATGAATTTTACATTTACATTTTAAGCATCATAAATCCACAAAAGTGTCCTAAACTCTGCTAGAATGTTTTCGTATCATGTAGGGTTCACAGGGCTCATGCCCTAAATCAGGAAAACAATTAACCACTAGACTTTTTGAGGTCACCCATGAGCAGGAAAGCAATTAGGTCTAGATTCTCACAGATAAAAAATTAGCTGCCAAAATACACAGATGGAATTTTCAAATAATGCTTAATAAGTTGAGATGCCTAACTCATATTGATTTTTTTGAAAATCTGACCTTTAGAGCTTAATTTTAAGCTTTCCCATTATGGTTTAAGAGGGTGTGAAAATTTAAGTATGTGCTTGAATGCGTTTCTTACAGGAAGACTCTTCCACAGACAAAAACTGAAATACAGGCCAAGAGATGGCAAAGGCAACTATCATCCTGAATCAAGAGGGATTTTGTTGGTGTGTTTTATGCAGCAGCAGACTGAACAATGCCCTTTTCCAGCTAAGATTAGTTCAGGGGGAACAGCTTTTGAATTAATTATTTCAAACACATAGACGTGTGGTTTGTGAAGCAAAATGGATTGCTAGTCCCTTGATAAAGCTCTCTGCTTCAGTTTAACTCAGTTCCTTTCTTTGTTGTGTTCCTGTGCTCTTATACCTTGAGACTCCCTGCAATGGGGCTTCTAAATATCCGTGATGACATACAGGAAAAAGGAATTTTAAAGACAGAGTACAAGTTCTCAGAAACTCGGAGTAAATTAACTTGGCTATGTGGAGAGAAGGATCTTCACTGTTTAAGGGACTGTTATCTTGGATTTTTGTGACCTACAATGAATTGACATTGCTTAATTGCTCTTCAAATTGACTAGTATGGGGCAAAAGATAGATTTTTTTCTGGTATAAAAATTTTGACCTTAGATGTCCACCATGCTCCCCTAGGGTCATCCTGGAGATCAGGAGTTCTATTTTTTTTTCTTTTTTGCATTGTGTATTTTTCAGTTCTCATTTTAGAAATCCCACCCAGAAATAATAGTACATTAGTATGCAATTACATCTGGAAATTTCTAATCTTTTTTGCAAAGAAACTAGACCCTTTTTAATTCTAAAAGGTTGTTTTTAACATACTCAATTTTTAACTGTGGCTTTGGGTGTTCAATTTGCTTTCACTAGTTCTCTTTATAACCAGCTGAATCTATCTGCATGTGGATATATGGAAGCAGCCATTTAGGGCTTTCGTCACATATATCCTACAAGATGACCAACAAAGGGATGTTAACTTGGGAGTTTTCTTATGCAACAGGGACATCATGGGGAAAAAAGTCAGTTACAGACCAGGAAAAGCCTCATTTTCTAGGATATCTGTAGAGGAAAACTCATGTCAGAAGAAGTGAACAAAGCAGCTGGGAGTTAGGGCTGGCTTTCAAAACTAGTTTCTGAGGTGAAGTATAGAGAAGAATGGCCACCTAAGGCACAGACCTCTCTAACTAAGAGTCTGATTTTCATGGCAGTGACACAGAGCAAGTCATAGAATCATAGAATCAGTTGAGTTGGAAAGGACCTCTGAGATCATCAAGTCCAACCCTTGATCCACTACCACCACAATTACTAGACTATAGCACTAAGTGCCACATCCAGTCTCCTCTTAAAAACCTTCAGGGACGGAGAATCCAGCACTTCCCTGGGCAGCCCATTCCAATATCTGATTACCTCCTCTGTAAAAAATTTCTTCCTAATATCTAACCTAAACCTCCCCTGGCAGAGCTTAAGACCATGCCCTCTTGTCTTATTGATAGCTGCTTGGAAAAAGAGACAGACCCCCACCTGGCTACAACCTCCTCTCAGGCAGTTGTAGAGAGTGATGAGGTCTCCCCTGAGCCTCCTCTTCTCCAGACTAAACAATCCCAGCTCCCTCAGCCTCTCCCCGTAGGACTTGTGCTCAAGTCCCTTCACCAGCCTGGTTGCTCTTCTCTGGACCTGCTCCAGCCCCTCAATGTCCTTCCTGAACTGAGGGGCCCAGAACTAAACACAGCACTCCAGGTGTGGCCTCACCAGTGCTGAGGACAGGGGAAGGATCACTGCCCTGCTCCTGCTGGCCACACTGTTCTTGATCCAGGCCAGGATCCATTGGCCTTCTTGGCCACCTGGGCACACTGCTGGCTCATGTTCAGCCTCCTGTCAATCCAAACTCCCAGGTCCCTTCCTGCCTGGCTGCTCTCCAGCCACTCTGTGCCCAGCCTGTAGCGCTGCAGGGGTTGTTCTGGCCAAAGTGCAGGACCCGGCACTTGGCCTTGTTGAAGCTCATCCTGTTGGAATCATCCCAACTCTCCAGTCTATCCAGGTCCCTCTGCAGAGCCCTCCTGCCTTCCAGCAGGTCAACACTCTCCCCTAACTTGGTGTCATCTGCAAATTTGCTAATGATGGACTCAACCCCCTTCTCTAAATCATTGATAAAGATATTAAACAGGACTGGGCCCAGCACTGATCCCTGAGGACACCACTGGTGACCGGCCCCCAGCTGGATGCAGCCCCATTCACCAGCACTCTCTGGGCCTGGCCCTCCAGCCAGTTCTTAACCCAGCACAGAGTGCCCTGTCCAAGCCCTGGGCTGCAGCTTTTCCAGGAGTATGTTGTAGGAGATGGTGTCAAAGGCTTTGCTGGAGTCCAGACACATCCACAGCCTTCCCCTCATCCACCAGGTGGGTCACCTGGTCATAAAAGGAGATCAGGTTGATCAGACAGGACCTGCCCCTCCTAAACCCGTGCTGGCTGGGTCTGATCCTTTGTCCATCCTGTAGATGCTGTGTGTTTGCACTCAGGATGATCTGCTCCATAACCTTGCCAGGCACTGAGGTCAGATTGACAGGCCTGGGGTTTCCCGGGTCCTCCTTGCAGCCCCTTTTTTGGATTGGCATTGACATCCCAATCATCTGGGACTTCCCCAGTGAGCCAGGACTGTTGGTAAATAATGGAGAGCAGCTTGGTGAGCTCTTCTGCCAGCTCCCCCATCACCTTTGGGTGGATCCCATCCAGTCCCACAGACTTGTGAGGATCCAAGTGGCTCACCAGGTCACTAACTGTTTCCTTCTTGATTACAGGGGAGCTATTTGACTATTTATCTCTGTCTACAAGCTCCAGAAGCCAGCTGTCCTCAGGACAACCTGTCTTACTGTTAAAGACTGAGGTAAGGAAGGTGTTAAATACCTCAGCCTTTTCCTCATCTTTGATAACTATGTTCCCACCCATGTCCAATAAAGAATGGAGGTTTTCCTTGTCCTTCCTTTTGCTACTGATGTATCCAAAGATATCTAAGACTTTTAGTTATCCTTAACAGAAGCGGCAAGATCAAGTTCAAATTTTGCCTTCATCTCTCTCATTTTCTTTCTACAAGATCTAACTATATTCCTAAACTCTTCCTGAGTAGCCAGACATTTTTTCCATAATTGGTAGGCTCTCTTTTTTGCCCTAATTTCCTTCAAAGAGTCTGCAGGCTGAGAAGGAATGGCCATCTGAATGAACTGAGGGAAACATCCAAAATGCTCAGAGACTGTTAGGAACATTGAACATAACTGGTTTTGCATAAATGTTTTACTGTCTTTGGAAATATAGACAGTCTACCATTAATCTCTCAGTCTGGTATTTATGGGAAATTATGTAAGATTAAGGAATGATTCTATAAATTTCCATAAAGGAAAAGAAATTAAATTAAAATAATTTGGCTAATGGAATTTTGTGTGTGTATGGTTTTTATTTTTGAGGGCATTTTGGTTTTTGTTTTTCCTTTTTGGGATTTATTTCAGGGTTTTTTTTAAGAAATGCAAACATATGATGTTCCAGTTCTATTTATCTACCTAAATCCAGTTCAGGCATTCATTGCCTTCACATAAAAACCTCGTAGCCTCGTAGTAATAAATTATAATTTTACAATAAACTGAAAATAGCTAAAGAATAAAAAGTATTTTGCAATTTATTAGGTTAACCTCAGATTTATGCAATAAGTAAATTTTCCTTTTTTTTCTGTTTCTAGAAGGATGGAAAGTCGATACTTGTGCATAGTGTCTATTATATTTAACAAAGAAAGAAAAAGAAAGAAAAATCACTTTATTCCCAGGAGTTGGCAGTTTACCTGGAGCATCTGTAAAGCAACACGCTATTAAGTTTCCAAAAAGATGCATGAGAGACTTAGCTTCTAAATCCTACCAAAATGGGGCTAATCTTTGTTCAAGTTGATCCTTTAAACTACAAACAAGATGGGATCCATACAGTGCACAGTGTGGTTTTGTATTTGATTAGTTTTCTACGTTTGTGGGAAGCATGGAACTTCGTATTTTTTGCAAGCCTGCTGAGAAAGTGATTAAGACAATACAGATTTTGCAAATGCAATACTGAAGGTGCTAAAACATCTTGGAAGTACATTTGCATCATGTTATTCACATACCTGATCTGTCTGTAAAGAGTGAGGAAGTATTTACTTTTGAAAGAAATATGAAAACAATAACAAAATGCCATTTTATCTATTTCTGCTTTGTAAAACTTGGATAGAAGTATTTTGACATGACTTTGAGAGATTTTGAGTGCTATGAATTTTCTGTCCGGTACAGTATACATCATGCTTTTTTTATGGATTGAAAGATTTGTATTTTACTAGGCTAACTCATTCCTTGGAAGAGAAACCAAGACCACTGACTAGCTCTTGCACATATTTAAAATGTTCCCCACTTTGTGAAAGACCCTTTTACCTGTTACACATTCTTATTACCCATATTGTCACTATAAATTGTTGGGAGAAACTCTGTATCAAAAAAACCTTTCAAAAGAATGTAGAGTGAAAGAGAAAGAAATTAGAAAATAAACTAGGCTCTGATACCTTTACTGCTTATACTGAAACACATATGCAGGGCAGTTTTGATGGAATTCTGATGCAGATTTATTACTGGAATCTGCACCTCACTATAAAATGCAGCCAAAGGAACAAATAAAGAGCAATGTGTAGGAAATAAAGACATCAGATAGTAAAATGTCTCTTTTTAAAAGCCTGCCTTTTTCACAAGCCTTTTCATGAACTTTTTATGAAGTTTCTAAAGTAGACAAAATAATTGGGGAAAAATGACCTTGAGGTTTATGCTGTGTTCAGAACAGTGACTTGTCCAATCACCGCAGGAAAGGGTGGCAGATTGTGATTGATGTTTTCAGAAGAACTACAAAGTGAAGTGTATGAATGGCACCTTAGGTTTCTAACCATGTATGACAAATGCAGACACTGTGAGAAGCTCTTTATCCCCAGATGCTGTGAAAGCACATAACAAATTTCATATGGATGAGCCTATGAGTAGACTATCTAAAGAGCTAATCTAAAATCTCATTTTCAGAATTGATTCTGGTGTTTCAGAAGAGAACATATCCCTGAATATAGATCTTATATCAGGAGGATTAGGACGTCAGTGATTAATATGAATTTCATTTTTAGACACGTTGTGGGATTTCTGTGGCATATATAAAACACTGAACTTGTTGAACAGCATGTCCCTTTTCAATTACAGTTTTAATGAAGAAATGACTTTTACAAGGAAAAACTCTCATGGGCTTAATATTATAAAAAGCTGCTTCTTCCCCTACTCCCCTCCCTCCCCTTTGAATCAGGTACATTTGGTTGTTCTTGATGAAACAATAACATTTTCATTGTCTTGCCAGGCTGCCCCATATTTTATGATGAAGCAAATCTGCTCTCATCTCTTTTATTTACACCTCTATAGGTCCACTGGCATCTTGGGAAAGAAAACAGCTTGAATGAAGTCTGGTGACAGGCTTTAGAAAAAAAAACAACTCAACACATTTGTAGATAGTTACCTAGCTCCCATCCAGGGTCAAAGTGGTTTGGGTATCCTATCACTCTTTTAACTGGCATTTAAGTTTAAAGGGATTTGTGTATATTACAGTCACAGAATTCACAGAATCAGAGAACAGGTAAGATTGGAAGGGACCACTGCAGGTCATCTAGTCCAACCTCCTTGCACAAGCAGGATCCCATAGAGTACATATTTAGGATTGCGTCCAGGCAGCTTTTGTATCTCCAGCAAGGGGACTTCACAGCCTCCCTGAGCAACCTGTTCCAGTGTGCACACAGTAAAGAAGTTCTTCCTCATGTTCAGATGGACTTTCCTGTGTTCCAGTTTCTGCCCATTGCCTCTTGTCCTATTGCTTGGCACCACCAAGAAGAGCCTGGCTCCGTCCTGTTCTCCCTGTCTTGTCGTCTTAAGCCTAAAGAAGACAAGCTCCCTCAGATTTTCCCCATAGTGAAGCGCTCCAGTCCCTGGTTATCTTCAAAGACCTTCACCAGAGCTCTGATCTAGAAGCTCCACGTCTCTCTTGTGCTGAGGAACCCAGAACAAAACTCCAGGTGGGGCCTCATCGGTAGAAGGAAAGGATCACCTCCCTCAACCCGCTGGCAATGCTTTTCCTAATGCATGCCAGAATACCATGGGCCTTCCTGGCCAAGTTGGGCCAAGTGAAAAGTTTCTACAGCTCTTGAATGGCAAGAAGAAAAATGCAGAGCACAAGTCCACTTGCCACCAACCCCCTTAATTTTCTTCCAGAGCTGTGTAATGATACTTCATCCCTCTCAATTAAAAAAATGTTTTCTGTTGTCAGACATTTGACTGAGACTTTTCAGAGCAATACTAACTTGTTAATACTCTTTATGCAGGCTGCAGGTTCTCCCCAAATGAAAGGAGTGGAACTCCTAGTCAAGTTACACACACTGCCAAATAACTTAAAAAAAAAAAAAAAAAAAAAAAAAAATCCTCACCCTTGCAGCAACCCCAATTTCAGTCACATTTTTCCAGTTGTATTTTATAAGACCATTAGATCTATCTTTGATTTTCACTTATGAAACTTGAAGCATGACTTCTAAATTAGTCTGGAAATTGTTTGACTGTGAAAGTCATTAGTGAACACATAAGACATTTTCCCTCACCTCTTACCTTTATGCTTGTAGTGTGTAAACTGATGTGAAGCACAGAGCATAAATTCCCATTTTGTTGTTTTCCATTCATAATAATTCCATTCATAAATGCTCTCCATATTTTCTTGACCCTCACCCCTCCTTTTCTCAGCCTATCTGCATATGAATCTTCCATTTTTTCAAGTAAGACATAAATGAAGATGGAGAATGTTTTCAGCTGTAGGAAATGTTACCACAAGGTCATCCATTTTCTCCCTGATGAATTGTTCACTGGATTCTGTAAATACAGCAAAATAAATGTTTGAGATCAATGGACTAAATATTTTAAGCCTTGTTTCACTGTCTGAAATTTTGAACCCTCTTCCTTCAAAGTCAGAATGAATAGGTTATCCCTCTTTGTAAAATATTAGTGGTAAGGACAGAGTACACAGTTATGAAAGTGATAAAGGCCAGGTTCCTGTGGTTAAAGAGGTATTGAAACTTACAGTCATCATTCCATAAATGGTGCTGCTGTTAGAATGCCGATCACCAGAAAGTTATGATTCACATCTCTTTTCAATACAATTTGCTCTGTTCACAATATAAGAAACCTGTGAAACTGCAGGACTTCTTTTACACATAATGCACTGAAATTACCTTTGAAAATGCATGCACAGGGTGCACACAATTGGTCTTTTATTTTATAGTTGTGGTTCAGTTGAAAATGCAAAACGGATGCCATATGAATTCTTAGAAAATAATCTAAGCAAGTCTCTGGTCTTCTTTTTAAATATCAGTAGCAATTTTATTTTTATGTGATAATTAAATAAATAAGATACAAAAAATTATGCTTGGTTCAAAATAAACACTTCCACTCTTTGACTGTATAAAAGTTTCTCTATACAGTGATTTTTTTCTGTCCTCTCTAGAACAGGGGAGATATTTGGATATATAATTTTGATCTGAATAATGAACATTGTTTTCTTCTAAAACAGTTATGAAACTGTGTTTCCATTTAACCCTGTGGGCTTGTTTTTTTTCTGTATTACATCTGCTCTGATCTCTCCCTGGGGATGCTCCCAGTACACTGTTGTGACCATAAAAACCCAGTGCAGGACTACAGTGACTTCTGTAGGCTGAAGTAGCTTGACTTATAAATCCCTACTGGTGCTGTCTTGTTCCAGCTCTGTTACTCATTTTTATTGGGCTCAGAATGGGTTATGAGCTCACAATAAATTATGGAGTTAAAATAGCAAATGGCTCTTTAGCATAACTTCAGAACCACATATCATATCGTATTACCGAAACTTAACACACTTGGGCCAGCTTATTCATGAGATGAAAATACTTTTATAAATTGCATTTTGTGTGGTCACTGTATCTCAGGTGTGTATTCAAACAGTGCCAGAAGCTTTTTATTTTCTTCTTTCTTCTTAAAAATTATCTAAAGCTTCTGGGTGTGACATGTGAAGAAGCATCACTGTGTGCATTTCATGTGTTTTTTTTCAGCAGTCCCTGTGGTTCTGAAAGTATTTTCCATGCTCCTTTAATGGATGACATTTGTCTGTAAGGTTTCCTTGAAAATATTCTGTAGGAAATAATTGCTCCATCTTCGATCTCATACAACTTCTGACAATGTGTAAATGTTCAGAAAGCAATTAATAGTCAAGTTTGGCAGGAAGGAAGGGAATAGAGTTTACTGTTGACTACATAAACAGAGAAAGTCAACTGTTTGAGTTAGCTGAAGCTTATGGAAGCATCTACTCTCACAATAGACCTGCTTAGAGTTGTATTAAATGTTAACACTGACATTTCTTGTTATTCTTTCTTACATTAAATCATTAAATCAACCTTGCCAATTATCAGAAAAAGTTATTGACCTAGCCTGAAGACTCAAGATGGGTTCTTTTGACTCTGAAAATATATTTTCTATCAATATTTAATATAATATTATTATTTTGATACCTTTCTCTTTATAGATTTTTTGGAAAAAATATTTAATTATAAGCCCTTCATCCAAGGGCTTAGTGTTGAAAAAAAGGTAAAATAAATAGAATATTAAGAATATACTTGCTAAAATGAGATTGTTTTAATATGATAGTTCTAAATCACGTCTTACAACATATGTGATTTTCTTCTTCAAATTTTGCCACCTAAGTTGTTAGCATCGTACACTCTACCTATTTTAACCTCTGACCTGAATGCACATAAAGTATTTCTTCCTTACAACTTTAGTAATTATATGTATATGCAAATACATTATACCCTTTTTTGAAGGAAGCATTAGTAGTTTTGTCATTGAAAAAGATGCTTACTGAAAAATTTTAAAGGACCATTCTATATCAACATTGATAAAAACATAAACTACAATGATAAAATATAAATTTTAATCTGGATTATATGACTAATGTGTTGAATTTCCTGTCAAATCAAAAATAGTGTAATAAGAGAGGTGCTTGGAAAAAAAAAAAAAAGAGATGAAAAGAGTTTCCGTAAAGAACAGCTAGAGTAGTGTTGTTGATTTTAGAAAGAAAAAATATTAGATGGAAAGAAATCCTGGAGTCCCGCTCTGTTTCTCAGGATTAAAGACAGAAGTTCTTTCTACTCCTTAATAAGATTTGAATCACATATTTGCTGTGTTTGTGAAGCAGCATATATACCTCCTCCATTTGGTCAGATATCATTTTCCGAACACAACCCTTCCATCTATGGGGATTAGTTTGTAACTTTTTTGCTTGTTCCCTGTGTGGCTGCTTGACTGTCTTCCTCAGATAAAACAGGACACAATTCCAATTATTTTTATAGTTTTGGATTTGAGCTCTAACAGTTCTCAGAACTACTTGGATTTTCTTATTGTGTTTTATTGGTTTTTTTTGTTCATTGTTTCTTGTGTTTGTGGGGGTTTTTTAGTTGGGTTTTTTTTGTTGTTGTTTGTTTGTTTTTGTATTCCCCCCCCTCCCGAATATAAATAACTTCAACCTATTTCCTTTTTTCTCCTGAAAGAGATAGATATTGACAGTTTGTTGGTCAAACTTGTCATCCTACTCCCAGGTATTATTTGTGTTCATTTTTCTGCCCTCTCTCTTTCCTACTCTATAATCCTAGGCATAGGAATCATTTGGGGTAATGAGTTTTTCTTCAGCTCAATTCTCTGCTCTTTTTGGAATCTTTCTTTTCACTGGAAGAGTTTCTTAACTATTTCAGTGCAGTGTCATTCCTGATGAGTCTGGAGACCTGACACATTTTGAGTAATTGGTGCTTTCTTCATCTTTCTAATACACTCAAAAGATACTCTTCCTTTCCTCTTTCTTTCTCAATTTATTAATTACTGGCAGTTATGCCTGATGTGTTTGGTTTTGGGGCATAAGCTGTTCTTCTATCCATGTATCTTAAATATTGCTTCTAGCTGCTCTGCCAGTGCTAATCATGGTTTTGGCTACCATATTTGCCACTGCATCTGTTTCCTACTTAGTCAAAAATGCTCCATTTGTTTCCAAAGTAGTAGCCCATTCATCTTCTGCTGCAGTGGTTTCCACTGGTCCCATGAAAAATTCCTCTGTGATAATCATGCTGATATTAATCCTTTCTTCATAATGTGCAGTTTTCTGGCATTGTTCAGTTGGATTCTTAATGGATCTTCTTGCCACCCTTATTTTCCCCCACCCCTCCAAACGTCAGAGAGCTACTTATCTTTTTAGAATGGCCATGAACAAACATACAAACATTATGAACGAGCATTGGAACTTCACGTGGTGCCTCCAAGCCCCACTTTCCTGGCTCTTTTGGCTCTTTTATGATACCGGTTGCATCCACAGTATAAGACAGTTGCTTATCTTCCTTAATCCTTAAGACAGAAGACTGATGGTCTGATGGTCTTTTTTGCTCACTAAATTGAAGATCATCTTTTTTTTTTTTTAATCCTGCATCTTTCCAACATCCTGTGAGAGGTAGCCCAAGATGCCAATAATTATAGGAACTCCTTGTTTGGTATCCTTAATCTTTCAAGATTTTAAAACTGATTTTAAAACTTTAAAACCTAAACAAATTTTCTGTCCAACAATAAACTTTCTTCTTACTATAGCCGCAATTTTTTTCTGCTTACAGTCACCATTGCATTCAGTTTCTAACTACATTTTTTTTTATTTCATCAATACACACTATTAATTTCTTTCAGATTTGTTTGCAATTTTTTTATATTTATACTTTTTTCTGGAGTTAAATGAAAATTATTGAAACTGCCATGCTCTTCAGAATAAAATATTCTTGGTAAACAAAACATGAACAGCTTCCATCCTTTTTTTTTTCCTTTGGTCTGTACCTCCTACTGCAGGTAGAAAATAAATTGGTTTTTTTATTGAATATTTAAGTAGAGTCAATCAGATTTGAATCTCTCCAACCTTCTGCTCAACAGCAAAGGCATCTGACAAAATCTTCCAATATCATTAATATTGGAAGAAGTGTCAAATATCAATCTGTTCGTCATTAGTTCTCATCTGAGCTACTTCACAGTGGGCCATAAATAGCAAAATTTCCTCTACAGTTCCATTAGTAGAAGTACTTTCATATGCCTGGCTTTATCTTGGCATACAGGGAACAGCTTGTCACCAGTGTCCTCTCACAGGCATGTAATCACAGAATGATTTGAGTTGAAAGGGACCTTTAAAGATCATCTGGTTCAAACCCCACTGCCATGGAAGAGACATCTTCCACTAGATCAGACTGCTTATAAGGTCCCACCCAGTTCCAGGGATAGAGCATGTTGGTGGTAGTCCCTAGGAATCCTACCTTAGAAATCACAATAACTCTTCTAACAGGACTTTTAATGTTCAGTCTTTTACCTTCCTTGGCCTTTACAGGTGAGTTAACATTGGTTTTGTCTATTTAATGATGGGCCCTTACTGATATCTTTTTTCTTTTTGGATCATTCCCATGCTCCAAATCTGGGAGATAAACCCCTCTCTTATGCCTGTTGCCTCCTCCCTCTTTTTCTTCTTTTAAGGAAGGGCGACTTAATTAATTCAAGCCTTGTAAGCCACATATCTACTAGCTCTTCCAGTCTGTTTAAGCACTTCATTTCCTGTCAATAAAGAGGAACGTATTTCATCCAGTAGTTTTTACCAATAAACTGACTCTAATCTTGCAAGTTGCAGCATGTCAGTAAATCGTGTAATCCTTAAAAAGCCCAGATGATTTCCGTGGGTTTACATCTCACGAACATAAGCATCAGCTTTCAGGGAGCTTGGTGTTATATCCACTTAGTGAAGATGACATTGTCCCCATATCCCGCTGAGCTAAGGAGTGAGATTTTGTTTATAGCACAAAACTGAGAATTCTGAAAGTCCAACTATTTTTTTTTTTTCATTTAGTTTGACTGACAAAATGTGCTACAAGAAGAGATTCTTATGTGTACTACCTGCATATCTGGGTAGAATTGTTTAATCAGGCAGAATCTGTGGAAAAAGAAGAGCAGGAAGATGGCTTTGATTTCACTCCTCACATTCTCAGTGTCTGACCTGACAGCTGTCAAACTCTTTCATAAAGGAGGAACACTTTTAAAATTTGATATTTAAGCAGAAGCTCTCCATGATGAAACAATATCTCTGTTAGCACATACTTGTTCTGTCATTCAATCCATACATGCTATTTTAAAGTATCCAAAGTTCAGACAAATCCATCAGCCCTAACTCCTACTAACAAAAGCATAATAAGGACAGTGAAGGTACAAAGATCTAGCACAAGACTCTCTGTGCCTGTGCTAAATTTTTCTTGTAAGTATTGTATTAACTTTTAAAAATTCATGGGGCTTTCACAGCAAAATTCTCAGTGACACTAATGGGCATCTCGTGATTCATTTCCCACACACAGCTTTGAATAACCATGTCCTGTGCTATACAGTTTCTTGTGCCAGTGTCATCATTACATTTCAGCATCTTCCAGTAGTCCTGCAAACTCTTGTGAGTCACATTTTCCGTGACTGACTTGTTCTTATACATATGTCCCTAATTTTTTTCTTTATAAATCAAAGGGTTTAATACAGTTTGACTTGCCTGAAAGTAGATTATTCTGTTTCTCTGTTTTTTCTTCCTTTTTCTTAAAACCAAATGAACTTTAGGAGCACCAAGCTTTTTATTCACATTTGTTTACAGAAACTTGCAGTTTCAATGAGGGATAGAAAGTTAGAAATGTGCAATTTTCTAAATTCTGTGTCTGGTACTTCTGGTCAACAACTCCTTTTGCTGCTCTTGAAGTCAATAAACCCAAGGATCTCTGTCTCATGTCAAAGTTCAATATTGCCATACAGGAGTTCTGGAGCTTTTTTAACCCCTTAGATTATCAGGTTTTATAATTTAAGATGACAGTTGTGTCATAGGTCATCTCAACTTGATATAGAGGTTTTCTTGCATATTTCTTATAACAGAAGAAAAAGAAAAGAGAGCCAAATAAGACATGAGATCATGTTTCATTGGTCAGACATACCTCTTCACTGAAATTCATAAAAAACTCATATCTTGTAATGTTTATGAATGTGCAATGTGTTAAAAGAAAATTTAGTCTTAAAATCAATAGGATTTTTAGAATCAACTTTTTCCCTATTTAGCCAAATCAAATACTAAGAAAAAAATAGACTCATCTTTTGAAAGATATCACAAAATATAATTTTTAAAAAAATAAATTGGTGAGGGGTAGTTAGGGTTTTGGTTTTTTTTTTTTTTTTTTGGTTGAGTTACAATCTGAAAATTTTCAAAGGGCATCAGTAAGTATTCTACTTCCACAAAGTTTAAATCCCAAAATACAGATAATATTAGATGAGTTAAGGTTTCATCAACTGATTTGTGCTGGCAATCTCAGTAGGAGACAATTAAAGACTGAAGTGGCATCAAGAGGCGTAGGTAAGAGAAAATTTCCTGTCATGTGAGAAATAGGAGACTTTCTAACACCTCTGAAGATTTTAGCTACTATATAGCAAGTGGTGTCATACATCAACATCAGTGTTAAAATACTGAATTTACAGGCATAAGTCAGCTGGAATTTCAGTGACTGAGTTTTAACAGTAACTCTATATTTCAAAAATTTCAACCATCATTTGTCTGATATGCACAAACAATTCCTAAAGCACAGACTGTCACTGTAGCATTGAGAGGTCTAAAACTATTAACAAGATTTTAATCTTTCATTAACTGAGATGTTCAATGATGTTTTTCTTTGCCGTGAAGAAGCTGGGCAATTTATAGAGTTTCATCATCCCTCGAAGAAAAACTAAGAGGGTACCAAGCACAATAAGTTCACATCCATACTTCTGCTTAGTCTATGAAAAGTATATTTACCTTACCTTACTGCAGGGTAGAACCGGAAGAGTTTAGTAGTCCATATCGATAATTCAGTAAGAAAGCAGAAAAGATATGCATACCTTAGGTGACACATTTAGCAAATTTGAATAGAGGTTGTTTTTTTTTTTTCCTAGTTCTCCTGGCAGCAGCTGATAACCTCTTTCCTGCCCCCACCACAACAGCAGCAACAACAACAAAATCCTGAGCTCTCAGCACCTCCAAAAACATGGTGGTGAGAAAGTGTACTCCTGGAAAGCCAGCCTGGCATTTTAAGGTATGGATATTAAACCTTTCTGGAACTGCAGAAGGCAAGAGATTTTTTTCAAAAAACCAACTAATATTAAGTCACTTATAAGTCTCCCATCGAGGATTAGGTAGCCCTGATAAGTAGGGTAAATTATTTCCAACAAAAGCTCATGTGCGTCAAAAAGACCAAAATGATATTTTTCTCTCTCTCTTTATTCAGGGAATGTAAATTGTGCTTTAGAAGCAAAGACTTCTCTGCATGGTGCAATGGAAAAGAATCCAGAACTTTTAAACCCAGGGAGCCTTTGAAAGCTATTTTAAAAATTGTTTTTTCCTGCAGGGTTCTACTGAGCTTAATGAACTTCGTGGGCTTGGCAGGCAGTCCTGCTGGCTCCTGCAGGCTGTGGGAAGTGGGGTTACTTTGGAGCTCATCCATCACCACATCACATCTCAAAGCAGCAGCTCTACCAGATGTGCTAATGGAGCAGCTCTGCCAGCCCAGCTGATAAACACTTACATTTTTAAATTCTTTGCCTGCTAAATTAACCCTGTACACTTAAAGCTATACACACACACATATGCTAACAAGCAAGTAACCTACAAGCTTAGCAAGCATAACAGTGGGAAGACGAAGGCTGCTCAAGCCATTTGTACATTCCTTGGAAATCCCAGTTCAATGAAGGTATTTCATTAAATCTGTATCAAAAATACCTCCTTTACAGAAAGAATTTTCAACTATTTCCAACATCATTGTTGTTTGATTTCACAGGCTGATATGTATCAAGTTGAATGGTTAAGAAGAAGGTTTATCACTGATGTACTGAAGTGCAATATAGAAATGCAAAAAGAAACTTTTTAAAAAAAGAAAGCTAAGCACTTTATTAAGCCATGTAAATGTCATTAAAAGTCACTAATAACTTTTAAAACACTCTAAGATTTTAAACTCTCACCAAAACTAAGCAAATCAGTAGGAATTATTATTAAATTGAGGTATTACCATGAATAATTTTTACTCTTACAAGAAAAGAGGCCATTGATTGCGAAATTCACATTGCAAGAAGGCAAGAAGTTGCCTTCATCTGCCCCAGAACTGAATGTAGGAAGTGTATTATAATTTACTTGTAGAAATTATTGTGTTATAGCCGCAAATCCATTCGATCTCCATCTGTAAGCTCATCAAATCTGCTTGTCCACTCAAGTTCCCTTGCTACTAACTTGCCCTTTAATTAAACTTCACTAGGGTTTGGGGGACGAACTGTGTATGAGCTTCACATATCTCCAGTGGAATCAACAGCAATATTTTCCCTGATTTCATTGGAGAACAATCTGGCCTTATGATATACTAAAAAATCTAATCAAAACATTTACAGAAACAGCTGTAGGCTATGAAGAGTCACTTAGTGAAGCGAGGCTGCAGTAATAACCCATTAGGAACTTATACTCCAGCCTTGTAGAGGCCTTCTTTCCCTCTGGCTTTTCCCCCTGATTGTGGGAGTGTTTTAAAGTAGGTTGGGTCTTGATATCATAGGCTGTAAAATTTGGGAAAACACAGCTATGAAGGGGGAAATACTGATGTCTAAACTTGTGGCGTCTTTTGATTAACATAACCATCCCTGAGTTTTCTTAATATCACTTTACTGCCTAATGTATTTCTACATTAATCCTTGAGAAACACAGAGAAGAAACCTAATTTATGTGTTTCCAATGGTTAGGCTTCAGAAGCATGCAAATGTACATGATGAATTTCAGTATAGTATTTTCAATCTCACTTCTATAAGAATACCTAATATGCCACTGTAGATTACAGACTAAAATTACTGCACAGGACTGCAACCTAAGCCAATGCCTGAGAACACAAAGTGTTTTTAAGGTCTTTCATAAATCTTTTCTGTAACTCCTGTTTTGGCGTCTGGCCTTTGCATCTTTTAGTTTAACATGGTTTCACTAGAGTATGAACAAAAGAGATTGCAGAGCTTGGAGACCTTTGTATAATGGGGAAGAGGTGAACTGAGAAATTAGATTTCTTCAAGCTTCGTGGTCCAAGTGCTCAACCTAAGCCTAAGTGGCCATATTTATCTCCTTACCCAGACTCCTGTCTATCCATTGCTACACATGGTCAAAACACTTTGGCAGACACTGATTTTTTTCTGATTCAAAACCCAACAAGTTGCAGGCCTTATAACTTTAGAGGAGTGAAAATTAGTAATTTTGATCTTGCAGGCAAAGTGCTTTGAAGATTACATGACTTGAGCAGCAGCAGCAAGATAATTCATCAGGATGGAAATGGTTGGCCTTCTATTTTAAACATAATAATAAACAAAATAACTCACTAAAGCATCCAGACTTGGTGGGGGAAGAGGGAGGGAGGGCTTTGGGGGGTTTTTTGGACTTATTTTTAGTGATTGCCTAATATCTTAAGTGTGTTGAAAAATCAGATCTGTGGGGAAAATACAGATAGTGTTCTGACTGGATGAAGGGAATTCAGGCACTAATGATTTTGCTGCCACCACTTTTAACTAATTTTCGGGTTTAAGTATATGTGGAGATATACTCTATATATCCTCTCTTCATGGAGAGGAGCTATTGATGGCAAAAGTATTTACTAGAATATTTTGACAGAGGCAAATAAACTGCATAATTCTGTTCTATCCCTCCTCAAAACATAGAACCACAAAAATATTACAGCTGGAATAGAACTCTAAGATCACTGAGTCCCACCATTAAACTTGCACCGCTGAATTCAGCACTAAATCACGTCACCAAGTGCCACATCCACGTGTTGTTTTTTTTTTAATATGTCCATGGATGGTTCTTCCACCACTTCCCTGGGCAGTCTTTTCTAATGCCTGACCCCCCTTTCAGTGAAGGAATATTTCCTAATATCTAATCTAGGCCTTCCACAGTGGAGGAAGAGGTTGTGAAAGATTAGGTTGCAAAAGAAATTTCAGATGCCTGATCTGAGCAGGTCTGAGGAATTACACTTGTGGAAAGACTTTCAGCTTGTTCACATTCAGTATGCTTCAAAAAACACTTTTGTTTTCTCATAAACTTTTTCCCATCATTACCGGTTTATAAAAATGTACTAGTTTAGATCAAAACTCCTCAGTTTACCTTTGCTGATATCTTCTAGATATCTGTATATCTAGATATCTTCTAGACAAATCTGTAACTGCTTCCTACAAAAAACATCTCCATAGGAATATGGGAGATACCAAGCACATTGGACCCTCTATGAGGGTGGAGTAAAATGTATTCAAAGGTTGATTACAGTTTGATCTCTGTCATCTCAATAGCACTTAAGAAGACATAAATAAATTATTTGTAGCAAAATCTCTTTCAAATGGCTGATAGAAACCAAAGATCCTTTCAAAGCAAGGGGCAGATGAAATAAAAAATTGGCTCCACAAACAGTAGGAACCTTATTAGCAATAGGAAATGTTATTTGGAGATGCTGAGACTCTGGATTCATTTCACTGACAGTTGAATCAAAACGCAAATTCTGGCAGACAGGTCTAAGAGGCAGAATGAGCAAATGATTTTTGCATTACAGCTTTAAAACTGGGAGATTAAATCTTCCATTTGTACTTTTTAATGAAAGGTAAATATCTTACAATATGAGAGGAGGATAAATTCCAGTGAAGAAGTTTGCGAGAGTTGGCAAATGACACTTTGCAATTTTTTGCAAAAAGTTTAAATGTACATTGGATCCAGGCTATGGCAAGCTCTTTTTGACCAGCCTTTCTTTTGGAGTAGTGGATTAGAAGTAAAAGAAAAATAACTCAATCTCTGGCAAGTTTAATTCTGCTACCCCATGTCTTGTCACATAAGCCTGTATTTTGAGTGATATGAGCTGATATATATTAACATAATTCAACAAAACATGATGTAAAAATTTGTGGCATGGTGGAAATTTGGAAAAAAAAATTATTTCAGAAGAACTGCTCTGCCTGGGAGATAATGACTGCCTCCTTTTTCTTCCTTCTAAATCACTTACTAGCTTTTCAAATCACTGCAGAATTACAGCATATTGATAACATGACGATAATCACAAAAACTCAGTGGGACATCATCCTCAACACAGAAGAGCAAAGACTGTGAAAGAAAAGCACATGGCTCTGTGTCAATCTCACAGTGCAGCTCTGCACAAATACAATCACATCCTTGAATGTTCCTAACATTACTGTTATGGATCAAAAGAGAAGTGTAACCATCACAAAGAGCCTCTGAGACAAATGCACTGGTCCCAGGAAAATGGCAGCATCTTGTAACTGATTTGCTACAGGTGTTTAATGATGTGGGGGCTCAAAGCATGAAAGCTTATAAAACAGTGTAAAGATAAGATCTCAGTCAATGTCAAGGAAAAAAAAAGGGCATTTTGGTAGGAGTGAAATACATATCATAGATTAAAAAAATATGACATTTAGAAATGAAATTTTTCCGCTTTCTCTTTTAGATCACCTCAGTAGTTTAGAAGGTGTAATCTAAAGACTGGTAAGATAAAGCAGACTCTGACTCTCTTTAGAGGAGTTTGAATAAGGGCTCAGCCAAGCAATAAAAGTCTTAGCTTTTGACAAAAACAAGTAAAATAGGGAATCTTTCAACTGATTTCAGAGGGTTGAATTGGATGCATAGTAAACGGTCTTTTAACGGAATCTTTCACTGTAACAAACTGAAGAGGAAAAAGGTTAATTAGATCAAAAGTTGCTTTTGAGGTTTTTGTTGGTTATGTATGTTTGTATTTTTTAAACCAGACTTCAATCTGTTTCTGTGACTTAAATACATTTTTTTTTATTTACTCTGTTTCATTTATATGTAAAATAGAACAGCTTTTCTGCTGTCTTTTGGCAATCAGGGTTTTTTCCACTCAAACAGCCTTGTATTTATTCTGCAAGAAACTATTCACTCATGTGAAAAAAATTCTAGCTCTTCCAATTTTCATTTAATTTGCTTTAGTACCTTGGAGTGACTCAGAGATTCAATTTTCCAAATACATCATTTTTAGCTTTACTGCTTGAGCTGTAAGTAGCACAGGAGGCAAAGAGCAACAGCAGAATAACAAGGTACACAAATAATATTGTTTTGTTACCACAATTAAGATCTGATAAAGTAAAAGTTTATAATGCAATGCTCCTTAGTGAATCAAGATACAGATATGCTATATAGGTAAGTTGTTAGTGATATTTTTTGTTATCACACTATGAAGCTTTAAAGATCATTCTAATCTGCAAAACCACACCTGTTAATGTGTCCTATTTCCCTGTATTCCATTCTTCTTATTAATTTAGAGAGGTAAAATTATTGTAACACAAATTGAGATACATTAGCACTGCAGTTCTATTTTCAGCTCTTTTTTTCTGAGGCTTTAAAGTTCAGACTATTTTTTATTTTCCCCCCAAAAAAATGTATATAAGAAGAGAAATAATAACAATGCTCATACTATATTTTCTGAAAAGTCAAATGTATGGAAACTCAGAAAGCCAGATTTTTAAACCTATAAAGCCACTAGAGAACAATGAAAAACATGAGGGAAAAAAGGAGTGTTGAAAAAGAAGGAGTATTGGGAAAGAGACAAAGCAATCTGGATTGATGGGTCAAGGCCAACAGTATGAGGTTCAAAAAGGCAAAGTGCTGGATCCCGCATTTGAGTCACAACGACCCCACACAGTCTTATAGGACTAGGGAAGAGTGGCTGGAAAGCAGCCCAGCAGTAAAGGACTTGGGGGTCCCGGTCAACAGACAGCTGAACATGAGTCAGCAGTGTGCCCAGGTGGCCAAAGAAGGCCAATGGCATCCTGGCCTGGATCAGAAATAGTGTGACCACAGGGCCAGTGCAGTGATTGTCCCTCTGTACTCAGCACAGATGAGACCTCACCTCAAATCCTGTGATAAGTTTTGGGCCCCTCACTACAAGAAAGACATTGAGGTGCTGGAGTATGTCCAGAGAAGGGAAACAGAGATGGTGGAAGGTCTAGAGGGTAAGTCCTATGAGAAGCAGTTGAGGGAGCTGGAGTTGTTTAGCTTGGAGAAAAGAAAGCTCAGGGGAGACCTTTTCACTCTCTATAACTACCTGAAAGCTGCACCAGGGGGTGTTCATGTTGGACATCTAGTAGTAATTTTTTCACTGAAAGGGTGGTCAAATATTGGAATGGGCTACTCAGGGAGATGGTGGAATCACCATCCCTGGAGGTGTTCAAGAAACGACTGGACATGGCACTTTGTTCCATGGTCTAGTTGCCAAGGTGGTGATCCATCAAAGTTTGGACTCGAAGATCTTGAGGGTCTCTTCCAGTCTCTGTGAAAGGGAGACTTCATTCTATGTCTGCAGATGTAGCCATGAAGTCCTACCTATAGTGCAGCGGGAACTGAGAATATGGCTTGGCTATGACATGAGTGGTGTGAACAAAGTAAAAAACAAAAAACAAGTATATAAACTGCAGTTACAATACATACTGAATGAGTAGGAGAATAGCAGATATTCCAAGATTTATCTCACTTTGGCTCAAGAAGGATTTATATCTTACCCAAATCAAATTATCTATGTATACATGAGTCTATTCCCTTCCTGCAACCTTCACCTTGTACTTTTGTTAGCCTTCTATGACATCTTCATGCCCTTATTTTCTTCCTTCCCTGAACTGTTCTTCTTCTGCAATTGCTGAAGGTCTCTGGGGCTTCTTCTTTGTTCTCTCTGAGTATTGATGATGGTCTGTGGGGAAAAGGTCTTTCCTGTCTTCCTACTCTAGAGATGTGGCCAAATAAGCTAATTAGATGTTCATTACAAATTGCCCTTGCTTCTGGTTTGTTCATTTAGTCACGCTGACTTTTGAGGGGCTTTCTGTTTCCTTTTACAGACTATTTCTTAAGGTATATATCTTAAAAAAAAAAAGTCTTCCAGTTATTTTTCAGATTGTTTCTTTGAGGTTATGTGGTCAAAGCAGAGAAAGGAAACATTGGGACTGTTATTTGCAGTATGGTGCTGTCCAGTGGCAACCAACAAAGCTTCAGATTTGCTCTTTTCAGCACAGTTTCTTTGATGCTTTAGGAGATCTGCAGCCAAGGAAGGAAGTGCAGCAGGTAACTTTTTGTACCTGACTACACTTCTCTCCAGCAAACAAAACAGCAAGGGCTTCAGAAACTATTCCTTGGTGTCCTGGATAAACCCCTGATGCTATTAGCTCTTTCTATCTGTCTCTATTAGTCTTTTTTTTCCCAAAGCACACACAGAAAAGTTCCATCATGTTTCTGTTAGCCAGAGAGCTTTATGTTAGTGAAACGAGACAGGTGGTGTGAATGGGAAGTCAGATTTGAGGCTATAGTCTTTCACTTCTGACATTTTTCAAGGAAAAATAGTCCCTTTGGCTAAATTTTTATGCTTTATGTATGACATTTAGTCATTAAATTTGACTTGAGATCAGGTGTTATTTCTACCAGGAAAAAAAAAGGGAGAAATATTTCAGGGAAGCATACAGGAGAGAGGCTCTCTCTTCTAAGGACTGTTTTTGGTTGGTTGGCTGTTGGTTTTGTCAGTGTTAAAGACTGAAATCCACAGCATCAAAACAGACTACAGAGATTACTATAATTTTTAAAATAATCATTACAACATGCACTGTTGTAAGCTATTTTTTCTGTCTAACTCAAAATTTTCTAGATAACACATTCTATGAATGAAGATCAACAGAAGACTGAAAAGAGTATAAAAATAAAGCTGTAACATAGAGACATCTGTTATTGAAAAGAAATGTATTTTCTCATAGTAAGATAGTAAGCACAAATTTGATAAAAAGACCTGATAAATGTATTTTGATGAACTAGGGACTAAATAATCAAGGTATAAAGTAAAAGTGCGATCACTCAAAAGATTGCTAAGGAAGAACTAGACCAGATTTTGCAGCTTTCCCTGAATCATTAGGGCCAAAAAACCAAAATGCTGTGCTGTGCTTATTGTATTGATTTAAGCCTGGATGTCTTAAAATCAGGTCCTCTCACTTACCCTAAGAATAACTTAGAAAGCTGGCCAAATAATGTATGTTTTCCTCTTCCCAATGACTAAGTAAGCCTATAGATAGTTCTTAGGCTCAGAAGGTACGTAAATGAGATCTTGGTGTGTTGAACAGGATTTTAGTTTTACCTCAAAGGATAACACTGTTCAATGTTCACATACAAAAAAAAAAAAACAAAAACAAACCAAAAACAAAAACAAAAGCTTTGGCATTTCCCAAATATCTGGATGTCGTGAAATTCTACTTGTCAACTTGTACTTGTGAAAAACCAAGAGGTAGTCTCATCTTTCAGAACTGAGACAGCAAGAATTGATTCTTTTTACAGTAGCCCTGTGGTCAATATACTCTTTGAGACTGTGGAAGATTCACATTCAACTCCCGAATTCTCCAAAAGAAATTTGAATCTCTGTGAAAAAAACAAAACAAAACAAAACAAAACCCCAACACTTGACTATTTTAGTCATCAAAATAGACAGAAGGTGCACTGGGATGGGTGGATGAATGATGCTTGTGGCATGTTTCTCTTGCCTGGAGTAATGGTACACATCATCTTGCATGCACGGCTAATATATTCTCATCTGGAGCAAAATGACAAGATTCAGCCATTGGAGGTTTATGCTTGTTCCTGAGGTGTTTGTTTATTCTTACCTGCCTTTGGTGCACTCCAGGCTTGTGACTTATTTTGGGAATAAGGATGGGTAATTAGAGGTAAAAAAAGGGTAAACAAAAGTGATTTCTTCTGTTTCATCCATCTAACGTCTTTTTCTCTGTTAGGTTATCAAAACCCCAAAACTGTACTGATATATGCACACAAGTCCCACAATGTGTGCAGTAGAACACTGATATTTGTAATCATCCTTTGATGTTCTTGGGCATATAATGAAAACCACTATTTAGATGTTACAGTTTGTGTTATATATGCATTGAATGTTGTAGTTTTTATTCAAGGGCAAAAGGCTTTAAAGCTATACATAGTTTAAGAAAATGGCAAGTTTGTGTATAGACATCAAGTCTATTCAACCTCTGAGAATTGCTGTGATAAATTTAATACATAACTTTTAGTTTTATTTTTATTATACATATATGTATTGTTCAGGGAAACTTGGTAACTAAGTCCTTAGACCAGAGCCATGGGGGTAAGTATCAGACAAACAGTACCAATGCACAGATGGCTGTGTCACTTGGACTTCAGCTTTAAACCTAATAGGCCACCTGAGGCAAGATGACACACATCCTGTCATATCACATGGCTTGACTGCAAGAAGTATCACAAAGAAGCATGGATTTTTAGCATGATCCAATGATTATGCTAAGAATAGTCACTTCCATGGGCATAGCCAGTGCTTTTGAAATGAGGGATTAGATGTGGCTATTTACTAAGTCAGAGAGAAAGGATTGCCTTTTGTTTGGTGAGGTTTTTTATAAAGAAACTTTACAGTAATGAAATGCATATAGAGTGTATATAAATTGAATCCCTCACCAAGACTCAGGTGTCAGCCATTGTAAATTTAGATTTATGTTCCTTTTAACTGACTGTTAGGATAAGCAATTCATTTCACCAGATTCAGAAATCTTCTGGCAGCAGTACATATATCCCTTACATTTTAATTTTCTTTTTATCATACAATTAAGAATAAAACTGTGTTATGAGCAAAAGAAATAAATGCAGAATTTTTTTGATCTTTAGGAGAAATAATTTCAATTACTGAAGTATGAACAACATTATTTTTGTCAGTCTCTAAACAAATAATATGGATGTAGATTTCTGTTAAATGTTATTGGAAATATACATGAAAAAAATCCATTATTTTGTAGGCATGGACCTTTTGCCCTCAGTGTTTGATTTTGACTGTGACATTTGGAAAAAGAGCTAGTAGTCATTGAAAAATGTGTTTAATTTAAATGATCCCTAATGTGAAATTGATTTTTTTATAGAAAATTGAACCAAGATCCAAACAATATACTCTAAACATAACTCTTATAAGATATAACTTTTTTGTTGGCATTTTTTAGCAGAAGTTTGGTGGGTGTTTTGTTTGTTTGTTTGTTTGTTTTGGTTTTGTTTTTTTTTTTGTTTGGTTTTGCTGGCTGGTTTGTTTTTTTTTTACTAAAATAGTGCTCATGATGTCTGCTCCATTATATTTTATATTGATAAATTAGGAGTGTTATTTTCTTGCACCAAAGCTATGTAAGTGATCACTTCATCTATCCATACTCCAGAATCTCTGATAACATTTCAATAATTAACTGCTCCTGGAATAGCTTTCTGCTTTTAATGCTGCAGTGGGGCCCTTCCCTGCTGCAGATGCTGCTTCTCTTTGAAAAATACTTGGATATCTGTGAAGATCTAGAGCTGCAATTCTCATATATACTTCCAGTCAAGCTCTGAATATATTTATGTAGCCTAGACTGAAATGGGAATGTGCTTTTCTGTGGTAGGTTGACTCTGTCTGGGCACCAGGTGCCCCTCCACAGGTGGAAAGGGGAGAGAGAATTTAACAAAAGGCTTGTGGGTCAAGATAAGGACAGGGAGAAATCACTCACTAATAAATGCCACAGGCAAAAGACACCTGATTTGGGGAAATTAGTTTAATTTATTACTAATCAAAGCAGAGTAGGATAACGAGAAATAAAACCAAGTCTTCGGTCATCTTACCCCTCCCTTCTTCTGGTGCTCAGCTTTGCTTCTGATTTTCTCTACCTCCCTTCTACAGAATTACAGAATATGCCAAGTTGGAAGGGATCCACAAGCCCTGAACAAGATCACCCCCAAGAGTCACGCTATGTGCCTAAGAGTATAATCCAAACACTTCTTGAACTCTGTCAGGCTTGCTGCTGTGACCACTGCCCTGGGGAGCCTGTTCCAATGCCCAGATACCCTCTGGGTTGCCCCATCCCAGATACAGAATCCAACACTTTCTCCTATTGAACTTGATATGTTTGGTGGTTGCCCAGGCCTCTAATTTGTCCAGGTCTCTCTGCAGGACCTCCCTGCCTTCTAGGGAGTTAACAGCTCCTTCCAGTTTTTTATTGTCGGCAAACTTGCTGACAGTACAAAACTGGGACGAGCTGTTGATTTCCTCAAAGGCAGAGAGGCCCTGCAGAGACCCCTAGACAAAATAGACAGGGAGTGTAGCCTGCAGTTAGTTTAGCACGTCTTTGCTGCTACTTCCTCCTCAGGGGTAGGACTCCTCACACTCTTCCCCTGTTCCATGGAGTCCCTCGCACAGGAGAGTTCTCTGTGAACTTCTCCAGTATGAGTCCTACACATGGGTTGTAGTTCTTCATGAACTGCTCCAATGTGAGTCCCTTACGTAGGGTGAAGTACTTCAGGAACAGCCTGCTCTGGTGTGGGTCCCCTGCAAGGTTATAAGTCCTGTCAGCAAATCTGGGCTCCTCTCTCCACAAGCCCAAGGGCCCTGTAAGGACGCTGCTCCATCATGGGTTTCCCAGCCATGAGGTCCCAGCCTCCTTTGGGCATCCACCTGATCTATCTGGCATATGGTTCCATTTGGCACCCATGGGCTGCAGATGAATATCTGCCCCCCCACCATGAGCTGCAGGGGAATCTCTGCTCTGGCACATGGAGCACCTCATCCCTCTTCTTCACTGACTTTGGTGTCTGCACGGCTGATGCTTTTACATTTTCTGACTCCTTTCTCGGTCTGCAATTTGTTTTTGTGCAGGGTTATGTGGAGGTGTTTTTCTATTCTTACCTTTGTTAAGCCCTGAGGTGCTCCCACTGTTGCTGATGGACCCTGCCTTGGTCAGCAGTGGGTCTGACTCGGAGCCGGCTGGCTTTGACTCTGACAGACACAGGGGAAGCTTCTGGCAGCTTTTCACAGAAGCCACCTCTATAGACCCCCACTACCAAAACCTGGCCATGCAAACCCAAGACACCATTCTAACTTAAAAAATTCTAATATAATCCCTGCATATTTGGAAAAGCAGTTCTGATGCTTCTAATACTGGATAGTCACAACCTGGGAGATTTGCCAATTTTTTCAGTGACAGCCTTGGAAGCTTCAGAAGGTGTTATAAAAAGGTAGTAATGATTTAATAAGACATTAATAGATCAATAAGAATCCTAGTATATCCAAACTGTCTTTTGCTTTAGCTAAGGAACAGCTTGAGCCAATATGTGAACACGTCTAGGCTCTGTCTAAAACCTATCAAGATACTGATTTTCCTTTGATATAAACTGTAGGATAATATTCTGAAAACCTTTGCTAAATATTCAGTTGGAAGAGATGATAACCAAATATGAAATATAAATCGGTCTTTGATTTGATACCCAGAAACCTAAGTTTAAATCCTTATGTATACAAATTGTCTCAGTGTTATGAAGATTCCCTCTACACAACTATGATTTTCACTAAGACTTCTGTCATACTCACCAGGGGAGTGACATCCATCTAATATTACCTTTTTGACATTTGGACATTAGAAACATTAGAGTCATATACATCAAGGGAGTATTTCTGGAATAACAGTTAAAAATGTTGTAGAAAAAAACCCTGTAGTGCAAACTGTCGTTCTTTCATCTACAGCATATTCCTGCATCTGCTTTGATGGAAAAAGGTACATTAATCCTGTCACCACTCTGGTAGGATTCCCAGAGATGCAGAAATAGCACATATAAATAAATCTATGCTAAAGGTAAGTATGAGAAGTTTGCTTGTTTATAATATAGGAAAGTCTTTATATTACAGAGCATCCTTGGAAAATAAAATGGTCAATGTTGACCCCACTGAAGACACTGAAACAGTGTCTTTTGACAGGTGGTTCAGAACCTGTTCAGTGAATCTTACATTTGCTGGTGCAAAAGGCAGCTTTGTGTTAAGGGAATAACAGATTCTGGGCCAGGATCATATACATTGCATTGATGAAACTGCATGCCATGTTCCTACACACTATTGAGTAATATCATACAGTACTGATTTCAATGATCTAAAAAAAAATTATTAAAACCTGATGTGAAAAGTGTTTGTTTTCACTATGTCCCATGTAAGTAGAAAAAAGTCATATGATTTTTTTTTTCTCCAAATCCAAGAAAGGGTAGCAATGGCTATATGTTATTAAACAAGTTTTTATGACCACAAAACAGCATTAGAGACTCAGACAAAGAAAGCAGATGGATATGCCAAAATGACAAGAGCTGATTTTTTCTGCTGCCTTAGACACACTTACTGATTGTGCCTAGATTTGCCACCTGTTTAACTAGGAAAAAAACATATTTCTGTCAATAAACTCTGATTCCTTTCCTGATAAAAATATCTTCAGTGTCCAAGTAGTTTGAACACTGAAATGACAAAAGAGGGGAAAAAATTAAAAAAGCCCTAACCCAACAAAAAAGGAACTTGCTTGTTTGTAGCCAGCACATTATAGATTAATATTATAGATTTTTAAGCATATAAAATATAGTAAGTCCAACTTGAAAAGCAAAATCTAGACAAGATTGCTGAATATTTGTTTGACATCAGTAAAACTGGCAGGTCACATTCAGTGTTACAAGCAATATCCTCTGTTCAGTATTGTTTCAGGCATATTTTGGCACATTCTCCTCTGCAAATACTATTTTTAAAGATATAATAATTCTCACAAAGACCAGTAACCATTATCCCAGTAAATAGGAATCAAACATATATGAAAATAATTAAAATACTCTTTAATTTCACTGCTTTATTTCCTAAAAGAATCTGGTTCACTTGAAGCTCTTCCAGTGTTATAACATGACCAATCCATGATGAAGCCATTTAGAACTATGAGTATGTTAAATGGGATGTAGGTCCAGCAGTTCCTGCCCTTTGCTTTACATATGTGAGGAGAGAAATCAGGAAGCCTAGAGACATTCTGAGCGTGGCAGACCAGCTCTCTGGCCCTGAAAGGGCTAACCTAGAGTGAGGGAACTGCAGAGTAGCTAGTTCAGGGTTTAGGGATCTGGGAGCATTGCTGAGAGGGCAGTGATTCTCATTCACATGGGATGGGGTCCCAAGATAACCCAGCAAGAAGGGCAGAGCAGGTCTGACTGTGTCAGTATCAGGCACAGCACAGATCTCCATGCAGACCCAAGCTCAGGTCAGAGAGGAGAAGTCAGGCAGGAAGAAAAGACCAGGACCTGATCAGCTCCCAGGATAGGTAGGGAGGCCCCAGAAGAGCTGCTGACAGCTCCTTCTCACAGTGTAGCTATTTTCACAGTGATCCAGGGTCACAGCTGCACAGTAACAGAGCTGACTTTGCACACACCAGCTGCCAGCCCCCAGAGAGGAGGTGAGGCTGCAGAACCTGCTGGTGCCATCAGCACCTGCACACAACCTGGCACATCTGGACTTGTGGACCTGTTTGGAAACAGGTTAGGAGACAAAACGGGAGTTTATAGCAACAGGACAGCTGGCAATGAAAAAAGTTGAATTTGAGCCAACAAAGTGTTCTTGCCACAAACCTAGCCAATGTATTTGCATACTGGCCTGCATGAGACAAAGTATTGCCTAATACATTGTCCTAATACTTAATACTAATACAACATATGGCCAAGGGAAGTGATCCTTCCCATCTACTCATCACTGGTGAGGCCACACCTGGAGTATTATGTGCAGTTATGGGCTTTTCTACAAGAGAAACATGGACCTACTGGAGGGTCCAATGAAGGGTCACAAAGATGATGAGGTGTTGGAATAGATATCCTGTGAGAAAAGGCTGAGACATGTGGGACTGTTTAGCCTTGAGAAGAGAATTTTCAGGAGGGAAATTATTATTAAATGATGTGTACATAAATTACGTACATAAATAGTATATCATATATTGTGTGTATATATAAAATACTAAGCATATAAATACATGAAAGGAAGATGCAAAGAGGGCAGAGCAAGCCTCTTTTCAGTGGTGCACAGTGACAGGATGAGAAGAAATGGACACAAACTGAAACATATGAGCTTCCCTCTAAACACCAGGAAACCTTTTATCCCTGTGAGGTTGATAGAGCAGTGTCACAGGTTATCCAGACACGCTGTGGAGATATTTAAAAGCCATCTGGTCATGGTCCTGGGCTCTAGATGGCCCTGCTTGAGCAGGGTGGGTGGTCAAGTGACCTCCAGAGGTCTTTTCCAACTTCAACTACTCTGATTCTGTGTTTCCTCCAGGATGAGGAGATTCAACTGGATTGCCTGCAGCAGCACTGCCTAGTTTACTTAAGCCCCCTGTACCCTCAGCTCACCTTTTTCCCCTGGGTGGGCTGGAGTACCATGTTTACAGTCTGCCTGAGAACTGCTCTCTTCCTTTCTCCAAAGCACAGGACAGTTTGACTGACCATCTTAATGGCACAGTACGGAAGGAGAGAAGTTGGGAGTGTTGAAAAGTGTTAGTTTCAAAGTTTTGGGATTGCATCATACAGTAAATGCAGGCCCCTATTCATCAGGCTTTGCTTACTAGGCTACAATGATTAGTTACTTCAATAAATAAAAAAGAAGAGAAGACAGGAAAGTAGGAGGGTTCCTTGTTTCCAATCAAGCTGTGATTTAAACTGGAGTGACATATCTCACTACGATTTGAAGGGATTTGGGAATGGTCCTGAATACCCCAGGAGATTAAGCACCTACTTTGGGGATCCTCATTGGACTGACCTGTATTCAGAACGAGGCACTTGTGCAGATGGCCCTTACGGAACTAAAACATTAACCACAGCTCATATGAAACTGAGGTTTCTCCATAATCAAACAATTCCAATTTCATGACAAATTCATAGTACCCACCTATGTCTAATTTATTTAGATTCTTAAGTCTTCTTATTTTTGAATTTGAATAAATCATCACACTTCCATCTTTTTTTTTTTTTTCCTTTCAATCATTTTTCAGCCTTTATCTCCAGTCTGCTGCTTTGCAGTTAACAGCATCAGTTTGTGACTAAGTGTCTGACTGAGTGAAAATCTGGAATGTTGCTCAGATTATTAAGGACGTACCATATTGGAGTGGTACTATATTTAGGATTAATATGGGTGGTTGGTGAAAGTAGATGATTAGGTGTCATCTGTTGCCAATGGTCATTTGCATTATTATTATGCTGTTCTCTGTGACAATGTAATGAAAGTCATCAAGAACGTGTTAAAGAGACAATTTAGAATTCTAAACATCAGTTTTGAGTACAGATATTTCCTGAAATAGGTCTAGATCACATTTCTCATTAACTTGCCTTGTGTCTTTCTGACATAGGTTTATGTATGTCTGCTTCTAATTTAAATTGTTGGCTCCCTAGAAGCCAGATGAGATGCATTCCATCTAAAATCCCACCTGCTAGAAGTTTCTTCTCTTTCCCCAGTGTAAGGCAGTGACTTGTTCATTTACTGGCTCTTCAAAAAAAAAAAAAATATGAGTACATGCATTTCAAGGACTGCTATAGACTGATTTTGTTTCCATATAGAAGATACTTTAGGGAATGGACCCATATAAAGAGAGGAGCTGCAAGTGACTTGTAGCACAGGAGGATGCAAAAAAGGAAATGCAGCTGCTTAAGCGAGAGTTACCACAGCTAAAGAACTTCACTGATAGCTATTTACTGTACCTTTTTCCAGCACTGAAAGAATTTCTTCCATAGTCACCTATATCTTATTTTCTCCAGAAAGATCAAAAGGGCAGTGGGAACAAGATCAATTACACTGAAATTTTCCACAAATTAACTCTAGAAATGGAACTAAAGAACAATAACCTTAATACAACATTGAACTCTGAAGAATTCATAGGACAGATATAGCTCTAAATGGTTAGAACTCAATACCATGAGACCTTCCCATAGCACCAAGCATATATATAATTATTTAAGCATTTATATCATGAAGTAGAAACAGATCTTGTTTATTTCTGTCTCCAAAAAGGCTTTAAAAACTTACTAGTCCCTTAAGTCAACATGAATTATGGGTTTACTTACATTTACTTTTGAATGTGGCAGTTGAAAGTAAATCTAGTACTTAGAGGTCTATCAGTTTTATTAGTTTAATAATTAACTATCCTATAACATATGGGTATATACATATTTAGTGGAAATAAACAAACATAAATCTGATGGGATAACTGCTCATATATTTTGGGAGGCCAAGAAGCCTATCAAACAGCAGTAAACCAATGACCAAAAAGTAACATCCATAGGAGGGCATATTATGTCTATCATATTAAAAACCAATGAACAAATATACTCTACTGTTTGGAAGTCTATAAAGCTGGTAATATGAAAAAACATATAGAACAGTTCAAATCAGATAAGTCAACAACTGTAATGTGAAGGAAATTTAAATAAATAAATTCTTGCACAGCCAAAACACACTTTGGCAAAACAGACCCTAGGTTGTGTCAACTTCTTTATTTCAGCCCCTTCCTACATAAAGACATAAGCTCAGATGCACAATGCACAATCAATAAGAATAACAGCTTGACTAAAATGAGAGAAAAGAAGTGATGAGCTGCAGTGGGATTAGGGGAAAAAAACCCCAGACCTACAGAACGATTCCTTTCTACATACAGTAACTAGGCCAAACAAAGGAATTCTTCTCTAGCACTTGCACATGTGAAGAATGACTTTCAAAGATTTTCCATCCCCATTTCAATCACTCCCTATTGTCTCTTCTAACCTTATTTTTTTTTCCATGATGAAGGAGAAAAAGCACAAGTACCTTGAGATTTACAAGTGCTTTCTGTCTAACCTCTTACTCCCACATGAAGACTAAGCTAACCAGCTCTGATGTTTTCTATGTTTACTGTGAACTGTGCAGTGAGTTTATGAATCAAGACCCCACTGCAGAGGATTATGCCTAGAGCATAACCTTTCTTATGTTCAGATACAGAAGTAACTCACACTGGGGTTGAAATTTAATGACACTGTGTTCCCTGCCGTGCTCTGTACAGAAAAGGCTTTGGTACACTATAAACAGTAATAGATTTAACATGCTAATAATTTAATCAAAGTATTTGATAACATAGCAAAGAAAAATGAAGAAACACACTTTTCACTTTTTTTGGTGAGAGATCTGAAATTAGTTAACTGATTTATTACTTTAAAATAGTTCATTTTATATTACAGTATTATCTAAATACCCTAATGACAATCAGAATGATACTGTGAAAACACATTGTACTTGGTGCATTGTTCTTTGAGGCCTCAGCCGCAGCCTCCATGAGCTTATAGTCGAAGCTGACAATTACAAACAAGGAGTAAAAGAAGGCACATCCAAAAACTAATGTCAGGACAGTGGTCCCTTGATATTAGAATGTAGTGAATCAGTAATGGGTTTTTTCCTTCTCCTCTTTCTATGTTTTTCAGAGGTTATGCATTTTAATCAATAATAAAATGTTTGTTGTAGAACTATGGGTCATTGATAATGTCTTTTATGCAAACGAATTTGCCTGAGCTTTCCTGTGCCCTTTAAAGTGAACAGGAAACATCCTGAAATTTTCAGTCCAAAAGATATTTTAAAATCTGAAATTTGTAATTTTTTCAAATAATTTAAAACTTAATGTTCTTATTTTTATGAATCTAACTTTTTAAGAAATAATGAGTCATTGCTACATTTCTTGAAGACACAGAAATATGTTGTGCCATAGCTAATTGATCTTTCATATTTCACAGCGATTTTTTTTCCCTCTCATAGCCATTCCTCAAGTGTCTCTTGAACTCCTTATAATGAAGTTGAAAAGACACTAGCTTTATAAACAGAGATTTGTCAAATTAAGTCATATGAATTAATAGAGTTTGGTGTCTCTGAGTGAGTAATAAAAACTTGAATGATTTTTGCGTTAGCATGTGGGAGTGCACACCGAAAATTAATCTTTGCTGGCCATAGTGCTTTAACAATGCAGTGGGAAGAGAATTTACCTTGTAATCAGAATCACTGCCTTTAAAAAGCAGTTTGAAAAATAGCCATTTTAGCCATATATTGAGCACAAACTAAAAAAAATTACAGGTACAATGATAAATCCAGAACCAAATTACAGCAATTGTTCAAGCATACAATCATTTGAGACCAAGCCCACTGGTTGAGTGTAGTTTGTCATTGATGGGAGGGCAAAGCAATGTTATCTCTATTACACTCTAACGTTGCTAATTGTATAAGACACAAAGAGAGAGTTCATGCTCTGAAAGCAGAATCTTCTGTGAAGAAAAAATGCTGTTATGATTCCATATCAAGGCTGGTAAAGGAAGTCACAAGGCCTCTTGGCACAAGAGCAGAGGGCATTCACAGTAGCCAAAGATTAAACATATCTCAGGTTCATTTTCTATTATCAGAGAAGGGGGACATCTTCCTCCCAGAGGCTGATGCAGAGCATCTACTGGAGGGAGGGAGGGAGGGAGGGAGGGAGGGAGGGAGGGAGGGAGGGAAGATACTTCCACAGCACCTCTGCTCTTTCCCTAGAAGATCTGCCGTTAGCTGATCACATCTTGTTACTGTGGTTCTCTCTCTGCCCTGGGCAGGAAAGCAGAGACAAAGCACATGATTACTGTGAGCAACCCTGTAGCTCCTAAACTACAGATAGTGACTGAAGTATAAAGCTATGCATGTACATAACAATATCTGTTCGTGAATGGCAGCAGATCACATTACAAAATGCCAGATAAGACTGTTTCAACCTTCTCTGTATCCTCTGAACATCTAGCTTCACCTCATATTGTAACATTTCAGTAAATAACATCCTCCAGCTCTTAGACTAATATACTTTTTTCTTTTAAATAGTAATTTTAATTAATTCATCCTTTCTGACATTTGCATTTGTCTTTAAATGCCACTAGATAACAGGGTTTTAATCATTCCAAATAGCTTTTTAATTATAGACCTAATTACTTTTGCAGAAGGTTAAGCTGCACAAACAGGAATAAAACTGTTTGCTTGTGCTCTGTGTTAAGAATGATGTAGTGTTTTCTTATTAGGTATTCTGTAAACTTACTCGGTCAGTTTTATGTGACATTTGGAAAAAAGAAAAAAGACCTCAAACTATGTATCAGAAGGCTGGAATTAGATTCTAGGACAGCTCAACACCCAGCTGTGTGGAACAGTCATTGATTTCTTAATTAATTATGAAATCAAAGTTAGGAGTTCTTTTACACTGCCTTTTTCATTCCAGAAGGACCAGAAAGTGGTCATTCTGAGCTGACATATTTGAAAGTGTAAAAGTACAGAGCTACATATAATACTACAGAATCACAGAATTTTTAGGGTTTGAAGAGACTCTGGATATCATCCAGTCCAACACCCCTGCCAAGGCAGGGTCACCTAGAGCAGGTTATGCAGGAATCTGTGCAGGTGGGTTTTGAATATATCTGGAGAGGTAGACTCCATCACCTCCCTGGGCATTCCATTTTAAGCTCAACATAAAATTCTTCCTCATATTGAGGTGAAATTTCTTGTGCTGGATAAAAGTTCCTTCTTTGAAAACACTTCTTAGCATTTTTTTTTTCTCAGAAAATTTCCTACCACTGATGATACTCTGATGGGTAAGTGGAAAATAATTTCTTAGTTTTTATGATTCTATATCTTTACTTGAGGGTAGTCAGTTCATGTAAGCAAAACAAAGAGTTAATTTACAGATCACTATTGTCATACATTCTTCTTGAAGTGTTCATCTTTTGTGGGTAAAGGTCTTTTTAAGACCTGTGTGTGTAGGAGCTCTTTCATTCCTGTTGAAAAACATGCCAGGTGCATTTATTTTTTATGGTGTTACTATTATACTAGAACAGATGTCTAATTGCATAGCTTAATTTGTACATCAGCTGCTATATAGGGTATTTTTAAAAAATCACAGAGCTATATTTAGCTCAGAAACTAAAAAATACATATTGTGCTGCACCTCTAGTTCAAATGGGCTAATTAGTACGGAAAAGCCCAAATTTATCTACACCTATGGACTTGACTCCATTTCATAGTCTATATCTCACTATGATTAAATAATCTCAAGATGACAACATATTGTCATTCAGAGTTTATTCCACCCTTTTGTCTACTAATGATTTAATCATATTAATATGTATATTTTAGTTATACTTTTCCACTTTACTTGGTTTTATTCTATTCAAGGGAACCTTACTGTTAAGTTGTGCTGTAACCATATTGCTTTAGAAAAAGGAAACTTTTCTTTCAAAGGAGCTAAAAAAAAAAGCCTAAGCACCAAATTTAGGGCAAGAAAATAGATTCAGAACCTCTTACCAAGCAATTATAGAATCATAGAATCCTTTTGGTTGGAAAAGATCTCTAAGATCATCAGGTCCAATCATTAAACCAGCACTGCCATCTCCACCCCTAAACCATAAATCATGAAATGATTTGAATCAGAAAGAACCTTAAAGATCATCTCATTCCAACTCCCCTGCCATGGCCAGGGACACTTTTCACTACATCAGGTGTTGGAAGCATAAAATAGTGAAGAAAATGCAAAGTTCAATAGGCCATGGGGCCCAGACGTGCAAGTGAGAAAACTGGATGGAGGTCTTGTGGTTTGTGTTGCCGTGGCACTGGAGGGGGAAGGGAATGTGAAGTAAGGCATAAGGCACATGGTCTCGTTCTTTTATCTGATAGCCAGAAATGTTGTGTTCAAACCACATACAACTCCTACCAATCACTACAAATGCACCCCTTCACTTCTCCAGACTGCCAGGGTTCCTGAAAGGTAGCACATCCATCTGATCTATCAGCCCCTCACCAAATTTTTGTAGCATCTGCAAATTGGCTGAGGATGAACTCTGAACTCTCATTCAACCTATTAATGAAAATTCTAAACAGTTTTAGACCCACCTTTGAACCTAGAGCACATCATTATGGACTAGTTTCCATCTAGACTCTGATTTGTTGATCACAACCTACTAAGCCCCTCCCATCAGAAAAGATGATCAGGTTCAAGTCTGCAGGCAACACCAAGCTGAGTAGTGCAGCTGATTTGCTTGAGAAAAGGGATGCCACCCAGAGGGACCATGATAGGCCTGAGAAGTAGGCCCATGTGAACTTCAAGACATCCAAGAAGGACAAATAGAACAAGGTCTTGCACTGGGGCATTCCCCTGTATCAGAGAACTTGTGGATTCCTCATCACTGGATGTGTCTCTGCCCATGATATTGGGATTGGAATGAGATAGTTTTAGAGGCCTCTTCTAATCTGTGATTCTATGATTCTGTGCAGGTTTGTTTTCTGTGGAATTCTTCCAGGCAGATCCTTGAACAGACTACTCTCCTGAAATCCATAGTCATTATCATGCTTTTTACTCCCTTCTGAACTCCACCATCTCATTAACCCTGGTAACCAAGGGTGACATCAACTTTCACATTCCTGACCAGTTCTTCCCTGCTTGTAGGTATGAAGGCATATCTGAATTTTCAGCATGTCAAATGATTTTTTAGTTTGAAAATTCTTGGATTCTCACAATTATAAGTTACCTCTTCTAAGTTTCCATTCTTGCAGTTGATCAATGTCACCTTATTAAGACAGAATCATGGATGTGGAAGTATCTTGGTAACATCTTCCTACAATATATACAGGAGACTCTCAGGCATTTTTAGAATACTTGTATTATCTTTTTTTAATTTCCCCTCTGGAGTCAGCTTCTGTGAAAGCCAAGAATCTATATCTGTAAGATGCATGAGGTCAAAGAAGCAAATTCTCCTAAAGTGGCTGATGGACTAGACTCATTTGTGTCAATCAAATATACTGCTTTTTAAATTTCAAATGTTAGCCTTTTTGACAAGAGTCTGAACTCATAAAGAGAGTCACTTGCTTGAGTGTAGAAATATGAACATAATTGCCTATGATTAGATACTGAATTTCTGAGCTAGCTTTAGTGCACTAAAGCAAATTTAAAGTAGCTTTATAGTGCAAGAAGACAGTGCCTTGAGTCATAATGGAATTGCAGCTGCAAAAGTGCAACCCTAAAATGTCCAAAACTTTGACACAGACTTTGGATTTTCTGTATTTTCTCATCCTAAGTGAACCTATAACAGCACTTCCCAAAACCTTCATTCTTACATGACAGTTCCTAACGCCTCTATAGATTGTTGCATTTCTCTCTGTGCTCTAACTTATAAAAAGATGGGCAGGCCAGATGTAATAAAAAGTCTTGGGGTTTTTTGTCGATTCTCTGCACTAAAAGCATGCCATTACCTCTTTGGTACCTCTCTGGCCTTGCCCTTACTGCTTCTCCTCAAGGTTAATTTGGTAACCAATAACTGAAGTCTCATTAATGCAAGATCAGGTTTTCCTTTGCTGTCCAATGATTATAGTTTTCTTTTGTGTACTTAAAACATTTTACTCAGGCTGCTCAGCAAAAGATAAAGCAAAATGTCTCAGAGCTATTCTGATGACTCAGAATTAAACAATAAGAGGTGGCTATAAGATTATCACATTACTTCATACTTAGTTCTTATCCTCCCATTTTGTTGCCAAAGAAAGACAGATTAAGTTTAATTATTCAAAGGACCTTGAGCATCAAAATTTTTTATAGCAGCGCGAGGTAGATACCAAGCCAAATATTCATATTGTGTTGGATAGAAAGAATGAGTAAAAAAACAATCATGAGCATGGAATTGTGAGTGGTATGGTTTTATTATCTAAGATTTCTTGGATAGTTCCAGTTCAATAATTTTTCTTCTTGATTAAATTATTACACATAGACATGGAGTGCCATCTGAGTTGCACTAGATGTACTTGTGCCCCATCTCCAGCTGTCACTCCAGAGAGTAATGAGTTGAATGTGCCAATGGCATCCTGGCCTGCATCAGGAACAGTGTGGCCGGCAGGAGCAGGGCAGTGATCCTTCCCCTGTACTCAGCACTGGTGAGGCCACACCTTGAGTATTGTGTTCAGCTCTGGGCCCCTCAGTTCAGGAAGGACATTGAGGTGCTGGGGCAGGTCCAGAGAAGAGCAACCAGGCTTGAGCACAAGTCCTATGAGGAGAGGCTGAGGGAGCTGGGGTTGTTTAGGCTGGAGAAGAGAAGGCTTAGAGGTGACCTCAACACTCTCTTCAACTACCTGAAGGGAGGTTATAGCCAGGTGGGGATTGGTCTCTTCTCCCAGGCAACCAACATTAGGACAAGGGGACATGGGCTCAAGCTCTGCCAGGGGAGGTTTAGGTTAGATGTTAGGAAGAAATTCTTTACAGAGAGGGTAATCAGGCACTGGAACAGCCTGCCCAGAGAGGTGGTGGATTCACCATCCCTGGAGGTTTTTAAACAGAGATTGGACGTGGCCCTTAGTGCCATGATATAGTAATTGGAGATGGATAAGGGGTTGGACTCGATGATCTTAGAGGTCTTTTCCAACCCAATCTATTCTATGATTCTATGATTCTATTTCTGCCGGACTGAAACAGACTTATACCCTAAAGCATATCAAGTAGCACTGGATGCCTAAGTGCACACCAATGAACAAGTCTTTGGTTAGTAAAGCTACAGAGACCTTAAGAGTTATTCATCTGGCCACATAGGGGTGTCTCCTTTGAGCTGAGCAGTTCATTAGCGGCCACAGACTCCCCTGGCCATATTAGCTAGGTCATGTCTGAAAACCAATACCTTATTCAGAGGCCAGGTTGGGTTCTCCTGAACATCTGAAATCATACTAGAGATCCAAGTGAAGACAACTGTACTGACCTCTTTTTCTCTCATTTACAGACATGGTATGGGATTCAGCTGCCTAAAACCAGGGCAACTTTTGTCATTTTTTTTGATGCTGGGGCAGTATAAACAAATTTGGTTTAGTTTAGCTAGTTTTTTTTATTTATACAGATAAACGCAATGAATATTACTGATTTCACTCTGAAATTCCATTTTTTATACTGTATTTACTTTTCATATTGTATGAAAAGTAAAGAAATTTCAGCTCCACTTTAATATTCCTAAATAAACTAAAAATTCTTCATTGTTCTTGACCTCGCATCATTTCATGAACAAAAGAAAAAGTCAGGACTATTTTAGATGTAGGTAACAAATTCCTGGCTACACTGAAAGGTATTATGTAGGTACTATGTAAGACATGAGCTTTGTAATGTCCTTATTTTGCAGTCAGGTTTAAATTTATCTGCAATAGTACTGTCCAAAGATATCTTCACTGGTGGCAGCTATAAATCAATAGCAGCAAAAGCTATCATTTCTTCCTCTGAATAATTCTGTAGTTAAGCATTCCTTGCTTATTATGTTTTAAGAAAATGTGATCATAGCCATTAATTAGTTCATACTATAAAGAAAATGGATTAGGTTGCATACTCAACTTGTGCTCCTTTGGATTTCAGTTAGGAAAAACAAAACAAGTAAAGGAAAGTGAAATGTGAGCCTATCTCACTCTGGATTTTAGAGAAATGGAATTCATGAATGTGAGAACATGGTTATTTTACAGAAATTACAAGTAGCTTTTAGTCATTGCAACATGGCTACTTCCATTTCTGTTGGTGCTCCCTTATCTCTCTTTCTGCACCTCTCCTAAAAAATCACAGATGGTATAGGTGTTGATGTCATCATTCCTAATACACTGAGATCATAATTGTAAAAATATAATTGATTTACATAATCTTAAAAATATAATTGACTTACATATTGCTGATGCAGTAAGTCCCATGGAAGACAAAGTTTATATTTATTTTAAAAAGTCATCAACAGTTCTCCTGTGAAGAAATATTCAAATGCTTTCTTCATATCTTTTATGAGAATAAATAACCTTTTGGGCATTATTCTTTCTTAGGGCTACGTTCCCTTCCAATTAATGTCACTCAAAATCTGAAGACCTCAAAATCTTTCTTTAATAATTTTTTTTTTAAATATCAATAAAACAAATTGGAATATAGTAACATAATTATATTCAGTAGAAATATGTACTTCTCTTGTTAAGCAGTTCTCAGAAACAGGGTTTTTTTTATTTTGTCTTTTTAGTTTCCACACCCTCAAAAAATCTCAATGATCTTATACTTAGTTGCCTTTTAAATACTGAGCACTCTCTGTGTAGAATGCTAATATAATTAATGCATGTCCCCTCACTTACTATGTAAGAGTTACTCTGTAAACAGAAGTGCATTTAAATTCACATAAAGTATTAATATTTTAGTATGCTTCAGTTGGAGGTATTGCTAACAGTTACAGACTTTTACTTTAAATTTTGTTATCTGTATCTCTGTGCAAGGAATGAACATAAGTATTAAAATGGAACTCAGAAAGTAATTAGAATATTAGTCTCTTTTAACAGGACACAATAATGAATAATGGTGACTCAGAATATCTGCAACTGTGTATAAAGGGAATGGGGGCCAAACATGTAAAACTTCCAAAGTAGTACCCCACTGAAATATTTCTAAATGCATCTTCGAAGATGATTCAGTTTTGCAGTTAGACTAAAGGGTAAAGCCAGAAGATCTGCTGAAAGTAAAGCCACCCCCTATTTGGTGACTGTGTGTTTGAACAACTTCTGGGTCACCAATCATGAGTTTTGAAAGGGAAATGCTGGATAAAATGTCAGAAGTGAAGGCAAGTTCTGGTAGAAAAATGTTTATCTGAAACAAATGCCAAAGGTTGCCATGTAATTTAATAGGGTGGATAAAGAACTTCTTTAGTTGACTTATCAAAGATAAGTCATATTTTCTGTGTACCACTCACAATGCATTTAAATTGGACTGAATATACAGGAAAAATTACATATTTGAGTGCAGGAACTAAGTGAAATATACTTAATTGACAGAGCAAACACAGAGAAGGGGTCTAGTTTGGGGGACAGACTGAGCATGTCTAATTCTGTTAAAAGTTATGCACAGTTTAAAGGGGGGGCAGACTATAAAAACATAGAATCATATCACATCATGGTATTAAAAGGATGTTTCAAAGTGAGTTTTACTTTTACAACTGCCATTCATTCCTGTATCTTGCAACATCTAAATCTGAAATGACGCAATTGTTAGCACTGTACAAAGCTGATCTTAGATGTGCAAAAATCAGGCCATTTTACATGACAGCAGGATGCTGGAAGAATCACAGTTCTGCTGTCTGTTTTGCCTGTATCAGAAGATTTCACTGTTTAATTCACAGAATGGATACCACCAAAGAAGTGAGCCCCTGTTTTCTGTCCCAGAGAGCAGGTTGAGTGACGCTGTGAATGTTCTCTTTAGAAATGAGGGGCAAAAATGAACACTTCTAGTGACAGCTGACCTCTCTGATCCCTTTTTGATGCTCTGCAGCACCAAGGGCAGGAAGCCTTAGTGTTGGTTTCTAGCTCAGCAACAACAGTGGACCATCCTTTTCCAAATGCTTCCCATCTCACCCATACTTTGAGAGAAGCAACTTAGGAGGCATTGGATAGTGTTAATGACATGGGATTTGTTTTACAAGAAAAGGCAAAAGGAAAGAAGTCCTGATGGACTTTTTGAGATAAAGGGAGTGTAGGCTACAGTCAGAGATGTATGGGGAAATTGCTCTGTGGGGCACAGCCTTGAAAGGGGCTATGGAAAGTAGTTCTGTACTCCAGGTAAGTTTAGGAAGCAGAGAATCAGGCAAAGAAAGAGCTGCAGTCAAATATCTGATGTATTTTGCACATGACGACCGAGTTTAACATCTACTACGTGCAATATTTGAAATCACTATATTGCTTGAAGTTTCAAAAAATTCGTCCCATAGATTTCTTGGAATCAATTTGTTCCTTTACAGTATGGAGTATCATTATGAAAGCCCTCCACTTACACAATTGATTCTGGCATAGAAAAGAGAAAACATGTAATTAGTCAAGATAAGTACTGTAGCTGGAGACAGTAATCCCAAACAGGCAAAGCTGATTAGTTATCTGGTGCCAAGAGGTCATATGAGCACCTTGTTTTCAGAACAGACTAATGCATATGACATATTTCTACAGTTAATACCATGCCACTCTTTTGCTTCTCAGTGAATTGAAGTGACATGGTGCATGTTAAAAAGTAAAAGTTTGCTTATACGGTTCTAAGAAATTAACAGATTACATTCTGTTGTTTTAAAGTGAAAACATTGTTGCCACTTAGCAAAACATGTAATTTCAATTTCACCATGTTCCACCAGGAAATCAAGCTGTTGGCAGATTTCCCATTTCCCTTCAAGAACATCCCAGGATAAACCAGCTAACAGATGAAACTGGTGGGGAGAGGACAAAAAAAAATGTGTTGAGTACAGGGCATTATGTTGAGCAGATCTAATAGCTACAAGGTAAGAATTTATAATGATAATTAATGCATAACTGAACAAGGAATGTCACCAGAGAAATTAAGTTTTCCTGGTAACATATTTTTATACACAAGATTAAATGAAATTATAGGCCTATTTCACAAAGCCTCACTTGTGGAAGTCTTCTTTTGTTTCACTGAAGTTCTGAGCATGGAAATTTTCCAGACTACTGTGTCTTTTCAGATAGGTCCTTCTATTTTTATAGATACAGCGTATTTGTGTGGCTCTACATTCTGTGGTGTAAGAATTGAAGTTCTTAAATGAGATGCTTTTTACCAGAAGCTCTAATGCTCTTTGCAGTGAAGTTTCAATGAGGAATCTTCTTAGACCTGTCTCAAGTTGTCAGTGTGACTTGTTTGGCTTTCAAAGACATAGAATTACTTGTTTTAGTTGTCTGAATCTCTTTATAATTGGACAAAATTTTGATAATTTGGAGATTTCCATACAATCTTGATAGACTTTTGCAGCAGTGATGAAGGCAACCAGCAAAGTTTTCAAGTGGATAACTGTACAACTGTCTCATTTTCCATTTTTACATTGACTCTTATTATTTGTTAACATTTTAATGTTATAATAAAGAAACAAATTAGAAAAGCCTTTAAAAATATGTAAATTGTATAAGCTGGAGGAGTGCTTACAACAAAGTGAAAACATTGTTTAATTACCTAAAGTAATTAAACTGATTAGAGAAAAAGAAAGATTTTAGTTTCATTTACTTTGACATAAATATAAACCTTCTTTGAAGGGAAAGATCTCTGAATTCGGCCCATAGACCTCTTCATAACCCTCAACTGAGGAATGACAGCAGTAGATATGTTGACTGATTAGCTAAAGTCTTTTGAAAACCAAATGTTTTAGCATTTACTAAAAAATAGAACAAATTACAAGTTTACTAGATATAAATGAATAATTCACAACAAATCATTTATTCAGTGAATTTCACCTCTTCCTCAAATTACAATTTACTTTAATATATATTCATTAATTGAACAGCTTCAGTGAATAACTCTGTCATTGTCTCAACAGGAGTATGGCACAGAGGGTATTCAGAAAAATAAAAACCTCTGGATTTAATCCAGAGAAATAGATATTTCTTTCAGCAGTGGTATATTCCTATTAAATATGTTTATTAGAACATTTCCAATTGAAATGGGAACTGAACAAAATAATTTCTGACACCAGCCATCAACTTTTCCTGCAAGTTCTTCGCTTCTGTGAACATGAATGTGCTTGTTACTACTTCTACAATTACAGCTGCCCTGAATATGAATTACACTTTCTTTTTTTCATGTCAGTTTTTCATAGTGAATTCTAATTCTTGGATTCTGAACTAAGGATTTAATCTTTTGGAAGACAAAGGATTAAAATTGTTATACAACAATGGTTTTGTAGCAACTCTGATTATTTAGCTGTTTTGGTTTGGTTTTTTTCCAATAGATGCAGACCTGATTTATTTTTTTCTTGTCTGGTACCAAGTTTCTGTTGTCTTTTGGGTACAGTATTTATTTCAGACCAGTTTCATTTTTACCTCCACACTGTATTTTTTAGAGGTTATCACATGAAACTATATATTATTTCAGTGGACTTGCTGAAAATTGTTCATTTTTTGTAACATTTTCTATATGTTTACCTAGTTGTTAGTGCTTGAAGCAAGCAGCTTATGATATATGGAACAAAAGGTCATCCTTCACCATCTGTGATCTTTTCCAAAAGTTCTAAAACTGAAAAAAAAAAATATACGGCCTTGGAATTTGTTGCTTGGTAGTCTTCAGGCAACAAAAAGAGAAGGCTGGGTTTATTTTTCTCCTCTACTCATGTCTTGAGTTAGAGATTGTTTTGGGCCCAAAGGCATTAGGCAGTACAAATAGAGTAGACATCCAGTACAAATCTGAGCCTTCTACTTAAAAACAGTTCCCAAAAAAGCTAAATGAACAATTGATTTCTGTTTTCCAGTTTGGTAGCTGGAATGAACCCTAATATCTGTTCAGTTTGAACTTTATTTTCTAATTTTGCTATACTGGGAAAAAAAACCAAACAAAATAAAACCAGTAAAAAACACTACACTGTGTCATGTCAAACTGCAATTTCATTCTGTTTGAAATGTTTAATTTTCAAATGAAAAGAAAAATCAGTGAATAATGAACTAGATACACACTGCAATTGAGGGTCATCCTTTTAGGAGTGCTTGGAGATCACCAATAGGATGAGAAAGAACCTGAGTCCCTTCTCTTGAGTAGGCCAAGAAAGTATGAGATAAGAAAAGCTTCATGATAAATAATGTGGCCATTAAGCATTGCAGCATGGAAACTAGCATGGAAACAGCAATCTTTCTCATTATACAAGGTCTGTTTTCTTATATACTTACTAGTTATATCAAATATGTTTCTAAATATGTAATATTTGTGCTTCATGGTGGTCCCTGAAGTTTGATCTCTCTGTCCAGAGGTATTGGAGCAGATCACAAGTCCTTTGCTGCACACACATCCAGATTTTATTTAAACTGAAATTGGGTCATGAGAAGACGTTTCTAACCCAAATTTCATTGAAATATGCACAGAAATTGTAGTCCAGTTCCTCAATAGGAACACATGCTCTGAACTGGGAGGGACACTGTACAGTTAAATTTATAGGAAACATGTTATTCTTCCCTGCAGTCCACTTGTCCTCAGCACAACTGAATGTGATGAGGGGGTTAGAAAGAAGACACATCTGCTGTGGTTCACAATGCCCATAAACTCTTTAAGTTACTTTTACCATTCCCAGAGCCCAGACTGAAAAGGAACTGCTTATTTCCCCTAGAAAATGAATTCAGAACTGAGTTACAAACTATTTGCCTTCTTTAACCTCTCAACAGAGCAGTACAAAAGAACCTGTCAGATGCATAATGTGACCTGATGACTTGTTCCAGAGTTGAGCTGCTGCTATCACAAATAGAAACATTATCACTATGATTCACAGTCACAACAGAAAGGCCAAAGAAAGTTGATGTCTTGAAGACTGATGCTTCCTCAAGTCATGGCTCCTTCACACAAAAATATTAGCAGTGCAATACAGAACTGAATCTTCCATGAATATTTGGTCACTATGTCACTATGGTACTGTAAGGCAGAAGCAAATCCTTTTCCTGCTTTCCCTCTGTAAACCTTTAAAGTTCTTCTTATTAATTTTTCAATGCTTAATAACAGTTGGACTTGATGACCTTAAAGGTCTTTTCCAATCTAAATGATTCTATGATTCTTTAACCACAATAAAAATCTTCTATCTTTGATAGGGCCAAAGTCAAAACTTGCCCACTTTGCGTGTTTTTTGTAGCTTTCATTGACTGCAGTACTAATATTTATTAGATAAAATGCAGCAAGTAGGCTAGAACAATTATTTATTTCAAATTTCTCATGGATTTCATTGGTCTTCATCTATAGAGCAGACTCATTTGAGTACAAAGCAGGATATCCATTATTAAGAAAGAAACAGCTGCTCTTCTCCCCACCCTTCTGTAGTTTTATCCCTTCTAGAGAGAGAAGGAGAAGAGACTTTAATATTGATCCCCTTGGATTAAAATTAAAAATGTGATATTTTTTCTGTATCCACCACTGCATAACATCTAGCCTTAGTTAACTCCAGAGTTTAGCTAGAAACTATAGATAAGGTAAATGTTATACTTATTTGACTGTTTTCAGAACAAGGATGTAAGAGAAAAACTGAGCACAAAATAAGAAGGGACTTACATTGCAGAAGCACAGAGGCTTGCAAGTCTGGCCTTCCCTGAGCCAGAGGGCAGCCAAAGGGGCCAGGATGCACCAGTTAAAACCTGCCCTTGAGAGAAGGCTCCATTTTATATGTAAACATCTTTTGTAAGAGTGTGATGTTCAATTAAATGAATTTGAAGTCATTTATTGCCCTAACAATTTGAAATAAAACATAAAATAGAAGAGTAACTTTAAAAAAAGAGCAGGAAAAATGCTGCCTGGTCAGGTCATGGACATTGCAATTAAGGAGTCTTGAAGTGGGCTTGCTATATTTTCAAATTTTAAACTTGTGTGAAGTGAAAAATTGATTGAAAAAAAGAAATTGTATTTTGAATTCTGAACTCATACAGATGTTTGTGGCTTTTTTGCTTAATCTCTTCTTTAGTTATCAGACAGATAAGTTGATGTGGTTAATGTAAAACAAATCTATTTCCGAAATAAAACAGGAAGAAAGGTTTATGATTGGCAGAATAAGGATGAGGCAGCAGTTGGAGAACAGCTGCTTCATCTGAGTATTTTTCTTTTATGGTTTTTACCTTTAGATATCACTTTCAATTTCATCGTTGGGTATGGGCTGTCACAAAAGCTTTATGTAACCAAAATTTGCACCGTATGGATGTCCTCTCTTCACGCACAGCCTTGGCACCAAGGGTGACACCTCACTGCTTCTTGGCTCCTAAGAGAGACCTCTGTCTTCCAAAAGTCTCTGGACATCAGTGAGGTACTCTCACATGCCTTCAACCTCTGCTGGGCAAATTATTTTAGGAAGGGATAATTCCTTCTTCTTCCTCATGACTGAGCAGAAAGGACACAGGATGCCCTTGTTTGTATAGAATAGGAGATTTTTGTTATCCTTTTGAAAAAAGAGATTGATTACATTTTGCATAGCAGATAGTCTCTTGATATGGAACTACCTGTTGAACTGAATGCAACTGAACACACAGCTAAGGGACATAAATACTTTAATACTTTGCAGAACAAGGCTTATTTTATTATTTTTTAATTATTTTTTTTTTTTTAATCTGACTGTGGCCTGACTACCTTAGTGCAGAAATATATCTTCATTCTTATAGCTATGTTGTTAGATACCAAATTGCACACTAATTGTGTGTCTTTTTCATTTTGTATATATTAAACTGTCTGTTTAGAAATCAACCATCAGGTTTTAACGAATCCTTTCTACCCTTCCAGAAGCATAAGTTGCATTCCTGGCCTGCTTCCTTAAACAGTCTCTGAGGGAAGACAGCAGGCTGTGCCCATATGCTGCTCCCGCCATAGATGGTTAGATGGCCTCAGTGACTCTGCCTCCGTGACTAATCTGGAACACACCTGAATTAATTTGGTCAGATTTCTCCCATAACTTCTGCAACAGTGACAGGATCTTTACGAGGCACTGCAGTTAAAAATATCCACACGTCTACAGTGGTTTGCATTCCCAATTAAACGATTCCCCATGACAGATGCCTAAGAATGGCGGATGCAGTCTGGTTTTCTTCCTCAAGGAAACAAAAAAAAAAGGGACATATTTGCACTCAGGAAAGGAGTGTAAAGCTAGAGCAGAGGACTGAGAGATTTTTTATTTCATCAGCTTCAGACTGTCTTCAACACGTCTGCCAAACACTGCAGACTGGTGTAACTTTCCTCCTTTGTAGGCTAGCAACAAGGAGGCAAGTAGATCTCAGAGACTTGTACCTGGAGGCATGTATCTCTCAGGGTGGTTCATCATACACGCTATTCCTTGCTCAGGGCTGTGCTTACAGGCATGGTTTAGCTCACAGGTACTTGAGTTGACTCCTGAGTTGTCTAGTCCTCTCCTATGCCAATAGGAGAGAATTCCCTTTCATGTACTTTGAAATATTTTGTCCATTTCCTTCTTGAACTTGACAGCATAAATTACTTTCTTTATTTTGCACACAATTCTGGTCATAATAATGAAGATTTCACTTTTCAGTCAGTCCTCATTTGGATGCAAACTCTGTTCTCAAGATGTGCATGGCTGATCTTGATTAAGATATTCTTCTTTTTTTACAAACATAGTCCTCTGAAGTTCCATGCATATGGGGAAATAGTAATACTGGAGTGGAGATCTGCTTTGCAGATCTGAGAGGAAAATTCCAACCTTTTGATTAAGATCATCCTTTTTGAATGTGACATTAGCAATTCAGTAGCCTATACTGTATCTTCTACAATAAGGAAGACATTTTGCAGGCACTCTTGTGGGAATGGCGAGATTCTTTCATGCATAGACTGCCTGAACCCTACTTATTTGATTTAAAATTTTATAAAGTAAATTAATTTATAAAACCAAAAATAAAATGAACTGCCTCAGATTATGCATTCATAAACACAAAATTTGAATCTGATGTGTTTAAAGGTTAATTTCAGCATATGCATATATGGGACAGAAACAAAGAGGAGCCTGTCGAAGTGGTATGGATATTTAATCCATTAAGAAAGTCTGACCTCTGCTCAGTAAGTCTTTCTGTTTGGCCTAGGAATTTCATTAACCCCTTTAGCCAAGGTGGCTTGGATACAAAAGTATATTGAAAATGCAGTAACAGTACCTCTGTGTGCCTGTCAGAATGAGCATTTCAGCATAGTTGTAGCCAAAACTGCCTCATATTGCCGAAGAATAATAAAGAATCATAACACAATCTAGAAAGTGATTATTAACAATTTTTATGACTGCTAATCACATTTAATAATAACCTATTGCCTGTTCTCAATATTTAGTATTAAAAAAGGACAACCTTAGTGGTTCCAATGTTTAAATTGTAAAATAACCACTCTTAGAGGCCATACAATTAAACATTTTAACTTTCTGGCAAAGTGCAATGTCACAGAAGAAATGTCACTGCTGTGAACTTCTGGTGGCATTCAAGAATTATTATAAATTGCTGTGCCTAACTCTAAATCATAAAAAACCACACTGACTTTTTAAAAAGGAAGGCTTTTGAAATCTGCAGAACAAAACTCACAGTCTTTCTCATGAGAACAATACAGGCTTTCTGTCAGCTATGAAATAAATCCTAACATTGACCCAAGGAAAGCTTCTGGAATCTTTAGAAGTTGTTATCCTTCTGCAGGAACAAGATACACAGTAAATTCTGTTCAAGTCTGAACACAGGACTGGTTGCTTCTCAAGCTATACTGTGAGTAAAGGGTGGGGGGAGCTCAAGCAATCCAGTCCTTTCCATCTGAGTAGAATCTCCCATACTACAGTGGTTTCTGTCAAATATGTAGTCTACTAAAAAACCCCCTTTTTTCATCTCCAGGCAAGTTCAGAGAAATGGAAGTAACTGCTATCACTTTCACCAAATGGAAAAAAAAAAAATATTGAATATTGAGATCAGTAAAACCAAAACACCAAAGCTTTTGGTTCAGCAACTGTAGAAAAAAAACCCCAAACCAAATGCACATTTTTTCAGTTTCTTCAAATATAGCCAGTTTTATAATCAATATGTGGGAGAGTGCCATTTTGAATTGTATACCGAAAGTCACAGCCTCATCAGTACACAAGGGTAAAGCTCTTTCAAATCTCCCAGTTGGAATCAATTCCCGTCTCTCTGTGTATCTTTTGTCTTACCAGAACTTCTCAGGATTCAGTAAATAAAAAACACTTTTCCATATTATCAAAAAAAGTATTTCCTCTGAAAAGTCAATCTCAAATTCAAGTAACAGTGGCTCTCTACATATAGGGCATTAGAATGAAATTTGAGTATGTTTCCCATTTTCTTGCTCATCACTGTTTTACAACAGAAATCACTGGAATAAACTGTTTGTTTTCCAGCTATAATTAAAATCCATCAGGAATGTCACTTCATACAGACCTCGAAAATAACTTCAGTACATGTTCTGAGATATATATGTCTATTGGTACATAAAGAAAGATACTGGGGTTATTCCACAATCTTAAATGTTAATGATCATTACAATTAAAATGTTGCACACAGCACATTATGCATAAGTCAGTTCCACAGACAGATAGAAGACTTATTTGTGAATCACAGTCACTAGTTTCATAGCAAGCCAGTATGCAAATAAAGTAAAAATGCATTATTTATATTATGTTTGCCAAGCCAGGTAGGTAAATGTAATTTACAGGATGAAAACCCAGTTGTGGATGATTTTAACTATCATTCACAATTAAATTATATAAATCCTCTCATTTAAGTAGCCAGAAATGTTTTATTTTTCATGTTTCAAAATGACTGAAATATATATGTTCTTTTTTCTTTATGTTCTTTTTTTGCAAAAACCAGTGTAACAATAACGTTTCTTATTTTCAAATGTAATAATTTCACTAAGTGCATGTTCTACATTGGTGTAGGAAGAACTTTCCTTTGCCATTGTTCTCCATTAAAATCTTTCCTGCCCTTGCTCTCAAAGAGGAAGAGAAGCAGAAGGCAGCTGCCAAATTTCTTTATGCTACCCATTTGCTCAGCGCACTATATTCTAAAAGGAAAGTACTTTAATTGCCCATTTCCATTAGTAATCTGTAGGTTTTATTGACTTGGGTGTGATTCTCTGGGAGCAGTAGAGACTGGGAAAAGTAGTATCGTCTGGGATGATTATTTATGTAGATTAATGTTGTTTGTTTGTTTGTTTAATTTTATTTATTGTTTTCCTGGCAAAGTGACCATGAAAGGGCACTTCTGAACTATATATGTATGTTTGATGTCTGCTACTACAATGAACAAAAGCTTCTCCTCTGAGGGTCTAGTTCTCAAAACAGACTGCTGGGCAAAATGAAACAAAAATCTCAATTTGGACTTCACAGGAGAGTGTGATATTTTAAAGGCTGGACTAGCTATGTCATTTTCAATGAGGTCAGAGAGTTTCCCAGAAGAGCTGAGCTGAATGAATTTTCTATTCTATGGATTCCAGTTGTTGTTTCTGTTTTCTTGTTCTTGTGTGTTTTCACCCCCACAGTGAGCTGTGCCATGTACAGGACATTCAGATGTGGTAGCTTAACAGTATGTGCTGAATTAAAGAAACTCATCAGCTTCATCTTTTTATTTAATTATTTATCTTTATGGGTTTCTGGGGAAGATTACAAACTGAGACTGTCAGGCGTGCACAGCTCAGTAACTGGGTTCATAGCTCCAATATCAACTTCATGAAGTCTCTTAATGAAGAAGAAAAAACATCAAGCAAATATCCCATTTCTTTTCAGATTAAATTTTGCAAATCAGAACACAAGGTGTCCATTGAAAAAAACACCTTATTTTTGAAATGCAATCATTTTTTAATATTTATCCTTGTGTGCTGTAGCAAAAGTAGCCATTAAGAAAAAGAAGCTGCTTATTAAATACGATCAGCTAAGTAGTTTGACTTTTCTTGCCTGACCACTGTACAGGCCTTGATGTAGATAAGAAGTCAAGCACATGTAGACAGGAAGTTAAGCACATGTTGATTTTCAGTGTGGTAACAACTGAGTAACCTTTTCATATGGACTGCTCACCTGCTTTCCTCAAATAACTCCTCAAATATTTAAGATCAACATTTGAAAAACCTGGAGGATTGTTTTTGAGATTCTAATGAATTCTATTTCATTTAATGTTGGTTTTAGTTTTCTTTGATGCCAGTTGCTGCTTTTTAGCCCTGCTCTTTTGAGTGGCTCTGCTTTGTGACTTGAAGCACTGCTGATTACAAGAGCAGGAAGGAGGGAAATGTGGAAAATGAGGTGGCTTGACACAACAGGATAAATTAATTCAAGGTGAATTTAAGTGCTGACCTTCGATTTTAACTCATTCAAAAGCAATGTTCTTATTATAATTTCTTAGTGCAAGAACCAGGCAGAGAAGAATGGTGCCATCTGTTAGAGTAAGAAATCACGATTTTATTCTTTTCTCCCTCCCCAAAATGTCAAGTGATTTTGGTTGTTCCTTTGGATTTCTGAAAAGGTTTGGGACTGCTAAGTATTGGCTCCTCTCATACAGGAGTTTAAATAAAACCTACTCAATAATTGTTTTTGAAAACTCAGATTAGGTTTTTTCCCTATTATTATTATTATTGTAACAAAAATTATTTTCAAGACAGGCAGATTTTCCTAGACAAAAAATCAGAAAATTTGAGAGTTCATTCAATTTCCTATAATTTTTGATGTTTTAAAAAGAAATGCCTCTAAACAGGAGGAAAGTAAAATTTCCCTATTATTACTTTCTGATTGACATTTTTTTGCAAGGCTCTGTATATTGAAACTTGTGAAAACATGGGCGCTCTAAAAGAGCTATATAAGTTAAAGAACTGTTTGGAAGCCCTGTAATTGGAAGTGTCTGTAGGTTTCAGAATATGCTGCTCAGTTATCATTGAGGTTTGCTGCTTTCATTATACTTTAGTCTGCCAGTTGTATCTGATTCAAAAGTACAGAAACAGACTTGTTTAAACTCAGCCATTGTGTAGTGTTTGTGATGTGTGCATAATGAATTCTGAATGCAAATATATTCTGTAAAGTGAAATACTGAAAACCTGTATGACAAGCAGTAGAGCTGCACAACACAAAATATGGTTTTATAGCATAAATATTCACTTGTGTCAAAAATATGGGAGCTGTTGAAAACAGAGCATTCTAATTACGCATAGTTTGTTACTCATTCAGTCTCAGCTATTTGAACTCCTTCATTTGAAGTGTCTGACCTTCACTAGAAGAACAAAACAGAAAGAGTAAATATCTGACTTTTAAAAGTCACCCCCTAATTCTGCAGCAGCAGTATATTTTCCACTTAATTTTGATATATTTAGCTCCCTAAAATCATTTGGAGACAATAGCTGGGATTGTTTTTTTAAATCTGAAAAGAAATAAAAATGCTACTTTCTGAAAATAAAAATCTTTTCATAGCTGTAGGAACGAGAGCAGTTTTTATCCCAGGTTGATTGATAATGAAAGCTAAGCCATGGTACAGGAAATGGTACAGGTTAAACACATAAGGCTCTGGTTTGTGAGAACTACTTCAGAATTTAAAATGTAAGAGACTCTAAACTTTACTAGAGCCTCAAATAACTCTCTTCTCTCTTATGTTGGTGGGCACACTGTGGGTACAACTGATCCTCTTATGGCATTCTTCTGCATTGATGAGTTGTACCAATTCTGTCTGCAGTTGCTTGCAACTTCAGACCTAGAATTGATGTCCTAAGGCCATTCCCTAAGGGCATTGTATGATACTTTATTAAAAAAAAAGAAAAAGAAAAAAGAAAAAAAAAGCTAAGAAGAAGCTAAGCCTAAGGGAAAAAAAAAAAAACAGTTTAGCTGATCTGAACTTTAATTGATTGTACATATGTAGGAATGCAAAAGGAAGCAGCAACTCATGCAATCATCTTATTGCACCTGCACTTGGATTATAAATGGCCTTTGCTTTGGTTTAAGAAGTGTTACAATAATTTGTCAACTCAGCCGGAGAAACACAGTTCTTAAAGAGAATGGAAATGGACATCAATATTTCAGAGCCTGACTGAAATGAAACCTTCAGAATATCCCACAGATAATAGAAAAATCAAAACAAGAAAGTAAGACAGCAATGCCAGTCTTCAGAATTTCTTGTCAACAGCTTGTAGCTTTCCAATGACATTCAGTTCAAACTTCAGTTCAAACTTCAGTTCAGCTTCTTATCCTTCTTTGCAATAAACAAATTCAACCAGAAAGGAAGGGAAGCAAAGCCTGTCTGTTTGATAAAAGACAGACAGATAGACACACACACGCACCAGTAGCAATCATCTGGAATCAGTGACACACTGAAGGCACACAGGATCAGATATAGAGTCAGTCATAGAATCATAGAATACCCTGAGTTGAAAGGACTTCACAAGGATCATCAAAGTCCAGCTCCTGGTCCTATGCAGAACAACCCCATGAATCACACCATGTGCCTGAGAGCATTGTCCAAATTCTGTCAGATTTTCATGTATTTTCAGTGTTAGGCTCTGTTGTTTCAACTTATGACAGTAGCTGGTCCTGCAATTTGTTCAACATTTCCTATTGGACAAGTGTTTGCACACAGGAATACACAAATTCTCCAGGCTTCCTGCAGCATTAGGGCTGTGGAGATAAATATGGGTGGACCGGACACTATGAAAATGATTTTCACATTTCAGTTTTTAGGAAAAAGCCACACCAAACCACTCAACTTCCCTGCGGCCCCCTCCAACTTCCCCCCCCCCCATCCTATTACATGTCTAAATATTGCCAAAGTCTACAGTTTCTCAATGTTATGCCTAATTTACTGGGTAGTTAACTGAAAAGCAGACTTTAGGTACAGTTGCAGCATCCAAGAACAGAAGTTCACTTTAAATGATTTGGAAAGTATTAACATTAAAACATGCAAGCTCAGTTTCTGGGATATTGGTCCAGATACTAGTTCTTAAAAATAGATACATAGCACTTAAATTCAGTCTGTGGCTATAATTTACTGGGAAAAAAATGGTTTCTTATCCACTAGAATGCAAAAGAATCTTATCTTTTATCACACTTTCATAAACACTGAAAAATGTATTATAAATAAAAGACTGTGCTATACATATTGAAGGTCAGGAAAACCACTTTAACCAGTCTTTTGAAGGAGACACTGATACACAAAACTTTCTCAGAAAAGAGGTTATTTCCTAAGAATTTGTCAAACTACAGTAATTCCAACCCCCTGTAGTACACATTAAATAGAATTCTGGAGGAAGACTTGGAAAAGGTGCAGGCTTTTAGTTATTTTAATTATTTTGATAAATAAAACCTCAGAGTATTATTACATGCCTAGACAGCTTTGAATAGGATTAATATGTAAGTATGGAACATGCCCAGTGAATGGAATTTTTTGCTATGTTGTTTCAAATGTCTATACTCTGCAGCAAACTTAGATGATGGCAATCAATGAATGAACTTTCCTAATTTAACAATTTCAAAACTGTGAATAAATTTCTCCATTCTAATTACAGACAGCATACTGTTTATGTACTAAGACCCATACTTGAATCTTCAAGACCATCAAACTGACTGTTTTCCTGAGAATTAAATTCATTGAAAAAATACATTAGCTTGGGAAAAAAAAAAAAAAAGCCATATAAACCTGAAATTTAATGCTACATTTTATGCTTCTCTCCCCCTCTTAAGGGGATGAAGTTGCAGAAAACATTCAGGAATTGCTCATGTGGATAATCTGTGTACATTCAGGGTTTTACTGTAAGTGAAATCTATTCATGGTAGAAAAGAGCTACAGAATAAAAGTCTGGATGTAAGACAGAGCTTTTCCAATTCATTCAGTAGTGTAGTGATTTTGCACCATCAAATACTGTGCTTTAGAAATGTTCACTTTTCAGAGGCTAATTTTTTACATGCAGAGATACTTTGTACATTAAAAACTCAAGTCATTTTCCTAAGAATTGATCCCCAATTTCACTTTTATTCCTTTGCTTTCCAGGCATATATTCATTTTAGGCTTTATTTAACTTGTGAGGATGTATGAAAACCTGTGTTGATACCAACAGGACTCAAGTCAGAAAATGGGACTTAAAATTATATTTATAATGCAGGCTTTCTCTACTCTTTAACAACAGTTCCTGTTTACATACTATCTCATTTTCTCTTGCAGAGTGCTTTTGTGCTTGCAGAAAGTGTTCAGTCACAGTGTGGTTTCTGCCTTCTTTCAACATAGTTGGCACATTCAATTCCTAGCAGACCATTTGTTCCAAAATTTCTTTTTATGTGTTAGTTCCTTTCATTGTTTAAAATTTATTTATATACCAGTAATACTTTGACATCATCTTAGTTACAATGTTTTTTTTTCCATTTTCTCCTCCAGAAAATTCAAGTTTCTGACTTTTTCCTCCTTTCCAGTTAATCTGCATTCCCAGAAATATCTATTCATTTTTTTTAATTTTTATTTTATCTGCAGATGTTTTTCTTATTAATTACCATGCCAGCTTATGCCCATGCAGATCTTTACAAGCCTTTGTACTTTGTGAATTTTTAATTTACTTTAATTTAGTTTTTATTATTATAATTTAAAATAATTTTAGCATATCTATATTTTGTAATTTTTTTCTAGACAACTGATTTGCATTACCAGTACTTTTCTTCTTATTGCCTCCATATTATGATAGTCATAGAAATCCTATTTTTATTTCCTTCTAGAATATCTAGTGAGTTTCCATCTACTAGACCATTTACTAGCTCATGTAGTTTTCTTTTTTGTGTGATGAAAAATAGTTATTTCAGTTGGAGTTCTCATCTAGAAATGAGTACAGGTTATTGGAATAAAATTGCTTCTAATTTGTTTTGAGTGGAATAACTACTGCTGCTGCTAACTTCTATCTTTATGTTCACCAATCATTCCAAGTTTTTTTGTGGAATTGACAATGTTAGTCAGTATTTTCATCAGCTTAATGGAAATTGGAATTTACCCTTAAATCTTAACAGTACATTACATTTCCAGCTACATTCAGTGCACCTTCCCCAAGACATCACCTGCCCTTTTTTCTACTTTTTGCATCCTATTAGTTTACATTTTTAGATATTTATTTAGATATTCATTACTTGTTAAACTTTCACCTTTAAAATTCTTTCTTTCAGTCCTATGTCTAATAAAAGCAAGTGATTCTTGAAACTTTATGTGAAGATGTACAGTCCAGTTAATGTAACCTGTGGGTTACACTAATTTTTGCACAAGGATCTTATTGCAGTCAACCAGATCTTAATAATTGTCCAGAAAATTCCCCGAGATTCCAAAATTTTTTCCAGAAATGAAAAGGCTGAGTCAAAAAAAAATAAAAAGCAATATCTTATCTATTTACAAAGCAAATGCCAAGCAGCTATGCTTGTGCTATAGAGCTCAAATAGAAAAGTCAATTTGTCTAAGTCATATCTGGGAACACAGACATGGGAGAGCGTTAGAGGGCAACATGAAGGACATCACAAAATAATCCCTTCATCGATTGGCCCAGACACTCCTGTAGGATAAAGAAGAATGAACAATAAAAGTCTGAATTATCCACAACAATGGAATTGGTATATAAGCCTTGATGTGTGGAATAGAAAATGGTTAATGATGAACTGTGGGACAATATTTCGTTGTGAGGTTCTAGTGAAGGTGTGAAATGCACAGCGAAAAACATGATTCTCAATATGCTTATCTTCTTTTGTCTTACATAATTCATGGCTCCAGCAACATCTAAGCTACAGCCCATTTGCATTTTCTTCTGTTTGACTAGAGGACAGGACAAATACATGCAAATAAATGTTCTTTTTTTTGGTTTATCTCTGTACTCCTTCTCTTCATTTGTCATGAAATCACATTGCTTGACACTTTGACAGCCAATATTAGATTCTTATGGGCATAAGTCAACTGATAAAAAAGACCCCCATACCTGACTTTCACTATCTTTCAGCTAAGGTTGTTTCTAGAATAAATAAACCCATGACAGACAATTCTTACAATTTCTACAGATTAATATGCTCCTACATTATTCAGGTACTCTGTGATGTCATTCCTGTAAATGTCAGTATTTGCTCATGCTTTTTGTGCTATGATTCTTAAATTTTGGTAAATATTTGGTTGTGTGTCTGGAGGTGTCTTGCAAATGCAAATTGATTTTGCTAAATATCTTTGAGAAAAAAATTGGGAAGCGCAACAGCTCACAGAATTGATGTGTGCTATGATATAGCACAGATTAAAAAATTTAGAATGCTCTGAGGTGGGGATGCTTTCTGCTTTGTGTAAGGACTTGCTGAGTCAGAGAGAAAACAACTGTGATTAGGATGTTGCAGGGTATATCTGAGTATATATATATCAGGTATAAATCCTCAGATGCTTCACTCCAAGGTACAGCCTAATCTCGTTTGCATACAGATCAGTTTTTTTCTTCTGTTGAGAAATTTATTTTTTAATTAATTCAGTGTAAACTTATTCTTTCCTCTTAGTTTTTCAGTTTCATAGCTCAGACACAAAGCCAGTTACTCACAGAGATTCAGGTGGGAATCGCTGACCAAAAATAAGAGTTCAGACTTAACTGACTGCCTCTGTAACCTAGTCCATTCTCTTGGCCTTTGCAACTCAGTGTAATTTCTCTTGTCCTAATTGCTTCTTTCTCCTTTCTCCTCTGATCTTTCATTCTTTTCCCTTGAGACTGTCTTACTTTCCTTCTCTTAATTTCTTATATAGTCCATACAATCACTTCTACAGCTTTTATATCACTGTAGCATCTCAGTATCTTCTTCCTTCCAGCCTTGTGCAATTGATTTATTTCTTAATCTCTATTCTCTCTTCTCTTTCTCACTCAGGTTTCCTTTTCCTCTCCTCTTTCTTCCTCTACTTTATCTGTTATTTATTTTCTCTCTCTTTTTGCTCTTCATCCTCTTTGGTTACTCATTTTCACTTTCTCATCACTCTTATTGTGCCACTGATTTCTGCCTCATTCTCCATCCTACTACTCCTGTGGGTTTTTTTTCAGTTGTTTTCTCCGATGCCTCCTGGCATGGCCTGTAGCTCCTCTGTTTCAAATTCTTGTCCTCTGCTTCCTACTTTCCAAGACTTTTAAAAAGTGATCTTAAACCCTTGCAACCTTTCTAAAAGAGGGGATTTTTGAACATACTGTTTCTTTTTGTATTCCCTATTACATAGAACTGGCTTTTCAAAAATCAGTGTTTTGAGGGAGATGAAAGAATCAAATATAGAGCAATCTTTCACAGCCTGGACAAATTACCCCAAATCTCTTTACTCCTTCAATTCAGAGAAAAAAATGCTTGTGTTCATTACAATTAAAAAGGAAAATAACCACATTTATTTATTTTTTTTTTTAATTCATTTTCAACTGAAGTTTTGGTGCCATATAAAAAAAAATATTTTTTTTTTTGAAACCAATCACTATCTTTCTCTTATTAGTAGAGCCAAAAGCAAAAATATTTTCTTCTTGTTCATATGAACAATTACATGCAGAGATGAATCTGTTCACTCCAGGTCATTCCAATGATTGTCCAAATCATCACAACATAATGTTACTCATTGCTATTCCAAATCTTTATCACAACTTGTGCAGCAATAGATGAATGTAAATATAAAGTACTAGCAGTGTAAACAGAGTGCAAGCAATGTCAATGCTGTATTCAAGAACTCTCAAACAACACATGGAGAGTCAGCAAAATAGGAAGTTGAACTTCTAAAACAGTAATTAATCACTCAGAACTAAAACATGTAAGGGTGAACAGTGAGCATTTCCTCTTCCTCACCCTGCAACACTTTCTGTCCTCTAATTTGCCCATTAAAAGTCATTTTTTTTTAGGTTTTAAAGTGAGAAAAGAATTCACCCTTACTCTCTGCGCCTTTTATGCCATTTACTATGTGTGATATTGCATTGTACAGAGCATAATGTGCATCTTCACTCGTAGAAAATACTTTTGCCAAAATCCTGAATCTTTATGAGAATTTCTACTGTAAAAACTATGGGACTTTACAGACAGCCTTCCTTGATGCCTGATACATCAGTAAAACTTAAAAAAATAGTAGTGGTGGAAAGCAAAGAGAAATATTCATAACACAAGCACCAGATCCTTGCAGCCAGGTAGCATTGCTGCTAACTAAAATAAATCACTTTGAGACAGACCCGGACATTCCCATGACAACCTCTAGCTCCTAAGGCAGTGGAATTCTGAACATATTCTTTTGTTTTGCCTAGGGGTGACCATTCTCAAAAGAAAAAGCATATTAGTCCTACCTGGAATTCAAACTTCTGGAACAGAATATGTTTCAGAAAGACAACATGAAAATCTGAAAAACAGCAAAACCTTGCTGTAGAAGCAGTAAAAAAAAGTTAAAACAACAAAACTCCTGCATTAGCCTAGGTCACTGACACTAAAGTTAAGGCTAATTTTTGAAATAGATTATAAAGTTATGTTAATATAAAGCTATTTGATATGAGAAATGGTCAGGGGGGAGTAAGTTTGGGCTTTTTTAAAGCTATCAACCACACACCTTCCTTAATAAAACCAGCTTTGTCTTATTTTCTCCATAATAGTTCTGATTCATGCACCTCAGCAGAATGCAATGATCTTTTTGTGCATGTTTATATATATAAAATATACACTTAAGAATTTAAAGTTTAGCTAAATCAGATTAAGTCTCTGGTTGGGATGGCATGCTCCACAGGAGGCTCTCCCCAGGAGGCAGAAATCTAGTGCCAGGAGTGCTGTTGCCAGACTAATATAGACAGATAAACACCAAACATGATGGTATCCATGGGCTTCTGCATAATGTAATGGTGAGGAGACTTATCCATGGAGATTTGAGCTGAAGAACCATTTTGAGACTCTGTAGCTTTAACTGATATGCCTACTGAGTTATGCTGGAAAGGGATTTCTCTTCCTGTTATTGCCCCCACTCTTTTTCCTCAGGTAACAAACTGGGCTGGATTAATAGGATTAGCTGAGAGAAGCTGCTGTCTTTCCCATTCTCTGCTCAACTTGCCCTTCCTTCTCTATCTGCCTCAGCATGAGGAGTAAAATTTCCTTTGCTCAACAACTTCTCCATTCTGGTTATTCCACATAAAGGAAGAGCACAGCTGGCTCCAGCTTTATGTGTTTTAAAAAGAGACCACCCTCCTCCCTTTATCTTTCAGGAATGATCCAGGTAGAGTAAATCTTAAGGGGATAAAGGAGTCTAATAATCTAATCTAATACCATCTAATTAGTCATCTAATATCATATTTCTTTATTTTCAAGAGAGAGAAGTAATCTTCAAAGGATTGTTTCAAAGTCATTTTCCAGATGTGTCCACCTCTGATAACATCTCAGATAACTAAGTTCACTTTCTTTCCTCTCCCCTACTTCCAGAGTACTTTTAGTCTAAGCAAGAGATTCTATTTTTCTGTTGTACCACACATAATATGTCTTTCTTTTTTTTTTTTTTTTTTAATTGGTCTTAAAATAGTAGTCTCAGAGTATTCACTGAGACATCAGGACATTTAGATTGTGTCCCAGATTTCCGGAATCAGTGTCAGTTGATCAATATTGATTCCCTGTGGATTAACAAAGCAACAAATAAACAAAACTCTTCTAAGGTCTTTTATATAACTGATAGGAGGACAATTTGGTACATAGGTATGTATTTTTTCAATTGTTTTGAAGAGTTATGGCAACATCTGAATTAAACAGCTCAGACTTTCCAGCTTAAGTGGAAAGACAAAGTATGTCCAAATCTGGAAGACAAGTCAGAGTTTACCTTTCCTTTTATTTACAGTTTGAGGTCATAACGCTTGATGCACAGTGAAATTAGAGCCATTAAAAAGACCCACATTCTTGGTACCTCTCTCTCAAAAATTAAAATGCTGATGAGTTTATAGGCCATTTACTTATTTCGTGATCATTATTAGTTGATGTAGGTTATAGGAGAAGAACAGGTACCTCTTAGTGAAAACTACCAAAGATTTATCTGTCACAAAATTATTAAAAGATTTGTTCTCTGTTAATTAAACTAAATGAAGACTGTATCATATTAATAGTATGAACAATGAATTATTCAAATATAGTACCTTTTATTTTACAAATATTATAGCTGTTTTAATTACATAGTAACACTAATAAAATATGAAAAAGAACACAAGACTTTGAGTTAGTGTGGATTTTTTTCCAGTGTTTGAGTTTCTCCACATTTTTAGCTGTATCAAGGTCATCAGCTCTCAGATAAAGTAGTTCAAATTGATTTCTGAATAGTCTCCTGCTGTGCTTGATGTCATTTTCTGTCCTTATAAAAGACAAAAAACTCTAGGAAGAGGGTAAAAATTCTTGTTTTTCAAAAGATATTTCCTTTTTATGTCCTACTGTTGCCATTCTTTAACTTGCAGATTTGTTTATCTGATGATCAACCCAGAAGAAAAGTTAATTATTCTTGAGTTTAATGTTGCTTTCCAGAAACCTAGTGAACATATATATCTGACAATGCTTTTTTGAGTAAGTGGCTTCATGTACTGAGCAAGAAATTTTTAAGACCTTTTTGAGTCTTTGCTTTTTTCATTTTATTGCTGCTTTTGTGAAATTATTTACAGTTGGATTTTTTTCATAAACACCAAAAAATCTCAGCGGTAAAAAAAGCTTGATCTGCAAAGACTTACAAACCAACATTTGAACTTTAGTTGGTCAGAAAGACCAAAAAAAAAAAAAGCATAAAATTAACAATTTTAAAGGAATAATGATTTTATACTAAGTTAAAAACTCATACAGACATTGCCCTTCTTCTTTTGTCCTCTTCCTTCTGCAGGAAATGTAAATTGACTACAGCTCTCTCATTATATTAATCGTTGTAGCACCTTGGAAACAATAAATTGAACGTATTCTCATGCAGAGAAATGGAAACAGTTACCAAGTCACAGTTGAGTTTAACTCAACATCTGGAAAATGTTTATTTCACAAGTTTTTTCTGTTGCTAATTAAATAAGTTAACCTAAAACCAGAAGGTTCCAGAATACCAGAAAATTGCTAATGATTCCTGGGGAAGAGCAACAACACTATACTTGCCATACAACATGAAGCGAATAGAAGATAAAAAACGACTTGCAAAAGACTTGAAACAGCAAAAAGAAAGTAATGAAAGAATCTTTAAAGTCGTACCAGGGAGCCATAGAAGAGGAGAAAGAAGCAATCTTAATTTTGGAAGAAAACTGGAAGGCTAAGGTCAACAACTCATGAGAAAGGATACATTAACTCCAGATCAGGCCAAGACATGCATTGCCCAAGAACACTCTTCAAGAATAAACCACATATTTTCTATATTAATAAATACCTAGGGTTACTTTATTCTCCAAATTAGGTGCTTCAGAGATGAGGTGTGCTATAAGCCAAAAGTGCTGTGACTCACCAACCTCAGACATATTGTTTTCTATGGTTTTCTTTTGGAACATGCAGCAGTGCAAATATTTCAGTGCATGTTTCAGAAGGTGAAGTTTCTTGACTATATATACTTGAAATATCATATACTGGAAAAGTATTTTTCCTGTGTACTACCAGTGATAGGAATGGAAGATGGGAGTGTGGGAAGAGGAAAATGTAGTGAGGGAAAAGGAGGGGAAGAAAAGAAGGAACAGCAGAGGGAAGCACTATGATTTACCAAAAGTGTGTATAAAAACATGTTGTTGTCCAGGAAGGAAAGTTAAAGTGATATTAGTTCTTTCAGAGAAAATAGTGATAAGTACAGATAAATTTTTGACATTACATTATATTGAGATAATGTACCTCCTGACTCTGCATGCAAATACAGGGACTCATTAGATCTGTACAAATATGGGATAATACCAGGAGAAGTATGAATAATATTACTAATAAGAATGAAAAAAAAAAGATAATAAAGGGTAAGCTTTTTTTTTCTCCAGTGTTCTATGCATATGTTTTATGTAGATTCACATTGAAAGAATGGAAACAAAACCAGCAGGGAATATCAGGTGAGTATGAAGAATTGGAAACAGAATAAGTGAACAACAGGAGGACCGTATAGAACTTCACTCAAAAATTTGAGCAATCATTCAATATTTACTTTTAGCTTCACCACCTGACAATATTTGAGATGAGATTACCATTATATTTAGACCATTCACATGCTTTATTGCAATCAGAATGCAATGATGAAAGTAGTGGGATCAAACTACATTAAATCAGGTGTAGTGGCAGTGTGTATGCAATTATAAATTCAAGATGGTGGCAGGTATGTAAACAATAGGAGTTCCGAAGATGGTACAGTTTTTATTATTTCTTTACCTGAAAAATTGCATAATTTAACAAAATAGATTTTCTATGAATTTGCAGCCACACTTTCAAGGACAAAAATTATTTATTACAGGAAAATCCCTGCACTAGTGATGGAAGGGGAAAGCTTTAGCAGAATGAAGGACTTTATACCTATATTCAAACTTTGACCTAGGTAATACATATGTAATAAATATTTAGAAATTATTAGAAATTATGAGAATATGACAAAGGTACTGAGAAGATGGAAAAGCAGAAGTGATCTCAACCATAAAAAATTAGGTTTTAAAGACATCAACTAGATCAATTACCCTCAGCATCACCTAGAGAAGTTCATGAGACTCTCATGCTTTAGATGAGAAAAAGAGTCAGTAGTCGGAAAACCAAAAAATGAAACCTTTGTGAAAATAAGCATATCACAAAAAAAAAAAAAAAAAAGTAAAAACTTAAATGAGACCTAAGCAATATTATTAAGAGAATAACATTAAACTTCATTTAGAAATATGCTTGGAAGTTAAAGTAACAGAGAAGTTATTCATTCAAAGACGTATGGAAGGAAGAAAATGAAAGAGAAAACTAAGGATTCCTTGGAGATAAAGGAGTATAGAAACTGGTAGCAGTGAGGTTCAGGCAAACAAATTTAGCAGGTAAAGTTTATTTGTGCGATCAAACTATATATTCCACTGACTCCCAAGCTAAGGACAATCTTAGCTAAGTAATAATAAAAATAATAGAAAAATATTCCTCAAAGCAGCACGGACGAAGGTGTGCCAAAACTAACAGTGTCAGTTTTCAGATGGATATTTTGTTTTGAAAGTGTTAATCTTACAGATGTGATAGGGAAAGCTTCTGGGTACTGTTACTGTGATAGCAAAATTTCAGCACAAACCACCTACGATGAGATATCAGAAGCAAAGAAAGAGATCTGTTTGGTTTTTTTTATTTCTTTGTTTATTTATTTGAGACTAATACCATCACATCAACAGAATCTCATTCTCCTAGGAAAAATAAAATGTTTATTGGCACAGTAATTTGGGGAAAGTAAGAAAAAACAATCATCTAAATTAAATCTTTTACAGAACAAGCAGCTTTTAATTTAAAAATATTTTCTTATTTGGTGACAAGGATAGAGATGAGCAAGTGCCCAAACTACACACCTGGATTAATTAGGAATTACCATATAATAAATCTGTTACATTTTGAGTGATAGTAGAAACTTACGTCAGAACATCTTATTTTTCTTTTTCACTAAAGATAGTTAAGTCCTTTTTAATCTTTTTCTTTTTAATCACCCAGGAAAATTCTGCTCTTTCTCTTTCTACATAAAAATTTTAATCAAGTGAGAAAAACTGCATTTATTTCACTGCAGTTTTGATGTTTTAGTTTTTAAAATAGTGTATTAAAAACACCAGTATCACGCAACCCTTGTATGAGTCACATTTGATAAGTAGTTGAGTTTAGAAGATAACAAAAAGCCTCTTCTATGCTTTTTCACAGTGGACTTAAATAGCCTGGCATCTCAGGAGAAGAGTAGTCCGTCTCCATGGCACCTGGAAATATCCAGTTACCACAGTACCCACAATTTTAAAAGGTTAGTAATTCCAAACAATTTAGTAGGAGCATGAGGGAACTAATCCAGAGCGTATTTAAATGCTTCAGTGTTCTATTGTTCCAGGTAATAGCAAGGTTTTACCAGACAGCAAGTGCTTTGTTTAATAGCTTGGTCTGTTACTCTTTTGCAGTATCTTGCACAGAAAAAAAAGAATTACATGATGAAAAAGACAAGCAATGAATTTATAATTGCAATTTTTAAAGCACATGAGATCAGTAGACCAAAATAATTATTATTTGTTTTTGTGTTAAATTCTGCCCTAGCAAATATTTCAGAGGGTCTTTCTAAGTAATTTTTTACAGATAGCTCTAAGCAAACTGTGTTCATCTCTCAGACAATGAGGGGCTATAGATATTTCCAAAGCTTTCTATCTTATTTAGAGCTGTTAATCCTCTAATTCAATAAGAAATATTTACTTAATTCTTGTTAGCTGCTTTATACTTTTTAAATTCAATCCTTAGAGTAAGATCTTGCAGAAGGACAAACCATTTGATAGAGCAGATTATGGGATATCCTTCAGAATGGTGATTATGAGTAGAAAAGCGGGCAACACAAAATAGGATTCTGCAGACTTAGAGAAAAAGGGCAATGAATAGGAAGAAAGATTCAGTAAGATATACTGAGTAGTTGAAAGTGTTAGTGGAAGTAATGAAGTAGTCACCCAGCATCCATACTCTGAGAAGCAGGATGAAAGATTAAAGCTAGTGGAAGAAATGCACTGATAGATGGTATACTGGCTTTAAGAAAGTCTTTACAGTACAAGCTATAGAAAGGTTGATATGTTTACAATATCACGGTAAAAGAAAGTATCAAATGTTTTAAATTAGTATATTAACAGATTCTTCAACAATGGTAAAGAAATTTAAGAGATGTTAATTGGTAGAAATTAAACCCAGACTGATTCAAATTTTGTGACAAGATACGTACTTTTGATTGAGCAGGTTGATAATTGTTGCAGCATCTGTCAAGGAAAATTGCAAATTCTTTACCTTTTGATAGCTTTAAGTCAGTAGGGGCATAATTTTTAGTGTGGTCTTTTGCCTCACAGAAGATCTTGAGTTCAGTTGCAGAGTCCCATCTTATCAATGGATTTGATTACTGTTCTCAGTCTTCCAAAAGTTTAAACAGTTCCTTTATTCTATACATTTCATAATTAACTGACGTACTCACAATATAGCAGAGATTAAGAGCTGCTGAAAGAATGTACCAAGTAACAGCTAAGTGAACTGATGACCAATTTACTTTTCTTAGTGACAGGAAAATAAGGCTGCAGTTTTTAGCTTAGTGGTCTCTGAAAAGAGGAAAGAGCTGGGGTTGTAACACCAAGTTAGTTGCAAACATTTTTAACCCAAGGTGGTAAGAGTGAAATTAAGTCAAGCTTTCTGAGTGTTTAGATGAGTGTTCATCTCAAGGTACCACGGAATACTAGGTACAGAAACAGTAAATGCCAACATATTTCTGGATGCTGTCTTGCAAGAAAATCGCAATTCTTTTTTTTTAATAGCTTTGTCAAAACCTCTCTTAAGTTAGGAGAAAAATTGCCTTTGCTACACGAGTAAAGATTTTGCTTAATTCTTACTGTCTAACTCCCCATTCTTATTTAAGCTAGAAAGGCATTAATAGTTTGTGTTTAAAAGTCAGGAAAATATTTAATTCTGATCACTGAGAGTAAGAAAGGGACATAGTTTACTATGGTGTTGGCTTAAGTGTGATAGAGATGGTAGAGAGCTTCCCCCCTAGAGTCTGGGGCACTGAGATCTGCAACTAGGTCTTTAGCTTCTGGTTGGATGGATTGAAAGGCACATTAGCAAAGACAATTTGTACTGGGAAGTGTAAGTTTAATTTGATTCTGGTTTAAAGCAAAATAATTGCATATAAGCTCATAGTATTATACCACCCATGCAGAAAAATTGAAGAGCTAGTTATGCAGAAAGTTAAATTCTTATTTTAGAGCTCTTAGATTGTCTAAATGAAACTGGGTTTATTACATGCAGCACAGTCCTGATCAAGCATGTACAAATGTATTGGTATGCCTCTTACGTGGGAGAAATATAAACTATGTGCTTTTCTGCTATAAACTATTCAAAATCTAATTCAAATATTACACAGGAGATAAAACAGACTTTCTCGTGTGCAATTGCTGGGTTTGAAAAGTAGAGAGAGACAAGTAACCAGAAAATTATTTCTGTTGACCCCAAATTGTCAAAATCATAAGCACAACTGAAATAGATAATCCTGCTGTGCAATCTAGGCACAGATTGTGAAATTCAGAATGTGTGGCAGGTGAGCTGCCAAATCTGTATCTGGATTTTGGGATAAATGAAACAAATCTATAGGCTTTCTCATTCTTTTGCCAAGTAACAATAGCTCCATGAGGGATATTCTCTCAAACTGGAATTGCAGCAACACAGCAGCTCTTAAACCCACAAATCAACTCCTAACAAAAATTCATGCTATGACTGTTTTTGCTGGATAAGGCAAGTAGCCATGTGTGTATTGCTGGCCTGTGAGGGTTTCCTCATATATTGAGAGAGCCTTGTTGTCTGTTCAGGGAAGCAAATACATTCTGAGTCAGGAGCTCAAGCCTGTTCTTCACACTGTAAGCGTCTAATATGCTAAAGTGCCTTGAAATTACAGTAACTTCATAACCCCCTTTTCTCATACTATGAAACACAAAAAACCTCTCACCGTTATTCCACAAGCCTGAATTCCATAGATCTCTGCTTCTCTTTATGAAGAGTTTTCAAATCTGATAATTTCAAAAACATCAGCAAGCTTGACTGCTAGTTACTGAAAGAAAAGTGAATGACTAGTGGTATAAGCTGGATAGCAATTAGAGAGGACTGGCAGATGGCAGCTGAGCATAGGACTGGCAGAGGAAAACCACAGAGCAGACAGCAGTGCTTACAGTGATGACAGATTGCCTGACTGGAAAAAAAGCTTGAATTCTCTTGTGTTGTTTTCCCCGGTGTTTTAATGGTAGACACAGGAGTTCAAATTTAGCTTTACATCTATCTTTTGAAGAGATAATCTAAATTGAACATGAAATGTACAGTATCTTTATATATCCTTTTCTGTCATCAAAATATAACCCCTTTCTCCTATGACTATAATGCTTACCAGAAGACTGCAATTTTCTGAGGAAATTGCATATTCTCCTAAAGTTTAATTCACTTATAAAATTTTTTTTTCCACTGGTAGACCTTATTTGACTGCTTAATCCATATAATCTTAAATCAGATCTGGACTCCATCCACTCCAGTTCTTTGAGATGTAATTTTATCCATAGTGTTTATGTACAGACTGAAGAAAGAGACTCCAACTCTTCTCATATTTAGGTCGCCTTTGTCCAGTGGACTTTATTAGCATTACATTACTTTTTAATGTTTCCTATTTGAACAACAAAATGTTAGTTATGCCATTAAAGATTCTTCAATTTCTTAAAAAAAAAAATCAATTTATGTTCTTTTTAATCCCATGCATTCTTGTGTGATGAAAGTCTAAAAAAAGACCTTTGCTGTTTCCAAAATCAAGTGAGAAATAGCAGCAGTTCAGGTGATTTAATGAATATTGGACTACAATGTCTAACATCCATCAAATTTGATTTGTCTTTATCAGAATTCAGGGAATATCAGGTAGTCTTTAGCACTCATAAAATAGTTTAACATTCCCTATTCAGGTCCATTCAGGTTCATTTCACTCTCCAAAATCTGTAATCTTTTCTCTTTTTTTTTTTTTTTTTTTTTTCAGTTCTCAATTCTATCGAATATCTAATTTAAAAAAATTTCCTAACAATGTGTTTTCTAAAAACAGTAGATACTACAATTGTTTTATCTATGATACTGGGAGTTTTTGTATCATTTGATGTGAAAGATCCTTGAATTAGAATACAAATATCTCAGTTGTTTCTCTACGACTTTCTTAAATATCTTGCTAGTTGGAAACAGACTTTCACTAATTATATTGCCTTAGGATATGTTACTGCCATCAATACCATAAAATTTTGCTGTCCATTCTACTTATTTATGTCACTTTAGCCAATGCTGTATTTATCCTGAACGAACATATCCTTCTCCACAAACTAAAATAAAATGTGAAAAGAAGAAAAACATTTTTTTACATTTCTCATGGATAGCTACTGTATTAGCGATTTTACACATTTTATTTATTGTTTATTAGATTCATTTATAATATTTCTGATTTAGCACGTCTTGTGGCATTTTATATTTTTAATTAAATTAAGCTAATTCAAACGAAATTTCCGTAAGGATATAGCTCAGGAATTTGGAACTTGATTTCTGCTTATGATACTTGTTCATGGTTCACAATTTCTATCATAAATGAACTATGCCAAACTCTTTTAGATGAAAACATGGAAAGTGTTCAAAGTTGTCAGAAAGAAGAAGTTAGTATTATTATTTCTAGTACCCTCCAGATTAGAAAAAAAGAAAATCTTGAAATATCACAAAAAAAGTATTTTGCTAGGCAAAAAGCCCATATTCATAAAATTACTTTTTATGGGAAAATGTCAGTTCTGTGATGTAGAAGAACCAGAGAAGCACGATCTCTCAATTAGTTTGACTTGAATTTTTATTTATATCATGTTTAAACAGCAAGCTACATAAGTAAGACACATTCCTGGCCTGCTTGTATACTTATGAGTGCATGCCAGAAGGTTTTAAAGACACACAAATTGATCTGGTACATCTATATACTTTTTTAGACTTCTTAGACTTAGTATTTCATGTAGATGTAGCCTTTTATTTTTATTTTCTCTCTGTTAACAAATTTTATGTTTTTAAAAAAAGAAAGCTTTAAAGCATTCAGACAATTTATTTTCAAAATAAATAATATACTTAAGTCAATGTTGACTCCGAGACCACATCATGACTTTGACAGCTCTCATCCTTGAAAAATAAATAGTTAGGTTGCCAAATAATTTTTCCTTACTGTAAATGCTCAAAACATTGTGCACATGGGAATCTCTGTATATCAGTTTTTACTTGGATTTTCTCCCAGAAGAAAGACATTATACATTTCTCTTGCAACCATATGCCTAAAATCAAATGCTTCACCTCAATTAGGAACAGAAGAGAACAGAATGTTGAAACACAACACCATTATAATCTAGCATAATAGATTGTATAGATTATACTATAGATTTTCACTCTGAATTTTACTAAAATTCTGTTCATCCTCATAAGAAAGGAGCATATGGATTAATTAGAGTAGAAATTAATAGAAATAGCTTAGTATAATTAATCCTAAAAACTAGAGTTACTGGAAGGAGCTGTAGTATGGATCATGCTGAGAAAGGCAGCAATGAGGAAGAGAGGTCATGAAGAGCAGAAGGTCTATTTGTTGAGTACATACCCTTCCTAAGTCCCAGTTTTGATTTTTTTAAGCCTTTCCTCTCCATACGAACTTTTCTGCATCTCCCAGGAAATTCAAACTATAAATTAAACCACTTAGTGTAACCTATGCTGAAATTTTGAATCATAAATGCACCAGTCTGATTCCTCATCTCTGTGAAGGGAGATAAAAATTGGTACATTTTATTTTCATTAGATGACACGTTGGACTTTCGGAGGCTTGTTGCCTTCCCTATTCTTCATTTTACATTTTACTTTTTTTTTTTTTTTTTCCCCTCACTACTTCAAGTTTTGTTCTTGGTAGACAAACTGCCAGTCTCATTTTTAAAAATTTTTTTTATATATGTACTTTTAATCCCATATTTGACAAGTATTTGACATTTGGGAAATATAGAGGCACAGGAGCCTCAAATCTTAATAAAAGTTTCCGAATAACAGTACCACAATAATAATAGAATATTAACAAATAAATTGTTAGAACACATTGAAATTGAGTTCCCATTGTGTGCTGCTCTTCCTAATGCAATTTTTTTCTCTTATTTTATTTTCCCAAGATACTGACACATAATGTTTCCCTTCCTTCTTTCTCTTGCATTCATTTCAAGTTCCTAAATTAAAGATGCAGCTGTGTGGTGCAACTTGCACCCAGAGGGTTTTATATAGCCATCTTCATTCTACTGCAGATTGGCAGAAGATGATAGGGAAATCTGGGGAAATGCTACAAATGTTTTTGTCCTGCTCTGCCTTAGAAAGCCTGTATCTTGGGCTCATCTGGCCCTTTTGTGTGTTCTTCTGTTTTGTCCTGAAATTCACCTCCTACCCAAACATATACACTGGCATCACCTTACAGTTCCTTATTGTAGTGCCATAATACTTATCCTGTCAGGTTCCCTTTCATTTGGAAAAAATGTACGAATAGATTTTATCAAAATATTTAAACAATCTGAGCTATATTAGCCATTCACTCCTTTCTTACCTGTAAACTGTGAACCACAGTTGCTTTGGGCTTCTGTATCTTGTTTCAATTATGAAAAAAGAGTAACATACCTTTACCCCTTCATTAAGGCTCAAAAATCTTCTGGAAGGTCACTGGATTTATGGGCATTTGTGAATTATAACTGACGAGTGAGATAGAGTGGAGGTGGTGAGAGAAGTCAGCTTAAGTCATGCTTAAGAGTCATAGGAGATAAACTGTGCAGTCCTCAAGAAACATGCTAAAGAAACAGCTATTTTACCAAAGGGAGAATTCTTCTTGAGAGTTCTTACATAAATTTAGGAAAAGATATTTAAATTGTTTTAATAATAACTAAGTAACCTTTTGCAGTTATTCCTCTTCTGGACAATGTGGGAATATTTTATCACCCCATCCCTTCACGCTTAAGAAGAAATAATAGCCTTGCAATGCATGTCTTCAGTGAAATAAGTTTTATTGCACAGTAGAGAGCAGTAAGTTTTTATAAAAAGAAAACATATTTCCTTTAGAATACCTAATGGTGTTTCTGTCATCATTCTGCATTGAACGTGATCACTGCATTTAATTATTATTCCTTTTTCATACTATCCACCTTCATGTAAGAGCAGCACAACTTCCACTACTGGGAAATCACTGAATTTCCAGAGGAAACATGCTGGATTCCTTACTCTATAAATATGCATAAATTTTCCTTGCAAAGTTTGCTCAGGTCATAATAGAAAATGAGCAAACCAGGTGTTACTGGCTTCCAACAAACAGTTATACACAAAATACAAATCTTTGTTTTCATTTAATGTGGTCTCACACTTATAACAGTAAAATGAATCTAGACTTTGCAGTATTTATTTTTCAAGCCTTTCAAGTGCACTGTTAGTCTGATGTGTCTGTAACTGTTCAGAGGTAAAAATATAACTATGGTACAATCAAACACCATAGTTTTTAAAGGTGTCTTTTAAACATTATAACAGCTTTGTCCATTAAATGCTACAAATATGTTACAAAAAGAAGCAGAGAAAAGCTTATAATTTTTCTTATGTATATTTCCAGCAAAATTTTCAAGCTCATGTAAGGCTCTATGCTTTTAATCGGTGACCAGGGATCTGTACCACTGAGGCCTCTTCACTAAAAGGAGTGAAGAAACAATCAGAAGTACATAATTTTTTATAAAATCATCCCTTACTATCTGACTTATGGTAGCTGACCACACATTTTCTCTCGGCATGCAATAGTTATGAAGCAGGATGTATTTAGCTTAAACTGCAAAAACATTTTGTTCTTAAGTCTAACATAACCAACGGAAACTGCGAAACTGCATTGTCTGGGTTATAAAGACAAGATAAACAAAATAAATTATACAGGTTACCTAAGCAATAACTGAAATTTATAACTATATTTAAAGTGCAAATAGTGGGAAAAAACTCCAAACAATTTTTTTTTTTTTTTTTTTGGGGGGGGGGTTGTGAGGGGTTTCTTTTGGTTTGGTTTGTTGGGTTTTTTTTGCATGCACATCGGTGATTAAGGGAGAAGAAGCAGCAGACTGGAGGAAACTCAGTAAAAGGAGTTATTAGTAGAGGCTTACTTGCCTGTAAAGTCTATTGTTTTCCACCACAATAGATTCTTCTTGTTTGAATAATTTTAAGCTAGCTTGCAAAATCCATGATACAATGCACATATACTGGCAGGAAGATGAACTGATCGTACAATTTAATAAGTCTTTTCTATCTCTACAGTTTTATTTCTAGGAATATCACAGTCAATTGGAATTTTGTTGGAAAAATCTAAGAAAGTCTGCAGATAAGGAAATTATCAAATTGATGTCTCATATTCATATTTAGAGCTCAATATGTAATATTAGAATACAATCAAAACTTCAGTATAGGTTTTTTAGATTCCTTCCATTTATGAGAGAAATACTGTGCTTGCATAAAGTATACAAGGGAAAAGAAAAAGTTATTAAATTATTCTAGATTTTCCACTAGAATTAGAAACATTCTAAATAAAAAGTCTAAATTTCTTATAGCAGTCCCTGAGGAATCTTGCAGTTCCCTCAACATTCAAGTCAGAAAAAGAGGTAAGAATTGAAAAAATATTAGAAAGGAGCAGAAAGTCTAAGTTTTCAAATTTATTGTGTGTATTTCAGTTTTAGGGCAACACCACAGATTCTCCTCTGGATTCTGTGGTGGTTCAACATATGCCAGAGCCATTTGTAGCTCATTGGTGGCAGCTTATGTGTAAGGCATGGACTTGCCTGGAGATTGCACTTGGAACCCTGAATGGATCACTTGGGTGAAAGGAGAAGGTTGGTGATGTTGTGCAGCAACCAGGAATGCTGGATCACGGGATCTTCTGGAGAAAATAAGAGACTTAAGGAGATAACTGAGGGAACATAACCAAATGCTCTCCAGGGCACAGAATGAGAAGCAATGCAACAACCAACAGAGAATAAGTGATTAAAAAAAAATTTTACTCATTCAAACCTGAGGAAGACTCCAGAAGCTTGTAAAAGTTTACATAAGTATCACTTGTGGCATAGGAGCTATGATAAAATTTAAAGGCTGAAATAAGAAGCTGTATGGATAACAATTATAAAGATGTTACTCGGTTGCTTGCAAGTTTTGATGAAGTAGCTATTATAGCTGGAGAGCTGTTGGAATGGTGGAGTCCTTGTGAAGTATTTGTGGAAGCAAAGGATGAATTCTCATTTTCGGTGTAGTGGTACTAGAGACACTTTAGAACACAGAATGTGTGTCGATTTCATTTTATCTCAATGCTTAATAAGAATGATAAGAAATAAAAGTTACCATTGATGGGACAAGGACATGCTTGATATTATATTTTCAGGCTTTAATACATGGATTTATATTGAGAAAATGAAGATTCATCAGTGCCTTTGTATAGCACCTTTACCATTGAATGTGACAAAATGTTCTTGCTGTTGTGTTTTTCTTGGCATGCACTCTTGTTGCATATATATTGTTCTGCCTTACAATACATATCCAAAGAATAAAAACATATTTTTCACTACTTCTTATAACTGTTCAATTTGAGTACCAAGTACAAACATCTGTTTCAAAAATATTTTTGGATGTAATTTTCATTTTAATAAGCTAATGTTTAAAGGTTTCTTAATATCTGTTATTTTGCTCTTCTTTCAGCATTTTTCTCTATGGAGGGAATGTTTTGTTACTAGAAAATTATAAGCAAAAGTATTGACACAAATTCAGAACAAGATCTGCCTTTTCATATTGACATAAAATAAACACTTCCCAGAAACCTGAAACCTATAAAATGCATTGGACTTTATCCTCTTTATCAAGTGCATACATAAAGATCTTATAATGTGAAAAACAGACTTTAATATTTAAAATTTTTCCATTATTCTACACTCTCTCTCTATATATATACCTACAAGACAAGACATGGTTCTGAACTGCTCACAGACTGCGAGGACACTTTCAACATCAATGAAGCTCCAAAACTTCAACATGTCAGTCATTCTATTAATGACTGTAAAGAACGTACTTACATGACGCTCTTCAAAGATGTTTACCAAAACTCTTTTAACTTTGCAGAATGGACAACCAAAATCTGGAGTAAATCCTTTATGTGCTTCTGGGGTTTGGAATGTCATATTCCAAACCAGAGAGAAACTGACCCTATTTTTGCTTAGTAGAGGGAATAGTAACGTTTTAGGAGGTCCTTTCCAGGTCGTTTTTTTCTAACTTTTTTATTCTTTCTGCACAGAGGAAAGAGTGATCCTTCATATTTTTGATTCACATTTCAGGCATATTTAGGCTCTACATTGTGGAAGTACACTCGGGGAAGGAACTTAACCTGAGAATACTGTTTTGAGGTATGTGAAGGGAGAAATACGAAGTGGCAGTACTGAGTAACTGAAGCAAAGTTTTCAAACTTTGAAAAATGTGTGGAAGATTCCCCATCACTTCAAGTTTGCAATTCAGAATATATTTGCTTTTTGAAAGATATGTTTTTTCTCGCCTTAAGGTTCTATGGTCTGTTCTTCAGGATTTATATTTTTAAATTGTAGATTTTTTTTAAGAAATAACAGATAATAATAGATAATATTAAATATACCTTGAGTTCAGAGGTATGGTGAGTATTTATGTAAATTCTGGTTAATCTATTAAAGATTTCTCAAATTTACAAGAAATTATATCCTTGTGGATCACCTATTCAATATAGATACAAATAGTTACAGATTATGAAAAGTTAAGAAGCATTAAGGAGTTCATGCAAAGTCAGCTAAGATAAAAAGGAAACTTTCCAATCATTTGATGTGCCAGGTATTAGCAGAAAAATCTGTATAAGGCCATCTTCCGTAAACGGATACCTGCAGTCAGAGATGAAGAAAATAGATCAAAGTGACAGAGATGGGTTGCTGTTATGCTGCTTTCTCACCTTTGTTGTGTGGCTCCATAGAGGCAACAATAAGGACAATACCAAGGTCTAAAGATAAGAGCAGCAAGGTCACGATTTGGGTGCAGCCAGCCTTGACCAGTGTGCATTGCAGATTACAGGTATGTAAGATCTCCTAGGCAGAAATCTTGGGCCAGAAAGTCTTACTGGGCCAGGTATGATAGGCAAAAAACCTATACTCTCCTATCTTTCTATCAGGACACGTATTTCCAGCTAGTGGCAGGAAAGTCATGAGATAAGGAGAAGCGTATGATATCCATGAGATCCAATACCAATATCCAAATCACTAAAATCTGCTGCACCCTAGCAGAAGCAGAAGAGTTCGTTAATGATGTACTATCCTGATGTGACAAAAAAGTGTAACAAAATCAAAAGCAACTGAACTCCAAGTTAGTGTTTCCTGACTGAAAAGTCCCTACTGATGTCCTGAAATCTGACAGCCTGTCCCACTCAGTGACAAAAAAGATTTCACTTTAATTACCTTCATGCTTCTAGCTTACGTACTATCACATTCCTTAATTACTTACTAGAGCTATAAGTTGATATAGCTGTATATGAATCTTATATTTTTGTGTCTGCCTTGTAAAGAAATAGTCAAATTTATTCTTACATTGTTTATTACTCCCCCCAAATTTTTCATCTTTAGTGTGGAAATACTGGTTTGATAGAACTATTTCAACCATATAGCCCCACAATACAGCATCCCCATTGTTTTTTAAGGTAATTGTTTTGGGATGAAATTGTTTAAAAATTATTCCAAGTGGATCCTAGAGGGAGCAGAGAGAGAGTGGGCATAGAACCAGGAAAATTAGAGAAAGCTAAGCATGTAAACTGCATTTTTACTTTTCTTTTTCTGTAGCAATGAAATCTGCACTAATAATGATGACACTCTTCAGATTTCAGTTACACTAACAGTAAATTCTTGGCTTTACTTGTCTATAAGGTATGCTTCAACTTGGTCTGTAAACAAGATTTTGAACATAATGCTGTATCGCCTCAGGGTAATTCAAATGAGTCACCTATTGTAGGTCTTAATCATGTTGTGCAGAGGTAAAGAAAACAGTCATTCCAAATTACTTTTGTGTATAACTCCACAATCTGTTGCCTATTATAATCTAGTCTAGTTTTGGGAAGCAGCTTGTCAATGCAGATACTTTTCCTCCCAGAGATGCTGTGTATCCACAGGATGACAAAACACTGACAAGATTGGAAAAGGAATTAAAGAAACACCAAGGGAGAGCAAGAAGAAGGTTAGGCTATTTTTGCTTGGGATTTATAGAGAATTAGGACTTAGGGGATAGAGGTAACAAACAGATGATGTTGAGAGAATAGAATGGGTTTTTGGGAAAGATACTCTGTTGAGAGAAAAAAAAAGAAAAAAAAAAGGTTTGAAAGTAAAAGCATTTAGTGTAAAGTAGGTCAAAGCTTTTAGCCAAAACAGGAGGAGTTTGGGGAAGACAAGCTATGTCTTGAGTGGTGAACTTTAGGTCTGAGACCTGGGCTTCTAATGGCTCATCCTATTTAATCAGTTGTTCATCCTCACGGCAACTTTAACCTGGGCAGGTTAGCATTCTCACAAGCAAGCAGCGACTGGTCAGGGAACAGCAAGGAACAAACATTGTTTCTAGGAGGTAGAATGGATGAGGCCACCGTGCTTGGAGAGAGGTGGGGAGAGAAAAGAGAGGTTGAGTCATTTGATGACAGGCTGTGACATATGGCCCCTGGACAGAGCAGCAGCAGCTTTGACTCAGGTATTTTTCGTACTAGTCTAGATGCAGTCTGACGTGCTAGCTGTGACTCCTGAGAGAGAAAAAAAAAAGGCTTTGTATTGCTTTGTGTTCCTCAGAAGGGCAGATGCTATAACGGGATGCACAGAATAAAGGCTATTTGAAAGAGTACCTGGGAAGACTGGTGTACAGCTGTGACTTGCAGGAAGTTAAATTTGACTAAGTACTAATTTACACAGTACTACCAGCAGATACTCTTTGTTCTGTGATGTAAAATTTATTTATATGTCCACAACAAGTCAGAGTTTTCAGAGATGGGCTTTTTTAAGATGAAGAGATCACATCATATAGGCATAACTGATTTTGCAGCTGTGTAACTTGGAACTGTATGCACCTGAACCCTGATTTTTATTCTTTCTGGGAGTGACTTTCACAGAGCATAATATTCATGTACTCTAAAAACCATGGTGCAGTTTCAAAAGAGTTGTATACCAGTTTATACACTGTAACAAGAACATGAAAATCTGTCAGGACTTTTCTAATAAGAGTGATCACTTGTTATAACAGATGATGAATTGCAGAATAGTACTTAAATAACTATTATGGGGTTTTTTTCCAAAATGATACATTAGATTTTTTTTTTTTTTTTTTAAACAAGACCTACGATTTGATTGGCCTTTATTTTTTGTTAGAAACTATAATGCTAAAGCAGTACCCATTTTATTTTTTCAAACACAGCCTTTTTTAGGTGATCTCAAATCTGTTAGATTTATATTTATTTTCAAAATAATGATAGGACAGTATCTTAGGAAAAAATAACCAAACAAAAAATTTAAGCTGTTCAGTTTTGCATACCTGTACATTATATACATCATTTCTACAGACTGAAGTGGGTGCCACACTTCAAAGAACTGACTTTTCCCTACATACACGATTCAACCGCACTGTCAAAAAATTCTCATTTTCTTTACTTATATGAACTTTGTAAAATATTCTGAACATTTCATAGAAAGATCAACTTAATGCTTGATACGTATCAATACATAAATGTGATAGTCTATAAAATTTCAGTAATAAATTGCCATTCCTAAATGGCAATTACTAGGTTGAACTGTTATCTGATTTATTATTTCATCATCACTGATAATAAATTTTTATGAGAAGTGGGAAGGGGAAAGGAAATTAATGTACAGTTCAATGCAATTAGGTGTTATGTTTTGCTAATCAGACTTAAAGGAAATTGTTATAATTTGAAAAAAATATGAAGACAACAATTCAAATAATTTGTATCAGTGATGCCCAGAAAAACAGAACAGAGTACTCAGTCTTTGCATTCAAATCCAATAGCACTACAGGGGATAAATAATAAGAAATGCTATTGAAATAATAGGAATAACATCTCAAATGAAAAGTCAGACATCCCAGGCATCAATATAGTTAATTATTCTTTTGTTCTTCAGGAACAAAAGACTACTGTGCTGTCAGATCATGCAGTGTTTGTTTGATGCACCTTTCTCATGGAAGCTGGAAATATAGATTCAAGTCTGACATCTGTAATCATGATCAATGCAAAAAAATGCAAGAAAAAAGTTAAAAAAATATTGATTCACAACAAACTGCACAGTCATTTTTTTTATATTTCGTTTGGACTAAAATATTTTAAATTGGATTCAGATTTTTAAAATATTTTTTACGACAATTTTTTTTTTTTTCTGGTCACCATTTCTTCAAAGCTTTCCATATGAGTTCTCAGTTTCTGAGTACCACTGATACAATTTAATAAAATTTTATTTCAGATCTGTATTGATATCTTGCTAAAATTCAGAAAATTGAATTAATTAATTTATTATTTGAGGACACATTCTACTCCCTTTCTTCCTCTTTAATTTTTCCATTAGTAGTCCAGCAAAAGTTTCTTGTAGAACTAGCTGAGAAAATGTTGGTCTTAAATGTTTCTTGTTAGAGAATCCTGTGATTTGTATATAAAATTTATGCCATCATTAAATTGTAAAACCCAAAGATGCATGTTTTAATTCTCAAACTAACTAAAAGGAGGTTGACTTTAATGGCAGTTGTGCAGCTTAATCCCCTAATCAGCTTTGGAAATCTAAATGCAAAAGTCATGCTGACAAAATAAATTAAGACACAGCCTACTCATCCTTTTCATTTCCTAAACCCAGAGAAAAACTTGAGAAAAGGAAAAAGAAAAGTAAATGTTGATCCTGTACCTGAAGTTTAGCAGAGAGGAGGACATTCTGCTGGGGGCTGAAGCATGTCCTTTCCCTGGAGCAGAAAAGCAGCAAACCCACACTGTCTGACCCTAATGACAGAAGATAGCTAGGGTCTGAAGGGAACCCTTCCCCTTGTTTTCCTACATGTTTGCAAGGAAAGTTGAAATCATACATACAGACAGTCAGATAGTTTGGCTTTAAAAAAAAGAAATATAACCCTTCAAAGGCTATCATCTGCCACACATGATCTCAGCTCCTACTGTCAATCTGTTCTAAGCTTTTGTTAGTCTGTTTATATGTCTAGTAAGCTTTTAAAGCATCACAGAGCTTAATGGAATAGGAAGAAACATTAATGTGTTCTAAATTATATCACTTGCCTGAGTCACTGAAATTATACTGCATGCTGCCTAGAACTGTGAAGCCTGCTAGTTAAGTTTTCTCAAAAACTTTTTATATGTCATTTGTACCACTGCCTATCATGCCTATCATTCTAGTTAGAGTTAGGAATTATTTCCACTGTTATTGACCAATATATTTTATATTTTAAGCATGTTCATTATCTATGACAAGGAATCTTCTCATGCAAGATATATGTCTGTAATCTTTTGATGTTATTGCATGTGATACTATCAAATATTAGCTGCAGTCAAGATATAGAGAAACATTTTAAAGCCATTTGCCTTCATAATTTATATTTTTTTCTTTTGGTGTTCCTATTTCATATAATACTTAAGATACAGATATTGATTCTGTGAGGAGTCCTCCAGTGATCAAGGATTTTTTTCCCAACATTGTTAGGGCAATGTGGCTCTATTTCTGACAACACAACAAACCTTTGCTAACCAGGTCAAGAAAGGTGCTCAGGCAACATCTTCTTGTCATCAAGGTATCCAATGCAACCAATTTAATTCTAAAATACTCTGCTGAAATAACATTTTGTATTGAATATATCTGGTTGTCTGAAACAATACAATTAAAATATAGGCAGTACTGTTATACTTTACGTAGAAGTAATTTGTAATGAAATTAGAAATTATAAATCTGTACAGGTCCATTTATTCAGTAGATTCACAGATGATTTCACCAAAGTAGATTTGTTAACAACATGGTGTGTTCTGAATATTTGTTAATTTATCAATTCAATTATGAATATAACATCCTAAGGGAAAACAAAAAAACTACCACCAAGAAACTCTTCAGGAAGTGGCACTGATTATTCCCTCTTGTCTTCAAATGGCTCTTCTGTATAGTAAAAATCAGATCATATAGTGCATGTATGTAAGTATTAGAGAAACAGAAATGCTCAAAATACAGGTACAGGATATTTGTATAGAATTATGCTGATATTATTCTTTGTAATTGCTGATGAAGCCTAAATATTCACCTCATGCTTATTCACTGAGCTTCACTATATTCCAAAAGTGGCAGTGAAACTGCTCTGTATGTTATATAAATATGAAATAAAACATATAACAAAAGGACTTATCACCTAAGTTATAGATCACATGTATTACTGGAATGCACACAAAGGTTTTCTAATTCATTTAGCATATTCTGGAATTTAAAGAGATAAAGAAGGAAAGATATATCAATTTGATACAAAGAAATGTTTCAACAAGGAACAGAGACATAATGGAGGTCACAACACTATGTGCTGGGTCATTATCCTCTATAATGAGCCTTTGTTAAGTAGATCTTTTTATTTTTAATCTTTACAAAATGTATTAATCAAACTCCTTCAATCTCAGTGACTTTTCACCTTTTTCAGTAAAAAATTCAAGATTATTGTCTTCACCCTTGAAATACTATGTACTTATTCCATGCTACATTCACCATTTTCCCAATTCATTTTCTATTGGTGTATTGCTTTCATTAACACCTTTTTATATTTTGGAGCATTCTTTTACTCCCATTCATATCTGTTCCTTAATAAGTCAGACTGACATACTGTGTATCACAGAAAGCTATCTATTAAGCAGCTGCCTCTATGTTATGCCAAATCAGTTGTCCTTGATACATAATTATCCCCCCCTCACCCCTATTCTCCTTCAAACTCTCTTCATGACCATGTCATTCACTGTATAGCTCTCATTCCCAACCTAACTCAAATAAAACTCTTTATGTTCATGGCAGGAAGGGATATGAATGTTAAAAAACTGGACTTCATCTTTTTATTTGTGCTGGTGAACAACAGCAATCATGAGATGCTGAATCAATGAGCAGCTTCTCCTTATCCTGTGTCAGATATTGTACAGTATGAACACATACCTTGACTAAGGCGTCTTACCTTCAATATCACAAATTGAAAGCCTATGAGGTAAACAAATTTTCAATTATTTCTCATAGCTATAAATTCTCTGCGCTGTGATTGGAAGATCATGTGGTATGAGACTTAAAAGATCAATAATTTCTAGGAGTCAGTCAAGCAGCAGGTTTTCCCTACAGGTCTGGTTAGTCCTGTCAAGAAGGGAAGTTTGTTGGCCCAAAGTAATTAGGATAAATAAGACCAGTACCTAATTTTTTAAAATTTGTAATATTAAAAAAAAAAAAAGTGGCCTCAACCTGAATATGAAAGGAATAATTTCTTTGCAAATCTGACATTTAACAGCAAATTATGAACATAGATGGAAATCCATTCTTGATGTAAACTCAAATTTAAAAGTTAAGGAGTTTGTTCTCTATGGTTTTCTCATGTACTGCCCTCCCACATTCTTCTTTTTTTTTTTTCTTTTTTAACTTTTTCCATTATTTGAAAAAGGGTATTCTTGAAGAATTCAGTCAATACAACAGCAAATCCATTTAGAGCCCTCTAATCTTGCAGACTCTTTCAAACACAGCTGTAACTGTAGTTTGATAAAGATAAATTACTCCTTTTTCCTCAGACGTCAGACTACTTATTATGTGTGCATTAGGCAATTCATAGGAGTACCTATTAACTCTGTGGCACCACAACCTCTAATACAGGTTCAGTGGAATTAGACACAAAAGAGTAACTGATTTTAATCATTTTTTTTTTACTTGAATTCTATTTCTTTATTGGACAGTACTTATCACACTATTATCCCAGCGACTGAAAGTTAAAATACACAAATGCCTTGATACAAGATCAAAAATACCATTCCATCACCTATCAAAACACAACTGCTCAAAAATTTTTTATCAGCGAATTATCTGCAAAATCAGAAAGTGTTAACAAGAGAAACAACATATATTTGAAAATGGACAGGTCAGTAGTTCCCAGCAGTAAAAATAATTTATTTTCTTATCATAAGAGGAACAGGACATCCTCACATATAATATATCTGAGGGTCAGAGTACTGGGATTTTATTTTTCTGGTCTCTTCTTTTTGCACAGATCAGTAGAAAACTTAATGAAAAATTTATCAGGATCCATATGTATCTTGTGTGAATTTATTGTACACATCCAGGTATGTCACGTATGCTTTCCTAACTAAACTTCTAAGGATTTCATGAAGTTTTTAACCATTATTACTCTCCAAAATATGATAAAGGTTGTGGAAAGATTCTCTAGTTTTTGTACTCCATCTTCAAAATGACTTTTTGTTAGATAAGAGAAAAAGGATATGCTCTGTAGCTTTCACCACAAAAACATAACCAATAATAATACTTATATTTAAATATGTCATAGCAAAATAAGCTGAGAACTGCAACCAAACATAACCAAAACAAGAAAAAAAATCTGACTTGAAAGGGAAAATGAGAGTGACCAGAGACTGCAAAAGAACATTTTACAGCAAGATCAGTATCAAACAGTCTACACCACTGGTCTTATTTATCCTAGTTACTTTGGGTGAACAAACCTCCCTTCTTGACAGGACTAACTAGACCTGTAGGAAAAACCTGCTGCTTCACCGACTCCTAGAGAAACACTTACCCTCCTGGTAGCATCCTTATCCCACCTGCATGTGTCCAGGTATTGTGTTTTTCTACAGCCTACCAACTCATCACTGAGCAGGCTATTATTCTATCTGTTACCTTAGCATATAAAGAGTAAAACAGTTACCAGAACCAAGGAGTTTACAGCAAGTGACAAAAATTCGTGTTGCATAGGTGAGTGGTTTCTATGGAATTTGATTTAAAAATGCTCCTCCAATCCCAGATACTGAATAACTCTGAAGTATAATGAGTTATTTGTTACAAAATGACACTGAAGAAAATGAAGCAGCCATTACAGATGTGCTCAGCAATAGCTCACAGACAATCTTGGTTATCAGAGTGAGTTTTATAGAGAGAAGAGATGCTGCCCATGAGAGTGCTATTATCTCCAACTCTTATCTGAAAATGCCTCTTATGATTTTTAGCATACATTTGGATAGCTGCCAGTTAGCTTATTTTTAAATGTCACCTAAAGTACAGATAGCTCTTCTATCAGTAGAGAGCTACAGAGTGCCACTTTGAGACTTGAACCCATGACATTGTGTCAGGTGCAAAACTCATAACAAATGAACTGAGAGAACTTGGCAGCCTACCTCATGACTTCTTATCTTAACACAAATTGCTATGGCAAAATGCATTGCTACTTAAAGAGAAATGTCATTTGAACCCAAAGCTGGAATTATAACATCTGGTCTTTATTCTGTTTAAGTATCCAGAGGTTAAGGCTGAGTCTTCTTTGATAAACATTTATGTTAATACTTCAAAGCGGGAAAGGGATCTATGAATGTTAAGTACAATTCTCAACTGTGACCTTAAGTTTTTACCTTCCCATTTAATTCTGAATGCTGTTATATGTAGATTTAGAATAGCAGTACTGTTCCTTTAAATAATGAATTATCAATGCAAGAACTAATTCTACTACGTTGAATGACGAAGATAAAAAATTTGGGTAATATCTTAGTCTTTATGAATTAATGGCAAAACTAATTTATTCAAAGCCAGGAATGGGATAGATATCTATTCCTGGATATATATTCAATAAAGTTGAATAAATATTAATTAAAAGCACATATTAGGTATAACATAGATAATGTATTTTACACTTTATTTAGCTTGTCCTAATGCCCCCTGAACTTAACTTTCTGTTTTGTTCAGAAGGCCTAAATAAGGATGAAACCAATCTGTTACTTAGTGTTCATAGTACCACACTTTTTCTAGAAGACCCATTAGCCAGCAAACACTTCCATCATTAGCAAGATTTTTCCTTGCATATTATAAACCACCAGAGAACTTGAAATTATCATTTCTGTGATTACCATATGTTTATGTGCCCTTAATTCCTCCATCTATCAGTATAAAAAGCTGAAAATACTCTGAATAAACACATGGTTATCTTTAGACATAGTCTGTGCCTCTACATGAAAGGAAAAGTTTTTCCAGGATACCTATGCCAGCTTCTTTGGAAAAACATACCTTCTGGCTGTCACTGCTGTATTGTCAAACAGTTGTATGAGAGCACACTAAAATTTGCTGTCCATGGTTTTGTTGAGCTCTTATGAGAGAGCATAATTCTGATGAATTTTGGAATACCTAGCTTTTCAACCACTGATAGAAATTACTAAGCAAGCCATTATTCTATCACAATATTTTTAACTTTATTCATTGTTCTAATGCTGAAAAATCTATTTCACTGTGCTGATTTTCTTCAGTGATAAAAATATATATTTAAGAGTATACAGAAATTTCAGTCACAGAAATAGACAAGGATTCCATATCACTCTGCAGAAACAGTCCTCTCTTTTCCATCACTGACTTCCATAGGGTAGATGATACCAAGGGATTAAAGTTATTTCAGATATAATTTCTTTCTTCTTTCAGGTAGAAGATTTTCTTAAATACAAACCTAAGTATTCTGTCATCCCATCAAGATTATAAAACAACTGAAATTCCAAGTAGTCCATTATCCTAAGTCTTTTTAGCTTATGTTCTATACAACTAGCTAGCCATCCAGGTACTTCTGTAGTACCTAATGTAGTGCATGTTTGATACAATAATATATATGTTCAGTAATATATTCTGATTATCCAAATATTTTTTCTAGTTCTAAAAAGGAACACTGATGTTTGTAAATAGGTTTGACAGTGGCACCTGCATTCTGACACATAAACAATAATTTACAATGCTTGTGATGTTCTCGACAGCATCTTTCTTTTAAATAATAAAAAGTATATCAAGAAATTTTTCATTAAAATTCTGAAACCCCTCAAGCTAAAAAAAAAATATTTTGAGTAAACAAATTATATGCTAGAGTGAAGTATTTGTGCTCCCATACATCTCATGAGGAGTAGTCCTAGCATGCATCCCCTTTGAACATACAATAGTTTTTATTTTGGAAATACTTTTCTTTTTAAGTACAAAATTCTATTTTTAAGCGTTTAATTTAATTTTTCATAAAATTCTTCACCAACACAGATTCCTAATGGACTACTTTGGAAACCAAACTGCTCTCCAATATTATATGTACTAGCTGTGGAAACATCATTCACCTCTCAGAGGATAGATTATGGCTTGACAAAGAACCTAAATCTCTAAGTTGTAACCTACATGTCTTCACTGCAGAAGGGAGATTTCATGATACAGGTTAAACTAAGTCTGAAAATGTGTGGCCGAGAGGGCACGAAGAAACTGCACGCAGATCAATATGATCGATAGGCAGATCTTAATTTATTATGTGTTACAACATTTGCTTTATACTCTCACACATATACATGTCACTACATTATTGGTTAACTACAGGTACATGTCGCTACATAATTGGCCTGCAATAGTTAAAACACACTTCTTACTAGTTAGTACATGTTGCCATGTGGTTCGTCTGTATGCTGTGTCCATGTGCATTAAATCATTGTCTTTCTCTGAGAGCTCCTTCCCGTTATCTCAATAGTTTACGTTCTTGTAACCTGATATCAAATGCCAGTACTTTTCCTGTAACCTGCAAGCAGGCCTCTTGCTAATTCAGGCTAAGGCCTATTAGTATGGCTTGTCCATAGTGCCTGTTCTTAGCCAAGCACCCCACAAAAATGGGAGATATATAAGCCAGTACAGCATACCTCAAGATAATAGATTTTCAGAGGGAAAGACAGGGCCCAGCAAAGTGAATCATATTTTCTGGGATTTACCTCAGTGTTTATCCACTACTTTGAAACACATTTTGTGAACCAACAATTTTTTTTGAACGCCACTCAGGGCTGCTCACCTCTACTACAAGCTATGAACATACCCTCAGGATTCAGCCAATAGACACAGAATTAGGATTGTCATTACATTTAGATTATAGCAGATGTAAGAGCATGACTGATTTATTTCATGACTCACCAAACTGCTTTTAAGCAGATCTAATGTTCTGACACTACTGATTCAAGGAATGTCTTGATTGAATTAGGCCATTACCAGACTAATATGGCTGGCTGAATTTGGAGATTCCATTATTCAAACTTAATCTGTGAGAACACATTCTAGACTCATAGTCAACCTGCTTACAGTGAAACCAAAATGGACTATTATTATCAATGCAAACTCCTTTTAGAAATCAACAGATGGTGTCAGTGATTAATGTTCTCTACTTTGGTGTGACCTAATAAAGGGTAAGTATAAGTTTCATGTATTTGATTTATTTCTGTTGAATTTCCTGTAACCCTAGGACTTATCTCCACTGCTTTGTCTGAACTTCTGTTCTCTTGAAATGCACTGCTTATACTTCTAGATGTGCTCTACTCAGCTTTATTTTTGCTGTAAATTGATCACATTGTCATCACAATTGGAAGTATTTGGTAATGGCAGCTGTAATAAAAAGAAGTCCATTTTCAAGTGAATCTTTACAAAATCAAAGCTCCACATATTTATCTGAAAGAATGTTCTTCCTAAAGTCCCCTGATTCAAATCACAAAGTGAATTTATAGAAGGGCTGAATTGACAGAAATAAAATACCTGAGGAAAATACATTAATCACACATATTTTTAATGATTCCTTGTCGTTGTTAAAATTAAAAATATAAAAGAAATCAAATACTTAAAATAGGTCTGTGTCTTTGCAGACTTGTAGCTAATTAACTAAGTAAAAAAGATCCTCAACACTGACATAAGTACATCTACTGCATTTTGATTAAAAATAGGGAATATCCCCAAAGGAGTAAGGAATGAATATGAGGTTAGATGAAAAATATTAAAAAAGCCATATATAAGATTACTCTGGTTAATACAGAATTGAGGAAAAAGAAAGAAAAATAAAAAGATCAACACTCTCTATCTTTGCTTGTCTCCCACTTTATTTTGATCAGTTGTTCTTTTCCAGTAAAATTGGTTTTTAAGATACCATAATGCATATTCAAATTTTATCTCCTTCATTATAAAAAGAAAAACAGAAGTGAAATATATTAAATGTGATTCTAAGTGGGAAATTTTAGCATATGACCCTGCTTGATAGACACTTGTGTGTATTGTGTATTACTTAATTTGTTTCAGTTTAATATATGTTCACATTCACACTTTTTTTTTTTCAGTTACTCTCCAGCTTAATGGTACTGTTTTCCTGCTATCAGGATTTAGGTCTGCTTAATAAATTATGGTTTTCCTCCAGCTTTGAGAGGGGAGAAAATAAATGTAAAAAAATATTGCAGAAAAGAGTAAGTGATGAACAAAGTGATTTTTTTGGATGTTGTTTTACTGCTACATAGTGCATAAACCTATTTGGCTATGAATTTAAAGGAGTCCTTGTGCACCACATTGCAAAGAGATATGGTAACATTGTACCCATCTCAGATTCAGTTTCTAGGAAAAAAAAGAAAAACAGCAAACCAACAAAAGAGACAAGAAAATAAGTATGTAAGTATATATATAGCTTTTCTTCATTAAAACAATGTAAGAACAGACAAATAGGATCAGACCTCTGTTATCTCCCCTTGCAATTATAGATTCTGAGAATTTTTTATTTTCACATGAACAGATTGCTGTAAACAGGATTATTTTGAAGGCCAGTCTGTGATGCTATTTTGGAACTGGTGTGAGAAAAAGAAAGATAGAGCAGTGGCCATGAGTAGAATTTTATATTTTAGTTGATTTTAATCTTCAGAAGTACATAGGGAGTACATAGTGTAGGAATTAAAATTGAAGCTGATAAACAAATGATTTCTTTTCAAAAGCTGAGAAGCTTACTGTAAAAGGCTTGCTTTTAAAAATGTTCTGAAGAAAGTTGAAAAAATAATTTATTTTTCTTCCTTATCTTCTCTGTCAGTTACTTTAGTCTGAAAAAAATAAAAGATGTCAGGAGAAGGAGGCTCAAGAGTAGAGAAGAATGAGTAACTAAAAAAAATTGAGAACATTTAATGAAAAAATGTTTCATCCTCTTTTAAATATAGTTAACTTTGTACAATTTTAGGAACACATAGAATGCATACTTTCAGCCATTGAAAAAAAAGTTTTCAATTTATCTGAAGATCACTGTAGAATAGAATAGAATGGAATGGAATGGAATGGAATGGAATGGAATGGAATGGAATAGAATAGAATAGAATAGAATAGAATAGAATAGAATAGAATAGAATAGAATAGAATAGTTTCAGTTGCAAGGTACCTGCAATGGTCAGTCAGTACAACTGTCTGATAAATTCGGGGCTGACCAAAAGTTACAGCATGTTATGTCAAGGGCATACTGATGCTGAAAACAGGGGTATAATTTCTTCTTTTGTCTTACTGGTCGTGCACTCTGGTTGGGGTTAGTCCTCTAGGCTACCAGAGCACACACTTCTGGCTCATGCTGAGCCTGCTGTTGGCCAGAACCTCCAGATCACTTTTTGCAGGGCTGCTCTCCAGCCACTCCTCTCCCAGTTTATATTTGTGCCCTGCATTACTCCATTCTAGGTGCAGAATCCAGCAGAGTAGAATGACTTCTTACATTTGCAAGAACCAAGTATTATATTTCAATTTGTGTCAAGTTTCTGTTCTTAAAATGTCTTTACTTCATTTTTATTTTTTCTGTGCAATTATATTAGTGTTAAATAGTGTAAATATTTTTTTTCAAGTGGAAAAAAAAGGTCTTATAGAAATGCTTTTCTATTGATGGTAAATTAAATATGAGAGTCAAGAAGGTACTTTCAGATGATTTCCAGCTAGTCCTTTCTCAGTTTCTTCTTGTTACTCTGCCCTAGGTGCAGAATCCAGAATTTGTTGTTAAAGTTCATGCCATTGATGATGCATAGCCACTGTTCATCACTAACTAAAACATAGGCATTATCAAAACTGTGCATAACAAATCCAAACCACAGTAAGCTACGAGCTATACCTATTACTTGAGAGAAAACCTCTCAGTTTGATATCATCAACAAAGTTGCATCCAGACTGTTGATAGATACACTGAACAGAACTGTCCTTAGAACTGAGCCCTGAGGAGCACGACTGGTGCCATTCACTATGACCCTTTGAGTCCTGCCCTTCAGCCGGTTCTTCACCAAGTGTGCTGTTTACCTGCTCATTTCACAGCTGGACAACTTACCCAGAAGGATATTGTGAGGGACAGAATCGAAGGCCTTACTAAAATCCAGAAAAACTTTATCCACTGCCTTACCCTTCTCCACTAGCCAAGTGACCTTATCGCAGAAGGATATCAAATTAGTTAAACAGGACTTTCCCTTCATGAATTTGTGTTGACTGTGCCTGATGATTGCACTGCCCTTTAAATGCCTTTCAACAGCACCAAGTGTGACCTTCTCTGTAATTTTTCCAGTTACTGAGGTTAGACTAGCAGGTCTGTAGTTTCTATATTGCACTTCTTTATCACATAGCTGAGAATTGACAACTCAGTAGAAAGGGATATTTGTTTTACCTTGCTCTTATGAGACAGTACCTTCAACAGAATTTAGGTAGCAACAAGGACTATTTTTCGTTACTGGAACCAGGATCAACCTTTCATAATGAGATATGTACCTCATTGAAAATCTTTGCAGTTCTGTATATTGTAGACCTAGTTCCAGGCTTTTCTTCAAAACTTTCACTGGATTTTGTAAGGATACATCAACAAGGGACGTTCTTTTGTGATTGTATCTTTGATGATTATAGCTACACTGTCTTGCTTCAGGAAGTAGTCTAATATTTCACACTTTCTCAGATCCAGGTTTGGGCTTCCTTGACACCTAGGTAAGGGCAGAGGATCCAGCTTCCACTTTTCACAGAGTACCAAGCAAGACTAAGATTATCTATAGATAAATTTTCTTGTAAGATATCGGCAACTGTCTGTGAACAAATCTATAGACTCGTATCACTGCCATTAGTCAAGATGAGATACATAATAATGTCAGGTCAAGTCAGTTTATGCAGCAGGTAAGGGGAGGCCAAGGTCTTCACTATGATGTGACAAGGACTTTTTCTGAATGAGGGCAAAAAAAAAAGCTTTAAGCATGTATGTATGCATTTGAGATCAAGCTTATCTCATTCCTGTGTGATGTTTTGTTACATTTTATGGTCTTATGGCTGTTTTGAAACGTTAAAGTGAAGATCTTATCTAATTTCTTGACATATCTACTTGCTAACAGTAAGCAAATATAGAAAACATGTTAATAAAGAGGACATGTTCCCTGCGTGTTTTTTTGTGAGAAAGATGTACATCTAGGGCACAATTCTTCTCTATTTATAGACTTGAGTATATCTACTTTAAGTACATATTTCTCTTGACTAAGTACAAATCGACAGGCAGGGTAGCTAGTCCAGATGTAGACATCTATATTGCAAACACCTCCTGCCTGATGAATCATAATTTTTCTGTAAATAATTTAAAGGAAATTACACAAGAGAAAGTAAGAATGTGATATTATTCACTGTTTGAACAGTTCTCTTCTTTTTTACTCCATTCTGGGAATTTTTATCAGCTTTGCCAGCAATTTGTCAAAGGCCAACAAGAAAACAGCTAAGTCAAGTTTGAAAAAGAGATATGTCAAAACACCAAAAAGGTGTAACTCTACTGTTGATTACCACAAGCCAATGTGATTTTTTTATTATTATTTTTATTATTAGTTCTTTTTTGTTGTTTTGTTTGTTTTTCTTTGTTGTTGTAGTTGTTTTCTTAAGTCTCCTTTCAAATGCAGAGAGTAACTAAACTGAAACAAAAGTTAAGAAACCTTACCTTTTATACCATGAATGTTGGAGATTCAGTGCGTAAACTGTAGTAAAAACTTTCAAAAATTAAGAGAACCAGTATAAGAGAATTGACACTCAATGCACTGATCTATCCTGTCTTTTCACTAACCTGTAAAAACTTTTGTAATTAGCTGCCTAAGCAAAGCTCAATTCTTAAAAAAGCAATTCCAACGAGAAGGATATTGTTAATAACCTGCATATCATATGAAGGGTTTATGCTTTGTGATTGTTAGCTTTAACATTGCTAAATATGCGTGGACAGAGCTATTAACAGTAGTCATATTGATTTCTATAGTACTAACTGTATTTTGTGCACGTACTGAAGACATGAAGGAATAAAAATTCCCCACTGAAAAGGTTTGCAGTCTAACTTGACAGCATAAACAAAATAGAAAAATGTTGAACAACTGAAGCCACCAGAAAGTGAGAAAGCCATGTGTGAGTACCACCACCTCCAAAAAGCTCGCTCTTGTCTTTAATGCCTCAGTTTTAGAATTCAGAATTTATTTACTCAGGAGCTAGTAAGATTTCTCTGTCTGCTTTTGTAGCTCATTATTCGTAATTATTTACAGTTACTATCACTAATGGTTTCCAGACTTTTTAATTATGAAACCACTTCTTCAAAATGGGTTTTATTTCCAACAGTATTATTATCTCAAATAATGTCATAAGTAAGTAAGTTTCTGTTAGATGAGAAGTCCAATTTGTAGCCAACATGACTGCACTTGGGTCGTGACCTTTAGCATAGAACTGACAGCTCATGTTATGACTTCACAGAGCAGCTCTAGGCACTAAAGAGATATATGCATTAAAGATCTGTACTTTAAACAGACATATCCAGAAAAACTTTGTCTTTAGTAATCTGATCATTTAAAACAAGAAATGCCTCTATGCTTGGAAGGGAAAAAGATAAATTTCTCTGAAAAATGAAATTCATTGTATTATTTTTGTGCAAAATTTAACATCCAAGTCCTATTATTATTGACTGCAACACTTTCTCACAATCGACAGCAAGTTTCCTGATCATTAATATGATGAATTCAGAGTTCCAGAAACTACTAGTTTGTGCACTTTCAGACTGAGTGAACTAATCTTTCTTGTCTAGCTCTTCCAGCGTCAGATAGTTCCTGGACTGAATGTGCATATAATGCATTATATCAGTGATAATTTCTCAATAAACAATGCAATTGCACTTGGCATTTAAGTTTCCTCTGTATCAGTAGTGAACAAAGAGAAAAAAAAGACAGCTTCTCTTCAGCACCATAGGATAGGTTCAACTCCCCTCTTGAAACTTACAGAGTGTAGTTATCTGTCCAGGGTATGAGATGGATGTCTAGCCTTACAAGAAATACAGAAAAGATTGAATAAAAAATAAGTAATTTAATCTGGAGAGTAGTTAATCTCTCCATAATTAGGTAGGCAGGTATAGATTCAGTTGCATGAACTCTTTGGAGATGTTCTACCATATTTAGGATTTCTCAGGGGTGTTGGACTAGATGAGATTGGACTAGATGAACTCCAGAGGTCCCTTTCAACCCTAAAAATTCTGTGATTCTGTGTTATTCCAACACAATGTTCAAAAACATGGATATATGGAAAACTCGTTCTCTTCTCCGAGCAGCTGGAGGAAAAGTGGGACACTCAACAGCATATCTGTCTTTTCCCTGTAAGAATAAAAAATATAACCTTACCCAGTACTTAAAGACATTATTATTAATTGATATCCTTTTATATATATTTGTAGGCGTACTAAAGAAAAAATTGGGGGAAAGGGGTTGAAGAATTTTAAAGAAAGTGATTTAATTTCCTTAGCTTGTTGTCTAATGAGACTTTTAGCACAACTCAGGGTATGAAGGTAGTCATGAGCTGCAGCAAACTAGCAAATTCTGGGGAATTTGTGTAAATATATAAATACTCTTAGGTTTTTATAGACAAAGTTGAAGCAATAGTCTTCAATCTTAATTTGGAGTTTAGACTCTTCTGAGAGGGCTTCAATATCCCATCCATCCATTTCAAATAATCAACAATTGATTCATGTCAGCAGTCTGACTAGAGCTACAGATTCTATGAACCAATAATCGAGGTTTTGGTTAAGGATACTTGAAAAAACATGAATCTTTTTCTTTTTTTCTCTTGCTTTGACGTAATCCCCTGATTTAAAATATTTGTACTCATTCCCACCTTTAGGCACTGTCCAGGGAAACAAGCAAATTTGAGGGATATCAAGTCAAACCAATAATAATTATAAAAGGATTTGATGCAAGTAAATCCAAAGAAATCCTAGGTCTATAGCAAAGACTGTTTTAACAAAAAGATTAAGAAAGAGAGGAAGAGATTGATGAATGTTGCCTATTAGACAGCAACACTACCTTAATCCTGTATATAATTCATGTGTTAGCCATCCATTTACAGGGGAGGGAAAAGTTAAGCCCATTTAAACTGATTATCTTTTTCATTATAAATGCCTATTGATTTCAAAGTACTGATAAAGAAAAAAAATGGTATATTGAAGAGCTTGTTGGACAAGCACCAAAATAAATTCTTTGAAAATATTCAGATCTGCTGTACTGCTTCTCCCCCACAAAATCTTTATAGTGATCTGACATACTTCTTTCTTATACATCTTGTTTTGATTGAGATATAAAAGACATTTTCCCCACATCACATGAAATCCTTCAAGTATGTAATCATTCTTGTTCGTATAAAATAATTTCTTTCATGGCAACACACTAGTTTTGTCTTGTTGTTATTTTGGTGGTTTGGTTTTTTTTCCCAACCATCATCAAACTGTCAATCTGTTTGCAATACTGTGAGCAAATACAATCCATTTTAAAAATAATTTTCAGTCCAAACTACTGAAGAAATATCAAACACAAATTGTATTTTGAACTTAAAAGGTAATTCATGAACTTACACTAATTCTATAACTTCAGGCAAGAAATATTTAAGTGTTTCAAATTGCACCCTGAATCCCATACCTTTGGGACATAAATTTGTCTAGACCACGTTTTAACAGGCCTGTAAAAGCAATGATTCTTTAAGGGAAAAGACTTGGGTTTAACAAGGACCCACTGCCAATACGGAGGGGTACGGGGGACGGGGTGGAATATGACAGCTCCCAACCATCCTTAAAGCTTCTTAACTTGTGGAACCAAATTATGCCTGTTCACAACCTGAACAGGTCCCCAAAGGGACTGACCTGGCAACCAGAACAAGAGCTCTCTGATACTCAGGGACTCTGGAGCAGATGTGATGCAGAACAAAATTTCCCAGATCCATAAGCTGAGAGGAACCTGCATGCAAAGGGAATCAAAACCTGGCTGTTTGAACCCATTGAGTCCACTTTACAGTTCTATAAATGTGAAAGGAAAAGGTGAGAGTTTCCTCAATATATAGGAGGACTAAATCTCATGGTTCTAGTTTATTAAATTTGGACCCTTTTGTAGTTAAAGCTTAGAAATGTGGAAAGAAAAGCTATATGTTATGATACCTGATAGTAAACTATTTTTAACTTTTAAATTAAATTCTTTTAAGTAATTGTTAAGGAATATTAGATTAAGAAAAAAGTTTCATGGTTCCACAAAACCCCAAGGCCAAACTGAAACAAGCAAAATATAGTCAGTCTAATTCTAATTTATACTAGGCAGTTTTATGCTACTGCAGAGAGGTTTGGAAATAGTTGTAAAAGTAATTTATGCTCACTTTAAATCCCATTTATGCTTCCAGAACAATGATAAGAGATCCACTGAGCATCTGGGAGTCACAGCAGTCAACATAGGTCAAAAAATTCTGAGTGCACATGCACTTATTACAAGTGTCTAAAAGTGTTCATTCATCATGTACACATAAAAAATTATAGTCAGCAAATCAGTAAGGAAAAACTGTCATGTGAGCCAGGCAACCAATTACAGAGGATTTTACTCTGGAATTTTCAGAATGAAAAGCATTAATTAACTTTACTAGGAGTAGAAATAGACTTCTGCAGAGTAGTCCTAAACTTCCCTTTAATAGAGAATATAGACCAATTGGAATGACCTTTGCACAATCTGCATATAGCAAATTATTTGGCCAAAATCTTCAAGGACCATTTAAAAATGGCAAATATTGAAGAAGACGAGTTTCAGAATAGGTAAGCATTAAAATTTATGTTGGTTTAAATTATTGTTATTCATTATAAATGACTGAACCAGCTCTTCAAATTAGTTATTTCAGAAGGAAACATAATTAAAAAAATCCTTATGATTAGCAGCAAAAGTTAACATATTTCTCTGATCTGAATTTCTGATGTACAGTTATTTTGCAAAAGTAAAAAAGAGCTAAATAATTCTTTTGATGACAAACTTATGGCAAAAAAATGACAAAATCTCAAAGTTACAAGACTCCAATATTTTACAAATAATTATAACTTTTTTCAGAGATATCCATCTTGATTTTATCCCTTTCCCTCACCTACTTTACTCACTGTTCCAAAAGATCAAAAATGCTGATTTTAAAATACATTTCTAATGACAAAAAAATATATTAACTCTCATATAATACAGCTGGAGAATTGAAAACATTCAATTTACAAATGTCATTCTATAGTAGACTACTTATTGAAATTGGAAACACTTTTTAAAAAGCCATCCACATCTAAGAGGTAAAGACTCATCATGTAATGATCAAATCCCTGATAGTCATTAAAATGAAGGTTTCTGCTGAAGAGCAGCTTCAGATAAAGACTTGCAGAGAATAAAGATTATCACAGACAGAAAAACACATGGTACATGTGACACTAGTTTCAAAGAAATTACCCCTTTATTCTGTAAGCTAATTCCAGGTATAGCCAGACAATGAGTGATGGCTCATGATATAACTGATATGGAGCTTTTTCTTCATTGTTTATCTTCACCTACTTCAATATTGATGCCAATTCACAAGGCTAAAAAAGTTTTAATTCATATACTGAAAGTTTGAAATGTAGAATACATTCTCACAGTTTGTTCAATATGACAGATTAATTGGGATTTGCAATTTACATTTCTATCAGGCATTGGAATTGTCTACTCAGGGAGGTTATGGATTCTCTGTCCCTGCAGGTATTTAAGAAGAGATTGGATGTGGCACTTAGTGCCATAGCCTAGTAATTGTGGTGATAGTGGATCAAGGGTTGGATTTAGTAATCTCAGAGGTCTTTTCCAACCCATCTGATTCTATGATTCTATGATCATTTCATCTTTAAAAACATGTTTAGTGTTAGCCTTTTGTCTTGGTGATGCTGGCACATATCAGGCTGTTTCTAAAACTGCTTGTGGTAAACAATATAGACTACATATGTGAAATACAATAAGTTCTCGTGTTGTTTGATGGGTTTTTGATATGCCCTCACAATTTCTGCATTGCTTCCAGACCATCTGCTTAACAGATAATAGAAACAGCTGACACACACCGAATGAAGTGTCATTCAGGTTTAAGGGAAAGAGGCTTCCTGGATTAATGATTAACAAATGGCAGCATTAACTCGTTGATGAATCTTTCAGAACCTCCTCATATATGTAACATGATGAGGAAAAAGCTTCTCCCTCCTTGACTTCAGACTGCCTTGCTGAAGGATTTCTTTAAAGAAGTGAGATTGAGTATATAAGGGTCAAAGATTACAGGGCTCAAACATCAGTAGGTGTGCAGGAACAGACTAAGAAAGGAGACATTTTTAAGCTATATAAAATCTCAGAATCAAAGTTCTGCATATCAAGATGTGCACTATTCATTTCTCAGTTATCTGAATGTAAAACACCCATAAAAGTCAGGAAACTGGAGTTTCAGTTCTTTAGTGTCCAAACTCAAACACATTTTGCACCTCTAATTTTTCTCCTAGTCAAAAGATTAGATGGAAAAATCAGTTAAAAATGGTAAGCACCCAAAGACATAGAAAATGAGATAAATTAAATACAGGCTATGTGTTATGAATGTGAACATAAGAAGTTGCTTCAAGCCGTTAAATAGGTAAAACCTTTTGCTACAAAGTAATCAATTTTTCACAGAGACAATTGTAGCTGACCTGAAAGGCAGTGGCACCTTCACTTATAAACCACAGAACTGAAAATGCCATCTGTTTCTTAAACTATACCAGTGGTTATGGTGATCAGTGCCCATTCTATTGACCTTTTCAGTAAAAACATTTTTCATTCCTTTACTTTCTCAGTTTCTTTCCTACTCATTGTCACCACATCTATTTATGAACTATTCTAAAGCATATCAAGAAACTGCATTGACAAATGTATGTAAACTGCTAAAATACAATTTTTATAATAATTTGGATTTATTTTAAGCTAATTTTAGTCACATAAATGGAAAAAGGGGTAGTGGTGCAGTGCAGAGTAAAAGTGGGGAGAATTGAAATATTCCTGAAAATAACTGCTTGGTTGTAGCCTAAAGCATTAAATAAAATGTTGGGCCCTATAATTCCAGTAAAAAACCAAGTTGCAATTCAGCAAGATGTTCAAAAGAACAATATTCTCTGCTTGAGTGACTTCTGGCCAGTGGATAGAAGCAAGGCCTAATTTAGCATAAATTTGTACCTCCTAATGCAGTAAGAACCACAGGTAGTCTTTGTGATTCATCTAATAATGCTAAAAATCTCTGCAGTTGGGGAGATTTTCTTTTCAAAATCCTGTCTACATCTCTCAATTCATATTTCAGTGGTGTGCCCTATCATAGCAGCTGGCCTCCATACTGCATTTGATCAGCGGTTCTTCTTAACTGTTGAACTGTCACTGACCATTACCTGAAAGTTTCCTCTTATATATTTCTCTGCTGTATCTACAGTTATTCTACAGCTGTTTCTGTAATTAGCATTTTTAATCACTGAAAATAGAATAAATTCCTTTAAATTCTCTTTAAAGTAGTAATATTTAATGTTCTGCACTCTTCATTGCCATGAAGGTCAAAATAGACCTACATTTTGGATGCAGTCTTATATCAATAGAAAAATTTGAAATTGGTACTTGGAAGACATGAAATAATTCATCTATCCAGTCTTTCTGGACATCTTTAGTAAAACACAATTTCTTCCCAAAATAAAAAGTTGTTAAAGGAGTCGTAAAGGAAAAGCTGAAAGGAGTGAGTGAAAAAGAGAAAGAGAGAGGTGGGGTGAATAGAATGTACAGCTGCAGTGGAAATAGACTTCTCAATTATGCAGTGACAGCCTTCCCATTTTCACCATGACTGAAATATCTCAGATAAGCTAATAAAGATTGAGGTGTGGTTAAATATTAGATTTCTAAAAATAACATTATCTTTGGAAAATTACAAGTTGCAGTAAAGCTAAATTGATATAGTAAACATTTGCATTTTGTTGGAAGATTTAGTCATTCTTACATTAAAATTTGTTCTCATGTGTATCGCTTTTTATCTGACAAAGATGAGTTCTCTTGGGGTTTTAATCTATCTTTCTTTTAAAAATTCTACAGATGCCCATCTGCTTCAGGGCAGCTAAAGCAATTCTCATTTGCAATCAGTGCTTAGTAAGTGCAGAGAAATTATCTGAAGTTCAAGACAAAATGTAAATAAAAATCTGCTGAACTGTATTTTTAAAGTACTTTTTGAAAACTATGTCAACCACTTACTGAAGAGATAAAAAAAAAAAAAGGTGCAAAAGGTTTACTGTGAAAGTGGAACATGGTGGTGACAAGAATAGAAAAGTAAACTAAAGAAAACAGGTCTCTTTTGGGAAGCTCAAATATTAATGTCCTTAACAGGAACAAAAACTAAAATCAAAATGGGATATTCTAAAATTAAGATAAACAGCTGTTTTCCAAGGAGGTGGCATTCATTGCATAAAGCATTGGTTGCTACAACCCCATGATGATAAACAAACAGACTCTTAATCTAGAAGCTGACAACTGAAATCACCAGATGGTTGATTGCCTTCATGGTCAGACAAAGATGCAAAATCATGCAATATATTTCATCATTGAAGCTCCTGATTGTATTCTTAACTGAGCTTGACTTGTGTCAGATATACTCCATACACTAGATATGACAGAGATATAAGAGATTTAGATGTCAAACTAAAGAGTATAACAAATAAATTCAAAATAAAAGGACTACCAGCAAGCAAACTTTTCTTCCAGAAATTTATGCATTAATTAGAAAGATCTGATTAAAAATAAAGTAATTTTGTTGCTTAAATGGGTCATGTCTGCCATTAGCAGGATAGTGTTTTTATCATTTGTTTACTACAAAAACAATAATTAAAAATACCTCGCTAAATATATAAATTCAGAGTGCATTGTCATTTACAGAAAAAAATGATGAATCCCAATAAGGATATGAAAAAGGATAATTTTGGTAATATGGTTATCACTTGCTAGAAGTACAAAGGTTTATATTGATTTAAAGGAAAACAAATGTACATCCACTCATTAGGAGACAACATTCTCCAAAAGACTCCCTGAAAATTGAAAAATTAAATATGAATAACTTCTAAGCTTTACAAAGTTCCTCAGCCTGCAGAGGTGCCAAATTTGAGCAGCACAATGTGGCTACAAGATTTCCCAAAACTACTTCAAACTGAGCAGCATCTAAGATTCATGCTAGGATGGGCATATGTAGTGCATTGAAGCCCCCTCATGCACATCCAGATATGCTTCTCAAAGCTCAACATGAAACCTAAGTTATTTTTAAAAATTCAAAAAGGAGGTGGACATCTTTGCTTTACAGTAGTGAACTGAAAAGTGATTCTGCAAAGGAAAGAGTGAATTTAACTGAAGATAACTGAACGTGCTGTATCAATGCCATTTTATGTCAGCAGGTAGTTTAAAAGAAAGAGTTGTAACAGAGTCTGAGAAGCAGTATATAACTGATTTTTAGAAGGGAAGACTGAAAAGTAGTGAGAGCTCACAGCCTCAGAATACAAAAGATGATTGCATGTAAATATAGTCAAAAAAGAAATTAAATGACTGTTGTAAAGGCTTTATAAAAATGGGACAAGCGACTATTCAGCTTAGTCCTGTCTAACATCAATGCATATCCTCAAAAAACTTAAGCATCAGTTATGTTATATATCAGTTATATATCAGCATCATAAAAACTTATCAATTCAACCTTGTTTCACAGTTTGTTTCTCAAGGACTGATGAAAGCTGATGCATAAAGCACATAAACTTCTGCTTGTAAAACAATTACACTTCACAGAGCTCAGGAGACATTCAGGTGTAGGCAGAATAATGGAACACCAGTACACATACCTATACCACTTCTTTCTCATCATTCTCATTGGCTTCTTCTGCTCACATTATATTTCTTAATGAAGTCTAAATTAATTCCTTTCCATTTTCCATCCATAATATCCCTAAGTAATATTTTCACGTTTCCAAAACAGTAGCTGCAGAATCTGTTCAGCTTGTCCTTTCTGGCAAGACTTGACAAAGGTTATGAAATGTATTAATTTTTTCAGCATTAGTCTTTTGATTTAGAGTGTAAAAAATCACTGTTCTGATCGACTATTAAGTAATGACAAACCATCAACAACAAAAAAAAACAAACAAAACCAAAAAGATGACTTAGGGTAAGCATACATATATTAGCAGAAAGTCCCTCCTCTAAATATATTTGATAGCATTTGAATAACTGGCTGAAGCTAATGCTCTACTAGTTTATCTACAGAATAAGGGTGGGCTTATTCTTTTTAAGTGTGGGCAAGACTGGTATTCTTATCCCTTTTCTTGTTAAAAGGCAGATTTTAAAAGAAGTTTAGCATCAGTCACTTTAAAACAGTTACCAATTTTAATTGTCTGCTAATTTAAGAATTTATTTGTTTTTCATTGTATATTTAAGCATATTTCCAGCTCAAGTTCTTTGCCCACTACTATCTTTCCTCTAAGAGGTCTATTGTGTACCTTTACATTCACTGAGAGAATACAAGTTAACACAGCACTATTCTCTGCTAGCAAAACTAATGGCAGCACCAATTATGTAAATTTAAGCATGTGAAAAGCAAGTTATGTTGACCTTGGTTTTAAAAGAATCATTAAAAAAACCCATGATTTATTTCTTTGTGTTTAAAAAAAAACCAAAACAAACAAACAAACAAGAACCAAATAACCACAAAAACATTAGGCTTTTAGAAAAATTAGTAAGATAAACTAACCTTTCTATGAATTATAGAAAAACAAATATCAATCTGCTGCCAAGTTTTAAATTCTAATTTAATGTATAGTATTCTTTGCATGTTCCTAACCTTAGAGGGAAGCTGTGGTTGCAAGGGTGCAGATGACAAGACTGTTATTCTCTCTGGCAAACATATGTCTAGAGAGCAGAAGCTAAAGACTTGCTGAGGCATGAATTATTGCTGGGCACAAGGAACAAGTTCTAAATAATCAAATAATTTATTGTAATAATATTATGAATTTTGTAAAATCCAGTGAAGAGCAGTTTGTTTGAAGCCTCTTGAGCTAGATCCTGGCTTTATCAGTTTTCTGTGATGAAACCTCTTTTTCACACTAATACAAACACTGTCTTGCAGACAGGTATAATATTGTTGCCTCTGCCCAGAAGCACAAACAGATAAGCAGAATACTACTGGCAAAGACCTTACCATCGCACAGAGAATGGTCTGAATTTCAGGCACTGTTTAAAAGAAACAAAACAACTTGAAAGCACAAGTTGAGTCAAACTTTTGTGTTTTGGAATCAGAGAGCGTGGATTAGAAATAGTCTATCACATCATTTATATGTTCTGCATGAATTTATAATGTCTCAGGTGAGTGATGAATGTGGGCATGTTGATTTTTTTCTTAAAACTTATACTTTTACAATTATCTCCCTTTCCCCAGTTTCAAAGCTGTTAAGCGTTATGCTTTTGTAATGGCTCTTTGAATCATTGTTTCGGGTAGTTTTCAGTGCTGCACTCTGAAATCTTAAAAACATTTTTAAAGAAATAAAATATATATCTTTCTACATAAAAACTGGAAACCATTCTTTATAGAAAATTATTACCTTGTTACTTAAACATCCTAGAAAATAAGGGGGTCCTGGAAATTGTAGGCTTTGAAACCCCAAATGTCAGCTCAAAATACGTGTCTAGAGAAAATAAGATGTTAGTCTCTAGTTTCTGCAAGGATATTCATTGGAGTGAAAACAAATAACAGTTTTGTCAAAATGCTTCCCAGTACCATTTTTAATCATAGGAGCTCCCACTAAATGACAATTAAGAGTAGGAAAAGGAAGAATGGTTGTTCAAAATAAGGAAGGTTTTTTTGGCATTTAAAAAGGCTTTGCAGTTAGAATTTTAAGAACAATAGTTCATACTAACTGTTACAAGTCAGATATCTGAAAGGGTATTCCCAAGATGAATTATTAACTGCACTGTTTTATTTTATTCAAAAATCAGTCTAATTATATGAACCAGTGAAACTGTTACTAAATATTATGATTAGATCTTTTTTCTTGTAAAATAATACTGAACATATGAATATGATGTGATGTACCCTGACTGTAGATGTATCATAAAGTTCTAAAAGTTAACTTCCTTTTTTATTAATAAAACTGTTCTAATTCATTTGGATATTGTAATGATTTCCTTTTGCTTCAGAACATATTTTTTATTTGCACAGCTGTAGATTAGTGAATGAGATAAAGGCTGTTAAATGTTTGTTGCATCCTTGAGAGTTTTGCAATCTTTTATTCAGTGCTAACTAGCATCTTCATAATTTTTCAACATATGAAGGCATGGGGAATTATTCATTGTCATTTCAACAGCCAAATGAATTTAGAGTGTAATTCTTTCCAATATATTCCATACCAATCATATTTCACAAAAAAATCCCATTGCAAAGAGTGACAGTTTACTTTACTTGCATGTATCCAACATTTTTAGAATACAGACACATACACTAAAGTTTTATGGTCTCTCTGCTAGTTTTATTTTACCAGTGCTACATCACTAGGGTCATAATTTCATTTGTACTTCCAAATAAGAAATTCTCCCCAGTCAAATGGTAGATGTCTAAAGGCATTTGGATCCTCGTTCCCAGATCATGTCGACAGTGTTGCATGTCTAGATCTGTGGAATGGCATCAAGGAGCTTTTTAGTAATTTATACATTTCACTGCTGAGCAGTTACTCCTGTGTATAAAGTACAGCCAAAACTACTCATCCAGACTAAAGGTTAAGACCTTGGACTGGAATCAAAGATCTTGAAGTCATTTCAGCTCTAGGCTTTAAGTTATAATTCAGGCTAACTTTTTTATCATCTTCTTGTATTTGGATATAAATCCATACTAAAAGTATTTGGATCTCTCTGGAACAAATGGGAATGGTGGACATAGCTTCTGCTCAACTTTACTGACAAACAGTTTTGCTAGTGCCTGTCTGTTATTTCTGTCTTTTTGGTCATGTAGGTTTTTCAGGTGTGTTTGCTGAAGGGGTGGAAAAATGATATCTCCTTCGTCTTGCTGAACAGTTTAGAGATAGAGTATTTTAGGTGGTGGTGATCCTAATTTTTTCTGCAAACTTTCACATATGATGGTGTGGGAGTTTCTATTCGAGGTATGAAACATTAAAAGTGTTAAACAAAGGCCAAGCATCAGCTGTGTAAATGGGAATGAAGGTACATGCATACATCAAACGCTGCTTTGAAATGTATCAAAAGGCTATTCTGGAAGCTTTGTGGCAGCAATAAGTCTGTTTTTAAATCTGCTTCCAATACCTTCTGGTTCTATGTATTCACACTTGTCTATGCTTGGAAAGACCTAAGATTGCTAGTGTTTCTGTCATCTGTCCAACAGCTCCAGGTCTTTAATAATTTTTTTTTTACATTAAATAATTTATATAATTTCATTTTTGTACTATATAGTTTCATTTGTATCATATAGTTTCATTTTTGTATTATTTTCTCCTGTGCTAGTTGAAATAAAAAATCTCAAACAATTTAATCAATTCACTTGAAATAAAATGTGTTTTTATAAACTTTACTGCATTATTGTGATTGATATTAAAAATGAAAAGTTCTGAAACATTTAAAAAGAACATTTGGTTAGGCTTAAAAATATTTTGATTATGCTTTGCATCTGTTGTGTAATCAATAAAGCTGGCACTGCCTATCATAACTGATGGAAGACATTGATAAAAATTGATTAAAATTATCTCCTAAGTCTCAAAAAAATTTTAATATCTATAAGAAAAAATTAGTCCCATAAAAAAACCTATTTATTGAGCAAATAAAACATGATCCAAGCTAAAAATAAAGTTATTAAACATCCAGTTCTGATGTTAAAAATATTATGGATAACTATTCACAATAAGCTTAAGAAAAAAAAAAGACAGCTTTACATATGTTCTTAAAAAAGTTAATTTTTAGTATTCATGATACATGATTTACAATTTTGATTATTTTCTTTATATTCTGTGTCTTATTTGGAATTAGTTATCATTTTATGTTATCTGTATCTCACACATCATAGCAACATTTTCAATATGTTCACAATGTGGGTCAGAGAAGGAGCAGAATAATACTACTTACTTTTGTGAATTACATGGTATGAATGATGAACATATAGATGCTTTATGCAATGCTCTGAAAGAATATACAACTCTGACCACTAAATATTTTTTTTTAAGAGATAATATATGTAACTGTACAGCCTGTGATTTCAATGGAAATTCAAAATTCTTAAAAGTACATCCCCTTTGGTTATGGAAGTAAAGGGAACTTATATTTTTAAAATACATTTTAAAATAACATTTTAACATGAGAATAAAGATGCAGAGCTTTGACTTTTTAATTTTGTGTTTTCCTGTTTCAGTCAATGGGCATAGAACAGGAAAAGAATATTTGTAAATTTGTTTGAAGAAAATCTAATTCTATGGTATTTTCCAGATTTTTGATTTTATACTCTTTGAGAGCATTTGTGTGCCCAGTTTCTAAGAGCTGTTGTGGAAAGAGAACCAATAGCAAGATGAGCAAGAATATGGTGTGATAAACAACATTGTTAATATGGATATGTTTAAGTATTCTGCCAAGACATTAGGATGCCCTTCTCAAATCTTTTTATTGGTTTAGATTTTTTTTCTGTCTTGAAGCAGAAAGAATATTTTCTGAATTGTATGAGCTTCACACAAAATAAAGAACAAATTATAAAAAAAATAACTTTCACAAAGAATAATTACTACAGGAAGTTCACAAGCATTCTAACAGAGATTAAGATACTATTGCATGAGTTTAATCAATCCTCAGTAATCAAAGTAAGTAACCTGGCAACTTACAAAGAAAATGAGAGATTAACTGAATAATTGGTATTATTATGAGTCGTGTTTTATAGAATTTTTCCATCCCATTAAGCATAATTTTTAATAAAAATACAAATGTTCACCAAAAAGACCTGTCCAACATTAGATTTGAAGGTACTGGAGTAATTAGATCAAAGATACGTCCTAACAGCTTCTCTGCATTATTAGGCTTAGAGCAGCCTGTGTCTCTGAAAGGATGATCAGAAATGTGCAGTTTCAGGTGCAAATGTTTTATCAGCCAACACATGTCAACTGAATACACTCAAACTGTAATAGCTGTGGCAATTGCAACAACACCATCTGCACTGCTTTTTTTTTTTTCCTGGAGACCTTCTTGATAATCCAGTAGCAACTGCTGAACCTTATCTACTGAGCTTCTAATCAAGGAATGCATTAGGAAGTGTTAAAATTATTAGAGACTAAAATCCCAGGGATTTCAACTGTGCTTTAGCATATTCCTCAGTGCTTTAAAGAAATTAAGAAAAAAAAATATTGTGCAAAAAGTATGTGTCTGCCACCTGAACAAACAGGTGTATTATTACTCCAAATATTTTAAATAACAGACAATTCAAATGAGAGGAAACCCATGCAAACATTTCAACCAAAGGAGAAAAAAAAAAAACATTAAAAAATGAGCAGAAGCTTTCATTCATTGCTGAGAGCCCAAGCTACAGCAAACTGTGCTTTACTAGTTCTGATGCTTATGTAGCTGGTTTTGGTTTTGTTTTCAAATAACAGATTCCTTGGCATTTTAGGGATTATAAAAGACAAGAACTATGAATGAAAATAGTTACAGAATGCTTGTGAAGTAGAATAAGATTATTAAAGGTAAAATCTACAAAAAAAATTAGGATGTGTCCTTTTATATATAAAGTGTTATTTAATAAAAAAAAAGTAAAAAAAAAAATCATTTAGCACAGAAATTGCCAAACAGATAAAGTGTTCACTTATTTCAGATTTCCTAGTGAAGACACTTCCAAGGATTTGAGAAGAATGTCCTTACTAGGCAAATATGGATTACTACTCTATAGCAAATTACTTCAATAGGAGCTCATGTTCTTTACATTTTACAGTCTCTAGTTTATTTTGTCCTTGTTATAGTTCCTATATTTTGGCCTTAAAGATCAAGTTTGGCAATGAAGTTCAAAGTTAATTTTGTATTAGGTAAATACAGGGGCGAGGGAGTGGGGGGTGGTTTGGGTTTTTTGGTTTTTTATTGGTTCCTCTATTAATTTTAATTGTATTGGATATTCTGATGGTGAATGAACAGGAAAAAAATTAGGCACCGATCCTACTGTTCATTGCTTGTAATTCGGCACTTTCATATCTGCTTGTATCTTACATGATTGTACTCAAGCACTTCACTTATCTCAAAATACTTATGCAAATATTTTTATCTTCTATCCTTAACATCACTATTCATTCAAATATCTATGCAAATTGTTTTTCCTGTTACTCATAAACAATCTTTGCTTCTTCCTTTTTTTGGGGAGTACAGAATAGATATTTTCCCCTTCAAGTTTCAGTGTCAGCATTTTCACCAGACTCTGATAATGCTTTCATCGTGCAGAACTTCAGTTGTGCTATGCCATGGAGGAAGACAGTCAGTCAAATATAAACATTGATGAAGGCCCGTTAAACTTTCTAATCATGAAAACTGCCATAAGGCTAAAGGTGGATAATTTCCCCAACATAGATGGAACTGTAAGAGGAAGCCTTAGAAAGGAAAGGGAGAAACAGGTCAGAGACAACACTCACATAATTCCTTGATATCAAATCCCAAACCACCCAAACCATAACATGGAGCAACCTGGCAATATTATCCACATACTCTCTCTGACTGGGGTCCCTGGGATGATTCTTCACTATTCATCTATTTAATGACTTAATAAGACCTGCAGGATTACTTTCAGGATATTAAATTTGATACTGTTTTGTACACTTCAGAAGAAAGTTTTTAGCTGAAATGCCATCCAAGTCTTGTGGACAATGAAGAGGTGATTTAGAACCAGCAAATGTGGGTTGACATTTGAAAGAATTTTTTTCCAGTACTCATTGCTCTACTTCCATTTTCAGCTATTATTTTATGAGTCCAAATAGGAACTTTCCTGTTAAATTTTGTTAGCAATACTTGGACAACTGTAGATTTGGTGTGTGTGTCCCTCCCATGTTTTCTAAAAACAGATAAATAACTCACTCTGCTGATCCCTGGAGAGGAAATTTGAGGTGGTCTGTTTCAGCATTAAAGGAAGATTCTCTTTGTTGGATTTGGCAGCTTATAGATGGTGAATTTGTAATCCACAATGATTTTTCTCAGCCATGTATATATATATACATATATTGTATAGCTTCTATTTACCTTTTGAAAATGCAAAAGACATGTATCTGAGATAACAATATTATAAGGGAAAAAGAAGGAATTTTTTGCTCTACATTTTTAAAAGGTATCCTACAGTAATTTCACTGTTCTTCAGTATCTATTCCTTTACTCCAATGTGAGTTTAGGATGAAGATGTGAAATGCTGAACCTGTCCCTACAACTGAATTTTTTTTCTGCAAAAGTAGGCCAGCACTTATATTAGTTAAAAGACTAGATAAATTTGTCTAATTTGGAAATAAGCAGTGATTATTGACCTGTTGTGTCAGTAAAAGTTCAAGTTTTGAAGGCATAAGATCACATTGGAACCATGCAGTAGATTAATCATCCATACCAACCCTATATCCTCTTGATTAACTCCAGTATTGCATAGGTTTTCCAGTCAGATCCTGAATTATCAAATACTTTCAACAAGTTCAATCACATACAGACCATGAAGGACTCAAAAGAAGAGCATCAACAATCAATACTGAAATTTGCAATAGAAGATGTCACCATACCCTCTAATATGGCCACAAGAAGTTAATTGAGTTAATATGACATGATATAATGATTCCCTGTTAAATGTTTCTGTCATGATAAAAATCCCTGCTACTGCGTAAACACTTAGCCTTTATCAAATACAGATGAGTCAAGGAGTTAAAACGAATCCTCTGAACATGTATTCATAAGTGCTTGCTGAAAATGCATTGCAACTTCCATCAGCTGTCTCTGCCAAACTCAATAAGCAAAACAATGCGGTATGGTCTATTTGTGCATGAGACAGATGTTTTGTGGAGTATTTGTTATGCCTGCAGGGAGCAGAGTGACCAAAACTACCAATCAGCAGTAGATGTAATATAATATCCAAACATTGCTTTCCTCTACAGCAAGATTTACCATGCTACACACATTACCAACAAGATTGCTAGGTTTTCTCTGAATTGTTCCAAAAATGTCTGTTGAAATTGAATGTAAGCAGAAAAAAAGGTCCTGGAAATACAAGAATGAAATGCTGCATTACTCTTTCATTTTTAGTTAATCTGTGAAACTGTTACCTGTTTTCATCTTGTGGCAGTCTAATTTAAACAAAAAAAAGGACTAAAGGACACAAAATTCTTAATATATATTTACCTGTTCTTACTAAGCATGTGTTTCTTATTTCACTCTTGAAAATTAGTCCATACTACATCTTACATATAGAGACCACACTCCACAGAATTGTTCAGCCTTGATGATGTAAAGAAGGAAAGGTCTCATAGATCTCAGAAAGATTCAGAAGAAAAAGATAATTGCTAACAGAGGAGCTCAGATTTAGCATTTACCTCACAAACCAGAAGAATTTTTTTTTCAGAAATGCAGGATTTTTCCATCTCACTGCTGCCAAATTTCATTTCCTCACAGTTCTCACTTTATTTTCATCTCAGATAGATTATTTGCATAGACTGTTGCTTACCTAGTCTGTTTAGATAGTATGTTCACATTTCAAAACAGAAACACTGAATTTTAAAGGAATGAATTTTTTTTTTCTGAGAAATTTCCTATCTCTTGTGGATGATATACCTGAGACTTGTTTGATTGTCTTTGCAGTATTTTTAAATAATATAGGAGGAAAACAAAAAATGGAACACCAAAAATTTGCTTCCTGGTATGCAAGAAATAACAATATTGGCTAACCACAGCTTGAGGAATACCTGGCTATTATGATTTCAAGACACCATGACCTTAACATTGCTTAGCTCTTTGTCAGCTTTAGCTCCTTTGAATGTGATTTTACTTTTTTTGAGTGGGTCTTTTCCCCCATACATTAATTTTCAAAGAGGAAATACTTTAGTGAACAATATAATAATTTCAATATATTTGTCTGCAGATTTGACACTTGGCTAGTACCATTTCTACACCTTTTGCAGTTGGTGCATCATTCTAATCTTAGTGTGTCTCTGATAATAAGCCTGTTTGTCCTTTCTCTCACAACACTTTTATTATAAGCATGAGGTGAAACAGGCAGAAAGAGCTTTCCCAACCAGATGAACGTGTAAAAAGTTTAATGCAGGTTTTAACTGGCTTATTATATGTTACTTTAGGCTTTTAGAAAGTGTACAACTTTCAGTCTTTCTATGGAATTGGACCAGTTGATTTTCCAAACTGAGAATGTCTCCATAGTGTTAAATGCCCCAGTCTAGAAACCTCAAACTTTACTGGGCGTTTCACTTTAATTTAAGACTCCAAGAGATTTCGCCCACATGAACTCTTGTAAAGCCTTTGGTTCTTTGATACCTTGAATTCCCATCTGGAGAACAAGGTACACACTTTTCAAGAGAGTTTCTTTTAGTGAGAAAATGGGTGTTTCAGCAAAAGGTCTACAGGAACAAAATACAACCAAGGAAAAGATTCCACAGAAACATTACACTTAACAGCAGGCTACTCAGAACAAAAGGACTCCCCTGCCGCCTTCCAAACAGCATTCTGAACTTTGCCTCTATATCCTTTCAAGGTTTTACAACCTACTTTCCACTCAGCACACATTAACCCACAACTTAAGTGAAATACAACAGCTTAAGTGATTGATTTTAAGTTACCCACAAGAGGAAGAAAAGAGTAAAGGAAGACAAGACATAAGAAGAAAGGAGCAAAAAAAGAAAGAGATGAGAGAAATAGTTGCCTCCAAGAAGTCACATTTTGGCAGGTTCCAAGGAGAGAGGGCCAGACAAAACAGAGTTGGTGTCTTGAGTGCAAGGTAAATGTCATTACTTTCAGTGAAGTCCTTCTGAACTGAAAAGTCTGCATGGTACACATTCTAATAGCCAACTATTCCTCTACTTCAACTATGTAATCTGCAAATGGCTGGACAGCAAAATTTCCTTTTGGAGAGGTTGCTTCTAATCTTCTAACTGTTGTGCCAAGTTTCAAAAGTCTGCAAATTTTTAGAACCTAGAATAACAGGGCTTATAATGGAAGCACTGCCACTCTTGGGGCTATATATGTGCCAGCTACTGCTGCAATAATCAGTAGATAATTACTTTTAGCTTTCTGCTCAGTGAATAGCACAGATGAAGTTTTTCATTAAAAGATGAAGTGAGAAAGTTCATTTCAGGACATGTCCACAATAACAAAGTAGCTGCAGCTTATTGTGAGATTTTTCAATATTATTTTTTCTGTTATTTTTTAATTCAGAAGAACTAACATGAATGAAAATATTCAGAATTAAAGGACAGATAACTGACTGCAGCTCTCTTGTCCTTTAAACACAACCCATCAGCACAAAATTCACAGGTCAGTATGATGAACTGAAATGAACTGTGATCAAATGAATCAGCTCACACAGAGAGTAGCCTGCCTCAAGAAGTTCTAGGGGCAGCTTGATATCTACCACCTTTCTGCTGAAGTTCATAATGAATTCTCATTTAGAATAAAAAATAGTTCCAAAAAATACTGGTTTTCTGGAAGCATGAAATCACCCAACTTATTTTATAGGAATACTCATTTCTAGTAATTTTTATTTTATTATAAATGAAAACAGATAACCCACCACCACCAGAAAACCACTGATTATCAGAATGAAGTTATGTATTCTAACTTTTAAAATATTTCACTATGGTTAAGTGGTCATTACTGTGGTAAATCATATCAGAAGAAGTGGATTTAACAAAATAGCTTCTATCGTTATAATTTTCCACTACTTTAGTTAATCAATCAGTGCTCAGAGTATTTTTTTTTCTGGATGTTAATTTGAATCACAGGATAAATGTAAACTGTGCCAGTTGATTATTTCTTTCATCATGAAAGAAGTTAATATTTTATCTAGAAAAACATTCTTTGTAATAAAATTTTCAGAGCAGACATGAAATCATTAGACAATTATTTATTTTTGTTTTGCTTCCTACTGTTGTTTTCTGACTTAATTTGACCTTTTGAAAGCCCCCAGGAGTGTTGGGGTAAAGGGAAAAAAATCCAATGGACAAATGCCATATATTTGTATCTGCTGATTTCTGCTCTCTTATGTACCTTTCTTATTAGGTGGCATGCAGCAGCCCAGAACTACTTTAAAAAAATGGTTACAGTAGAAACAGATAAAATCATCTTGCATTTTCACTAGTTTAAGAATGTAATTATATATTTAGTTTTATTAGTAAATTTATAGTAATTTATATTGAGCTACCTATTAATTTAAAATACTATACAATTTATATCACTTAGCTTTAAATTTATCTCAAAATGCTTAAAAAGAACACCTGCTCCTATTGCTTTCTAGTTGTATTTCACTTCCTACCTTCAAAGAAAATAAAAAAGGATTCTCCATTTCCTCCTTAGATCCCATCCATCCCTTTTTCACTTAATGCTGTTTATAATAAAATATGGTCATAGTGACTGCAAAACCACGGCAAACAATTTAAGAATCAAATTAAATCAAATAAAATCAGATGAAAGACTCAAGAAATGGTGGTAACAGAACTGGAAAACTGAAGAATTTGTCCATACATAGCTCAGATTGAAAGTTACTGTGTCATTTAGGTCTCTAATGAATCATATCTTCAGTCACACTGCCCTGTTTTCCATTTCCTTCTCTTCACTTTTTGGGTACGATGTGCTCTCCTGCAAGATGTCAGGTAGGTTTCTCAAAAGGCTCTAATTTCATCATTAACTTTTCAGTTACACAGTCCCCTCATGACTCATTCTTTTCTTTGTATTCTCCCTTTTTCTCCTCCCCTGCTCTGTGCTACTAAGCCTCCGGCCTATAAAGTTATGTATATATGAGAAAAATTCTCTTATCTAGATACTTAAATTGGAAAAGAAAGATTGCTCAGAGTTCATCAAATCACAGATATTACAGCCATTATTAAAAAAAAAATTAAAAAAAATGTCTGGTACTTAAAAACAGAACAGAAATTTCACTCTTACCTTTCCCTTCTTGGTTTTATTGTAGATCAAATTAACTTTTTTTTTTTTTTTTAATTTTTATTTTTATTTTTTTTTTTTTTTTTTAATTTTTATTTTTTAAACTACATCATATGAAGTCTGGATAAAATATCCTACTTTCACGAAATGGATAGATTAAATTTATTATTATATACACTCTCTGCTGTAAAGGCAGATATAAGTATGCAACAGGAAGTTTTCAAGAAGGGCAAAGAAATTTCTTCTTGAAAACAAAATATTTTTTTTACTTTTTAGACAGTACACTTCTTACAACATTGGAGCTGCATAGACACCTTTCATTGGTAACAGAAGAATAGGACCAGTACGTGTTTCAAATGAGCCAGTATGAGTGAATGAGCTACCACAGGAGTGTAATTATGTTTTGCTAATTGTATATTTCATCCTTTTTAATACAACTGGAAGGTCAATTTGTAAACTAGTTTTACCCGGACATAAAAAGAGACTGGGAAAGGGCATGAGATATTTCCCTTTTTTGTTGCTTATGAAATGCTTTGAGAAGAATTAGTCATTTGAGATTATGTTCTTTCAAGTTATCTTCATGAACTACTGGTTGGTTTTTTATCATGTGGTCCACTCAAAACCTACTGCCCGTGAGATCGTTTCTACTAAACCATGGGAAGCTATTAATGTTGACTTGTCAGAGAAAGTAAAGAATGATAATTGCCCACACTCTTTGCTTGCTCTGAGATTTTCCTGATGGATGGATCACTGACACTGATCTCTGATACTTTAAGTCAAACAAGGAAATTTTTCTGATGTTGACCCCACCTCCCCATCCAACAAGTGATTCCTGAGACTTATGGAGTAAAAGTAGAATGAAATGTGAATTTATAAAATGCTAAGTGTATTGACAAACTGATTAAGAAGGTCAGATTTTGCTATGGAAGTTGAGAAGTATTGGAATTTAGATGTTCTAAATCACGTGAAAATAAGAAAGGGAGTGGCAAGCTTTTTTTAAGTTTTTTGTCAGACTACAGAGAGGTTCACGATGCCTAATGTCTAAGAAAAGGAGCACAGTTCATAAAGTAAGTTACAATAATTAGTAATATTAGAATGTAAAATATCTCTGTACACCTTTACTTAACTCTGCAGTGGACTAAAAATCATGCTTATAGTCATAAAACATCATTAAACTAATTGAATTTCCAATTAAACCATTTATGTAAATTAAGTGACTTTTGGTGAGCAACATACAATACTTGTAAGATCATATTTGGCCAAATTCTTTTACATTTTTCGTATCTTTGGCTGCAAATATGTGACACTTATGGGGATTTACAGTAGTTTTGTGACTTCTGTTGAAGCTGTTACCTGCCTAACCTAGTTTATTCACTTGTATTAAGTTTAACTTACAGACCCAGTGCCCAGAACACATCATGGACGTATACGTAGATTATCAGATATACAGAGTTTCTAAACCAGGTGTGTAAAATCTACCTTGAGGACACTTGATTTTCAGATTAACTCAAAGATGTATATCCATAGCTGCCTTTCTCCTTTTGCACTAATATGAATTGCAGTGTTTCAATTGATACAGGCCTGAAAAGGGTCAGATATGTAATGAAACTTAAACTATCAGGCCGCCATACAAGATTTCATCTTTCTCAATGCTAAAACAGCATATTAAAGCTGAAAGGGGAGGTGGAAATAAAAGAGAGAACGACTTCAAGTCTCCTACATCTGACCCGTGTTGCTAACTCAGCTCTTTTACAGATAAACTAAATTAAAACCAAAGCAAGTGTTGCTATCAAGCATTTGGAATCTCAGGGGATAAAAATATTTCTCAAAGGTTAATAAACACTGCTGGCAATGGAAAGTTATATCATGTAATTGTTATCCAGCAGTGGCTAAAAATGAAAGAGATATGAACCAATAACACACAGAGTATGTTATTGCATTTTCATAATGCAGTTTAATTTTGCAATTCTTCAACAATAAAAGTAAGTGATTCAAGTTTAATGGAAAAAAACCTGGAGTCAAAGTGAATGAAATATCTTACTTTTACAGCCATGGGAACAATTCATAATGTAGCAAATGCAAGTGCAATAATAAGTTATGAGAGCAAGACTGACAGGAAGAAATAATTTTATAGTGTTAAGACTATGTAAAAAAAATGGAATTGAATTGAACTCATTAGTGGAATAGCATCAGCCTGTACTTGAAATCACATTAACAAAATGAGTTATATGCTCTATTAACATTACAATATATTATTCCGTCTCTCTCTCATGTGTGCATGTTTGGTTTACGTGGCATGGTTTCAGTAGCAGGGGTGCTGAAGGATGGCTCAGTGGGAAGAGACCAGGAGTTGCCCCTGTGTCAGACAGCGACATATCCAGCTGGATCCGAAAAAGGATCTCCTGCTGCTCAAAGCTGAGAGTCCTTCAGCTACGCTGGTGGCACCTCTGTGAAACCATATTTAAGAAAGGGTAAAAATTGCTGTGCAGCAGCTGTGAGAGAGAAAGAGGTGAGGAAAATGCGAAACAGTCCCACAGACACAAAGGTCATTGAAGAAGGAGGGGGAGGAGGTACTCCAGCAGAGACACCCCTGCAGTGTGGTGAAGACCATGGTGAAGCAGGCTGTCCCCTGCAGCCCGTGGAGGTCCACAGTGGGGCACAGATCCACCTGTAGCCCTGGAGGACCCCACGTCAGAGCAGGTGGATATGCTCTGAAGGAAACCACAGCCCATGGAGAGACCCCATGGAGAGCCAGATCAGGCATCTGGCATGAGTTGTGTCTCTTGGAGAGAAGAGCTCATGCAGGAGCAGATTTTTCTGGCAGGATTGTGGCCCATAGGGGTCCCACACTGGAGCAGTATGTTTCTGAAGGACTGCATCCTGTGGAAAGGAGCTGCATGGGAGCAGTTGATGAAGGACTGCATATTGTGGGATGGATCCACACTGGAGCAGAGGAAGACTGTGAGGAGAAAAGAAGTGCAGAGAGTACACATTACGAACTGACTACAACTCCCTTACTAAGTGGTCAATAAATATGCTTGGACATGGTACAAATTCCACTGATTAGGCAGAGAATAAAAAGAAGCAGTTCTCGGAATTTTTTTAATAGGGTACTATCATGACAAGACCCTGATTCTGTCAGCTGCCAACTAAGGAATGTCATTCCTAGAGGATAAGGACACTATTTTTGTATCAGAGTACCAGGGAGCCCCTTTAGACCTTTATGGCTTTTGCATGAATCACTGAATCAGCATCAATCTGCTGCTGCTAAAAATGACTTTGCAGAGGTTACACCTTTATGCAAGTGCTCAAATGTCCAGTTAGGCAGACACAAAAGTGTTAGTCCTTCTGCCTATATTTAAATGAGTTAAACAGTAGATAAAAATATCAATTTCTATGAGAAGACTTTTCAAGAAAGTGAGTTACATATATAAAGGGGAAGTTAGGATATACTAGAATACTGAAAAGCAAATTCTCAAACCAGAAACCTATGTAAAGTTTCCTGCTGGTCTAGTTTTAGCCTTCAAGATTTTGAGGAATCTATTATCACAAAATACTACGTATCTCACTCAAAAACATCCACTCAACTTTTCAGTTCACTTTAGCTCTTCTGAGTTTAAAGATTAATCCTAATTTTAAGTTTAAACTTAAAATGCAACTCCCTGATTCTTAGTGTTCCCCATGGTGATGTATCAGCTCTTCAGATAGTGCAGTCAGTGGAATTATGCAGATTTGCTCTGGCACAATTAATTGCATTCCAAATTCTGTGTGGAATTCGAAATATTTTGCAACTAGTGTGTCCAGAGATTCTTAAACAACTATACAGTTCCTGGAAGCCACAGCCTGCATCAAGCATGTGTAAAACAGGTAAGTGCTCTGTACAGAAAATCAGTAGCAGTAGTAGAATTATATTCTTAAGTACAACAAATGGAACTTAAGTATACATTTATTTGTCTAAATAAACAATAAAATAAAAAAAAATTAAAAAGGACAGTGGGGCAGGCTTGGGCAGTGGATGCTAGCTTCGAGGATTTGGAGGTAGCAAATTTTTTGCTCCAAGGATCTTGTTTACATCACCTCAGTGGAGTGTCTCCATAACAAAACTCAAGCATTACTCTTGTCATGACTGTAGGTCTATCTTCCAAAAAGACAATACTAGTGATGCAGCACCATGATGGGCTTCTCCAAGAGTGTTCTAGCACTGTTCCATCAGGCTTCATCACTCTTTACATCTCGAATGATGCCACAATTTGAAATTATTTCTGTAAAGCACTAGTCTGGTACATTCTTGCAAGCACTTTGAAGAGAGAAAGAACAAAAAAAATTACTGTTTCTGTCTTAGGACACAGGACTGAGAAGTAAAAACAGTGTTGTGTGACATCCCAGCCATAAACAGTGTCAGTATGTGTTAGCTGGATTTTTGGATTTACTTGTTTGGCCAATTAGAAACATGTTCATTTCACATACACTCAAAATGTCTGAACGCATGTGAGTGCATTTGAGGTTGGCAGATATGCTCCATCATGTGCATTTTTTTGAACATAACCTGGATATGTTTTTAAGAACCCAGGATCTCACAGGCTCCACTGACCTGCTCCCTCAAGCTCTGCTCTCTCTGCTACTGTAGGAAAGAAAAGCAATGCAGGAAACAGAGAGAGAAAGGGGGGTTTCTTCTCCTGGTTAGCAGTGTTAGTGGCAGAGGTAGGGTCAGACTGACTGTGATCAAAGGCACTTGGCATTGCAGCCAGGGAATTCACTTCTTTTCAATTCTTCTGGAAGAGCCATACTCAGGGACCTGCCCTGAAGCTACCACAGAACAAACTTTGCTGGTGCATGAATAGAGGGCAATAAAAAGGAAGCTACTTTACAAAGACCCATTTAATCTACTCTGCTAAGTCTAAAAGACAGCAAACATTACTTGCAAGTGCAAGAGCTTGTTTTTAACCAAGTATCTCATGCTATGTAAAATATCAGCTCTGCATCTTGCAACTACTAATAAAAGCATGGTAAAATATTTGTTTCATTTATCGGACATATGAATAAGAAGAAGTTTTCCTTATGAAGGGCAGACCTATGTGCCATATGCAGAGGAACTATGATTAAATGCTCTTTTTCCCTGCAGATATCATTACGGTGATGCAATGTCGTCTCATCCTCTAGAGTTTAGAGCCCCTGCTTTTTCCATATCATACTCAGAACATGGGGTGCTGGTCTCTGTGGCGAAGGACATAAATTGCTGAGTCCCAGTTTGCATTGATGCAGTTAAAGATCTGTACGAACTCCTGTTTAATTTCCTTTTCTCTTCTAGAAAAAATTTAAAGCTAAATATTAAAAAATGAAATAATGGTTATTTGGGCCTTACCTTATTTAAACTTGGAAATCAGTAGACATTTTATATATATATATATATATATATATATGTAAATGAAATCGAACAAACTATCACATTTTAATGCTCTCCTGTTTAGCCTTCCCACATCCTGACTTTGTAGGATCAGAGACCATCTTTCTTTCAATCAAATTATTCCCCTGAGAGATTTCTGAACTTCTTATGAGTTCTGTGGATTAAACTGCTATTAACTCATTTGGCAGTCTCATGAAAAGTCATTGCTTTATGACATACTAACTAATCAAGTTGCTGAAATTTCTGTATTTCAAATAACTACAAAGATATAAATTTGCATTTTTATACCATTTACATTTGGAAAATATTATGCATCAAAAATCCTGTTCTCTTAAACATGTATACAGCTAGCCAGGATGCTTGTTTCTTTTCATAATAGAGATAAAAACCTTCCTGCAGTTCAGTTAGCCCATCTCCTCTCTGCCATCAACATGCTTATTCATGTTTTCTTATACTGTTCCATTTTTTGTTTATTCTGAGATATTTACTTTTATTTCTTACAAGAAATAAAAACAAAACAAACATACTAAAACCCCCAAACCTAATCATACAAGAAGATATAAGCTGTAACTTCCCTTATATGAATTAATAATATTTTTGTGTGTACTCATGTATGTCACTATTGATGTTGATGGAGTGTTCCTGAAAATAAAAGAGATATGAAAGAAGCAAAACCTGGAGGTAAATATACAGGTCTGTTCCACAGTGGAACTTGTGAACAGAAGTTGAAACTTGCTATACAGCTTTGAATCCAGTTACAGCCAGTGATATGTTGCCCTCGACACTAAGGAAAGTGTTTCTAAGCAGCAAAGAATATTTGGAAACTCACTCTAACTTTATTCAATGAACATTTGTAACAGTGTTATGCTTTACCTGGAGCACTCTTCAGATGCAAATCTGTTATTGAAAATGAAAAATTTCTGAAAAATTATTTTTACACAATTCCAAGTATAGGAACATACAAATATCTGAGGGTGCATTGATCCATTTGGTTAGCCTTTGTATTTTCTTATGTAGAATTCATTTTAGCAATAGAAGTCATTAATTCAATGGAGATGCAGTGGATTTGTGGCAATAATATTCCTGTTACTATTGAAAATTTCCCAAAATGAAACTTCCTATTTCTTTAGAATGTGGTCAAAATTGATTGAATGGGAGAAACTTTCTTTGCCATTGCTCCTGCTTCTATGCTAACCTTCCTTTCTTGTTGTAGACTGCATATATGGAATCAGCATAATTTATAAGGATTCAATCTGAATACTGAGCATACTTGAGATGCTCAGTCCTGCGGTCATACACTTGGATGTATACAGTATATGTATATGTATATGTATACACGGTGTGTATAAGAGCATATGCAGAGTAATGCCAAACCTTTTGCAAGTAGAGAATGTTAAGGGTAGAAGAACAATGCAGGAGAGCAATAAGCAATAGGAATAGCAGTAAGAGCCCCTTGGTAAAAAGATAGAGGCAGCACAGGAGAGGTTACAAGGAGAAACTGGACTATCAACTACATGGCTGGATAACAGCAACCTAAAAGGAGGGAAAGAGCAATTCATAACTGAAAGGACCATTGGGAGGATAAAAGGCATCGATAAACCTCTCTTTTTTCTTTAAATCATTTTCTCTGCAAAATAGTCCAGAGTACAGAGGAAAGTACTTCTGAGATACATGGCCTCAAGAGATAAGAATTAAATGGAGACTAGGGAGTCATGAATGGGAGCAATATATGGGACTGCCTGACATATGACAGGGTGACTGGGAATAAATTTATTTGGGCATAGTTTTAAACTGTTTTCTAGGTTTACCGGGCCCATAAAGAGACACGTTTACTGAAATTCAATGGAGCATGTTAAGTCAGACTGAAAAACACAGCCTGTTTCAGCACAGGGGAGACCAGACTGGGCTGGTGTCACTCATCACTGTCTCTCAAGGTGATCAGGAAAGCTATAAAGGTAGTGTATAGGGAACCTCAAGACCATAAAGACCCATCTGAGGGAGGCAGTATCTCCCTAACCTCTCATGTCAAAGGCTGTGATAGCTCCACGATGGGCTGTGCCCCTTGCTGTGGGTCTGTCAACTAAGAGTTGACAAAAAAATTCTGAAAAATGTAACCTGCTTAGATTTTTGTAGAACTTGACTCTCTCAGCTACTAAAGGGATGGCAGAAAAAACAAAATATTAGTGCAGACAATCCCAGATAAAACAAGTTTTAAGTTTTTAGCTAACAAAGAGTGACAAATTCTTCCAGCTTTATATTTATAAATTCAAAAATTATACATTATGTGTATGGCTCTCAACTTAAATTAGTGTTGCTGTTCTATATAGTGCTCTCATTTTTTGTAGCTGCTTGCTTCAGCCATGTTTACATATACACATACACTCATGTAGACCCACTATCTGCCACCAAAAGAAGTTCCCATACTTACATTTCAATTGCTCTTCTTTCAGCAACCTTTGAAAAACTAACCCTGACTCTGACCACATCAAACTGAGTGCCAAAATCCTCACTCCAATTTCCAGCGCCTAGATAGCTCTATGAAGCCTTGGTAAGAAATACCACCTGTGCCTGTGCATGGCATGCCAACTACTTCCTTCAATCCTGGTGACAGAACAAAGCAGATATTTACTTTGCAAAGTTATGTTTTTCCATCTCTAACATTTCTCAGTCTACCTTCACTCTTGAGATCTTACTTTGGACTTGTCTCTCTTGTCCCCAGCTTCCTGGGTCCAAAGAACACACTACTCCCTTCAGAAGGACACAATGCTCAGAAAGAAAGAAAGAAAGAAAGAAAGAAAGAAAAAGGGAGAAAAGAAGGATGTGGATTTTTTAGTATCTTTTTTAATTGTTTCCTATTTCTCACTCCCTTGAGAACTGCACAACCACAGTGTCTTATTCTAAGAAGAGGATTATCGATTCAGTCTATTTGCATTAAATTCTTCTTTGCATTTCTACCTCTCCTATTCTAAATTCCAACTAGATTTTAAAAGCATAATATGTCATAATTAATCCTATAAGATTTTGTGTATGGAGGAATATTTTGCCTTTTGAAAACCATTTCTGAGCACATGAAGGAGAAAATGGTGCTTGGGAATAGGTTGACTGAAGGTGGATCTTTCCAGACAAACCTGGTTACCATTTATGATGAAATGGATCTGCATAAGAGAAGAGCAGTGAATGTTGTTTATCTCTCCTAAAATAGAACTTTCCTCATGGTCTCCCACAGCATCCCTGCATCCAAGTTGAGATGATAATATCTTAGGTGTGGGGACTACTAGGTGAGTGAAAATGTGAGTTGTCAGACTCACGGTGTGGTGGCAAATGGTTTTGTATTGCCAGTTAGCAGAGTTCCTCAGGGGTCAATTCAGAGACCATTCAATATCTTTTATTCTGTTCAATACCTTTAACCTAGAGGAGGAGATGGGGTGCAGCCTCATCAAATCTGAGGACAAATTGGGAGGCACATAAGAGCCATTCAGATGGACTTGGACTGTAGCAATGTGTTGGTATCAGCTCTAAACTGTAGCCAGTATATTGATGGACATGATTACTGTCCTCTGAGAAGCACTGACTGCTTCCCCTGAAATATTGCATTCACTTTTGGGAGCTCCAGGGCACTAAATGTTTTGATAAGTAGAAGCAAGTTCACCTGGTCAGGAGGTGTAGAACCTATTCTGCGACAAGTGGCTGAGAAACTGGGAGTTACTAAGCCTGGAGTAGAGGTTGCTTTGAGTGGACCTAACAGCAGTTCTCCAATACTTACAGTGATGTCATCAAGAAGATGGGATCAGACTCTTTAATGAAGTTTCAAATGAGGTTGAGGAAGGAATGAGAGATAGTGATCATAAATTACAGTGGAGGACAATCAAAATGTATATAAGGAAAATTTGTCAAACTGAAGATAATTAAGCATTCAAGCTGATTGTCCAGAGAGTTTAAGGAATGGAACTCCTCAAAGGTTTTTGAGATGTGTGGTCAAACCCCTGAGTAGCTTAATCATTGCTGACCTGGTTGGAGTGGGAGGCTGCCCCAGTGACCTGCTGAGGTTCCTTTGACCAGAATAATTGTCCCATTCTAAAGTCCACAGATCATTCCTAAGACCTCAGCACTGTTCTAAAGCAGTAGGAAGTATGTATTTTTCATTCTGTGTATATTGTGGGCTGGATGTTTGCCAGATTGCTGAAGCTGTTCCCTGAAATTGTCTATCTGCCTCTTCTCCAATAAATCCCTTGGGAAAGGGCAGTCTATACCCCCATAAGTTGTGCTTTATTGGTGAAATTCTTATGTGAGTACAAGACTATTCTCTGTGATTTTTCTTCTGCTTGTAGCCATAATGACATTATTCTCATAGACTGATGGAAGATCCTTCGATCCGAAAACAGATTAATTTTGTCTTATGTTATGATTCTACCTACAAGTCCCCAGTGATTCTAACATCAGAATTCTGAAACTGAAACCACTCTTATTTTTAGCTCTGTTATACAAAATGTTGCCAAATAACACTTCTTAGTTCAATGATTCTGTTTCTTAATGTGTTAAAAATTAATCAAAGCTTTAGTCCACAGATTTGTTAGAAAATTCTGTCTCTGATTGAGATTTCTACATGCATGCCAGACCAGGTGTGTTATCAGTGATGTATTTAAACTCTTACATCTCTTGAAATCCCATGAAATGTTGTTTTTTGAAGTATGATTTGTGTTCAAAATTTTGGTATGTTGGAATGCTGCCTTTTCCTAATATTTTTGGCATGATAGCTAGGATACGTTAACTTCTCTTTCACTAAGGCATTTTCAAGTGAGACTACCTCAGTGAAGAGAGAATAATAGTGTAGAAGAACTACAAAAAATGTTTACCACCACTTACTCCCAGAAGCCCATTATCAACAAAAGTTCCTTTATTTGTCCTCCTTTGTGGTTTCAACAGGTTTTTGACGTATGTATTCATTTCAGACCAGTATAAGTAACCTTTGACCCTTCCCTCTTAGATTTTTTTGTTCTACCAGTGAGCTACTTGTATTGCTTTTTTAGTTATAATTTTTATTTCCCATAACTTCTCAAGAATCACATTCTCATATTTTAGAGAAAGATCTGGTATTAAGAGGGTCTGTAAACTGATGTGATATGCTCAATAGTACAGACTTGACCATCCAGTGATAATAATTGTTTACTGCTAGTACTCTTTCTTATGTCTCCTTACAGCAGAATGAGTGTCTGTCCACGTGTGCTAAGAAATGGATTTTTTAATTTAAACTAGGGACATTGTTTCAAATATTTTAACACTGCTGAGGTATAACATGCATTGGAGACTTTTAGAGTATTAAGAAAAAGGTAAGATAAAGAGCAACATCAAGTGGGTTTTTCTGTAGTTCGGTTCTATTTAAGGGAAATATTACAAAAACTCAATCTATTATTTATGGGATTTCTTAGATGTTATATCTGTTACTCCGGTTCAATGCTTGTTTTCATGTCTTTCTTCCTTTTTCCTCTCCTTAATTTTTTTCCTATTTTGATTGAAAGTGCTCTGAAAGTGTGCATTTATTAATGGGGCAATTCTTGACTCATGATTTCAGAGGGACAGTCTGGCTCCAAATACATTTGAAGAGACATCTAATAGCAGCCCTAATGGTCCTAGCCCTTGACCTTAACCTCATCTGAAGCTTAAATTAGCCATTCTTGTCCCATAAAAATCATTATACTACATCCTTCACATACCTCTTGTCTGGGTTTTGACTATTATTTTTCTTTTGCATTATATGGGTGATTCAGAAAGAGAAAAATGAAATCTAAAAAGGCAAGGTCCTGATACTGCCAAATTGTTTTACATAGGTTTCAGTACAGTCTGTGAGCATTTTGTCATTGATGACACTGGGAGAAGAATTGGGCTCTACACGCTCATTGTAATTCAGTGGCTCAGTTGAAGAGTGCACAGTGTCACTAATAAGCTCCCTTCAGAGAACAGTAATGGGAAACTGGTTCTCTGGCACCAGCTGTGTACCTTACTCTGCCCTGCTTCTGTTCAAAATGAAAATGACATATGAATTCTACTGATCAGAACATATTATGGCAACATGCAGAAAGGAGCAAGTTTCATTTTCTACAACAGAAAGGAAGATACACTGTAAAGGCTAAATGTTCCAAAGGACAAGCATCCTGGGTATACTCTGGGTAAAGGATAGATGCCTTGGGAACACTTTGTATTAAAGAGAGCTGAACGTCTGACAACAAAGCAGAAGCAGTCGGATGAGCGAAACTGCCTGAAACATTAAAGAAAAAAAGCTTATTACATGTTTAACTGAATCAAGGATAAACCTGGGATTGCTGAGACTTCTTTATTGTTGTTTTGGTTTTGTTTTCCTTAGTTGTTCTTGGTTTTGTTTTTGGTTGTTTGTCTGGTTTTTGTTTATTTTTTTTTTGTTTTGTTTTTGTGGGTTTTTTTAATTGACTGATAGGCAGAGTCTTGGTCCTGAAAGGCTAATCTTATTAATCATCTCAATCTACATCTTTCACAGAAGATGAAATCTCAGAGGAAGTCATAGTTGTACACTCTCTCTTCAGTGCCTTTTGAAGGTTAGGGGAGCACCAAAATGTTACCTTTTGTTTTCATTTTTATTTTTTTTTTCTGTTTACTACAAGATTACATGTCTTCCTTTTTGAAGCTTATGCTGTCTATTGCTGCTGTGTTGCTTGTATCCCCTTCTAGTCCTCCTTGCTTTTTCTACCCCTCTCTTAGCTTTCCTCTGCTCTTCGAGCTTTGTCTGTGCAATTACTTGGATTTTCATGCTGGAGATACATGACTCGACTGCAAGCTTTCAAAAGTCACAAATGAAATGAGCTTAGGAACTCTGTGTCCCTTGATGCCAAGTGCAAAAACTTTCTTAAATGCTGTAGTTTTACCAGTCAGTTACTGATGCCTATGAGAAAAGCATGGAGTAATAAAACTTTGGGCCATACTGCAAGGAACACCAGCAAGCAGAAACAGTCTTGATTTAATGGAGAGGATCATTACTGATTCCCGTCCCCCATAAAAGAGCTTAAAAGCAAATAAAATCCATTACTTTCAATGGCAAACATTTTAAAAGCCACTGTGCAATGTTTCAAAACATTCCTTGCTGGAGTTACATTTTCTTGTCCTATACATTTCTGTCTTGCTACAAGCAAAGTTTTGCTGTTATACCATCAGAAGAACCGATTTCCTAATGGCTACAGTTAGTATCTTCATAAATTGCACCTGAGCTACAACTTTGTCCTCTGTTCTCAGTCAAATGGGATCCAGCACATAAAAGTATAATCTCCAAGGAAATCCTAGACCACACAAGAAATAATTATGTCCACTTGTGAATTCCTGACTTTGATTTAGTATTGCTTTCAACCCCCAATGTATAGCAAGGGAGAACAATGATCTTTGAAGTGTCTCTGTTTCATCTAAATAAAGTCACCTGAGCTCCTTCAAAAGCTATAGTTTACTCAGGGTTGTATTGTCATAAGTTCTGGTTTTCCTTCTTTTTTCCACTTATCCCACCTATTTTAAGCAAACACGAGACATACCTTTTCAATGAAAAGGCCTTGCTGAATCATATCTTAGAAAACTATTGTGTATTATCTTCACTTATTCTTCACCTTTATTTTTAAAATGGCCTCTGTTTCTTCCAGCAGTAAAAGAGGCAGTAGAAATCACTGTGCTTCAGTAGTGTAGAAATGTCAGCCAGTTTTCACCCCCACATTCCTCAGCTAAAGCGAAGGTACTGCCTTGTCACAATTCTACAGTATTCTTTTGGGTAGAAGAATTTATAATCACAGAGCATTATCTTCCAGTTCTCTTTCTCCTCCCCTCTTTTGTCTTTGTTTGTTCATTTTTTTGGTTTTGTTTTGTTGCTTTTTGGTTGTTTCTTTCTGGTTTTCCCTCTAGTTCTTAAAACATTAGTTACAATATACCCTATACTCATTTTTTATAGGAGCTAAAAAAGAAGAAGAAAAAATGCAAAATTTCAGTGCAAAAACTGTTTGTATAGTGCAAACTGAACTGCCTTGCTGCTTTGGATAACTAAAGCCAAGAACTGCTTGGATTTACCAGAGAACTCAGGCAGCCTTTACTCCCGAATTATTCCATCAGCATGGTGTGAGTGTTCCCAATGGTTTGAAAGAGTTGGCTGTACTATATATTACCTTATTATAACTAGATTTGACTTTGCTACATATATGTTGGAGATATACTTGCCAGTGTAAAAAGAATCCTTTGAGGACCAATGAGAAATACCATAGGCTTCTATCAGAACAAGTTAGTGAATAATTTTGTATATCAGTACCTACTACTACAGACTTTCTGCAGGGAATTATCAGCCAGGCACTCTGTTCCATGAATGAATAAAATGGAATAACTTGCACTACGTACCTGCTTCCCCATATTACATCACAACTTCATGGAAAAGTCTCTGACAGTTTACTCGAAATCTTTGCAGACACTTGTTTCACTTTGCCCCCACTGACTTATTTTTATTTTTGTTCTTCTGTTTTTTTTGTCTCAGCTGAAAAACCTGTGGCTATGAGAAATACTGCTTTGGGCATAATATTTTGTGACATATGCTGTTTTACTTCACTGTTATTAGAAACCAGAGCTGATACTTGTAACTGATAATTCTTTAAAGAAAAGAAATCAAGCAATGGAAAGGATTTTTGCTTACTAACAATAACTTCCACTAAGCTAGTCTTGTTTCCAGAAATCCCAGGGCATTTCTAGGCTTCAAAAGCCTTCTAGAAGTGTCAGATACCCCTACGGTCACTTACGTAAGCAGTGCAAATTTCTCCTGAGGAGTATCAAATCATCTGTTTCAGACTTTGTTGGGAGCTTCTCATAAGGGTTATTTTTCTCATTATCTGATCCGTGCCTTTTCCAAATTTTGCCTTCAAATGGCTAACTTACAAAAATCTGAAGTCTTTCCTTTCATGAACTCTATTTTCTTCTCTACCTTTTTTTCTGATTCTGTTTCACATGGAAGCTTAATGATAATGACTTGGGAGTGACATAAAAGAGTGGCCTGCACAAAGCAATTATTCTCAGTGTGAGATTTATGAAGAATATAATTCAGTGGATCATCAACAGCTGGTCCCTTCCTAACATCTCAGAACTGGAAAGAGCTGACTCAAAGTGTTTTTATCTTCTAACATTAATCAATTGTTCACAAAAATTTCTAATTAATTATATGTATTTGGTTTCAGTTTTTTGAGTGACCTTTCAAACATTCTGTTCAGCAAAAATTAAGATTGTCTATTCTTCTGTATTTTATGAAAAAATGAGACCATTTATGAAAATGATTTTTCGCTATGTGAAAAAATAAATATAAAATTATATGTAAATGTAATTGTACGCACACACAGAGACTCATATATATGAATATATATGTATATAATTCTAATGTGTATTCCTCTTCTTAGCTCTCTGCTTGATATCCTAAATTAGAAATCAATAAACCCCCTGTAGGTATCAAAATCCATTATTTCAGTTAAAGCATGACTCTCCCTACCACTGGTATCCAAAAAGTGTGTTCATAAAATTTATCCTTTTTGTTTTGAAATTAAAAGGACACAAAAAAACCAAGTCTTGACAGATGTATTTCAAAGTAGATTTGTTGTAGAGCTGGATTAAAATAAAAACAAATCCCTAAAATAAATAAAGAAAAATAATTTGAAGGTTCTGCAATAGCAATACTATTTTTATCCATTCTGCTAGAGATGCCAGAGTTTTTATCTAACGTGCATTAATGGTGATCACAGAATGACAGAATCACAGAATTGTTAGGGTTGAAAGGGACCTGCGGAGATCATCCAGTCCAACATCCTTTCCAAGACAGGGTCACTAAAAGCAGGTTACACAGGAATGAATCCAGGTGAGTTTTGAGTATCTCCAGAGAGAAAAACTCCGCAACCTCCCTGGGCAGCCTGCTCTAGTGCTCTGCCACCCTCAATGTAAATAAGTTCTTCCTCATGTTGAGTGAGACTTCTTGTGTTTTCCTCTATGACCACTGCTCCTCCTCCTGTCACTGGGCACCACTGAAAACAGTCTGGCACCATCCTCTTGACACCTATCTTAGAGATATTTGTATGTATTGATGAGATCTCCTCTCAGTCTTCCCTTCTCTAGACTAAACAGGCCTAGCTCCTGCAGTCTCTCCTCATAAGAGAGATGCTCCAGACCCCTAATCATCTTTATGGCCTTCCGCTGGATCCTGTCCAGTAGCTTCTTGTCTCTCTTGTGCTGAAGAGCCCAGAACTGGACTCAGGACACCAGATGTGACCTTTCTAGGGCCAAGCAGAGAGGAATGATCACATTCCACTACCTGCTGGCCACACTCTTCCTGATTTACCCCAGGATTCCATTGACCCTCCTGCCTGCAAGGGCACATTGTTGGCTCGTAGCCAACTTGTCAGGCACCAAGATTCCCCAATCTTCCTCCTCAGAGCTGCTCTCTAATAAGTCAGCCCCCAACCTGCACTGGTACTTGGAGTTATTTGTCCCCATGTGCAGGACCCTACACTTGCCATTGTTGAACCTCATTAGGTTTCTTCATCCAACTCTCCAGCCTATCAAGGTCCTGCTGAATAGCAGCACAGCCTTCAGATGTTTCAGCTGCTCTCCCCAGTTTGGAATCATCAGCAAATTTGCTGAGGGTACATGCTATCCCTTCACCCAGGTCCCTGATAAACAAGCTGAATAAGACTGGACCCAGTACTGATCCCTGGGGAACACCACTGACTATAGGCCTCCAACTGGACTGTATCCCACTGATCACGACCCTCTGAGTTCTAACATTCATCCAGTTCTTGACCCACCTCCCTGTGCATTCATCTAATCCATCACAGAAGGCTATCAGATTGGTCAAGGGTGATTAATGATGACCTTCCATTTAAAATCTCCCTAATTTTGACTTTTGTCCCTGTAAAGAACAGATCTCTCAACTTAGTTGTTGTATAGCAGATAATGCATTTTCTTGGAGATGCTTTCTGGGCTGTTACACTCAGGTGTATCTACTTTAACCTGAAAGTGTAATTTATGAGCATTAGCAACAGCCTCCAGTCAATCTCTCTGAAGATCTTTGAGGAAGAAGCTTAATGGCCCTGACTAAAATACCCATCTTCCAAGTGTTCACGACAGGTGAGCTTGAAAAATGGGCCATAGAAAAGATTACATCAGAAATCCTTTAAATGAACCTGCACTTCTAGTCAATTTGTCTGTTACAGACCACTGTGGACACTTAGATCATTAAGTGTTTATATACAATTACCTTATTAGAGCTATACAGGATGGATAGAACATGGGTGTGAGAGGTTTTTTGATTAAATGCATACACTGCTCCTTTGATGAGCTTTGCAATCCTTGTGCTTTTAAGTACCCGTTACTTAATTTTCTGTGGTAGGAGAGGTTCGTGTTTTCTCCCTTTTAATTTATAAAGCTGCTTTCCAGCATTCTTTTTATAACCTGTGGAGAAGAATCGAGATATACTTCTCTGGAACCTTTTAATTGTGGCAACATCTTATACAGTAGGCCAAAATAAGAGAATTTAGGCTTCAAAATCCACAAGGTATTTGGAATTGCACTAAATGTTTCGGTCTTTGTTCCATGGGGTCCAATGACACAAAAGCTTATATATATATAAGATCTAACGTTATGTAGCAATTTCAACTCTTTAATCCTTGTTGCTGGTTTATTTCTGCGGCTCTCTTCAAGAAGTTAATCATTTTGACAATATAAGTTCAGGCTGTGACCAAAATATTCAAAAAGCTTTCTACAGCCCACTGTACCCCACAATATTTGCAGTTAATGAGGCTAGTACCACTGATATCAACGTTTATCTTAACAGTATTTGTATGCTTTTAATGAGAGATTTTATACGATTTTTTCACTGGGTTTAATGCTCTAATAGTTTTCTATTTTCTTGCTGTTGAAATAAATTTGATCTCTTCTTCTACCTCAGTAATGTTACTCAAGTTATCATTTTTACTTGTAATTAATTTGCTTAAGGTTATTAATTTTACTAGCAGCTAAGTTGCAATAATGTTGAAAAATTTTCTTATATTTATTTCACACATTTAAGAAAGCATCATTGCTCTTGGAGGACTACAATTCCTTTTTTCCTGTGGCTTGTTCTTTTTTCAAGTAACTGGACAATAGGTTCCTGTCCTGCATCTGAAATACCAAGGACTGTTTTCAGTCTCAAATGACAGTGTATGTGTATTTTGCAGAAAAGTTGACTGATACAAGCCTTTTTTAGTCTAAGGGAACAAGCAATCTGATTTTATCTGCAAAATTTTTTCAAAGCAAATGAATCAATTTTCATATTTGAGATTCCATAGAATTCATTATAGTCTTAGTGACTAAGAAATGCATAATAATAATGTGGTAGATGTATGATAACAGAGAAATATTACTGAAATCAAGTCTTTTTAAACTGACATCAACCCCATATACTTGTAGGTAACCATTTTTCAGAGGGCTACTGCTGCTGACTGTAGTTGCTGCAATGAATTCTTTATTCTTATGCTCTCTTTAAATAAATAACTTTGTAAAAAACCTCAGTGTTTCTTGGTATTTGAAATTAAGTTATATCAAAAGCTGGAGTTAGGAATGTGATGTGCTTTGGTTGGTTTTTTTTTATAAATATGATTTTGGATCTCTTTACAGGAATGTATTATCCTCTGGGGAATAATTTCTTATTGATCCTGATAAACCAAGAGTTATAACTGAGAAAAGAGGAAAATAATCTTTTGGGTCCAATCAAAGAATTATCCTTGGTGGTGCCAGTACTAATGGAGGAAAAAAATCCAAACTTGTTGAATTTACATTTCATAAAATTCTTAGTATACAGTAAATTATAGGCTTAATGCATTTGGAATTCCAAAGGTAGGTTTACTAACATTAACAATGTGGGACAGATGTGTTCATATGAAAGGGTTCTGTAATAACCATTTATATATTTTATTAGGAACATAAACTGGAAATAAATGTAGTACATTCATATATTAATGCCTGTAATTATTCACTCATGAAAAAAAAAAAAAAAAACAAAACACAAAAACTTAGGTAGATAAATCTCTTATCAAAACAAAAAAAAAAACCCTCAAGGAAAAATTCACATATTTCCTCTGAGGAATCTCATGAGGCAAAATAAAAATATATATATATATATATGGTTGTATAAAGTTTGAATTCTAAAAAATGTTGTCATTAGTTCTCTACAGCAATATCTAAGAGGCTCTACATCAAAGTTTTCTAGATCACTTCACTGTCTTAATAGATTGTGAGACTGTAGGTAAGTGAGAAAATACTTCAGCATTAACTGGTGTGGGAATTGGCACCTGGAAATTTCCACTACTATAAAACAATTCAAGAACACAAAATTTAGTTTGACTAGATAAAGGAAAATATTTCTTTTCTGTATTTGTAGCTACTCATAGCTCTAAAAAAAAGTGAGAAAAGAGCTGCTCAGTAGTTCCCAATTCAGCCTGTAGAAAACAGATGGAAGCATGACTAATCCTGATTTATAAGATTTTTCAAATAGTATTCTTCAAAATTATTTCCTATGTTATGCAGATCAAGTCTGACACAGAATTTGATGAAAAAGGGCCAAAAAAATATAAATCAAACATTCCTTGCTAAGTACATAAGTGTTGAGATGTGATTTTAAAACTTAAATTTAGACTCCACTTTTTGAAAATACTGCCTGAGAGGGAGAAGACTGGCAAACAGATTGTCCTTATTGAAATTGCCACTGGTGTCTTTTTAAAATGCTCCCTAATGAGCTTCTCTTATGCAACACTGTCAGAAAGTGAAATCTGTGAAAGATCACAAAGCACATTGAGGGATTTGAACCCTCATAGATCAAAAATTGAAAGTGAGGTCTGCTTAAGGACTAATGAAGCAAAGAAACTGTGCCTGGACAAATTTTTATCACAATAGGTAATCAGAATCCTAAACGTTAGAGAAAAATAGCCACAGTTCAACAATACATGAATGTTTACATCCTCCCCTTGCCTCCAAAATCACAAATTTCCCTGTTGAGATGCCTGTTTAGTATACACAACAGAAAAGCCACAGATTGTGAATAAATTGTGAAGCTTCCTCATGTTTTTATTTCTGCTAGCTTTCTACTTCCTTGTATGAACTGGATGTTTATATACACACTTTTCAAAACCACATTGGGTTGAATAAGAAAACATCAGTAAAAGAAGCAGATATTAAATATGCAAACTGTACAAAAGTTAAGAAATGTCAAGTCAGTATTTGGAGATTGCTTGACAGTTTTTCTAAATATTTCCTAGAGCCATAGGGTATAAGGATATCCGCACCAGAGCGGTCATTCTCTTGACATTGATTTTCAAAATACATGTCTAGCAATTTGCACTGTGTACTGTACAAATGTCAGTCAGAGGTAGAAGGATGGCCACAAGGGAAGGGAGTGTTAAAATACAGCACAGTATCAAAATCCCAACTTTGATGGAAAGAAGTTCAGCAACAGAAAAGTTAGGATTCTAGTAAGGACCAAGGGAGACATAATCAAAGGGTAAATTTGACTCTTTCTCCTCCTTACTTTAGCTCTTACTCCTCCTCTCAAATTCTTTGAAATACAGATTTAGTGACAGTATTGAGCTAACAACCACAAGCATTCTCCTAGCTTCTATCTCTTCCTTTTTAGATTTCTGTCTATAGAAAGAAAATGTCGTGATCTAAAACCACCAAATAGATTTCCCCTCATTGTCAATCAGAGGGAAAAATATAGTTCTGAAGAATCTGAATTTACAAAATATCAATATTTGGTTGCAGTAAGTAAACAAGATCAAGGTCTTCGGAGACGTAGATTAAAAGACATTTCAATCTTAGATGCAGTAAATTTTCCTTGTCGTTTGTATACATATATGAAGGTTTATTTCATAAAAAATTACAGTTCTTTATCAAGATCAAATTAAAGGTAGCAAATTACAAATTTATATGGAAATCAAACCAGAAAAGTATTCTTATTTTGTTTTTAATTTTCAACTCATGCCATGTTAGTGTCTAGACAGAATTTTCAGTTTTCCAGATCTGCACTTTAATGAATTTATCTTTCCACAGCAACTAGGAATAATAAAACATATAGCTCTTTTTGAATAATGCAGTTACAGATACCCCTGCAGTGCCAAGGTTGAACAAACAAAGAAGAAGTTTCCACTCATGTAGTCACTGCATTTCTAAAGTGTACAAATGAATGATTTCAAATATACACACACGCACTATATGAGCAGTGCATAAAAAAAGAATATGCAAATATTTTAAAACATTCTTCGGGTCTTTCTAAGATGCAGTGTCAAGTATTCATACATATGCATATATTTTAGTGTTTACATAAAATATATAAATAAAGAAGAACACACGAAGATAAATATGTATATGTGTATACATAAATACAATTTGCATGCACTGACAGGGCAACTCTGCTATCAATTATTTTTTTTATTTTTACAAATTTAGAATGATAACCATGAATGGAAAGTTATCTATGAGCAGTACAATAACATTTTGGCTTAATGAAGAGTGTAATATCATTGGTCGTTCTGTATTTTTCTTGACATAATAAGTTTTCTAATGCTTTAGTGAAGGAAGAAAGTAAATAGAGTTTTGACAGATATTGAATTTATGATCATTGCTTGCCAAGATCATTGTTTAATCTATCGTTAGCCCTAAAAATTTGTGCCAATCTTGTAAGGGAAATGAAATAATAGTCTGTAGATTCCCATCTGAAGCAGCATTCCAATACATTCTGCATTCATTGAATGGCATTAAGATTGGATTTGTGTCTAAATGCAACAAAAATTTGCAGTCTGGAGCAGAATGCACAGGAAACTCTTGGAATCTATGATGCCTGAAGCCTTGGACAGAGCATTTATGAACACATTCTGACTGCCCAAACTATTTCCATCTGTCCATAATATGACATCAGAATGGGAATGCTGGAGAGAAAAGACAGCCCAGGGTCATTGCTAGAAGAGCTCTGAAGCCATATGCCCAAAGGGCAGGTGGAAATTGAAGTCAGCTGCAGCTGAGGTTGCACAGAAGCACAATATTCAGCCCTGCTATTGTGGAATCACTGGAGCTTTTTATCCTCCGAAATGGCTGACATAAGTCTGAGTATTGAAGCTGTAACTGTACAGATGCCTTGCTGTTTGCAGTGAGATTGTGAACTGGGGATTTATGAATATCTAAAGGGTTCATAAGAGCAGCTTCCTTTGAAGAACAGCATATCCCATTATCTTTTCAAAAATTATATGGAAATATGCTTCCTCCCCTCCCATCTTTATAGCCATTTAAAAATGCAGATATTTATATAATTTTCAAAATCATTAAATCAATGCAATATATTGATGCAAATTTTTCATACTGGTTTACAAGGCAAGTCAAATTTTATATATAATACGTATATATATGTATATATATGTATGGTATACATATATATAATCAAAAAGTTGTCTATGTTCTGTATTGCATGAATTATTGCTGTCGTCATATTTTCCACAGTAAGCCACATTAGAAAAGTCACTCCTTGCATATGTATCAGAGCCAGTTCTAAATTCTTTTCTCAGTCTTATGTTAGTTGAAATCCATTCATTTAAGTTGATTTACGTTTGTTTAAGGCTGGTAGAATACAAGCTAGAAAGAAAGAATCAGGTCAATATTTTTTAATCAGAATTTTAATATTCCCACTGTTTAGAGTGGTATGTAGGTTAGCTTCATAAGAGCTCCATAAAGTGAATTGATACACAGAACTGTATAGTGCCAACGTTGCAATACAATCTATAATTTAAAACTTTTCCTTTGAAACTAGCTAAATACAGATTAGGAAGATAGATGGAAAGAGTGTCATCATCTATCAAGTAGATAAAACTATACATCAATGAACATGCATAGGCATTCTTCTTTGTCATCTCTTGTGCTATGTATGAGTAATACAATCTTGATTAACTGAGAAACTTCTGTAGACTTCAACATTTTAAATATTTCATATATTCCATGGTTTAACATAAATTGCTGTTTAATTGTACTGACTCTTCCTTAAATACTACCGCTGTCGATTTCTTCATAGAAAGATGAATAGGTGCTATAATTCTTAAGGTCTTGGCAATCAGATTTCTCCACTTTTCAGAAGGAAAACAAAGTATTAAATGCACTCGCTTCAAAGGTGCTGTTGTGTAGGTTTTTGCAATATATTTTCAAAGTACAGGGCTACTGCTAACATATTTAATGTTTTTCTTTATGTCCTGGAAGACAAAAGTTGTTCTATACATTAGAATGTGTCAAAATTGGACTTTCTTTTCCCCTTTTAAATCAGAAAAGGTTGAACTTTATGGTCTAGTTTTGATAAATGATAGACAATTCCCATGCACACTCTGAGTGTATGAGATAAGTACTGAGAGATTATCCGTTAATTTATGCTGAGGTGATTGGTATTTTTTGGAAGTGGGGCAGTAAACAGACTCTTAGGAGCATCCTCTTGGATGACAAACTTTTCTTGCTCATGTCCCCTGTTTGTGCTCACATGCTGAGCTACCCCAAAGAAGTCACTCCACATCCAAAATGGCCATTCAAATTAAGTGTGCATATTTTCAAGGTATTCCTGGCTACTTCTTTTGCTATAATTGTCCTCTCACCATGAAGAAAATAGTCTTGGTTTGAATTCTGCTTTTTTATGACTAATCTCATATTTCAGTGCTACATAACTACCATCTTCATCTCTGTTGCCAGTGGGCTTAGTACAGTATATCTCTTCATTTTATCAGTTAATAGCAGTAAGCATGTATGTGATAAATTATACTGATGAGCTAGGAGGGAAAGAACTCTGCTTATCTGACTGCCATTTTCTTTTAAGTGGTGAAATAAAGCATTCCAAATGAATAAAAATAACCCTCTGTGGTTTACCAGGAAATGCTGACTCTGCCCTTGTGATAAATATGTGAGGTACAAAGTTTATGAGGTCTACGACAAACTGTTTTATCAATCTGCCTTTTGCAATATAAGATCTTTTTTAAGCAGGAGAGTAGCTATTCTATTTTGACTCTTTTTTCAGGTTAGTGGTGGACTTGGCAGTTCTGGGTTAACAGTTGGACTCGATGATCTTAGAGTTCTTTTCCAATCTAAATTATTCTATGATTCTATGATGTGTAACATTCATATTATTTTCCTGGACAGTGCTGAAGAGATCCAAAGAAAAACCACTGTCTTTGATACCTGTTATAAATATAATTAATACATACCTGTTTGTATCAGACAATCTTTCAGACTGGAAAAATACTAATGTATTAGGTGTAAACTATAATATTTTGATATTGTAGAAAACTCTTCGTGGGTGGCCTCTCTGAAAGGAAGCTGGGGACTGCCTAACAAGGGCAGTTCCTGATAGCTCCAAAATGGATCAAATCCCAAAACTGGTGGCACCTCTATGATAACGTATTTAGGAATACCTCAGTGAGGAAAGAGAAAAATAGTGTGAAACAATAGAAGGAACAAAGTCAGAGGAGGAGTTACTCCATGAAAAAGTAGGAAAAAGGAGATAAGGTCAGCAGAAAGAAACCACAGTGCACTGACAGTTGTCTAGCTGAAAGGACCAAGTGCAGTCTGCGGCAATAACACAGGAAAGAGAGATGCCTGAAGTGGAGGCTGGCAAGGGGGAGGAAAGTTCCTAAATGCTTTTTTTTTTTTGTTGTTAGTTTGTTTGTTTCCTAGTACTGAAACAATAATTTAATATTTATGTTAACTGACAAATTTAATTTCCCAAGTGCATATTGTTTTGCAGCTAGCAGGTGATCCCTCTGTCTTTATTTTGACCCAGGAGTTTTCTCTCTCCTGTTCCTCCTGTTTTCTCCCTCATCCCACTGAGCAGCCATGTGGGTGCTTGGCTGCTAACTGAGGCCAATCCACAACACACAGATAGCCAAGTGGTTACCGAGATCGTTCCAAGTGAGTATCCTACCAGTCTTATCAAATTAAGGACTTCTGTCCATTATGCACCATATTGGTTGGTTCTTGGATGTTTATAGTGTAAATGCAACACTGTGCCTGTACTTATATACTTTTTATCTCAATGCAGCTTTAACTGTAGAACGAACATTAAAAGTTCCATTATATTAATTTGAGAAGAAAGGGTTAAAGCACAAACTGACTTGAAACACTGGAATAAAATGGAAAAGAATTCAAGTTGGTGAAAGAAATAAAATACAAGCTGCAGTCGATATTGCTATCAAATCATCAAAAGCATCTGAAAAGACAAAGAGCATCAGGTGAGAAATAGTTGTCTAATGAAAACCAAATGTCAAAAACATGTGATATTTCATCACATTCTTTTGAAAAATCTGCTAAAAGAGCTGCAGCTCCAATCACCATCTGCTAAAATGTCTGTGACATCCAAATTCACTTTTTTGATAATGATTTCTCAATATATTCTTTTGAAGAGCAACATGACCATTATTGTACTTTAAACCTGGTTAAATACTGTGCTGTTCTTTAGTGTCCTTGTTAGCTTTATACAGGAAAAATGTTCTTTTATTTTCCCTGCTTTTAAAAATTGGCTTAGCAAATACAACCTCCCACACCATTTTGATGGGTCAAAGACATTTAAATGCTTATTTGAAAGGACACAAACACATATAAAGAGAAACAAATCCTAAGTAGTGCCTACATCCTTGAAGTAGGTTGCATTTGGCCATACAAATGGAGCTTCAGTCCTACCTGCATTGAAGCTTTTAAAATTACACAGGAGACATAATCTATGTCATTTATACAGGGAAAGGGTTTTATTTCCTCTATAGAAGAATAGTTTTTCCAACAGTAGTTGCTATTTGATTGAATAGAAGTATTTAACAAACTTTCAGTATTAATTACGGTAGAAACTTGCAAGACTTAATTATTAATTTCCACATTTTTCATTCTTTATAAAATTGATTCATTTAATATTTTTCATTCTTTATAAAATTGATTTATTTAATATTTTTCAGGCTTTTGTTTTGTTTTGTTTTCAGTTGTGCAGAACTGCAATCAGACTCTTTTTTCCAACATTTTTAGAAAAAAAACCCTCAGAAAGTATTATTACACGACTCACATTTTTTCAGTACCTGGAGAAAGTTGCAATAGTCTCAGATTCTTTCCTATGATTCTGTTTTTTGAAGCTTTTCTGTACATCAAATAAATTGTCTTAATCATGCCACATTTACCTCTTAGATAGATTTCATTCCTACCTCTGTCATTTGAAAAGGAGCAATTGTTGATTTACCTTTTTTTCCTCTCCATTCTGTACCAGGTACCCTCTACTCTTGAGATTTTTGATTGTAATAAAATCAGTCTTCAACTCCACAGTTTCACAAGTGAGTAGTAGGTTTTAGGGATTTTTTTTTTTCTTTTTTAAGGCTGAAAAGGGTGGTAAATTTACAATAAAAGTTTCTTCTGCTCTGCTACATGGATATCAAGGCTTCTTGACTTAGTACATTCCTTCCTACAAGGAAATACTTTGCCTTTAGTTCATGTGCAATTATATTGGGAGGAGACTTTTAAGTAAAACACATTGATTCAAATGTTCAAATGTCCTTTGCCTATAACTAGTATTCCCAGTGCGTGTGAACATATGCAAAAAAGCCTGGCTCTAATTATAGGTGAACTCTGTCCTTGCTTATGGGAGCCAAATACAACTACTGTTTAAATACTTGTCCTGGCTGAGAAACTAAGAGTAGGGTTGACTGCCACTTTTCCTGGTTCTGAAAATGGACACTGGCCACAGCTGCAGGGATGGAAATAAGGAACAGCAAGTTCATCTTTGCTGAAATTTCTTTCCAGAGTCAATTCCTTAACTCATATTAGCCTTTCCCAAGAGCATCCTGTCTTATGGGAGACTGGGCATGAGAATAAGTTACTCTTGGGACAACAAAATGCAAGCTGAGACAGTTCTGTGCAAATAAAAAGACTTAGTAATTCACTGGTTATTTTGAGAGGAAAAATTCTGATACTCTGGAAACACTCAAAAGCAGAACTCTCTACAGTCATTCTTCTAGTTTAGAGTCACCATGGCACACTACATTTTTGTTGCTCTGTTACTGTGTTTCTGGACCATTCATCACACATAGAAGATAAACTGTATTAGGTGACTCTGCAGTCTTGCAATATTTCTACATATCCAGTATGTCTCTTGAAGCATAATACTCTCTATAGAGAAAAAAACCACACGTTCTGGTTAACAACATGGGATGCATTAAATTTATTTAGTACAAATGCTAGATAGGGGCACAGGTCAAAAAATGCAATAAAGTATATTGCATATGCATTAGTTAAAATTAGTTAATTAACTTAAAGATTACTATAGGGATATTCAGTGGCATTCTGGCATATTCAGTGGAAAATTAAAGATTGAAAGAACTGAAATAACCAAAAGAAGACGAAAAATTTAAGTCATGGGGTATATTCTATGATACTGATTCTTATTACTGTAATGTGATGTTTAGTAAAGACTGATCAAAATAGAGCCAATTTTGAATAGAATAAACATTATAATCATTTATTTTCTTGGTGAAATAGTCTCTTGTTGAGCATTCCATAAAAAAAAAATCTAAAATTCATTGTTTTTATCCTAAAATTTATTCATTTAAAGGTAAGAAGACATACCTATTTTAAACTCAGATTAGATGTCTATATTCTACATATTCTATGAAACACCAGCATGAGTGACACATTGCCGTATGCCTCAGGATGCTCTGTTCAGAGAAGCCAGGATGGGCATTATGCATGTGGTAGCTTCATGTGCAGCACATAGCTTCACTCTAAAAAATCTTAGCCTGGCCTGCAGTTATAGAGAGAGGGAAATATGAGACATGATATCTAAATGCAGTTTTGTGATTTAATTGAGATGTACTGATTTGGATTGCTAATTTTTCATATCATATAACCTCAAAGCTTTGTGATATGATTAATGGATCTTGACTTAATGTATGAAGGAAAAAAATCTGTCTGTGATTAATTGAAAAACTTGCTTTTCCAATTTGTTTCTGATTAGATAGCTTGAGTCTTAAATATTTGGAAGGCATTTTAATATGTCCTCAGATGGCATGAAATAGCCAAATTCTATGGAAGAGATCCTATATTTTTACTGTTATGATTTTTTCAGGCTCCTTACTATGAAAATTATTACCTACCTATTTCATTTATGTAAGCACTGTGGTAGGAGTAGCAGCGTCTCTCCAGCCTTCCATCCCATACATCTAATAGCTCAGACAGATCATGACCTACTCTAAATAGAATGTAGGGAAGGCTGTCCTCCATGGATGTCTTTTGTGATTCACTAGGTAATTGATGTATTAAGCTACTTTCTGCTAATGTCACAAGAGCCTGAAAAATCTGAGCATCACTGCAGTTCAGAAGATCTCGGATGTAATTTCTTCTTGTCAGGTGCACTTTCTCCCTGGCTCAGAGCTCCCTGTAGAGCTAAAATTTACCTTTTTATTTGGAGGTGTACCTCTGATAATGTAAGTTAATGATCCTTGCAGACAGTCAAACAGACATAGGAATGTTGTTTGGTGGACATGGTGCATAAAAGATTGAGGAAATTCAATGTGCAAAATATTTTTTTTCTTCCTAAATCCAGATTTAGTTATTTCAATTTATTTCTTCTGCTTAGCTGGGTACTTAATGAGGAACCATAAAGCACAACTGTATGGAAAAGGATGGGAAAGGGCATAACCTGGAGATTACTGCTTGATCAACAAGAGCTATATTATTTATTTCTTTAGCCCTCTGCATCCTCAGTTATTTAGAATCTCTTGAGAAGGAAACATATTCAGACAATGCCAATGAACAGCTGATGTTTGCAATTGACTTCAGTGTGTCCATAAATATGATAATTGTTTGCATAAGGGCTGTACAACAGTCTCACATGACTGCCTACAAAAGCAGAAAGAAACCCTGTTTACAGGGGAGCTGGGTATGGGAGTGAGTACCATTAATGAGTAGGAAGGAAGACTGAACTCGTAAACTTTACAAACAGTGCCCCAGATCATGGTGGCAACAATGATTGCTGTTGAAAAAAGTATGCAACACGTTGGTACAACGGGAGAAAGAAATCCATATTGCTGCTGCTTATGCTGTACCTGTTGTGTGGATAAATACAGCAAGGAACTTCTGTTTTGCAAGGCTGCCAGTCTAGCAACTCTACTGAGCACTAAATTCCAAAAGAAAAAATAGCATTTTATTACTTAACTTATCTTCCCCCTGTCATATAAACTGTTGAAGAGTTACCTGGGGTTTCAGCTGCTCAGTTCTACTGAATTTATTGACAAAAGCATGGCTAAATACCTATGTGTCTATAAAAATCCTAATCATATCTGCTTAGTTTGCTGACAAAACCCAAGTTGTTATTACTGTCAGTTCAGCACAGCCAATGTAACTGTTAGAAAACAAACTGAATTGCACTTTGCCTTGCATATTATCAACAAAATTGTCAGTCAGACTTTGATTCCAGAGATTTTAGTGCTAGTCGTGATTAGTGTTGTGCACAGTTAAACAACCAGGCAGCTTAGTTTGTTCTGGATAAAGCCCCAGGAGTTCAAATGGTTCTCTGAACCTTTTCCAGATTCCATGTTTCACCAAAACTGAGCTGGTATTCTTGAGAGCACTGTGCTCCCAGATACTTTACAAGTTCACTAGTACTTCAGTACAACAGGCCAGTTGGAAAACACTGTGAAAATTACTTTCATCAGAGTCTTTCTGACTGCTGTCAGTGTTATTTTCAACAAGGATTTGAGAAGGTTCACAAGCATGGATTTTGTATTAAAACTTGTATATGTAGTACTTATTCATGAAAAATTAATTTTATGTAATCTGTAATGTAAGTATTGTCCTTAGAAAAGCCATAGAGAGATCCCTCAGAAGCAGAAGGGACATTCTCAATTCATGGGAAGAGTGGGTGTGAGGATGGGAAGGGAGCCAATAAGCTACCTCTCTAAGCTTTTCCTAATAGAAAGAAGTAGCAGTTCTGGTGGATGACTAAAGGGTTTTAAAGGAGATCCTCACAGTCCTCATTGGGTTTTTTGACTTAGTAAAACAGTCTTTTCCCCACGCTTCATTCTGATTCATAAAAGTGGTTTTCTGGGAGTTCAGAACGAAAGCAGTAAACAAATTTCATCCACCAATTGCTCTGTGGAAACAGCACTAGGATGGCAGCTTTCTTGCTGGTATCCTACATGTGGCAGAAAACAAAACAAAATTCAAAAAATACAAAACAAAACAACACTTTGAGGGAGTTTGTCTGAATGTGTTAAATATCAAAGCACATATGTATATACCCTTCATAAAGGGATGATGTGAAAAACTAGTATTGACCCAATTTTACCAACACAGCTTTCAATTCAGATCAAAAATTAGGAACAATAAATTATAAAGTTAGTTTCTCTGTCTCATTTTAAAATTTATACTTATTTTTCTTTTATATTTCTACTAGATAGTGTGACAAAATGTCTGGAACAGGAAGACTACCCTGAAAAAATCAACCTTAAAGATCAGACTGCGTTTTAAAACTTGTGTCTGTAATGAGTCTTGTAATGTCTAACAAGGAAATAAAGAGTTGGCAACACAGTTACAGCATCTAAAAGAAATTAGAATTGTCACCTTAACATCTTGATTTTATGACGTGTCTGTGTGTATTTGTGCAGTAAGGGCAGAGAGGTTGTCTAAAACAAGTTACACACAAAAAAACCTAACAAAAAACATTCTCTTTCCTTTCTAAGATCTCATAATTATGAAAGAGAAGATATAAGAAAAAAAGAGTTTGATGGGGAAGGAGAAAGGAAAGAGCTATGTGCTCAAAAACATTGACATGCACTAATACGTTCACATCTTTACAGATACTTGTTTTTATTTTAATTAGATTTTTTTGTAAAATACTCTGTCATCAGAGGAGATGCAAATCATAAATTGCAGCCTCTTATTGCCCTTGCTCAAATGACATCACCCATTGCTCCAGAAACAATGTTATTTATTTATTCCTTAGCTACTAGCAATTCACATCATGTCTGTCTTTTTACACTAATTATGTCAGCTTTCAACAAGGAAATCTGGCCTCTTGTGTCTTTATCCTGTAAAAATAAATAAATACATGAATATAACTGGGAAAAGTTGTACAAAGATGGACTGAATATAACTGGGAAAATGTTGTGCAAAGATGAGTTCAAAGTTAACTAAGGACAGAGTACTTGAAAATGCAGGTCTATAACATAACATAGCTTATAAAAATCTATTTCTTGAGCTAGAACTTCAATTTAATGAGCAGCGTTTCAGCAGTCATTATATGTTGAAAAAAGTTTCCAATAATTAAGGATAATTGGCAATGGAAATAAAATGAACAGATGATAATGGCTCTGCAGCAGACTTCAGCAGCTTGAGCTTTCAGCATGCGTTAAGACAGCAGAGGCAAAGGTTTTTTAAGAGGGAATCCAAACTGGTCAAGTGTGTCTTGATTGTTATTCACCTAAATTTTTATACTTTGTCTCCATTTTTCTGTCACTTTGCAAGTTGTTGTTCTTTCTTTCTTTTTTTTTTTTTTTTTTTTTTTACCCTGGGCTTCCCACAACATAATATTCCAGGGTTAATTACCAGCCAAATTAGGTCTATATTTAATTATTATATGGCATTGCAATCTATTAGCTTTCTCTCTAATGTCATCATGCTTAAAACAAGTCACTTTCAACACCCTGACTAATCTGTAGTGCCCGTTTTATTAGATTTTCAGATGAAATAGCTCTAATATATAATAATGTTGTTGAATACATGGGGATTTTAATAGTCTGAACAGCATTTTCCACAGCTTACTGAGTAATTTTTTTTTTTTTACAGTGGAGCAGGGGAAGAGCAGGAAGACTCTTCATAAGTTAGAGTAAATTCATTTTCTATCATGGCTGTGCACAACTAGTTCCTCTGTGGTGTAAGTATTTTCAAAATATAACCTTTCATTTTCATTAATTTAAATCTTAGCTGTTAAAAGTTTGTTGTAGAATGGAAAAAAAAAACAAAAGGGACGAATTATGAACTGCAATCACAGAGTTTACAGTATTTGGTTTTGAATCTAAGATATTCACTCCCCCTTAAATCTCCTTCTTGATGCTGCCAATGAAGAAATTATGCCCTTTAACCTCAGAAAATGTGTATGTGGACGTGAGTGTTTATTCCATCCTGTTGTCCATCAAAATGACTCCAAAGAAATCCCAGTTACACATGCATACAACAAAAGTAGTGAAATATATGATCTTTTTAAAATACTATAGAGTGTCCTACCTAAATATCAAAGAAGTCTTTGCCTAATTGCTGTGGGAATTTGTAAGATAGTGATCTGGGAATATCACTTTGTTCTTAAGTAAGAAAGCTTCAAATTATTTATGCAGGCCATTACAAAAGTGGCAAGATGCCTTTGCAATTGCAAGGCATCATTATTTTTCCGAGTATGCTACCTATGTTACAAAAAAATAATTTGAAATTCTAGAGAGTTTTCCATTTTTTAATTGAAAGACTTCTTTTATTTGCATCAATTTACAAAGCCAGGAACTTTAGTTACCTTGACACCCCTACACAAAACTTAGGAAAAGGAAAATATATTTACTGTTCTTAGTTATGTAATAGTCCTAAATTCCAGCCTCTTGAGACCCAAAAGGGATAACAAAATCAATAAATTTCAATTTCTGAAAAGGATAAATCTTCCCCAGTACAAAAAAGATTTGGTATCCAGTGTAGATCTAAAATTTAGACCTGTTAGACCAGTTAGATCCAAAATTTAGACCTAGAACTTAATTGCTTCCACTTGGTCAACTGTAGAACACGTGAACGAGACAGGAATTTTCACATTTCAGAGAAGAAAACAAGTATTTGGGAGATTTCCTGTTAAGTATGACAGCTATTGCAGTTAGGTTGAAGGGGTGGCCTTTCGAATAAAAAAAATGCTGAGTAATGTAGAATAGAAATTGTGAAAATGGAGGGATAAATACACTATTTTGGCCTCATTAATTAATTGTTACCTTTTGATAATCTCATTACCTATGCGGCAGGCTGTAATGATTCTGAAGAAGGATTTGGTTTTGGTGAAGCTGGTTGTTAGAATTATATGTGAGAGACTTTCTCACTGTCTTAACTGAACATTAATAAGTAGTAAAATGATAGAAGTTCTGTTTTCTGGTTCAGGGAAATGAGAATATGTAGTGGAAAATTATGCATCAAGTGATTCAACGTGGGAATTATAAGAATGCAATCAACAATTTTCTGTTTAATAGGTATCTATGTATACAAGCATTAAGCATTAGGTATATGAGTACACATAAAGTCTTATGGCTACACAAATGTTTGGGTTTAGTTGGTAATTTCAAATTAAATCTTGCAGTTTCCTCGAGCTATTTTATGTATGAGCTCCAAATGAATTCATTGAGCAATTTTTCTTAAAGACACAGGTTGGAGCTTGAAGAGAAAGGAAAAAAGGACCAACAAAAAAAGAACTAGTCCTTTGTTCACTGTAGCTATTTACCCTTCAGTGGTTTGAAGACTTGTCTGAGCCAGGTTGCCATCAGAATATAATTCTTTCTGGCGTCAGTAAACACAGACAAGCATTCATACTGCAACTGGGTATTGCAAACCTTTTCACAAGGTACAGGTGATAGAGTTCATGTCAAGTTTTAATGACAGACCAGAAGACAAACCTCCTCCAAATTTCTTTTACTGGCATAGTAGACACATGAATAGTAGAAATGAAGATCTAAGTTTATGCAGTGTAAAGAATATGGATAATATTTTGTTAAGCTGATGACACCATCTTTCACAGCATATAAATGTAATATGTTGTATGAATATAGAAGATTTTACTGTTCAGTGTTCTACAGTTAGGTTTTATCACAACTTTTTATCCTGATTTATAATACATGCAGCTTGCTGTGTTTTATAAGATAATTCAACTTGGAAGGTACCCAAATGTCTCTACTTACAGTTCAAAGAAGGGTCAGCTATAGCATCAAGTGAGGTTATTCTGGGGTTCAAACCAGGTTAATTCAGAGCTTTGCCCAGTCTGTACTCAAAAACCTCCAAGGATAGATAGAGACTTTACAGACTCCCTGGGCTTCCTGTACCACTACTTTATCGTCTGCTGGTTAAAGTCTCTCCTGACACCAAATCTGAAACTTTCTTTTTGCAGTTTATGAGTCTTATCTTCTGTTTTCCAACAATGTACTTCTGTGAAGAGGCTGGCTCCTTCTCCTCACAGGTACTGGGAAGGCTACTGTAATGTGCACTCTAAGCCACGTTGCTGAACAAGCCCCAGTTCCTCTGTTTCTCCCCCCATTATAAATGATACCACCCTGTCCATCTTGGTGGCCTTCCACTGAACTCAGTGCAAGATAATTAAGTACTCTGTGAATTGTTTATGTTTATTAATAAAAAGAAAATGATTAACTGACGTACACATAGAAGTTCCATTCATCGGCTTTGGCGGAAAAAAATCTACCCAATTACAGCTTTACAGGGGCTTATACTGAAGATGTAAAAGAAAAAGTGATATTAATGGACATATTAGTTTCTTTTCTTTATTTCAATAAACATAGAATCAACCTATCTTGGCTTCAGAGGTGGCATGACATTTTCACTTATTTTACCTTTTTCTCCTGTTAGAGAGATGCTATTTTATTTACTTGAATAGACATAGCACTATGAGTTTCTTTTCAGCGATAGACCTATTTAATTTAGCAAATCCCATTCTATTATAATCAGATTACATCAGATAGAAGGCCATACAGAAAAAAATGCCTTTCGTCCTTGTATTCTACTAAAAGAATTATGACAAATTGTTGGCTGAGAAGATTTGATAAAGTTTGGGTTTGGTTTTTTTTCCACTGTATCTGATAATGCATTTGAGCTAGAAAACATATAGTTGGTTATCTACCCAATCTGCTTAACTTCTCCTTCTTTATGACTTTGGCTGTTGATTTTTCTACCAGGCTTTCATGTTAATTTAATTGTTTGGATGAGAGTCTTATATTAGCTTATGCCACAAAGATTTTGCCTTAGAGTCTTATTTGTCAAAAGTCGGTCTTCTCATGGGACTCATTTTTCCTCTTTCTATGCCTATCCCTACGGTATTAAAAGTTCTGACTGGGACTGCTTGATTAGAATATTTCAAGTCTTGTTTTCTGGACACTTAGTATGTCCATAAGAATAATATATTTTCAACTTTATGATCATCTCTAAATAGGAAAAAATAATTTATGATTTGATATAAATAATATTTCCCTCTCTAATGCCAATTTTCCATTCTGTTCAGTCTTTGGCCACACTAATATGAGCTATAGTTTATTTAACTGCTACTTAATTTATGTCTCTAACTACTTTATAATTAATGCATTAAGAATGTACTTTTATTTCAGGACAGATGACTTTGCACCTTGGATATAGTTGGATGAATAATTATAGAGGATTGACCCTGAGATTCAGAAGAAGGCTCAGATATCAGAGGAACTCAGTGGGCACACAAAGGCACTTCCAAAATAAACTCCTTTAACAAATAAGTCACCTTACCTGTCTTTCTGCATAGATTGAGGAAAAGCAGACTGGTAACTCAGAAGGCAAGACTTAAGATCCTTTCTCACCTTAAAATCCATGAAAATTATTTAATCAAATTCAATGCAGGCAGTGAAAACAAAACTGTTTTTTCATACTCAAATGGTACTCTAGGAAGGCTTTGAGAATTACTGGAGGAATTCCAAACTGCTTGAAAGGCTTTAGGCAAACATTGTAGTTTAAAGTGCAGAGGAGCTCATTTTTTCTTTCAGATTTCAAAGACAAGTGCTCTCTGAAAACAGAGCAACCACTCTGCTCACAGATTACTGATAAAATGAAATGGCAAAATGGAAATTGGTCTTTATCACTTTAGAAAACAATTACATAAAAATCCAGATTTGAAGGGGATACTCACATGGAAATACTTATTCAAATAAGTAAAATTAACAGGAGCTAATTTGTATTTTAGAATGGAAGGATTGACATGAATAAGGCAAAGGTGTGTTTCTGTTAATTATTGCCATTTATAAATGAACAGTTCAATTAATCCCAAAAGATTATGATTGAATTCTCATTTACATTAAGTCCTCTTTAAACCTCTTCACAAGTCCATAGGGACTTTGAAATGCACATAACTGTAACTGATGCCAGAACAACTCAAAGTCGTCTTACTGTAGTTGAGAATAAGGCCCTTAATTTGGAATGTTTCAGATGTGTTAAAATATGTTAAAAAATACCAGAGTATTTTCATATTTAAATTGGCTTTTTTTTTTTTTTTAAATAAGAATATAATTCAAAGACAGATTCAATTTTTTTAAAAAAACTAATGTGAAGTAATTAGTTTGCAATATCCACTAATCTCTTCTGGTAATTTCCCTCAACATTTATAAGGATTTTTACTATGCTGCATAAAACCTAATGTTCCTTATGTGCATTTACAACATTCAATGCAATTGCTCTGAAAGAGTTGGTATAGTTTATTAGAAACAAAACAACTCCCTTGGCTCTTGGATAGAATTAGTCTAAATTTAGAAACTCAGTTTTCAAATTTCAAATATTAGAACAAGTTAGCAAGATGCTTAAGGATGCTCATGAAATTCTTACAGCTTTAGTGTGCTATCCATCAGATAGAAATTCACTGAGGTATTCATTTAGCACCAGATTAGGAACAGGACCAAGTGTCACTGTGAAACAATTTATTCCAAATTAAACACCAAACTGGATGTGGCAGTCACATTGCAGATGTTGGTTCCTGGGACTGGGACTGGCAGGACAAACTTGCTGAACACTTTTCTTGTATTCCGGATCTCCTCAGTGCAGCCTTTAGTATGGTAACTTTATAGGTATTGTGCATTTACATCCTGGCACTTTGCCTTGAGGAACATAAGTAGCTGGATATGTAGCACTCCCTTCATTGAAAGGGTAATGTTATCTTTTCTCCCTTTTGTGTAATAACAGATTGGTTAGAAAATGTTCATACCATCGGCCTAAGAGAACTTCCCATTCCTGTGAAAGGACTCCAACCATCAAGTTATAGACTAGATCATGTACAAGTTACCCTTGTTATTTTAGTTGGTTGCTGTCCAGATATGAATCCAGATAAGAATGAAAACCAGGGAAAAATCCCACCCTACAAGAGGCAGAAGGTGAACTGTGCACTCAATAGCTGTAGTCTGTATTGGTACATTTGCCTAGTACTGAAGAGATTTCATGGTTTAAACTTCCAAAAAGATAAAGGAATTTTCTTCTATGTTACCTTAGAGTAATAGCCCACATCCAGCCTAAATTCCAGTTTATCCTGTCTATATTCTTCTACATCCTGTCCTCAGTCTTTGCACATTTCAGTAAGTGTACAGCTAGTTTGAATGTTTTAAAATACCCCCTGAAAACATCAAAGATATGCAAGAGGGTGTATGCTTGTTTACAACAATTTAAATTTTTGGGATTACTTAACCAAAGAAGATGGAGAGTATCTCTATTGGCATATGGAAAGATTTTAGAGCTTCAGCTGACCTGAGAGGTCCAGACTGGTAGATAATTCAGTAGACTCAGGTGCTAGGTACTCATTCCCAACAAAAGCAGAAGGTGATCAAACATGGTCCATATTCTGCTTTCCTGTCATATAAGGAAGCAAAGTCTGATCCCTCCATCTTTTATTATATACTGCTTCATATGGGAGAGCACAAGAAGGCATGATATAGTACTCAAAAAAGTAATTTACACTGGGATCACTACTGACACGTACTCTGGTAAACAACCCTGGTGTTACAAGACCTAGATGAGAAGTGAACTTTGGTAAAGTAGTAGCAATTAAAATGCCATGACACTAAATATACTGTTTTGGCTCACTAGTGCAAGCTCTAAGACTTTAACAATTAATTCTCTTTTCAAGAAAGTAAGAATATTTATTATTGTCAATCACCTGGACTTAATATTTCATAGACTCACAGTTTTGTGTGAAACAATGCATAATATTAATAAAAATTATTCAATTGAAATTTGTGCAGAGTTGCAAATAAATATGGCTCCCTTGATAAGAAGAAATGTCTAGGTTTTTTCTGCTCATTAAACTCTAGATTCTTCCTTTTTCATTTACTGCCACTTAAACACAGAACTGAGAAAATTTTTCTACCACAGAGCCCATGATCTGCTTTGATTGCCTGCACCAGATGATAGGAGTAAATTCTATAACCCACATTCTGAAACTGATATTTTAAACAACAATTAGGACTCAAAAGTTTAGTAAATTACTGGTCAAGATCTCCTGAGAGACCATGAACAGGAGCAAAGTTGTTTTGGATGCCTGCTGGATTGAAAAGGAAGAACAAGAATTTTTAGCACTCAGGAACAAAATGTCCTATTCTAAGAAAAGGTAAGATATTTTGTTAAGAAGCTAAACAGGAAATTCCTAAACAACTTAATTTCAAAGAGAGAATACTTTAAGTGGTATCTAAGACAGGTGATGAAAGAGAAGTGCAACAGCACTTCTTAGACATTCAGGAGCGAACACAAAAATGCCAAAGCCCAGCTGCAACTGAGCCAAGATACTTTCATTACTGGCAGGCAATAAAACAAAAAGCAACAGTTACAAGTTAGGGTTTGGGATCTTCAGACTGACATTAGGAAAAACTTCTTCATTATAAAGTTCGAGCAGTAGATAAATAAATTGTCCATAGAGGTCCTTCCAAGGCTCCGCTAGACAAAGCAACAACTGACCCAATCTAGTCCTGAGTGTAGCAGCAGGGTGCCAATATGACTGTTAAATGTCTTTCCAGCAAATATTTCTATGATTCTGAAAACGTGTATGTATAGAAACCTATTTGAAGACTTTCAGAATCAAAATTAAGCACAGCAGCTTTAGCAGAATGATGGTGTGCAACCCCTGTTTGCACTTTGCTATGTGCAGGGTCATCTTCCTTTTCATTGATCACTGTCTCTTACATACTTTCAGTGACTCTTCTTTTTTGCCATCACATCTAGTTCATCTACTTCTTCTTACCTTTCACTCTCTTCAAAGCTCTCAGTATCCCAACCTATTTGTTCTCTGACTCTAATGAGTTGCTCTTTGACATTTTCGCTCCATCAGTAATAGTAGCCTAAACTATTCACTTGACAGTTTTTGCCACAGGAGTCTTAGCACTTTTACAAATAGAGTGCATTCCTTGAATTAGTGCATAAAGCCATTAAAGTCTTGTCTTTCAATTCCCATCTTGAGACCCACAGGATTTGGAGACAGCCAACTGATAATGGCTAGGCAAAAGGCCAGTGGGGACTGCTGCCACCTATTTTTAAAGTTTACAATGATGTAGAACCATCAGGTTAAAAAATACCATGATAGATAACCTTTATTAAAATTAATATAATCCTCTTATGAATCGTCCTCGCCTTCTGTCTCACTGCAGATTTTCTGCCTCTTACATTTTGTCTTATTTTTCAAACTTTACTGTCTAGGCAACACACTTTCCATGGTCTTCACAGATTATCATTAAATATCCTGAGATGGAAGGGACCTAGAAAGATCACAGAAGCCCATCTCCTAACACAGTAGTTCTCTAAAGGTCCATATCCTTTTTAATGTCATATAAACTCATGAACATTGAGTGTCACCAGTGTCACCGCTGGTGTTCAAGTGTTTAAATAGTACTGTTCCAGAAATTAAGAATCATTCCAGTAACTATGTACGTAATTTAAAAACAATTCTTACAGTTCAACAAAGGAGCTGAAATTTCCAGGTGCTTTTTATGGACAGCAATCCATTTTTATTTAGAAAAAAATTCTTGCATGACAAAGTATTCCAAAGGACCCACAGGTTACCATATACATAAAAGGGATGGCAGATTAAACACAATATAAACTAAACGAAATAGTAAGATATAAGCAAAATCTGCATAAATGCAGTAAGCCTGAAAAAGATATTCACAATATATTGGACTTATTTTTTGAGGACTGAATTGATATTATATCAAAATCATTACCAGTGTTAGATGACAGGGAGTTAAAAAGGTACTTGCATACTTGTCAGTTGAGATGTTGTGAATTGGAGTGTGACTTGGCTATCTGCCCTGAGACAGTAGCAGTTCAAGGCAACAGTACCCCAGGAGATCAGAAAAAAAAATGTGGCATGGAGGTCACAGTCCTTCATGGATTTCTCTTTGCTCTGGTGGAGATATAAGTCATTTCATTCTTCCATATAAATCATGTTATTCCTCTTAAATCATACAACCTTCCAAACTTCCTACTACCTACTGATGTGCCTGCATATAGAAAAATTGGGTGCAAAGTCTTTTTTACCTCCTCTGAGGGAAGTCCATGCAAATGGTATGTTTCTTTTGAATAAAAGAGTTTATTATATTATCCTTATAAAATCAGGAACTTTAATTATCAGCTATAGAGAAACCAAACAATATACCAACCACGTTTATCAATTGCTAATGCCCTTTGCTCACGCCCAATGAGTAAAAATAAATAAATAATTATTTCAGTAAACAATAAAAAGGAAAATTGCATATATAAATACAATTGTCTGTGCAGCTGATTATTGTGACAAGTAACAAGCCGTAGAAACAGGGAGCTAGGAAACTTTATATTTTCTTCCACTTTCTCCTTTCCATAATTTTGACCATTTTCCCATTTTGTCTTTGTTTTCCCATTTATAAGCAGTGAATAGTATAAAATAGTGGAAATTTTTCTAATATTAAAAAAAAAAAGAGAAAAAAAAAGCACAAAAGGTAACTTTTTCCTGAGAAAAAAAAAAAAAAGAGATAATTATTCTTTTAATATTTGTAGATTTCCAAATAGGTTTGTGAAATGTTTACAAGTATTTGTTGAGGTTTTCCAAAGGACTAAATACTATTCTTACATTATATTGCATGAAATACAAAAAGCTTCAGATACAGAATAACTCCAGTTTAATTAACAAAAGGATCTACCATAAATGTCTTCTTTATGTTATGATTTTTAAAACAGAATTTTACAGTCAGGTGAATCACATGATGTTTTCACTCTATTTTCCTTTTAATCTGTACCTTAGCAAAGAGAATCTCACGTTTTCAAAATCAGTTGAAAACCGATGTATGAAGTCTGGGTCCTGAGAGGCTGTTACCAGATATTGTCTCAGATATACTGTAAAGCTGCAAATAAAAGAACAAAAAGTAGCTGAGCTGAAGAATGTCACCCATTTCTACAGGTTTTATCATTCTTCAGCTCCTCAACTTAACTTTGGGTAAAAGATGCATTTTATTAAATTTCTCAGTGGCATGTGGCATATAGCATACTTCTGAACCACAGGAGTGGACTTTTTTTCCCCCTATCCTGCTGTTTCTTTTAATATCATTGAAGAAAAAGACAGCAGCAGACAATGATGATGGTAGCATTTCTTTGACTGGTCAGAGGACTTAAAAACATGAAAGATTTCAGTTCTGATCCCAAAATCTTTGAAAAAAAAAAGATCTAAAATCAGTGCTCATGATGCACAATCTAACCCTTTCTTATATTATCAACTAATCTGCATTCAAGTGCTTTCCCATGTATTTTTCTCCTATGGTGTACCTGGTGGGAAGAAGGCCTTGTTGCCTATATTTAAAATGCAATTAATTAGTTTACATATCTATATCTATCTTACAAAGTGTCACATATGTATCCTTACACCACTTATGCACAAGACTGAATCTGCAACTGTGCCAGGACTTACCCTCTTTACTCATCCATCAGCAGAAGATTTTATATTCTAGTTCAATATTGAGCTTCATAGCTCAGTATCTTGTTTCCAACAGTTGCTATACAGAAAATTCTAGACAAAAGCAAAACCAAATTAAGCATATTGACATTTCACAGATACTTTCAGCTCAGAAATTTGTACTAGAATGGCATCGCTCATGATGTGATTGCCTTCACTGCTTTGCAGTTTATGCTATCAAAAGTTTGAGTCTCCCCTGGCTTAAGAACACACTGACTGTTAATGAAAAGTACATACTGTCAATATTGAGAAACCATTTGATTTTACCTCTTGCTTAAGTTGGACAGATTATGAGAGCACAAAGAAAGCTTCAGGCCAAATGTGGTTTCACCTACATACAGCCTATTCTGATCTTTTGCTAATGAGTGCCATTAATGTGTGGCTTTGTGGGATTTATAGTGGTGGAAGAGAAGTTTCTCAAGGTTCAGTATCGTTAACATGTATCATTTAATGCAATGAGTCTTCCTCCTAAAACTGTCACTACGCATCTTACAAGTCTTATATATAGCCTATAGCTCTAAGAGAAAAGAAACCAACCAAACAAAAGGGTATAATTTACAGAATAAAAACTACTAAAGACAATAAATCTTCCAAAGTCATGAAATATTCTTTTTTTGATCATTCCCAAATGATGGGAAGAATCTACTTGCTACAGTTTAAATCATCCAACGTCCTCAAGTCCCATATTAACATGCTGAATGTTATTAAGACAGATGTCTGTAGCTGTGTAAATTCTGTGATGAAAAAGTATCTGAATAAGCAGGAAATTAGTCCTGAAATATTGTGAAATCCTTCTCTATTAATATACCCCGAGGAGGATGCTACAGCTGAGGTTTAGATGTACTTATATAAAACTCCTTATCTTGAAGCTAATGAAGAGATACTGACAGTTTTACTGCAGTGTCTGTGAAGTGTTCTAATGACTACAGATTAATCAGTTTCTAAAGCAGCATTCCCTAGTGGTTCCCCACCCTAAAAATCATAACCCAAAATGAGCAATAGTATGTCTTTAATAATTAAAAAACCCAGACAATCAATCAAAAAAAACCCTAAAACCCCCCCATGTTAATAAGGGAAAACCAAAACAAATCCCCCAACCCCTCACCTCTTTATGTTAGGAAAGCTGGAAGCATTTATAGTTACATTCTCCACAAGAAAAAAGCCAGAGATGACAGTGGATTTAGTGAAGCAGTCAGTTAATTGTTACGGTGAGGGGTTTAATTTTCTTCTCAGTGTAAACCACAATTGAGGAAAACATCTGCCACCTCCGATATTTCCTGTACAGCGAATTTAAATGGATTAATCACCCTGCTTGTTCTGAAGTTCTGAATAATGACGGGCACTTTTCAATGGTCTATGGAGTCCCTGGCTCATTGGTTTTTAGCTGTCTGGGGGGAATTGGTAGGGCTATAGAATGATTTAAAGACAAATTAAAAAATAAATCATGCTCAAACATTTTTCCCCACCCATTTCTACGCCCTATCATCAGAAACTGATTAAAATATTTTCCTGGAGACCTAGTAGGTTTGCTAGCAGACTATCAGGATAGGACTGTAGTTGATCTCAGTCAAAGGAGGATTCTGATGTTGACTTTGTGCAGGAAAATTTTTACAAGTACAACAGAATTCCTTAACATAGTAGTTGATATAAAAAGTCTCAATCAATGGTCATTTTTCCTACTAATCTCTGTGATTTTTGTGTTCTATTCACTCATACTCTTGAGTTCATGGAAATTTGGCATCTTCCAGAGCCCGCAAGAACCGTTCACTTGCAACTGTCTTGTCTTGTCACACAGTGCCTTTCTCTTCCTTTGCAATTCCTACATCCCATTAAAAAAAACAAACCTGATTTGGAGGTGAGGAGGGGGAGGGGAAGCCAGAGTCTGCCCGTGTCTCATCTAAGTCTGCCCAGTGCTCATCTTACAGGTACACAATGTCTGAAGTTGCAATGGGGCTCTTGCACAATTCTAAATATGAGAGATGGTACAAGAGAAAAAAAATCCCTCATGTAAGGAACATGCTTCACTGCTTATGAGAAATTCCTGATCCACAGAAGAAAATGAGAAGTTGGGAACTAAAAAACATGGCATGATTTACTTGAAAGAAAATCTTTGCTTTTCTAAAGAGAGTACATCAGGGTCTTCTGCTTCTTTCAATGTTTTTAGAAAATGTCTTTTTTTGAGATCCTCATATTCCTACTTTTCAATTACTTTCCCCTTTTAATTGATTTTTGCATTTCACTGCCTAAAAATGTATTTCAGAGGGAGAATTTGCATTTGTCCATTCATTATTTTATTTAAAAAAAAAAATACAGCAAAAAACCAAAACCCCCAAACCTGTTCTATTAGGAGCCATTTTCTAATATTTCCATGAGCTTATTAAAGTAAAGAGATTTTTCTTTTTTTGTGCCTGGGCTAAAATTAATCATAGCAAAGGTCTATAAACTGTTAAAAAACCAAATGTTACCAAAACTTATCAGCCTCAAAAAACTGAAATGATGGGGGGATAAATAGTTGTTTTGGTTAGATTAGGATTAATGTATATTTGCCTGAAATATAGAAAAAAAACCCATATAAAGTGAGCTCAGGAATGTATGGCTGTAATCTCTTCTGCTTTCATTTTCTAACTGAAGCATTGATTTAAACAGCCTGTGAAATAGCATGAACTATAACAAGATAACTGCCTTGGCTGTACAAACCTGCTGCTTTTAAAGGTATTAATGCCTATGTAGATATGAAAAAGAAGATCTTTTACCTAGGGATCTAAATGTGCCTTGTGTATATTCAGTAATTAACCTTCACAATAGACGTGCAAGTTAAATAAAAAGCGTGAATCAATTTTTCCATGCACAAAGCTGTACCAGTGACTGGAAAACAGTCACTATTTCTGAATATAAACCAATATTTATTTTTTTTTAATGTAAAGGCAAATTGCTTTTAATGAATTTAAAATAGACATCAGCACCTTTATGAAGTTCTTAGAAATGTTGCCATAAAGAGTGTAATAACCATAGGATACAGATTCCTATCAATGTCCCAAGGAAAAAAAATCTTTCCATTACAGGAACATCATTTTGTCCACTTCGTGCTCTCTTAGCCACGTTCAGGAAGGACAACCAACTACTGCATTTTTCTATTCCAGCAACAACACAGGTATGCAGCTTCTTTTCAGGTCCAAAGTACTGCAAAAAAAGCCACATAAGTTGTTTGAACACAAGGTTTATTATTTACAACATGAATTGAAGGGTATAAACAACATTGATTTTTCTGATGGTTTTTTGTCAGTACACAGCATAAAACAAGGAGCAACAGTCTCCATGCCAGTAGTGTATTATTTAATCCAGACTACAGAAAGACTGGATGATCTGACTATGATGTTTCTAAGCCATAAAAAAACCCTTTTTTAAAATTTTTCTAGAGAAATTATTTTCAAAAAAATCTTGTAAAAATATAATATTTTCTCTCAATGATACATTTGGTCTGATTAACCCTTTACTTTCAGTGGTGGACAAGCAATGGCATTTGCTTCTCAGAAAGTATGTTGAGATGGGATTTAAATGAGAAGAGATGCAGGATTAGTCAAAGGAATGGTGAGAGACTGAAGGGCAGAGAAAGGTTTGGAGAACACACAGAAAGGGGAATGTGATTTCTCTATCCACAAAGGTGACAGATACAAAATACCCACATATGCTTCCCTACAGAAAGCACGGGATTACTGAAACAGGAAAAAATGTAAAAAAAAAAAAAAAAAAAGAAAAAAAAATTCCAGAGAGTTAGGTTTCATATGTAATCCACGTAGTAAGTGAATTTTGGTTATTCTTTACAGTTGGGTTTGAGTACAATTACCTCTCTTCCAGCTCAGGTGTCTGTCTGGACAGGTGTATGACATATACCTGTGTGAGTCATTGATAAGGTAAAAATATATGTTTGTAGTATGAGTCTGAATTATCCGGATTCAGGCAGACACAAAATTTTATCCTGGTTTTGTCAGCCAGGTCCCAGTAGTTCATGACTGCCACACCCACGGACCGTTGAACCTGTCATGTGAGTAGGGATAGGTCTGAGCTCTGAGTAGCCCATTTCACCTTTTTTCCCTCCAGGTCTCTGCAGGAACAAAGATCCCTCCACACCTGCAGTAGACTGAACATCAACATGCAAACAGCAGCTAATCCTTCAAGGCTGTTTGTGCTGAAGGGGGAGCTCAAGCCAGGTGCCCTCGGCTGTGCAATCTCATATACATAACATGCTTATAGTACTGGCTATATATATCTGTGAGAACTCTAGGTGGGAAATCACTAAATATATGGAAGTTATTAGTGAGTTTTCACCAAGAAAGCTGGAGAGAGAAGCCGCAAATATAAGCCATATAGCTCAGTCTGGTTTTATTTAGACAGAGACAGCAATGGGGAACAATATAAATACTCATTGGCAGAGGGAAAGGATTTGGGAACGTTGCAAGCAACATTATTAAGACAATATAACCTAAATTTTCTCTTATTAAGTGGATTATAAAAGAATAAAAGACAGCTACAGTAATTCTGTGAAGAAAAATCTAAGGTAAAAAAGATGAAAAGTAAAGGAATTGAAAAGAGGGGAAACCAAGGCTAAGGAATCTGTGAGTGGGCTCCTGATGGTGTATTTCCTTTCACAGCACTGCTGAAGATATTTAAAAACTTCAAGGCCTCATATCAAGCTAGGTTTCATTTTGCTCCTGTTTTTTAGGCTGTGAGAAGAGGCTGCCGTCTGGGCTCTACTGAGATCCTCAGCAAGGTTTGGCTGATGCGATAATAGGACCTGTGGGCTAATGAGACACATTGCAGCTTCTACACACCCACTGTCTGAAAGGACTGACAACGGGTGGAGCTATTTCCACCCATGTTTGATGGTCACCAGATGAGAAATCCAACACCTTTGTCTGATGACTTCCTTTCGGTTTTTTCTTCTGCTTATTCAGAAATAAGGGGATTTCCTAAACAGAAGATATGTATTGCTTTTGCAGAGCTATGCTGATGAGCGTGGCACTTCTGCTTGCTTTCTTACTGAGCTTCACCTGTGACTAATACATTTCAGAACCATCTAACCCTTATTCTGTGGGCTTTTTGGTGCTTTAAGTGCCTTTTATTCTCTTGTTCTGCACTTAAAACAATGTATCTCTGATTTTGTTGCTCCTAATCCTCCTGTTGTAGACATAAATAATAATAATTACAGCAATTTTTCTCCAAGAAATTACTCTTTTAAAAGTAAAATATGTGTTCATTTCAAACACTTTCTTATCATACAAATATGGCACCCGTTTTCAGCTAAGAGCAGGAACACAAATGCTACGATTCAGGGAGCAGAGCAGAGATTCGGGAAATTAATAAAATGTGTTGATTGCTTTATGAAGAAGTTGCAAGCTTATGAATCCTTAACACTGTTTCACTACCTTAACACTGTTTTCACTACCAGTGAAAACACAGCCTCCTCAGGACATCAGCAAATCCATGAATTTCAATAAAGTTACAACTAAACCAATTAACAAGTGAACAAAAAATTGATTATTGTGAAACAGGCTAGAACAAAACAATGACAAATGCTAGTTTTAAAACAAGAATGGGGAAAAAAACAAATTAGCAGTTCAAAAATAAGCATGAATAGTCTACACATATTAACACATATAAGAATTATATATTTCATACAAATATTTACTTGTGCATACAAAACACATCTGAAAATACAGCATTTAAAACAAAACCCCCAACGAATCCTGCACATATACATTAAAATATGCTTGTTCTTTGATCTTCTTAGGTATTACAAAAGACATCAAAACTGTGGCTTAAACCAAAGAAACACTAATTAGACAAATTAAAAATGTTTCTTTTATCTTGCAAGTCTTTTAATTCTAGCTTTTCGTAAGAGCAGCCCAAGTTAAAAACAGAGGAAGCCAGGCATGAGAATATATGATGTACTAGAGAGATCATAATTCTTCCTAAATTATAGCACATGGAAGCTTGCTGGCTTTTTACTTTTTATAATGATGGGTTTCAGAGCATTGTCCCATGTATGCAGCCTCTGGACATCTGAGTATGTGATGCCATCAGCTCAACATATGTACAGAAACAGTCTTGCTCTTGAGAATTACTTCAGAGGACTCACTGTTCATGATCAAGCTTCTGTGACTTCCCAGAAAGGAGTCCTCTTAGACTCCTGATATTTAGAGAGCTAATGGAGAGATTCAGAGACTCACAGCCTTGTATCAGATTGCTCCTGTTGATTACATTTCTAAGGCTAGATGGCAGCATTGTCAACTCTCATGATTTATAAGTTTCCTGATATTGGGTATTTTCCTTAAAATGCCACCTATCAGAATACCAAGTTTCCCTTAATAACTCAGTGTTTCTTTAAAGCTGTGTATTCAGTTGTCTGATGGTCAGAAACATGGCTGGGGCTCAAAAAAGAGGGTTGATAAAACTGGAGGGGGAAAACAGAGTCTAAGGATGATTTTACACAGCTATCACTAATCTAAATAACTAAATAAATCACTTAAAATACTGAAAGAAATTATATTTATAACAAAAGAATCATTCAGTTCTCATCTCAGAAATAAGAGGCAAAGCCCAGTGCAGGTGGAGAAAAGCATTTCCCTCTTTTATTCGCAGGATTAATGGTTATTTTTAGGCTGTCAACTAAAGACAGTCATCTTAGACTTCAAAAGAGCTTTATCAACTTATCTGTTCTTATCCTGTTTCCACTTTGCCCTATTGTCATTTTATATAAGATACTCAAGTCAGAGATCATCTATTTTTATATCACTGCCAAATGCCAGCTACAACTCCAGTGTGAAATAAATAAATAATTATAGTATTAATAATGTCAAGTATTCATTAAAAACACTATCATAACAACCTTCCAGGAGTAAATTCTTTTTATACTTGTAATCAGTTATGAAATATTCATTTGTTGTTGATCCTCTATACTGCAGTTAAATTGGCAGTAATTATGCAAAGAAAGTTACTAAAATTACACAGTGCTTAAATTCTTATGCTGCTACCAAACCCACATTTGGATTATGAGATATCCCCTACTTAATATATTTTAGCCTTCAGTTGAATATATCATTTAGATCACATTACCTGTATTTTTCAATTTCTTTAAATGGCATTAACCTTTCTTATACTCACATTAAATTTCTTCACTTACTTCAAATACATGCAACTCATTACATGGTAAAATAATTCATGGTATAATTTATTGATATAAACTCTAAGTAGGACGGTTCAGTCTTTCTTAAATTTACTGTAGAAGAAAAATTCCGCCCAATCTTATAGTGGAATTCTAATTAGTCTATATTCTCTTTGGATGTGCTTTGGAGTATTTTCAAACACAGTGGATTTTTGCCTCCTTTTCACCTTCAACCTTCAACCACAGATTGCATATTTCATTCATTGCACACTAGCCCTAGGATTTTGTTTTCCAGTCTTAAATCTGTAGACACCTAAGGACACTTGTTAACAAAGTGTGGATTCCAGTATAATTTAAACTTATTGTGCATTTCATTCCCTAAATTCCTATCTCAGAGGCCGATGGGTTAAGCATTCAGGCACTGAGTTTTAGAAACATTGTCACCAATCACCTCTCTTTATGAAAAAATAAGTTGACCAAACCGTTAGTTCCGGACATTCTATGTAATTTAGTGCAAACACTTGCTACAGCTGTTATTCTTTAATAATATACTCTGCTCAGTTTTCTATATTGAATATGGAAAGCCAAGGGATTTGATAATTTGAAAGGAATTTATGCAAATTTCAGAAGATATAATTTCCATTAAATATAAATAAATACATAAATCAATATAATATGCATGTGTAGGTATATACTTTTTTTTTTTTTTCCAATCTGCTACAGTTTTACTCACTGATTTAGATTTTCTGTCAGGCAAACTTAAATGGCAGATTTAATTTCAAGATGTTCTGACCAAAAACTCATTTTTTAAATTAAGTTTGCCGTGCTGTTTCAAATCAACTGACAAACTAGTAAGCTGAATCACCCTATCAGTACATATAATTATGGATGGTGCTCTTATAGAACAAACTGATACTGTTAAGACATTCTAATAGTGAAGTTTGAATTTTTCCATGATTAAGTTTTTTGACATATTGTGAAAGGTACAGTACTCTGAATGAATGCATTAAATTCTGGAAAGTATTAGAACAATGCATAGATGTAACAGTAAAAGAAAAATTCCTTGGTTTGATTTTAATGTGCATAAAAGCAGATATGAAAGGTATTAGACTTTTCCCCCCCAGCATGTAATTAACTTCAGCTAGTTTAAAATATAAATATTGGATATATTAAAAATGTTCTGAGCAAGATTCCTCTCCATCCTCAGGAAGTACCCTGGAAATATTCCTAGAAATGTCAGATTCATGTAATATCCCATCTAAATATTTCCATCTATTGCATGCTAAAACAATGTTGAGGTTACTCTGGACTAAACTTCTGGAAGACATCCAGCCTGAAAAAGGCAGATATATCCCTTACTGCAGTATTCTTTCCCTTCAGAGTGGAAAGCACGAACATGTTGCAGTTTAAGATATATACTTCTAAATTAAATTGAGAGGAATTTTAGAAATTTTTGTCTGCTACTTCAAACATTCCTCTGCTGAGGCAGCCACTAATTATCAGCCACCCAAACCCAAGTGTGCACAAGTCCTCAGCAAGGTCAGCTGCATTGCAGGATTTGGGGAGCTGGAAGTTAGGAGGTGGGAGTGGCAGCACAGCTGAAAGCATATGCAGTTAAAAATGAACATATAAGGAAGAAATCATTAGTGCTTGTCTTGGGTTTCTATGGCCAGGTCTTGATAGTGTAAGGGTGGAGGGCTACAGGAGTGGCTTCTGTGAGAAGCTGCTAGAAGCTTCCACTATGATGGAGTCAGTGGCAGCTGGCTCCAAGATAGACTCACCACTGGCCAAGGCTCAGCCCATCAGCAATGGTGGTAGAGCTCTGGGACAACATAGTTAAAAAAGAAACTAATTTATTACACAGGAGAAAATTGTGGCCAGAGAGAAGTGAGAATATGTGAGAGCAACAACTCTCCAGACACCAAACCAATGTCAGGGGGACAGAGATCCACTTGCAGCTTGTGCAGGACACCACACTAGGCACCTGAAGGAGGTTGTGATCCTTCCTGATAGGACTTGTGGCCTCAAGGAGAGAGGAGACCAGGCTGGATCAGGTTTGCTGGCAGGACTTTTGACCCTGTGGGGGAACCACAATGGAGCAGTCTGTTCCTGAAGAATTGCACCCTGTGGAAGGGACTCACACTGGAGTTGGTTGTGAAGAACTGTAGCACAGTGGGTTGGACTCATGTTGCAGAATTTCATGGAAAACTGTGGGAACTGACTCCTGTGGGAAGGACTCCATGCTGGAGAAAGGGAAGGAGTCCTCTCCCTGAGTAGGAAGTAGAGACAGTAAAAAAACCATGTAGTGAACTGTCTCTAACTCTCATTCCCATCTTCATTCCCTGCTGAGGGGTGGAGACAAGGTAGGGAATCATGAATACAGTTAAACTCAGCAAGGAGGGAGGGGTGGAAGGAAGGTGGTGTTAAGATTAGGTTTTATTTCTCATTATCCTGATGTGATTTGATTGGTTATAAATTCAATTAATTTCCCCAAGCTGAGTCTGTTTTTTCTGTGATGGCAATTGGTGAGTGACTTCTCCCTGTCCTCAAATGGACCATAAGCCTTTTGTTATGTAACTGAAATGTCCAGCTGAGGAGGGCGGTGAAAGAGTTGCTTTGGTGTGCATTGTGCACCCAGCCAGAGTCAACCCACAACACTGCTTTAACCATCTCAGCACATCCACCATGCCTTTATAAAACATTTCACCAGGTCTCCTCAGAACTATTAGCCATACTTATATGTTATCACTTCATGTAGTTCTCAAGAAGAGTGTTCTGTTACTGCCAGTCATTCAGCATCCAAACTGAACAGGCTGGTCTTTGAGGAAAAGTAAAATGAACAGATATATTTAGCTTCCCTACACAACAGGAAGATCTAAAGGAGAGATAAATATTTTTCTTTCTTGAAGGTGGAATATAATGAGACTTATGTGTTGTTAAATTCAGGTAGTCCACTGCACTGCCTGTGATTTTGATCACTCTTGAGACAAAGTGCAATAAAAGGCTTATAAGAGATGAAAGAAAGAAAAGAGTATGGAACCTGAATATCAGCAGTAACTGCCTAATAATCATGACATTAAAAGGTTTCAAGTTTTTATTTTACACATTAAACCAATGGACTTATTAGAGCAGCACATAGAGATTGCTCAGGGGTTTCACTTTCACTGCATGTGTTATTTGGGCACCTCAGGACAAAACAATTCAGAGTATACTGCAGGGAACAACATAGCATTGGAAGAAGAGAACGATTTTGTAACCTCACTCTTATGGGGCTATCATAGACTGGTTACTTTGTGCCAGTGGCAACTCGCCTTAGTAAAAAAGGATGTAAGAGCCATGGGATTTGGTCTCATTTCCTTTGTAGCTGTCATTTTCCAATCCAGTGTGAGTCATCACAATCTCTCTCAATAACTACTGCACTTCTATACCCCCAGGAAATACATATTAAGACCGTTATTTTTAACTGTATCCTCAGATCTTGGGAAGACAGTGATTTAATTTCATGCTCTTTTCTCCCCCTCCCCTAATTTCTATTGAGCTCAGTTTCTATTTTCTATCCATATTTTAAAATGCCAACTTGCTTGTTTGAAGCTGAAATGAAGTGTTTGGACAATGGAGACTGACTTCCTTTCTTCTTCCAACTTTCATCAAAAAGGAGAACAAAAATAGATTCTGCACTTGATAAAAATCATATTGTGTTGGCTTGGAAGAGACATGAGATTACTGCATGTTATATGAGCTTGGATCATAACATAAATGGTCACAAATGAAGCAAAAAAAGCAAACAGTGCATTATTACTTTAGACATTTAGAAATTTTGATGGTGATCTACTGCTTGACAATACATTTGCTACCTGTTTGTAGTCACATAGAGACCAGAAATCATTAATATTTGTTTAAAGCTCATGTGGTATTTATAATTTTGGCTATTGATTTCTATGGTCACAACACTGAGCTGATCTAAAAAAATGGATAACCTTAAACCATAGCTTTAGTAATGAATCACTGAAAAATTGCATTACCTTCTAAGTGTATCTAGCTTATCAAATGAGAAAAATTTAATAATTACCTAAACAAAATTTTTTTTCAAAAATGTAAAAAACCTCTTCATTTAGATGTTGTTAAAGAGCTTGTTTGTATTTTTCTTTCCTTTTCTGATGAATCTTTCCTACTTCTATTAACTACTTGGGTAACATCTCTGGAAGGCAACTTTTTGGCTATAACTTCACTGATGCTGAAGATTTGAAAATTAAGCTCATTTTGAAGCTTCTCATTGCTTCATTGGCACATCTGTTGAGGTGCTTCCTTTAAGAGGACCCTTTTTTTCTGTGAAATCAAATGTTCCTTTCTTACAAGAATATTCATAATTTTTCCCAAACAAACCAAACCACTCTAATATTTTGAGCCTGGGAGTGGACAGACATTTGTAAGCTCTTGAAATTATACTCCGATGACAAGTCCTTTTAAGATCAGAAAAAGTTCCCTTCAAATATCAATATAATTGATATTATAAGAACATTTGTTCCATAAAAAATTTGTATCCTTAATCACATGTTCAGCTGTTTCTCTTCTGTTTGGATTAAAATCTCTAAATGCACATATTTCTGCAGAAGAAATTAGACATATATGCTGAGAGAAGAAAATAACCTAACTCCTTTTACAAAATTTTATCAGTATGACTTTGAACTTTCATCACATTTTCCAAAATGCTAAGATGCTCACATTTCAGTGATCTACAAAATATCACTTCTCACTTTAGCAGCTCTTAATAGTTCCTCTGCATGCAGCAGCTTGAATATCCTGATGTCTTGCTGACATATTTTTGGCCATTATTGCAGAGGCTTGATTCACTCAAGAGCCTAATAAGCAGTGAAGCTTTACAAGGAAGAACGAAATCATCAAGCAAGTTGAAGATCTGCAGACAATTTAATTCAGTCTTACATTACTCCAAAAAACAGGAGCCTGGAGAAGATTTAATTTTCAATTTTCAAACTATATGGAAATTTACCAATCAAAAGAATCACTCAAGACATGGAAAGAATGGTTGAACGTGGTAAAAAAGTTGCCTGCTTATACTTCCAGGTTACGGAGATCTAATAATAGGTTAGAAAGCTGGTTCTATTTCTGCTATAAACATGTGTCATGTCAAAAAGAAGGAGAAGATTCAACAGAGTCCATGGAGTGTTTTGCATATATCACATTAGACAAGTGGTAACCATATGGTGTAATCTGGAAATTAAAAGCCCTGAAAGCATACTCGTTAATTTTTATACCATGGCTTTACACTGAAATAAATGTTATTAGTTAAAATAACAATAACAATAATAATGGAGTTATGTTTTTCTGTGTTGTTACTATGTTTTCTATGGATTTAATTGCAACACATACTTTCTATACAAATGTGTTGTACAGAATAGCTTTTCTTAGTTTTTTGTTTTTCCTTACTGCCAGTGTAAGTATAGAGAGAGGAATTTTTTTTTACTTCTAATCTTTTATCATTAGTAAAGATTCAGCCTTGGGTCTTTCAAAATAATTCTGATGAAGCAGCGGTGGCCGTAACAGAGAACAGCTTGCTTTTATTTTCTGTGCTTTTCTAGTTCCACATTACAATGGGAAATATTAGAGATTGGTTCTTTGTTCAAAATTAAATCTAACTCCTTCAAATTGAACTGGGCTTAGAGAGAGAAGCCGTGTACATTACACAGCTTAGCCAACATCTGACCTGGTTTAAAGAAAGAGAAAACTTGGTTTCTGTTATCAGATCAATTATCACCCAGTGCATATCTATATTTGCACGGTTTAAACAAAAGGGAATAAACATTCCTAAACAATGTGCTGTTATTAAAACTATTAATTGTTTTTAAATCACAGAGATGAACAAATAGCACTGGGAATTCTGAAAATTAGTAAGACACTGCAAACCTAAATATACATATCCTTATATCTCAAGTAGGTCAAGTCTCACCCTACATTTGATTCTTCCCATTGGAATGAATATTACTGAAGTGAAGTATGAAGTGGGTATTCCCCTTATGCAGGTGCAGCCTGAAGAAAGAATGTAGCTGCATACAGAGGAGAGAATTTTTCCCCAAATCCTCTGAAATATCTTAATTCCCTCCATGCCCTTGACCCTCCATCAGTAGAGTACTAGGGATTATTGAAAGTTTTTGAAGAGTGTTAAGTGGAAGTTAAATATTAACAATAACTGGGCAGAAAAATTTTGGGATAACTTTTACCATCTGAAGATGGTCCCTGGTTTCTGAACATCTGTGTGGGGAGCATGAAGGAGCCTCTTTACACTCACAAAGAGGAAAAACTAAATTCCATCAATATAAACAGCAGTGAGCATGGAGTGCTCCTCAATGGTCTGTTGCAACATTCATCTTTGTGCTCCAGCTGTGCACTCTCTCTCAGCGAGTTTTGTCCTTCTGATTTTTCATTGCAAAGCCCACAAGTGGCAGCATCCCTGGAAAGTGAAATCAAAGCAGTCTAGATGTTGGGGTGGATGAAGAATTTGAAAATACTTTTTAAGCTCATGAAATGACACTCAATTTGATTCTTATTTTTGTTAATGGCTTTTTCTTCATAGGAAAGCCAAGGTCAGCTAGGCACAAGGGTTGTTAAGAGTTTACCACCTCTTTGCTGACCAGCTCTAGTGCATGTTATTTTTATTGTACTGACGTTTAGAAAACATTTTATATCTAAACTATTGGTACTGAGAAGTCAAGAAATTTCTATTTTGGCAAGTATTTTGCAAATCTGATTTCCTTCCACTTAAAAATCTAAGAGGGAAATTGGTGGTTCTTAGCTTCAATTACTTTTAAATCTTGAAAAATATTGTTATACAGATATATAAAAAAATTTTGTGTAATTTAAAACTTTTGAGCAATACAGGTGAGAATAAAATAAGATTGAATGTTAAAAAATTACCAAACCTGTAAATTTTAAAAATGAAAAATGGAAATGTTTGATAATAATAAAAAAGTAGTCTATTCTTACAGTATGCAATTTGGTTTTGTTGGGTTTTTTGTTTGTTTGGTTGGTTGGTTTTGGTGTTTGTTTTTTTTTTTTTTTTGGTTGTTGTTTTTTTTTTAAATTCTGTTGAAGCTCTTTTAGGACTAATTTGATTTAGATAACAGCTCCTACCTTTCATTTGTTTAATGATCTGTTGGAAATATATTAGTAACATTTTAAGACCAATTCAAACTAGAGAGGGAATCAATCAGTTCCCCATGTCTATCTTATTTTTCTATATGTCACAATTCCACATAGTGGTCACGATTACATAAAGTATATGTTCTGCTGGATTTTCTTCAGTTAGCTCTACTCAATTTATCTGGCATGTTCACTTACATCTGTGCTAAGTTTCTGTTTGTACCCAAGAAAATCTAAGCATAGGCTATAACTTCACACTACTGTGAGAGCAACACATAATACTGAAGCAAGAGATAGGGTCCATGTCTTCAGTATTAATGAACATCCACCATTTGCACCATTCTTCAAAGAATGCTTTGAAATCCATTTGGGGTTATAAGAACTCAGGCTATGCCAGCTAAATGCAGCTCTCTGTGGACCAGAACTACATTATTCAGGAAAATGTAATAGAAGAACAAAAGATATCTGGAAATGGGAAAGAGTTGAAGAACTGCAGCTCAGTGCTCACAAACCTATCTGCCTTTGCAGATGGCTATTTTGAGGCCTTTCTAAGAATAGTGTTACACTGTGTTATTTTATCAGTATTTTTCACATGGAGGTATAATTTATAGGAACACCTTGGCCAGGTACAGTAGGCTCAGACAATCCATTTTCCAGATAAATGTACATGAGAACCTAAACCAAGAGGAAACAGAAACCTGATATTCCATCCTGTTCTTTGCTAACCTTGTTCACAAAGCTTACTCCAAAATCAGTACCCACTGGAATGGGTAAACAAAGTGAATGCACACATACTGCATTTTGGAAATCTAGACACTAAAAAATTCTGATTGGATATTCAGAAGTGACAATAACTACAACTGATGTTAATGGTTTTTAAAAAAAAGGTCTGTCCTGAAATTTAAATATGTCATACTGCTGAATTTAGATTTAAATGTGAAGTGAATTTCTCAAATTTTTGGACCTGTTATGCCCAGAAGCAAAAAAAAAGTCATCATAGAGGAATGCTGCTGTGATTCATGGCTACTCCTATTTATTTTTGCTTTATTTGCTAAAAACATATTAAGGACATTTAAATCAAGCTGTCTGAAATTGGAAAGAAAAACTTTAATCCTTCATTTTAGCTCTCTGAGATTGATTTAGCATAGCATACAGGTTTAAATATGGCAAAAAAATGATAGCTTAATCTTTGAGTGATTTTCCATGTGCAGTAAACCTGGGATTACCCACTGCAGAACTGAAGTCTGAGTTTTTTGGCAGGAGAAAGCATCTTGCTCCTCACCTGCTTCAAGATTAATAATATCACTCCAACGAGATTAGAGCCATTACTCTTTCTGACCTGACCCAAATGGTACAAATGGGATTTTAAAGACAGTGTCTACTGAAAGATCCAGCAGAATGATGAGGTACACAGAATAGCTACCATGAGGAATCAGCAGTGATAGACTGTCAGAGCTATAAAGAAGATACCCTATTAGGTTTAGCTATTATCCCAGAAGAAGATTATAGTCATATATCCTGACCTTTAATTAAATGGACAGCACAAAGACAGAGAGAAAGATAAACAAACTTGTGCAAAAAAGTGGCAACTTTTTCTGTCCTGGTAACAAGGACAGTATGAAGTTGGAAAGGGACAGTGACCAATGGGAGATTTTACAGATTGTCTTTTCTCTCATTTGGTGAAGAGGCAAAAAGTGGTGTTGACATAGAACAAAACATCTGCTTTATTGGCTAAACAGAACATTAAGTCTGGATTTCCATGATTAGGAAAGGACAGGACGGAAGAAGGAAAAGGAGGAAAAGGAAAGGAAAGTATTGTTTACATTGTATAAACATATATTTTGATATTTTCTTTGGTTTTACTCTCTGGAAAACTGGTTTACTTGATGCTGAATACTAATGAACAATGGATAAGCTTTAGCTTTCACTTGTCCTAAATGTCACTTCCCTAGGGTCACAGTATGGCTGGATAATAATGCCCATCATCTTCTTACCTCACATTTTCTAAATAATGAAAAAGAAACATATTGAGAAAAATGTTGGTACCATCCGAAGGTGTCATGAAGAAAAACAATACACCACTGTGTTTGAAAAAAGTTTATTTCTTGAACTTTCATCATCCAAAGACAACTACATAGAGTATTATGTTTCTGGATCTAGTTCCAAGATACTTGTCCCTGTTCAAAGTGCACTATACCTTACTTCATAAGCAATTTGAGGATGTTCTATTTGTTGAATAAGCTCGTATAAGCATGAGCAGCACATAGCACAAGCAAACCTGTCAATTATTTGTAAACACTATGACAAGAATTGCTGAGTTCTCGTAATTAGTTGGTTCTTGAGAAAAGACGAAACTATTTCATGTAATAACACTTAAAATCATGATAGATTCAAATTCTATTTGCACCTAATCTGATCATTTACATGAAGAGAAGCTAGAATTGGAAAAAATCTAGAGTTTTTCATTACTGTCTATTTTAACAATACCTCCAGTCCTCCACTATAAAAGCTGTAATGTATAAAAGAGCACCATGACTAAGAATTTTGAAAATGACAAGACTAGAAAGAGTATTAATTCAGTGAACTTTAAGATGAAGTCTTACATACACAACAGGAAAAATAGTTATTATTAAGATTGACAAATAATGAATTTCCCCAGTTGATTTAAAGCAGGTTCCACAAAAACTAGAAAAAAATAGCCAACCAACAACAAATTATATACATTAGTGGAAAGTACTATAACATGTAACAAATATATTCTGTTTAAAATTTTGTATTTATCAGGAAATTCTAATGTAATTCACAGAAACTTTAAGTATTTGAACTTGATAAGTTCCCCAGACTTTGTGAGGAAAGCATACATTTCATAGCTGGCTTATCGCATTCATGACAGCTAACTTTTGCTTTCCAACAAAACAGGAAACTGTTACTTAAAGCAACCTGGAAGTTTCTGACATATCTTCTAAGACTTGGCACAATGGTGGGTTCCACATTTTTGGGTTCGGCTGTAACAACACATGGTGCAGTGAGTGGTACATCTTGCCCCGTCCATAGAACCATGCTACTACAGAAAAATATAGGGGTAGCCCTGTAGCTCCAGCTCTAGTACCCAATGCTTTTTCCAACTGAAGACTCAGTTTTTAGTTCCAGGTCATGACTGAGATGTGAGTTGTTACATAATGGAACTGTCTATTATTGTAATCTAGTGACCTGAATAAGAAAACATTTGTAGAGTTTGAAATTAAATAACAGTAAAGATTTGTGATATCACAGGATCTGTAAGGTTGGAAAAGATCTCTAAGATCATTGAGTCCACCAATTAACACAGCACTGCTATGCTCACCCACTAAAGCAGTGCCCACATGACACATCCACGTTTTTTTAAAACTTCCAGGGATGGTGATTCTACCACTTCCCTATTCCAATGCTTGACCACCCTTTCAGTGAAGAAATTTTTCTTAAGTCTAATCTCATCCTCCCCTGATAAAGCTATTTAATTTTTTACTATATAAAAATTGAATGAATTTTACTTTCACCTCTGGAAGTATTAGCTGCAACTTTTGACCTGCTCATCTAAATCATCCATCGTAACAAGCCCCTGGTCATTTATTTCATTTATTTTTCAGTGAACAGCAGTTTTCTTCAAAAAATTACAAAATACTGACAGCCTTTCCATAACAGAATCAGAGGCCTGGAATAACAGAAACACTTATCTTAAAGTATTGAAGTATTTGAATACCTGGTAGATTGGCAAAATCTGTCTATCTGAAATGTTCAGTGTTCCAAACTTTTCACTTTAGTATATATCAAATGTACATATGCAAATATCTTCATGCATGCTCTCATTCACACAAAATCAAATTATATTGACAGACCACTTCAATTTTCTACGGTTAAAAAAGATTGTCAACAACTGTTTTAAGAGTCAACAAAAGTTTAAATTACGTTGCACAGAAATTCAAGTTTTGAAAGCAATTATATTTAGCAGACCCCACCACACATTCAATTAATTTTAAACAAATCATCTCCAACAAAAAAAAAAAAAACAAAAAAAACCCAACCAACAAAAAAAAAAACAACACACACACAAAAAAAACCAAAAAAAAAAACCAAAAAAACCCCACAAACAAACAAAAAAAACCAAAAAAAAACAAAAAAAAAACCACACACACAAAAAAAAAAAGTTAAAGATGACCACAAAAGTACAGATAAGGTATCTGAAATATAAATATTTACCCATCCAAACCCTTATTCATGTGAATAATCACATTGGCCTTCATCAAAGTACACATGCAAGTAAATCTTTGCAAGATCAAACTACTATCTTGCTGACTATCCTTAAAATCAAGGACATTCAAGAAATGAGTGACACAGAACAATGATTCCACAGTATTAAACATTAAATCAATGATCAAATATTAAATGGAGGATTACAGAAAATGACTAAGATGCATTGCTCTTAATTGTGAAAGTTATGGACCCAATTGCTGGCTTCATTTGCAAAAGGGAAACCATTTACAAGGTTAATTGCAGTGTCACCTCACAGCCTCCAGTTCTATTTCATGTTGTGCAAAGCAAGTGTGAGCAGATGGACAAGAATAACATCTGGCAGAGAGAAGTGGGATCAATGCTGTTGACAGTCTTGACTGATTTCCTTTGGTGTGCACACAAAATAATTGGTGACAGAAAGTGCAGTCAGAAGTAAAAGTTCCAAGCCTAAAGTGAATCCTTGCTGATGCTATTAGGGAACAAACTAACTTTTGCAACTCTCCCTGTCAAAGTTTGGAAGACATCAAGTGTTTTGCAAAAAACGGTGATGATAATTGGCTTTTGTACAATATATGTCCTTAAATGAGTGACACTGTCAAGTAGTTTTCTTCACTTACATTTCCTTTGATCTCTAAAACTACCAGGCTCTGATTTAAGCTACATTTGTGGAAAGGTGTGTATGTGAACCAACTATAAGGTTCTTCCTTTTCTTCCCCATATAAGTGTGATAAAATGTGGAAGTCAATGAAACTAAGATGATCCCAAGGGAGGCAAAAAACTGGAATGGTTTACTGGACTTACAAGTTCATTTTTAGAGGGTTTAGGGTTTACATATTCAACAGGGGATTGGAATTATTACAATTTTTTACAAATAGGGGGTTTTGGGGGATGACATAAGGGGAAAACCCAGGTTAACAAATCTAGGGTCTTAGCAGTTACCTCATGGGGAAAAACCCACTTTATCTTAGGGGATTTTACAGGGGGAAATAGGTATTTGGGTTTACAGGATGCAGGGATTCAGGGGACACAAAGGGAGAGATAAGGTACAATAGGATTTCTGCAGAGGTTTGATGAAATCAAGGTGTAGACTCTCTGGGCTGAGACAGGGCAATCAACATCTAATATCTCTTTTGCTCCTCAAACTGAGTTTTTTTCCCCAACTCTCCTAGACCAAGGCTTTCTGCAAAGTCCACTCAAATCCCTCTCTGCAGATACCATATTTTGGTATCCAACATTAAAATATGGTAGATACTATGAGCAACAGGTCTGCAAAAAAAAATCCAAGACTGCTAAAGCAAACATAGAATGCACAATACTATATTCCAAGTTCTTTCAGTTATTTAACATTACTTTTAAGCTCTTTTTTTTAAGATGGTTTTAAAATAAGGATTTAGATTATCTCAAAACCATTCCCCAGTATCTTGAGGGGTGGTTGTAGCAGTGAGAGACAGTCCCTGCTTGTACAAAAGAACAAATGTAGCACCTGTCTTTACCAAATGCCAAAAAAAAGATCTGGGGAATTACAAGATAGACAACCTTCCCTCAGCTCCTGGGAATTTTATCATCACGGAAGTTAATCCCAGGCAAAAGAAAGAAAGAATGTTGTATGGAAGTAAATAGCCCAGACTTCCTGTGAGTAAATAATTCTTTATGTTCCCTTTTGTCCTATTGCTCCAGCCTATCTGCTTCAGGTCTGCTCTTGGGTTTATCAGCTGCACCCCAAGTCTGACATAATATAGGAAACTAATGAGGGTGCACTCTGCCTCTTCTTATTTTTTGTTTGCCTTTTTTTTTTTTTTTTTTTTTTTTTTTTTAATAGAGATATTGCACAGGACATATCCCAGTATATATCCTTGTGGATTTATCTTGGAACAGGCTTCTAGGCAGGATATGGAATATTAACTATTTAGATGCTGGCATTCCAGACAGTTTTCACCCATCTGCTGGACTACTCATCTAGTTGACAGCATCTCAAATTAGTTACAAGGATACTCTAGATTCTTTTTTTGATAACTTGAAATAAAAGAATATTTTTTTGTTAACAATTTGTTTCTGATCTTGACTTATTCAGAGGGTCACTTGGACAAGAGTTGCTGTAGGTTATATTTTGAAAAATGATGTATATTAAAATTGGCATATCTTTAAAAGAAACACAGTTGTTTTGGATATCTCTGTCTTTGTATCTCATGTAAAGAAAATAGCTTTTCAGATTGGTTTTCAAAATGACCAATATATATACAACACTTTATATGAATGCACTCAGATTTTTACAACAAAAACACAAACCACACAAATCATTAAAACTCTTGTCCGGTAAAATTTCTATTGCAAAAATTGTTATCTGATTCCATACTCTTCAAATAAAATTAATATTATTAAATATTCTTTTACAATTCTATCTTTAGATCCTGAGGTCACAAGATTTTGAGTGGTTAAAGTTTACTTCTTTCAGTCCACTTCTGATTTCTGTCAGATATTGCTTTGATAGTCCTTAAAACTTGACTTTACTATCAGATTAAAATATCTCGTTGTTAATATTGCCGTGCCTTTACGGTAACAGCAGAGCTACATTGATGCATTTACTTTTTTAGTATTTTGTGTATACTTTTCTCTTTTCTTATCTTTTCTCAAGGTAGGGAACAATTTCCCAGTTATCAGTCACAAAGTAGACTGCGCTGTGTGCACATGACACATGGGAGAGGAAGTTCAGGGTTGAGCTCACACCTGCTCTTAGTATTCCCTCTGCAAAGCACAAATAAAGTTGTCTCCATCTTGTCAAATAAAAACCATTGAACAAAACATGTGTAATTAATTATCCCCAACATGGTAATCACTGAGATGCAACCAGTTACAAAAGAGCTTCTCCTTGTTATGTTGTTTCAACATACACACTTTTCCCTCTGACAGATGTAGAGGAAGGGGCTTTTATGCACTCAGCTATGTATGGGAGCTGTTACCAAACAGTTTATTATTTTCCTCTGACATTGTCTGCAATACTTTTCCCTCACATTTTTTAAACCAGCTCATCAATTCTGATTAGTTGCAAATCTGTATGTACAAGGGGCAATACACAATATGGAGTATTTTTCCATAATTGCACATTTTCTGTTACAAGTGCTTTATGAATACTAATAATACAAAATAGAAAAAAACCCCAAACTTGGCAGAAGAAAGGTGAGCAGGCATATTTTTGTATTTTGAAGCAGAGAAGAATGGATGCATCCAGGAAGATAAGCTTGACAAGTTGAAGGGATGGATTAGATTCTGCCATATTTGCTGAACACTGGTAGAGGACAACAATGGTCCAAAGTTTCTGGTACTGTGTGTCTACAACTGACAATATCCATTGGAATCTTTCAGTATAGCACCAGTTACTATAAGAATATTAAATTCTTTTGGGCAGTAGTTGATAGAAATTTCTACTTTGTCTTCTCTCCCTTACAGTTTCCTTATACTGCTGTGATATTACAAGGGCAGCAACATTTTCACCCATGATGGAAACTGCAGCACAGTGTTGGAGAGGATTTTCTCAGGACCATACTTGCTTTCTTTCTGAGACCTGCAAGATCTCACTTGAAGAGCTTTGATTCTTCGCAGGGGAAGACAGAATATGCAACAGTCAGAAGGAAACTTGACTCCCATCCTTCTTGTCTCCCTGTAATTTCTGTGGAGAGGTCATGAGGGCAGTAAGGGAGAAGAAAAACACACTTGTTCATTAAAATCTCTGGATTAAAATGGAAAAAATACAGATTTATCCAAAGTTTAACGAAAGAAAGATGATAAGTGAAACTCTGTAAATAGGAAAGTAAATAAATTTTGACTAACGGATAATTATGCCAGAAGAGGCATTGTGCCTTCTGTTAACAAAGCTTTAAGTTGAATGTGTGCATGTTATGAAATTACAAAATATCACAAAAAATAAAGTTTTGTGTTGAAGAGGATTTGAATGCAATAATGGTGTTTTACTATATGTTATCTAACATGGTAACAATGAGTGTGAAAAATAAAAAACATCTGACAATGTTCAAGTGTACAAACCAGGTTGTTTTGATGAATTTAGGTAGTCTAGGTCAATGTCATAATGCAACCTGTGCAATGATAACATTCTTGATAGCATCAATGGACATTTCTTGAACCAACCCTTTAGAGAACTCAAGATCTGCTACAGTCTTTATTTACCTCTTGAGAATTGTTAAAAGCATTATTCCAGATAAACATGTCAAATGGAAGTGCTTTAATAGTGGCAATAAAGCAGTGAAATTCTAATCATTACAGGAAAACAAACAAACACACAGAAACTCAGCAAAACAAAACAAAAACCAAACCCAAAACCCAAACAAAAAACAAACAACAAAAAAAACCAAAAGTGCTTTGTTTAGTGGTAGTAAATGTTTAATATTTAAAGGAGAATGAACAAAATGAAGAGGAAGATGAAAATCAAAAGGCACAGTCAAAAAGAAAAAGACCAGAATGACACACAGATAATGATCATCGCTACCACAGAGGAACAATGGTAAAAACCACAAATTAAGTATGACTTTAAAAGAACTCAATAAAAACTAATGTGATCAAATTGAAGTACTGGAAAATCATTACGAACACAGACATCCTTCAGAAAGAAAAATATGTGTCTTAATGGGGAAAACTGAAAAGAACTAATTTTAACAAATTGAATGTATAATAATGTGCATGAGAAAAGATTTTTATAGGTAGCTTTCTCATCTCAACATACTTTAAAATACCACAGAAGCATAAGTTGAAAGTATAAGGCACTAGGTTGTGAAGCTTGTAAATTATGATGCTATAAAAGGAAACTAAATTCTTTGCAAGACTAATTAACATTTTTCATTGGTTTACACAGAAGGATTTTGCTAGGTTGTCACACTGATGATTTCTCCTTGTACTTACGACGATGAACTGTGTAAAATTGAAATGTTGTTAGAAATGGCTTTACAACAAATTGCTAAAGTTTATAGCTAGAAATTGCCAAGTATTTTTAAGAAACATTAATTTAAGATTTAAAAAGCTCTCTATAGTGTATAATCGGCTGTTTACCTCAGCTTTAACATCAAGAGAATAGAAGTTAGTTTTTAAAAATAAGTTACTTTTACAAAGACTGCCATAGCCAACAAAACAGAAGAGTGAGGTCCCCACAGAGTGAAAGCTGGAAAAGTGGAAGTCATGACCACAAAATTACTGAGACTCATAAAATATCAGAAGTGACTACAAATTTCTGTGGGCAGTTTTCAAGGCCATTGGGATCCAGCTGGTCCCCTCAATCCTGCCACTAAGGCAAAGGTGACACGATAATGGGTGCCTGCTAGAAGCCATGTGACCAGAAAGAACCAGTGGATGAAGCAAAGAGGTATGAGCAGCATCACATTCACCACCCCTGGTCCTGATCAACCACATGATATCTGTTGGAGGGCGAACACAGCAGGACATTAGGAATCCAGGTGGTTCTTGAAGTGCATTTATGACAAATTCTACCTCCAAGGGATTGAAGAGCCAATGAGAAATGTCCTGTTGGACTTTATATTCACCAAAACTGAGAGGATTGCTAGGAAAGTGAAGATCAAAGGCAATCTGGCTGTGTCACCATGAGATTGTGCAGTTCAGGATCCTGGGGCCAGTGAGGAGGGTGAAAAACAAGCTCACAACACTGGATTTCAGGAGAGAAGATTTTGGCCTCTTCAAAGATGTGATTGGCAGATGCCCATGAGATGAGGCCCTGGAGGGAAGAGGAGCCCAAGAAAGCTGGTTAATATTCAAGGATCACTTCCTCCAAGCTCAAGAGAGCTCCATCCCAAAGAAGAAAATGTCAGTTAAAAATGCTAGAAGGCCTGCATGGATGAATAAGGAACTCCCTGGACAAACTCTAATGCAAAAAGAAAGCCTACAGAGGATGGAAGCAGGGACAGGTAACCTGGGAGGAATATAGAAGGGATCCAGGGTTGAAGTTATGAAAGCTAAAGCCCAAATGGAATTGCATATTGCCAGTTATGTCAAAGACTAGAATAAAGACTTCTATAAGTACACAGGCAGTGAAATGAGGAACTAGGAAAAATGTGGGCCCATTGTTCAGTAAAACAGGGGACCTGGTTACACAGAAAATGCAAAAGAAGGAAGTACTGAAATGCTTTCTTTGTCTCAGTCTTTACTAGCAGGACTGGTCTTCAGGAATGCCAAGTATCAGAGATTGGAGGAAATACTGGAAAAAAGATGATGTACCCCTGGTGTAAGCTGAATAGGTTAGGGAACACTTAAGCAAACCAGGCACACATATCTTCACGGGCCCTGATGGAATGCACTACAAGTGTTAAGGAACCTGTTAGATGTCACTGGGAGGCCAATCAATTATCTTTGATTAATCATGGTGACTGGGAGAAGCATGTGAAGATTGGAGGAAAGCTAATGTCACCCTCTTACAGAAGACGGAAGACCCAGGGAACTACCGGTTAGTCAGCCTCATCATGGTTCCTAGAAAAGTGAGAGAACAGCTAATCCTGGAAACTACTCTTTGGGTACATGAACAGCAAGAAAATTAGCAGAAGTAGTCAGCATGACTTCAGCATGGGGAAGTCATACTCAACCAACTGGATAACCCTTCTACAGTGAAATGATGGGCCTGATACTCAGGAAGAGAGCACTGGCATTGTCCACTGGGACTTCAGTAAGGACTTTGACACTGTCTCCCATAAGATCCACAGATAGAATGTTGATGTACAGGCTGGATGAGAAAACAGTGAGATGGATTTAAAACTGGCTGAAAGGCCAGGATCAGAGGGTGATAATTAGCAGTGCAAAGTCTGGTTGGAGGTAAGTAACTTGCACCCTACCTCAGGGGTCTTTACTGGATCCAGTCCTGCTTAATATCTTCATTATTGATCTGGATGACGGGCAGAGCATACCCTCAAAAGATTAGTACCTGACACATCAGAGGGCCATGCTGCCATCTGGATGGATCTCAACTGGCTGGAGAAATAAGTCAATAATATATTCATTAAGTTCAGTAATGAGCAGTGAAAAGTTCTGCCTCTGGGAAATGACAACCACATGTACGTGTGGAGCTGGGAGCTACTCAGAAAGCAGCTTGTCAGAACAGGATCTTGGGGTCCTGATGGACACCAGGTTGAACATGGTTCAGCAATATGCCCTTGTGGCCACAAAGTTATCTTAGGCTGCATCAGGAGGAGTGTTGTGACCGAGTCAAGGGAGGTAATCCTTTCCCTCTACTCAGCACTGTCAAGGCTGCACCTGGCATGCTGTGTCCAGTTCTGGGCTTCATACAAGAGAGTCATGGATGCATTGAAGAAATCCAGGGAAGAACCACACAGAAGATTAAGGGACTGAAGTATCTTACCTGTAAGGAAAACCTGAGAAAGCCGAGACCATTCAGTCTGGAGAAGAGAAGGCTCAGAGCAATCTTACCAATACAAATATCTGAAGAGAGGGTGCAAAAAGGACAGAGCCAGACTCTTTTCCACGGTGCCCAGTGACAGGACCAGAAGTAGTGGATGCAGACTGAAACACAGAAGGTTCCATTTGAGCATCTGGAAACACTTTTTTACTGTGTGACTGAGCACTGGTACGAATTACCCTTGGAGATTTCAGACTTTCTATCCTTAGAGAGAAATGAACTTAAGGAGGCTTTCAGAGTCTTCACCCTAGCTCTAGTTGGCTCTGCTTGATCAGGGATGTTGGACAAGATGAGCTTGAAAAGTCCCTTCCAACCTCAAACATTCTGTGGTTCTGTGAAAAGGTTCTGTACTAAGACAGATAAATTCGCAAGTGGTCAGTGAAGGAATGAACAGTCATATAAAGTTTACAAAAATGGTGAAATATTTGGAGTTTGTCTAAAAGAGATGGCAAGGTCTTGCAGAAATATTTCGATACAGGGTGGCAACATGACATTATGATGAAGCATATCTGTTCAATCTGAGGGACAGAAAACTGAGTTGCATGGAATTTTGATCTAGCCTTACATAAGCACTACCACCTTCTAGACAGTGTATTAGGATAAGAATATACAAATGGAATGTATATGGGGTCTTCAAACATTTCTCATGGACTGCTTTTAGCTTCACTAGTGGAACCAGACAGGTAGGAAAATGCCTGCAGACATTCATACAAGAGCCAGTCTCTTAGGGCAGGCCAAAAGTGCCTGAAAAAATTGCCCACTAATTCTTTGGATAGCAGTGCCTTTGGATGAAACACCTAGTGACTTAGGATTGCCCTGTTTATGAACCTAATTTCTATTGAAATCAAAACAAATGCAAGAAGAAATATCTGTTCATAAGGCCACCACCTACCTGGCACTAGCCAAGGAATTCAGAGCTGAAATGCTTTATGAGCAATTGCCATAAATCTAATCAGTTACACAGAGTATAACCCTTAGTATTTCATGACCTAAAAGGCTGAATCATCCCCTCTCTCATTTTAGTTTTAATAAACAAAATGTTATTTTCTATGAATATTTTCACTTCAGTTTGTGATATCCAGTGCTACAGCAAGTAACAATATAGCAGTAAGTACCAAACAGTAGCATTTTGTTAGAGTGAAATCTGTTCTAGAAAAACATGATTTTGGAAGAGATTTTGTAGAAGAGATGTGTTTGCTTCATTAATTTTGGTGCTACTGCCAGGAATCTGTTCAGTGTAGAAAAATATAAGGAAATAGGCTAGAGGATCTTAAGCACTATGTACACAGGGGATTGACACCTTTACTACTACATATATACTAGCCTTTTCACATGTATCATCCTAAAAAAATTATATTTTTTTTTTTTAGTTTATTGCTTGCTTTCACACTATGGCAAGCTAAAGAACAAAAGAAACAACACAAAAAAAATGTGTCTTGCTTTCACAGAGTATAATATTTGTCAGATTACAAATGATGGGGTAACCTGATGATTTTGAATACTACTTCACAGGAACTGTGTCATCCTGTTTTGTCTAAGTCAATAAGTATTCTTACTAAACAGTCTAGGAACTTGCAGCTTCAGTTAAATCAGGATGCCAAATGTTAGACACGCATAGTGACTGGATCCTTTCCGTAAATGCAAGAACAGTTAAAGGTTCATTGCTGTAGGTAGCACTGTGCTGGACAAGTGAACAGAGAATAATTACATAGCTTGTCAACAGGATGTGTTCTGGAAAAAAAAAAAACAACAACGCAAAACACACAAAATTCAGCTTTCTAATAGAGGCCATTTTAAATAGCTACACTGTACTATTGAATAAAGTAGCTAGTAACACAGACCCCAGGCTCCCATTTATGGAATGAAAGTTTAAAAGAGTCTTGTCTATTGTTTATAAAATGTGCTCACTTATCCAACTAAGAATAGGTAGTTTATACTTTGACATATCAAGCTAAAAGTAATTTGCCAGTGGAAATCTGCAAACCTTACCTGCAAATTTTGAGCAGTACAACAATTATGGTGACAGGTAATATGGTATTCTGGAGCCTTCTTGGTAAAAGAATTTCTACTCAGTGTCAAATGGACACTTGTCAAGCCAAGATGAATGTGCCTACTTAAAAGAAAGTCATCCATCTAGCTTGATAACTTCTGTAGGCTGAACAAATTCAATATGCTTCAGATATAATAGTTCAAGTAAATGTGTGAAGCACCATATGGAAGAAGTGAACACCTGCTGCAAGGTGTCACCTAGCAATATTGCATGTGTCTGATGGAAGATTGCTGACATAATTCACAGAAGGGACAGAGTTTGTCTCCTATAGATGAAGAAATGATGGTGGTGTGACTCACGGGGGACTTGAAAAAAGAGCAGATCTAAAATCTGTCACTTTTAGTAATGTACCTCAACAACTGCAGTTGCCATTTTTTGCAAGGTACTTTTTTTAACTGTTGTCAGATGCATGATCTTCTTTTGCCCTTTGGTTTCATAAGGATGAAGGACAAAATTTTTCCATGGCATATGATCAGACACTTCAGAAATTACAATGAAGCCTTCCCAATGAAGTATCTCTTTTCCTTGCTTATACAGCCTCACTGTATTCATATTTATATTTTAAAGGACAGTCATGATACAGAATGTAAAGTGATGCCCTACTTTATGCGTTGTTTAGGGAAGGTTCTGTGTTCCTGGAAAGCAAAAGGAACACAAAAAGTTCTCCATACAACATGATAACATTAATTAAAAAAGAAAAGTGTTATCACATAGGAATTAATCACATAGAGGGCATAGAGGTCTCTGAGGGGAGGTAGTAGAGGGAGGAATAACACTGTTCTCAGAATAAGGGTACCTTTTTCTGAGAGAATGGCTAACAAAGGAAAGTTGCCTGGGAAGCCCAAGATGTGCAGCACATTAAGTGAGTGGATAATTTTTATTCCTGGAGTTGTTATAGTGAAAAAGAAGATTTCCTTTTGGTTACAGGAAAAACAATAGTTTTCTAGTAGTGTTTTTGGGGAAGAACATTTACACATAAGGCAAAGCACAGCCTAGCATTTAAACTATCATCTAAACATTTTTTCTGTGTGATGGTTTATGGGGAGGATTTTTCTTTCTTTTAGCTAAGAATATCAAGCTTGGTGAGAATTTATATGAGAGCAAGTAAAGAAAAAAGCATAGACTGCAGGAAGATGACAAAGGCAAATGGTGCTCCCACTATTCATTCCAGGTTTTGTTCTTTATTTAGTTAGATTTACGTCATGAAGAAAAAAAAATAACTGTACATAAAGCTGTGGGCTCTCCTACTTAATCTTTCAATGGTATTCTACATCCAGCAGGCTTAAAAAAAAACAAACATTCAGCATGAACAAATCAACTCAGGTTAGCCAGACAGTGAATGACATAAACCCCATTATTTTCACTAACAGTTGTCTACTGAAAAATAGCATTACCTCTCTCTGAAAAATCCTTATACACAAATGGCTTTGGCTGTGTTCCTGAATAAAATCAAGTCCTAGAGAATCAGGAGTATTTATAAAGCATATCCTGCTGGCAGCATGTGTCCTGGTAGGGGACAGACAAGCTCTTAGATAATCAGGTCTCTGATTTAGGACTAGAGAGACAATGACTGGCAAGTATGAATATTCAGCATAGGTCCCCTTAGACAAGCACCCTGCTTGGTCTTTTGTCTTCTATGCATGGCTAACTTTTATCTGTAGTGATAAATTATGCATTGTAGTAACCTAATGTTTAAAAGGCTCTGGACAGCAGGCGCCAGATCTAAAAGTAAAGCTTGATGTAACTCTGTAGCAGCTACATATCAGTGATACAAAACTGACTCATACTTTTCAGTCTGACCATCATCAACTGGTAACTGAGTACCAACAACCTAATTCAAACTGAATAAAAGACCAATCCTCAAGGGGCTGTTTATAAGGAAATGACTGAATCTTGCCCTGCTGTTTCCTAACTATTGCTGTGTTGACCACTTTTACCTACTATAGGGTACAACCATTTAATTTCATTTTTCTTCTTATTGTAAATCTCTAGTTTAATTAATTCTCATACTTTTTCAGGTGTGATTTTAAGTGTATTTTTGTATATGCGGATGTGTCTGTCAGAAGATATTACTGTGAGGTAAATATGCGTGACTGCTTAATTCCAGGGAAATAACCTATGCATCATCTGGCAAGGTATAAGTGCTCACAGGTTATTATGAACCCTGCAGCTACATTAATTTGCTAAAGTTTCCATAAATGTGTGTCTATGTTAACAAGGAAACTATTTCTTTCCCTTCTGTCTTGCTTTTGTTTTTCAATTGCACCCCTTCTGTGTCTACATAATGAAGAAGGTCCATTTATACAAAGAATTAAAAAGTGCAATGAGTCATCAAAATAGGGTAATTTTATAAAGAAAAGGTTGTTCTGTAATAATTTGTTTCGGAGTTGGAAATAATTGGAAGCAATGCTCTGAACACTTTCCATAAATATTCCCGGTAAAGGAACTATTGTTATTTTGGAAATTAATCTAATTTTTGTCTGCACATTGTCATTTATGTGAATAGGACTTGTCAGCTTGATTTGTTACAATGCCTGAATTGCTTGCTTAATCCCCAAAATATAAATAAAACATTTAATTTCTTTAACTATGAGTGTTAATCTTTTCAGTACTGCTCTCTGAGTGTGCATTTAAGGAGGAAGTTTTATTATTGGTTTTACACCTTTCAAAATGTGGTCTCAATAAAATTGTTAAAAAAATATGAAAAAGATACATTAAAAAAAAAGACACATCAAAGAATCCTATGATGTCAGGAACAATACTGCATAGAAAATGAGCCCCTTTCACACCAAACTTGTCCATGAGACATACAAAGAACATGAGATTTTTGCAAGTCAGCTCCATTGGCTGTAGCTGGCTGATCACAGAGGTCAAACTTACAGATGGGGTAGATAATCAGATAATTCTAGTCAAGGAGTCTGGGAGTTTTACATTAAGCTCTGTGTTTTGTGCAGTCCCTGAAACTGAACCACAAGGAGGAACAATTCAGATTAACAGTATTTCCAATATGAATGTTGTCCAGAAAGAAGCACTACAGACTGAGAAACAATAAATATTTCATGCAGGTAAAGGAGAAGCATTCAGTATAGTAGCACTGTCCTCTGAAATAGAAAAACAGGAGCCATCTTCAGTGACTATTCTGCCTTCATGCTCAAACAATTCTGAGAGCAGATAAATAAAAGATGGGGTGGAGCAACCATATTTTTAAATGATATTCACAGTTGTTCAGCATCAGTAGAGCTACTTTATTAGCCCACTGGCAGCTGTTGCACAAGAACTAGTAAATGAGAAACAAAAAACTCAAGAGGGTTATCAGTTGAACAACAGCTTAAGAAAACACACAGGGTATCTAAATATGTCAGTGAAAATCACTGCAGCATGAGCACTTGAATTTAACATCTCTGAGAAGTAGAGATGGAGTGTACAACCAGAATGTTAGTGATGCTTGAAATTTTGCTTTACGATGACCTTATTTGATGAATTTATCTTAAAAGAATTGTCACATATTATCTGGATGAGCAATGGCATACAAAGAAGTTTGGTACAATTACCCAAGTGCTTTTGTAGAGCTACTAAAGAGTGCCCAAATATTAATTTTATTTTCTTTTCTTTGCTTCTGGCTATGCTGATGGAATATCTACACATACTAGTTCAAAACATAGGAAATCAGAAAGTAGTCCATTTATACTACATGATAGAACAAGGATTATTTTGTTGTGGTAATATTTAGTAAAACGAAATGTCTCTATTTCTCATTACACTTATGCTACTGAATGGCATGAACTGCAATTTAGAATCTTTGTTATGCAAGAATTCTCTGCTAAAACCATGTGAAAAAACCCCAACAGATTAATACTGTATAGTAACTACTTTTCCATTGCTGCCTGGTAGTAGCATTTCAGGAACCATTGAGTTTAAAAACATTTGTAGCTGCAATGGTAATATATGGTAATGCCATTTTATCTTTTAAACATTTTATTTTGTTAGAGAATATCTTAAAGCTGTCTCTATGCAGACTTGGCTTTCAGAGAATACTCATAGCCCTATACTTTATTCATTTGCCTCTTTCCTGAGTTACTGAAAAAAAATAGAAATCTTATTCTACTGGAGTAAGACTGTTGGAAAGATTCTGTGATCAGCAATACTGTAGTATTTTTAGGCTGGCAAATTGTACCACCAGTTAAGTTTTCATACGTCTAGTGGAAATTACTTTCTCAAGTTCAAAGTGTTCTGTTTGAAGATTTTAACTTTGTGTACAGGATATAAGGATCAAGGAAATGCTATTTATTTGTTCTTCCAAACTCTGGCCAGCTTAATTCATTTTATAATTTTAAGGCATGCTTATGTCATAGACCTTAATGATGTTGAACTATTGGCTAGCCAAATCAATGAAATATTAGTGATGTATTGTAATAGTGTATATCTCTTCAAAAGCTGTCCATTAAAACCTTTATTTGTATCCTTAGGAGCTAGATATGCCTTGAAAATCCCATGGAACACAGTCAACGTTATTTTCTTTTAGGAGCAGTATTTGTTATGATTGTGAGCCTAAGGGAAGGTTAATTAAAGTCAATAAAGATGTCTAAAAAACAGGAAATATCAAGGCAACTCTAAGAACTAGTGAAAGAGAGTAAAGGGGAGCCCATCCTATCAGTGGTCCTGTTCTCAATATACAATGACTGATACTTGCATGTGCCTTATTATCAGGTGATAAATGAAGTGATATAATATGAGGTGATATTATGAAGTGAAGTGACCTGGAGCAAGGCTCAAAGGACAGCAGGAGATGCAGTTAGTTCTCAGTTACCTCTTCCTTATATTCTGATTCTTGCACTTGGAGTGTGCAGTAGCACCCTCACTATTCTCTTTCTTTCCTTCCCCTCCTTGTAGGACAAAGCTGCAGGCAGGTAAGGGCTGGCTGGCACCGGTCAGGGGGCAGGGAGCAGGTCTTTGAGGGAAGAAAAGCTAGAGCTAAGGGTGACCAAGGGACAAGTAGGGCTGATTCTGCCTCCAAAAGGAGCAAGAGGCTCTGGCACATGAATAGGCTAGCAGGGCAGGGCTTTTGGCAGTAACAGGTGCCATTGCCAGCCTAGTGACCAGCAGGCAAGCAGAAGACGAGTGCAGGTCCCAGCTCAGTGCAGGAAGGGCAGGAAACAAGCCTCAAATAACCTAGAACACCACTGACCCCCACTTGCCCAGTGTGTAGCTCAGCTGAATCTGGGGGCTCAGGCTGGAGGTACTCTGGGGTTCCTGTAGAGGGGCATAGGGGTGGAGGTTCCAGGAGTGGTGGTCAGAAAAAAAAAAGGACCAATGGTGTTCTTGGGGATGTGAGCTTCTGTGACTGACCTTTTTTAGATAAATAATTTTAAGTATTTCATTCCTCTGGTGTTTCCTCCTGCAAGCACGCTGGCTTAGGTGGAAGAAGAGTCTGGGAGAAGTTCAAAGTGAGGAGAATGGCTAAGTGCAAATGGCTCCTTCACCAATTTACTGAGCTGTTGAATCTTGTGAACAAGGACTTCATCCTTCCTTTAAGTGTACACATTGACTTTTCCTTCAGTGTGTGTGTGCATGCCTTCCTTTCATTATGGGACTACCTAAAACAAAATTTGTTAATACTGGTTGAAATACGGAAAAACTTCTCAAAGCCAGTGAAATCCTAGGCTACCACTACAGTAAACTAGGGGAATTTTTTTAATCCTTTTCTAAGCTGAGTATGTCCAACAGTTTAGATTTTACTTCATTGTTTTTTATTGAGAGATCTCATTCTATTAGAAGCTTTCTAGAAGAAAAGACTCAGATATGAACTTCAGGCAATGCCTTATAATAGAAATGTTCTTTTTTCTGTCTGTTTATGATTCAGTGCTGCCTCTGCCCTGATCTACTTCATGAAGAGATCTCTTTACCGGAATTATTCTCTAGTGACACTGGATAGAGTTGCAAAGGAAGTATCACAGTATCATGCTTCAGTAAGTCAGCTTAAATGGATAGTATAGAAGGAAAATACAGAGTTAAAGGCTGAAACTCATTAATTCACCACATGTTGTTAAGTGAACAGTGCAAGAGTGGGATCATGCATACATGGCAGTAAGGATCTCACATATTTTCCCTAGTTATTAAAGATTCATTGCTTTCATTATTAACCTGCTGTGTTAATATGTGAAAGTCACTTCACCTCCTCATGAGTCTCCCATTTTCTTGGTTTTGCCTTATGTTCGTCTTACCTGGCAAAATTGTAAGCAACATGGGATCCACCTCTCAGTCCTTGTCCACAAGTAGCCTTTGCACAGGTATCTCTACTTCAGTGAGGAATAAAATTTTTACATACAATGCTTTCTGCACAGGATTTAGATATATTTGTCTAAGCATTTTTATGACCATTTAATTATGACCATAACCATGCCATGCAGCTCATTGTGTTTATGCTGTTCAGTTTAAACAACACAACTATTGCGTATATATTATGTTTTTCTATGTTTTCTATGGTATTTAGTGCATTGGGGACAAAATGCAGCTGCAAGGCAACTAACAATAATTACTATTAGGAATAAAGGCAATTGTTAAGCACTTTGTACATTTATAATACTGCATAAAAAGCATAAAAACTCATGCTCCCTACCACAAATGGCAATTTATCTCTAGCCATGAAGAGTATTAGTATAAACCATGCACGTCTATAGTGTCACATTTACGAAGCTATTTTAATGCATGGCTCCTCTGCCATGGAATTGTAATGGAAGGTTACATGAAATAAAAAAATAATTCCTCCTAGTAGTTTATGTGATTTGACTGTTCCATTGGAGCCATTATGGTTTATCATGTATTTAAGGACTTCTAAAATATGAATTATTGATAGACTCCAAGGGGCAATGTTTCCTTATCATTTATAAATATTTATTTACTGAGTTTCAGAATGGGTATTATTGAACTCATATAGACCATAATGGCTCCAAGTGGTGTATAAAGCAATAGAATAAGACATTTAAAAAATCCTATTTCTATTTGATGTACTGGAAGCATAATTAAATGCTATTAAAATCCAGAAAGGGGGTAACTTGGTTATGATGAAGCAAGTATACTTGCAACCAGCCTGGTTTTCAATGCACATATATAAAGTCTCAAATTTACCTGCTTAACAATATTTCCAGGTATTTTCACTATCAACGCATTCAGTGATACTTCCTCAGCTTGCACACATCTCAGAGCCTGCTTTTTCACTTTGACCTTACTGAACACACTCTCTTCTTTTCATATTTGATGTTGTATTTATGTACGTGACAGCAGGTATCTTTGACATCAAAGGTCAGACTCTGTATAAAAAAAGCTAGTTAAAGTAGCATGAGAGCGACTTAAAATTTGAGGGTGAATATTTTGACATGCAGCCTGCATATTGCACTAGGTCAGGAGCTTCTCTCATCAGTTGAAGTTTTAATTTATTTCTTTATCGTGGGAACTTATGTTAATGTTCTCTGTGCTACTGAATTAAATTATTTTTTAAAAATGCAACTTAGAGTTTCTATGCTAGAAACCTGTCTCCCTTCTAATTTCTTGCTACCCATCCTAACAAGCCTTTTTTCTCAGTGTGAAGTAATGTTAATAAACTGAAACTTCTGAATAAACTTCTGAAATGCAGACTTGAATATGTGTATTTCTTTTAATTCCACATGCTGTACATCAAATTTCTTTTTACTGGAAGCAAGGCTCAGTGAGGGTTTCATACATTTTATATTTTGCATGGTTATAGTATAGGATAAATATGAGGAACACTAGCTGCTAGAGCTATGTAACTGAAAAGAGGGTCTGGTGTGACATTTTGTGGTGACAAATAGAGAAGTCTCATTGATTTACTTAGGAGATCAAATATTTTGAGGTGCTCTAAGCTGGACACCACTTCCATTATGTACAAAGACAACATTGTATTAATAACAACAATAAAAGATGTCTCTTAGAATCTGAAAATGTGTTTTTTTTCTTTTTCAGATTCAGGGTAAAACTATAGACTGTCATCATAGAATCCAAGAAAGTCTATTAAATATCACACCTTCCGTGAAGGGTGTTTGAATTATAAAATAGTTCTGCTTAGATGGATTTGCAGTAGTATTTATAATAATTTATAAACCAGCAGAATTTCTATTGAAGAAAAAATTGGTGTGTCCGTGCTATAAATCTCAGGTTAAAAGAGCTGGAGTATCAAGCAAGGTAGTTTGATAAATGCTCAACTCTTAGTGAGACAAATATTTTAAGAATATAGGCACCAGATTCTTCCTCTCTACCCAGTGATAGTATGCAGCAGTAGTACATAATTCAAGTACAACTTTTTGATTTTACTCAGACTTCTTACTGGGGCTAGCCCTATACACTGTGAACAGATGTGCCATAATTAGGACTTAATATCATCTTCTTCAAGAAAAACATTCAGATTAGAGATTATGCTTCCCATCCTATGCCTTTGTTCCATTTTGAGATTTTGATTAATTGTGCAAGCATGATTTAAAGAAGACCACATGTTTCTATTCCTTTTTATTCCAAAATACAAGTAGGTATCACTAGAAAAATAAAGCATGAAACACTTGTAGCATTAACACTACTGGCACTCTGAAGTGTGACAAACTAGTGAATTAAATTTCTGAGTGTGTGTTTATGCAGTATGTGAGGGAAATGAACCTATTCCAAGCCCTTGTTCTACTGGAAAGCTCAAATTATGTCTCCTGAAGGAGTGAAAAAAATGACCTAGAAGACTCTTTTAAAGCAGTTAAAAGTGTGAGACATCTGATACTAAATTCTTTCAGGATCTCATATGGAGAAACTTCTTGAAGAGCATCGTTTGAAGTAAAGCCTTCATTTCTGAGTCATCAGGGTTTTGGGGATGAACTTAGCAGCTTTCATCTGATTTGACTGGAAGTCTAGCTACTGGCAGAGTTTGCCCATTTCTGTGACTTTGCACTTATGCACATTAGTTGTCCAAGGAAGAAGCAATTATGAGATTGAAGAAGAAGAAGTCCAGGGGAATAAATAGAAGAAAAGATGTCTGAGATTTGTTTATTTGTTTAAGTAAGACTGTACAGGACATCACATGTAGCAGAAAAGTGAATAATGAAAAAAATAAATAAAATTATTAATACATTATACAAAGAAATTGGCAGCAAAAGTGTCAAGAATATCATTCTGAGGGTGAAGCAGAGCATCCAGAGTTCATGTCCTTGGTTTTAATTTCACAGAAAATAATGAAATGCACAAGTAATGCAGAAATAAATAGCTTGCCTGTGGCAGTAAACAAAATAGGCACTACTAATGGAAACTTAATTGCAAAAGAAAGGTGAAGTTATATAAACAGAGTTATTACTTCTTGCATTCATTGTCAATAGCATTTGAGATCAAATAAAAAATTAAACAGAGGAATACAATGTAATGGCAAAGAAGTTTGACTGTTTTTAGCTTTCAAAACTACATAGCAATAATGACATTTGCTTGTCAAGGTTTTATTTTCTGTAAGTAGGACCTTCATTGTCTAGGTTCCTTTCAGTAAGTTTCTGTAAACATGGGCAGTTGCCAAATGTTCAGAAGGTGTGAATCAACACATCTTTGTTATAGTCAATGACAGTGTAGAAAAACTGGTATATTTTGCTGGTTTGCATTACTTTCATATTATAAAGTGTCTGTATACATTGGATGTTTAAAGGATCCATTAAACTGAGATTACAGTTGCATTGATGAAGTAATGCATATCAGCCAGAAATTTGCAGTGGAATAAGGCTTAATAATTTTTAGGCAGATAGTCTTAACCATGTAAAATGAGAAAGCAAAATCCTTTATTCTAGGTTTTGTCAGTTTTCCAGCATTTCTGTTTTGGAGAGATAGCAAGTAAGTGGCTAAATGAGTGTGCAAAAGCCACTAACTCTTTCATAGTTATGTAGTTGGGAACTATTTTAAACCGGTTTTATCTGTTTGTCACTAATGGTTGAGGCAATAATGACAGATGTTCAGTTACTCAATTACCTGTAAAACATCATTTAACCAATAAAAAAATCACAGTCTTCTAGTTCTGATCAAGTCTTTTATAGGTGATCAAAGTAGTATCATAGCTTTCATGCTGAACTTGATTTATCAGTTTCAGTGTTTTCAGGACAAAACTGTGTCTTTGAACAAATACAAACAGATATGCAGCCTAATAACTTTTTGAAAAGTAATGATTTTTTACTTCTCTTAATTTTTAAATCCTCAGAGTTTAATGTTATTTACTCAAAAGAGATCCATCAGTTTTAACCATCTGCTTTCCTGCTTTTTTTTTAATGACTGGTATGTGCTATATGCATATTATACAAGGAATGCAAGTTTCAAGTTGGGGGAAAGTTTTGCCATTTATGGGCTTTTTCATTTCTTAGAAAAACTTTTTTCTCTCTCATTTTTTCTCCACAAGGACAGAAGATAGAATAAACTGGGATTTTCAGACTGACAGTTGTCACATTTATTTATTTCAGCTAAAATGCCATAATGTCTCTGGAGAATCTTCATTACTGTAATCTACTTTTCTAAAGTGTGATGGCACCTGTTTAATTCAAGGTATATTATAGGGCCTATTTATTTTTTCAAGCTCTTGTCTGTTGATTGGGCCCATGGTTTGGTTTTGCCTGTGCAAAAAAAAAAAAAAAAGGGATTGAGGAACACCTAAGGATCTCTAGATAGGTTGAGAGAAGAGGAGATAAAGATAAAATTAATAAAATTTCACTAACAAACAGTCCTCTCTTAGAAACTTGACTAAAATTTTTATTCCATTGTCATGTGAAAGGTAGGAGTTCAGATATTTCCTCATCAGTCCCCCAGAAAAGCTGAGACCCTGGTGCCCGACAGGTTGTCAGTGTCTCATAAGGGACCGTACGCCACCAGATTCACCAGATCGGAGGGTACCTTGACCTCCCTTATTAGGGAGAAATCAACAAAGCCAGGACCTCTCAGAAGGTCCTGCCAAGGTGTTATCCACTGTCGGCAACTGCAAGGACTCACTTCAACAGTTTACAGATTAACACTTTTTATTAATAAAAATTGTGACAGATGAATAAGGTTCGAAGTTTGTCGGTGATAGTGTCTATTGTAAAAATATGTTTTAAAGCAATCTAATGATACAAATACTAAGCAAGCACAAGCTCTGATATTAAGAAATCTGATTAATATGCAATGGGGAAAGCACAAGCAAAAGCTCTAGTTCTAAAAGCAATGTTTAATGCACATAAAGGATATTTCTCACCCAAGGCACTCCTCGAGGGGGGAGAAGATTGACGGATCACAGTAGTTTTGGTGGAGGTCTTCTCCCACTTTCCCCCTATCCTCAACTTACTTTTATACTATTTTCTTTATGTTTGGGTGGAATCTGAGTGACTCTAGTCATAAATACTTTTTATTTCTGATTAGTGTACCCAATGGGAGAGGCGGTGTGGCCATGGTTTGGCACCTGAGGTGGTGGTTCAACGTGGTTATTGACTTCAGCAGCAGAATATCTTATTCTCCCTTATCAGACAGGTACTGTATGATAGTACTGCAGTGTTCTCCCATTCTGCTGGGATTAGAATGGAGGGGGACCGTGTAGTCTCCTCTTTATTTAACACTCTGTTCTGTTTCTCTGAGTAGATGTTTGTTGTTGTACTGGGGAGCATGTCGACCTCTGTCTGTCCAGGGAGTTGCAGCTGCTTTTTACCTTAAAATTATGAATCTCCTCTAGGTTTAACTCTATAACTCTACCTATCATCCCACACCCATGTTTGTTTGTTTTGTTTTTTTTTTTTTTTGTCAGGCAGAAGGTCTACATGATCTATGCAGTCTGTAATAGTGAAGTCTGGTTTAGGAAGGCTAATTTTAGCTCAGAAAAAGTAATACTTTTATAAGCCTGATGTTAACAATCTATTAACCACCTTTAGTGAAACCAGGACCAGGTTGTGAGAGGCAGCAGAGTCCATGTGGTAATACATCTCACCAGAGAGACAAAAAGGCTACTTGTCTCCTGGGGCTTTTTGAAATACTAGCATGACCAATATCCAACCCAGAGAAAATAGTAAGACAAGCTTAACATCATTCTAGCTTTCTTTTGTTCCCTGAGGCTGTGACGCAGAGATTTTTTTTAGCATGCAGTATAGAATCTCAGCTATTGTGTTTAGGAAATAAAAATCCGTAATCCATAAGAGGATTTTCGGATGTAGCCTTCTAGAATCCTATTTTATTTATTTCTATACTGGCCATCTTAATATCCTTTCTTCAGAAGTCAAAAGACAATAACAAACACATAGCTGAACAAGTCTAAGCAGCATTCAGGGCACTTAATGCATACACAGAAACAAAGAAACTGGAAGAATAAGGAACAGATAAAGAAAAATCTTTACACTGACACTCATTTTCTGGTAAGGTTTTCAGTGTTCTATTTAACAGCAATTAGTTGGCAGATGCCAATTCTAGCTGGCATATTGAAGTCACAGCATTCAAACTTGTCATAAATAAAACTAAGGTCAGAACAGATCATTTTAAACTGACCGACACATGGCTCACTCCAATCCCAAAGAAGATGCTTTCTCTGAGCAGTAAGCAGAAATTCTCTTTTTCTTGACAGTTGAAGAAATTTTCATACCAGAATATGATTCTGATTTAAACAAGGAAGAGAGGTAAAGTAGTAAAGAAATCTTCCTTTAACCATATTAACTCTTCCAAGAAGAAGTGCCCATCATTTTTGGAAGTTGCCCTTTGCTTAAAAGATAGGGATAATTCAGAAGCTGTTTCATTTGATTCTGTGCTTAAAAAATGTGGAACAGTTCAAAATACTAGGAAAAAGCAGTTATTGCATATAGTTCAGTTTGTCTTTTTTATCTCCCTGGCTGTCATGCCAAGAAATCAATGACATTAACCATAATAATAACACATAGCACTGTGTGTCTCTTATTTATCAATAAATCTAAGAGCTTTGCAAGAAGTCCTGATAAGAGCTATGGGTAATTGGAACATGCAGCATCAGCTGGTCTTTGTTAGATCACTTCTTAATGCCATTCCACCATAGAGAGATATTTTCCCAGAAATCTCTAACCTTCACAGGCATTGTCTGAGTTGAAACCTAAAAGCAGGCTGGGGATTTTCATACACAGTTACAGAGAATTCAAGGAATAGTTCTGATAAGTTTTCGCTGTTGCTGTGGTTATCTCTAATTCTATCTCTATATCAGTTCACAGAAGAAAATTGAATCCTTTTCACTACTCTTTGATTTCTCCTCATTTGCCTCTTATTTTGGAGGTATTTTCATTTCCTTTAGTAAGCTTGAATCAAACCCAAACTTTATATAAAGCATCACAATAGTTAGTTAATATTGGGGGGGGGGGAATTCACAGATTTTCGTTATTGGTAATTTCCACTTTCTTAAGCTCTGGATGAGGAAAAGAGTTTGTATCAGGTATCACAGGTAGCCTCTGAAAGAAAGCTGTAGAGAAATTCTGTCTGTGTCAATTGCAATGATGTTTTTCCTAATACCAAAAAATTTAAAAATAGACCTTCTGTTTACTTTAAGTGCTCATATGGGTCAATAAGAAATAGAAAACTCTTTTATGGAACCTATTTTACCTAGTTTAACTGAAAAAGTTCTACTATTCCTCATAAGTTATACTATTTTAAAATAGTCATGTATCTTCTGTTAGACTCCTGAGTGCACTTAATAAAACTGAATTATAGACTTGAGATTTGATTCTGCTGTTCATTGTATTTTGTCTACGGAAGGAGCTAAATTTACAGTGAAGTGAGTTACATTGATCTAAAATTGTCACATATTAATGAAATAATCCAAGTTTCACAACTTAAATCAGCATTTGGTAAAACAATTTTATAAATTGTTCTCTGTTTCACATGTTATTTAGTAAATTGGGTCTATGCCTATTGTTACTTACTCAAGTGTAAACCAGGAGTGACTTCACTAGTATGGACTGCATAGTTATATTGGTTTAAAAGTGTTATGACAGCAGAATCCTTTATGGAAATCATAAAGACAGCAGAATGCCACCTAGCACCAGGCTGCAGATGTGATTTTAAAGGAAGGGGGGTTGTTACCTGAGAAGATTTATCCATGTTTCAAAAGGTGACCTTGTGAGTCAGAAAAGGTGAGAAACCACCAGTAATTTGAAAGAGAGGTTTAAATCATACTTCTTATAAAGAAGAGTGAACATGCAGAGGCTGAGCACAAAGGAGTGTTTATGGCCACTACACATACCTATGAAGTTTTTTGGCTTGAATATGTGTCCATGTAGCTTCATGCTCAACATAAAATGTATGCAAAAAGCCCATGTGTCATTCTGAAGGCTAGCACTAAGGCTGATACTATAATAAAGAAACTAGCAGTAGGTTGCTTTTTACTTTTTCTTAAGTGGCTAAACACACACACATATACGCAGAGTGACTCTGACCTCTTGGGACACATACAAGAGCTTGACAAGGAAATAACTTTTCCTTTGAGCACTGGCTTGCACTCTGTATGTTTATGAAGCACCAAAAACATTTCCTCATCCAGCTGAGAAAGGATTAATTCAAATACTTGAATGTGCCAGGTTCAAAAACTGTGCTCTTTAGATGAAACAACAGTGTTCTTTAGATGAAAAAAACACCATTCTTCACACAAAATTATATTTTAAGAAGGCAAAAAATCCTACCTGTGGCTAATACATGCTAATAATCTACAGCTTTGTTCTTCACTGAGCAGTGAGACAGAGAAGAGATGAACAAGAGTAAAGACTTTTCAGAAGAGGTGCTCAGAGAGCCCTGTTCTCCACGTTACAGCTCCCTTCTCTGGCAGACCCTCAACTCTGTACAGCAAGTATCCAGTTCTCTGAATAACAAACACTTTGATTAGACATTTTTCTATCCCACTGATGCTATAGGATAATTACCCTCTTTAGTGTCAATGACATTATTCATGTGTTCCCCTGTCTCTTATAAAGGAGGGACAGTAGGACATGTGGCCACCTTTGTGTGCCTTTGGACAGATGGTGCTTTGATATGAAGAGAAGAGCTATCACACAGGAGACTTTAAGACAGTGTGCTCTAACTTAAGATGCTTTTTCCATAGATCTGTCTGTCAGGTACACATGATGTTCTATTTGTATTCTTCTTGCTTGCTCACATCCCCCATGAAGCATCCTTTGAAAATACCTCAAGCTGAACCCCTCTATCTTCCTCGGCTAAGCTTTCCTTGCTAAAAGTTTATGATGTTTATTGCTAAAAAAAACAAAAGATAATGATGTCATAAGGAAAACAATAAAAATCCATAAAATAATTATCTCTTTTTCTCTGATTTACTGTAGAACTCCTACTGTGAACCTAAAGAGCTATTGCATAAATATAAGCAGATTTGAGATAAGAGTTACAGTCAAATCAAATTTAATTTATCTTAAACGGGAAACTAAATAATTTTCTGAAAAAATAACTTGGACTTTTCCTGTCCAGATACAAACAGATCTTAGTACTATTGAAACAAAGGGAATTCTGAGAAGAAAAAATATTATGTGATTGTTGATGATGACATGCAAAAGAATGTTTTGATTCAGATTGTCTTAGCCAGAAAAATTACAGGTTATCATCAGCTGTGGAGATAAATAACTCTAAGCAGTGAACAAAATGCATCCAATCACCTATGTCCCCAAAGACAAAGGACACACAAAGATAGGTGAGGCTTGAGGATGCCTGCCAACATTTCCTGAATTAAATTCTACACTCTATTCCTATTCACTGAGGTTGATTATTTAAACATTGCTGTTTCTGAGCCTGTTCCAATTTTAATGTATATAATAGGATGTGGAATATGATGGGAGTCATTTCAGACCATGCATGTGTTCATTATTATCACTGATACTGGAGGTCATCTATTTTCATGCCACTCCAAGTTTAGGCTTCTATCACTGTGTAGCTGGTATGGGTTTAATACTGCAGAGCATTCTTAACGAACAAAGGCATCACTGCAAAAGCAGGGCATGAAGTATTAACGTCAAGGCAGCTGATCCTCTAACTGAAGAGCCTGAAAGGCATTCCTTTTCTCACCTAGCAGTGCTGGAAGAAGTGCTGTGAAAGGGTCTGAAGGCCAAGTCATATATTTTAGTAAAGGTCTCCCCGGTTCATCCTCTTATGTTGACTGAAGGAAGTTCTTTCTGATAGGATATTAATATTAATATGTATCTTTCATCTGTGTCTGCTTTTAATTAATTAACTCAAAGAGCACCAAAGTCCAAAATCAATCTTAATGAAAGTTTTATATCTTAACCTTTCTACCAGAATGATCAGTTTTTTTCACTTCCACAGCTGATTTTTATGCTCTTCTCTGAAAATTTTAATGCAGAGATAATGCAGATGAGCAAGCCCTACCCCTACCTACTTCAGGTTCTGAAAAATACTTTCTGAAGCTGAGTTTCATTAGAACTCATTACCCTGTAGCTAGGAGTGGGGGTGAGTTTCTTCTTCCCAGTGGAACTTCCTTCAGCTGGGAGTAGAATGAGTACCAGGCAGTGCACCATTGTTTTACTGCATGATAAGGTACTGAGTACTTAGGATGGAGACAAATGAACGTTTCTCCTTCTTACTTTTACACATTATAATCGCAGTCACAAATGTGTCATGTTTACAGTTTCTAATGCCTTTTTACATAATATGTAATGGTGGATATTTTTTTAGAAAAACCCTTCATCCTTTAAACAGAAAAATTATTTATTTTCCTCTGTTCCTAGTCTTAAGAAGACACTATTGGAATGTGGAAGGAAATAACAAGACAAAAAATAGAAGCAAATGCTGAACAAATTTAGTAGAAAAAGGTATGGTTTGATGGAAAAAATAGTAATGCTTGAAATATTTTACAAAGGTCTGTGTGGATTTACTTTAAAGTGAGCTTTTAAACTGAAGACAGAAAGTTTTCTGAAAAATATAATTTCCTTTCAGATTTAATTCACTTTCTTTTCTGTGAGAATTACTTGGAGAACTTTTATGGCCTCTCCTGCTCAAGAGGCAGGCCCTAATGATGTCTTTGGGCCAAAACCCTATAAATGCAACCAGAAGACTTTTAAGAGTACCTAGATATCTGTGAGTCACTACTCAGGAACTAACTTACCTGTTAGTTCCTGCTAAACTCTTGTTGCCAGCTATTGCTTAATCGCATACACACATACATATACACATTCATAAAAAAAAAAAATCCACTTAGCATGTTTATATACTGCGGGCTGTACAGCACCAATTTACGAGGTTCCTTCAGTATCAGTATGTTATAAGTTAGTGTAAGAACTTAGACAACTCCATTCCAATTAAACATTGATAAATTTATTAAGCAAGCGATAATAAAGCAAAAACAGCGCTGGGTGGCCTGGAGGGCAGGTGCCCCGCCGAGGCACACACTGAAAGGAAGTCAGTGTCCCTCTTTATACACGCTCGAGGCTGTTAAGTACATGTTAAGTGCTGTCTGGCACTGGCTTTTTCGGATGCAGATCTTTTCCTGGTTTGGTAAGTGGTCGTCTGGTACTTATCAGAGATGAAAAGGTGCAGTTCTTATCAGTTGTTTATTGACACTTGCTTGATTAGCAAGCTGTCTGTGAAACTTATCTTTTTACAACAAAATTACAACAAGAAGTTTCTGACTCCCTACATAAGATTTTATTAACAAAGTTAACCCTTCTATTACAAGTACTGGGACAGGAGGTGGGCTCAATGATTCTTGTGTGTCCCTTCCCTTACATGATTCTATCAGCTTTACATATGATGGTAATGGAGATATTCAGGGTGACTGCAAATATTTTTTTTTTTTTTTGCGCTCAGTCAGCTTAGTCCAGTTTTTCTGTGAACCTTGAATCTTAATCAATTTCTCTGTGCCCAACTGGTTGATTTTAATAACACAGACATTGTTGCAATGACTGTACACTTATATACAAATACAATGTAAGGGATTTGACTCAAGTCAAGCTTTCCGTACATGCTACTTAATGTAAATTCCTCAAGGCGTTCCAAAGGAGTAATCTGGTACCAGTGACAGACAAGTAAAGAAGGTACTATTTTTTGCTAAAGGTTGTAAATTCAGTTCTGAAGTTGCAGAAGCATTTACTGACTTCCCTGACTGCAAGACAGGCAAAATAAAATTCCTTAAACAGGATACTACATCTGCCGTGCAACTGCTGCTAGTTAAGAGAATTGTAAAGATGTTAAAAAAATCTTTTATTTCCCTTTCATAATTTAGACATTATGAGATGCAGTTAGTACTGTATCTGGGTATTCTATTATGAACATTGAAATATGCCCTGAGCAAATACCAGAACTACAGAATTCTATGCCAAAGGCTGCCATGGATATTAAAAAAAAGTGTGGTTTCAAGAGGAGACTGGATAAATATATGCCAGAGAATCTCTTGAGAATTGCCAAATACTGCCATACCTGTCACAAGAAGATATGTAAGATGAAATTTTTTGAGATTGGGAGAGAATGTTGAAAATTGTCATGTAGTCTTAGCCTGCCTTTTCTCTGCCTTAGATATTTCCTCTCAGGAATAGGACTATAGGGCAGAGTCACAGAACCCAGCTAGACCTTTCTTGTCACCTTATGTACAGCAGCATAACCATCTTTCAAGAATACTAAGTAAAGCCCTGAAGAATCATTAAGATCTGCTTCTTTCATAACTAACCCTACTTCTGTTGCAGAGATATATAACTACAGTAAGTCACGGAAGGAACTATTCAGTTGTAGTATTTTCTTATCATTCTTGCCTTTGAAATATACAAAAGGAAGGCACATCACACTTTTACCAGGGTCACCTTTTTCCTTTCAGATTCTCTATATTTAGAAATTTTAAGAGACAAGAGCATCCCATTCAAACCAGGAAGCCTTCTCGTAAGAGCAAATGACCTCTTGGAGAGTACATGATTTATTCTCTAAGGGGACTAGGTAAGGCCACCTCTCATCTTACAGATAAAACAGTCCCCACTGAAAATTCTGTCTACAGAAAGGTATATTTTCTTGTGACAAAGAAATTCAGGCATAGAAGCCAGCATTCTGACAAAATATGATAGAAATATAATACCTGGGACCTAACCTAATTAAAAAGAGGCGTATTTGGTCTTGGAATTATTCCATGTGGCTCTCTAGAGAGAAAAGTAGTTTATGAGACCTGACAGCTTCAAAACCCAAATATTTTCCTCCTCAATGATATGAATGATGGTGAACTAAAGATATTCAGGTTTGATGAAAACCCTTTGATATGTGCTGATAAAAAAATGCAGAATAACCTAGACAGATACAAGTTCCTAGTTTCTCAGTGGTAAGATAATAGCATTTTTACTACAGAGCACAATATTTTGCCCCACTGTGTGATTCTTAACTGATTTTGTCAACTGAAAGGTTGGCATATGTGAAATTTGTTCGTGAATTTGCACATGTTGCTCCATGTGCCAGAAAGCTGAAAAAACAAGAAAAGGCTAAGAGACATGGTTAGACTACCACTACATAGCAAAATATTTAGGCTTCAATAAGTAATTTCTGTGGAATTTTACTGCAAACTAGAGTCTTATCTTGATTAGACTACTAAAGGCAGTCCAAAGAGAGAAAAAAGGAAAAAAAAAAGGAAGCATCAAAGTTCTGATTGGTGAAACGAGGAACGGCCTCTATTATGTTAAAAGAACAATCCCAATATTGTCTTTCTGTAAATCCTTCAGCACTGAAAAGCCTAAAGGAGGTTTACTGATATTGGCAATGGAGACATCCTAAGTCTCTTTGCTATTTGCAGAAGACTCCTAACACAGGCAATTCTTATCATGCTTGTTTACAAGAAGAATACTTACCTAGAGCAATTCCCTGTCTCTTTTGACAAATATTTACACTTGTAAGTAGCTTTACACGTGTGAGTAGTCTCATGTGTGATTTCAGTAGGGTTACTGACATGCTAGCAGAATTAGAGAATGCTTTTGAAGGCTGTAAAAAATCTGTACTTTTTCTAACTATTTCTCAACTTGTTTAAATTCTTCTGATGAACTCTAGTATCTGAGAAAGCCCTGGGACTATTCTATATATATATATATATATATATATATATATATCCATTAAAGCAACCTAGAAAATATAGATTGAGTGTATATTGTCTAGAAAAGCTCATTTTACATTTTTTTCTGTTGTGTAGCTGATTGCTTATTATTACAAACGTCAGCAGTGAACCAATATTCGAATATGCAATTTAATGGTATTTATCACATGAAAGAAAACTCTAATTTTTTTCATGTTGTCACATACTTAGAACAAGAAGACAATTTGTAGACACTGCATTGCCATTGCATAAAATAAAGCTTTCTACTTCTGTGCATAACTGAATATGCCAGCAATCAGATGGATTTTTGAACAAAAGATTAAACAGGCACTGTCATTCCAGGGCAAATTCAAACAATATTTTAGCATTGATGAAATATCTGAAAATAATCCATGAAATATACTGTTAAATATTTTAAGAGTCAAATATAATCAACAAATTATTTCAGTTTTCCCACAGAAACTTGAAGTCTGCCTGCCACATGTACAGAGTGTATTGTCTCATGCAGAAAAAAAAAGTTCTTTAAAAAAAATCCATCAGAAGAAAAGCTATTGTCTTACATTCACATGCATATAGAATTTAGGAGTGTCACATCATTAAGTTTCATTTAATTTTAGTTTCTCTTTCTTTAACTGATGTTAGGAAATACTCTGCCTGATTTTCTTACATTTATGGAAAAAAAGAGGTACGTACTAACCTTTTTATGCCAGACCATACACCTTATGACCTTTGGCAGTTTCACTGGAATAAAAAGAAGGATTCTACCCTCCCTCTGCTGGAGCAGCAGAAAACAACTACCTAGTTACTTCAGCTGAATCTTCAGATTTGGATAGATATTAAACTAGACATCATTAGGTCTTACTTATTAATGAAAATTATTGGTAATATTTTAGTGAGTTAAATAGACTTAGGTCAGCCTAATTTTCATATACTACTACAGCATATACTGTTACTGTGAAACTGTGTAAGTCTATCAAAGTTTTGCTTTGGTCATTGATGGCAAATATTTACTAATTTTTTTCCTGTGTGCACAATTGCAATGAAAGAACCTGAATGGGGTACTCATAAATTCTGTATTAGCTAAATTTATTATCTAGGAAATCATAAGATAATAGGTGTTATAAAGCCTCATGACATTATTCAATTTGTCCTTTTGTGTTAGAGTAGAATTAACTATGTGTGCCATTTCTGTCATCAATTATCTCTGAATCTCAGATATTCTTAAAGCTCTGTAATTTTCACACTCCTTCCTATCACTAAAATATTCCCATACATTTGAATGACTTTTTGTAACATCCTATTTTGTCCTCACATACTTTGTTGTTTTTTCCCCCAAGATCACACCTTCCAAAGGAGACTGTTATTATTTAAGACAAACTCCTACTAGTTTCAGTGACTGCCTGTTGTTATAGGATTAGGATTCTATGAACAATAATTTTGCATTCTTCTCACATACTGCTTTCATGATTATGTACACTTTGATCACATTCATACTTTCCAAACTGATTTTTCCCAACAATTTTACTCTTCTTTATGTGCGTGCGCATTCACTAACTCTGTTATAGCCTTCATGAAATAGAGGTGCCAGAACAGCACACAGAACTCAAGATGTAGAAGATGCCTTCTCTCTTGTTCTCAGTAGTCTTCCTGATGCCATCCAGCATTTGGTTGGTTATTTTAGCTGCCCCTGAACATTGGGATGGTAGTTTTGGAGAACTTTCCATGACAACTCAACTTTTTCCTTCCTAAGGTGCAACTGCCTGTAGATAAGAAATAATTAATCATGCAAAAATGTCTTTTCAGGGATATCTCATGCTTCTAACTGCTCAGACAAAGTCAGGGTGATACTAAAGTAGAGTGGCTAGTGTGAATTAATACAATTTTCTGTACATTCCAAAGAGGTTTTGTAGATGGAAGAGTTCAAAGTGACAGAAAAAGTGTGTACATTTTTAAAAAGGAGAATGTAAGAATGTGTTATTAAAAAATAAACAAGCCAAAGCCCAACAACAACAACAACAAAACCAACTTCTGAAGCTATAGTTTTTTACTCCTACTAAAAAAAAATTAATATCATAAAGGAGAGCACTGAAGCTCAAGAAGGAAATTAAAATGTCATGTTTTGTTCAGTCAGCTTTTTTAGTTTGAGAGTCTATTTCTCATCTAAATGGTGATTCCACACTCTTGGTAATGTTCACTACGAAAGCCTATATTTTACCTCTTAGGAACTTTATGTTTTACTTTTTAAGAAAATTAAGCGTCTCAACTGTGTCTTGTCTTTGAATGGGAAACAGGCCAAGAAATCTAGCAGTTTTTGGCATATTTGGAGAAGTACCTTGTATGATGTAGGTGTGGATAGTGCATCTGTTAGCCAGTGAATCATGCAATAATGTATTCCTTGGTTTTGATTTTGAAGATGATTGTTGTGCCAAGACATATCAAAAAAATTTGAACATATCTATAAGAAGAAAAGTTCTCACTGCAATGAAATTTAGTCACTGAGTAGCAACTGAAGGGAAAGAGCATGGTATGACTGCAGTCATGGGACTACTTACATGGCAGAGGTGATGTGCAGTTATTCAGAATTCATAAAAGTAGGTGCTGAAATAAAAAATATTCAGAGAGTATGAGTATTCTCAAAGCATAACTCTGTGAAAGTTTAGTGCCTCTAGAGATCTCTTATAATGTCTCTAATGGTTATTGAAAGTGGTCTGTTCTCAGTGCCAATGATCAAGTTATTCTCATTCACAGGGACGTTTGGGGTAGTGGAGAGTAGGTTTTGAGGCAAATGCACAACGTATTTACGTATTGTAAGCAGCATCTAGGGAAATTATCAAAGTTCTTTCATCTGAAAGTAAAACCTACTATAATTCTCCAGAGGTGTTGTGACAGGATTCCTTTTAAAATCTTGCATCTTCCACTGGTTCTTTAAATCAGTCACGTGATAGACTATGCAAGAGTCTTATGATGGTATTAGGTTTATGAGCTAATTTAATAAACTACAACATGCTAGAAGCACTAATAAAGAGAAACATCTTTTTTTCAGATTTGCTGCCTTGAGTAACCTTTGCTACAAAATCCAAAATGCCCACTGCATTAATGTGAGCTAATTATTGCATCTGAATAAATACATATTACACCATGGTACATTTTTAATAACACAAGTCAGTCCAATTTTGCCCAAGACAACTGCTAATGGTGAGTCATAGAAAATCACAATTAGAGGGCTTTAATATGTCATGACTTTTGCAGTATGTCTGATCCATGGATGCAAGAAAGGAGCAGTGAACCATATACTTTACAGCCCTCCACTTCTTTTTGGTAGTGTCAGACAAGCCACTTGGTCTATCTACAGGAATTTTGCATGTGAAAGAAAATGTTCTTTTTTGTACATCTATGTTGAGCTACCAGTCATCAAAACTGGAAGAGAGTTTTGTTAAAAGCAGGTTTATCACTTAATAAAAACATGTGTCTAGTCTAAAAAGGAACACATCAAATAGAAATGTTCAAGAACTGTTTTCCCCCCAAAATTGCATGATTTCAAATGCAAGAGTACAGCTCATGTAGTGAGGTTCTGACTAAGTATAAAATTAACACTTGAAAAACTTACTAACAGTGGTGTTGCATTTTTCAGCAGCAGTCTTTAATGAGAGCTGTCTAGCTTTTGAAAAGAAAAAGCTCAGTGAAAAGTCAGGAATTGATAAAGAACTAATACTATATTACTGAATGTGTAAAAGAGATCCCACTTTCATATGTATTATCTGCATTTGTGATGGTGAGGAGGAAAAGAAGGAAAAAAATGTTGATCTACTCTTAAATTCATCTTCTGGGTTCAATCTCAGAAACTGGAAATGAAACTGTGAAGATTATAGATTATTTAAAATTAACTTTTTTTAAAGAAATAGATCTTAATAATGGAAGCAAGTAGTGAAACATTAAATATCCATCAAAAAGTTTTTCAATAAAAATATTTTCTGTATTTTGCTATCTGGATTTCAGTCACCTTCAGATTGTTCTGGAAAAGTTATAATGGGAAATGTCTCATTCAGGACTTCAGTTCTATAGCAGAATAATTCCATTACTTCCAACAAGTGCTCCCAAAACACAATAGTAGAAATAAGTGTGCTATTTAATTGATAGAACGATGGAGATAATTTTTTTTACATCTTATCAATGTATTATTTTATTTAAAATATTACTTCAAAAAAAGAAAGACTAGCCAGTCACTTAACTGGTTACCTACTCAGGAAAAAAAACCAAAATCCGCACAACAGATTATACAAATACCTGTAAAAAGAAGATTCATTCTTTGTTGTCTAAATTCTAAATATTCTTTGCTCAGTTAGGACACACAGACTTTGAGCTTGAAACATCATCTGTATTCTAACTAAAATAGATGCAAAGAGTCAGATCTACTTTTAATGTGAAACTCCAATTGGAAGGTTGTGGCAAAGATATTTGAGGAAAAGCTTTGGGTCTGCTTTATGTTTTTATGATTTTTAAAGCATTCATGTATATACACTTTATGTTGCATATTGAAGCTAATTTTTTTTTTTTTTTTTTTTTTTTTTTTTTTTTTTTTGTGTGGATACTACTGCTACATTTAGGAAGTCCTGGAGCAGCAAGCAGGTGGAAATAAGCCAACATGACTGTTCAATAGGTACTGGCCTCTCGGAAACACTGGTGGGGGGGCGGGAAGAGAGAGAAAAACAACAGCTGATTTCATCCTGAGTCTTTTTAGCAGCTACTTTCTAGCAGGATTCAGGTGTCAACATCATGAATGCCCCTTATTCTCTTCCACAATTAACAGCGGAAAGATGGTTAAGAGCAGAACTTGAATTGTCTTGAGCTGTCTTTCAGCTGTGACTCTTTTCCTACTCTAAGAATACCAGAGAGATTGTCATGGGTAAAGTGTTTTTCTGTCTGAAGGTGAGCCTTATTGCCCTGAAAACCTGAACAAGTTGCTCAAAAGTTGTCTAATATAGGACAGAGGTTTAACAGCTGAAACAGGCAGACAGTGAAGCTTCTATCTCTGACAGCAAGTAGAGCTTATTTTGCAGTGTCTTTTAATCCTCTGTAGATTGTGAATACCATTTCAGTTCAGGCAACTTTGAGTCACCTTGAGGCAGAAACTACCTATCTCCCTTGACTTTTTCTAGCATTCAGCCTCATAATTTTAGATGCTCTGGCTTGCATCTCGGCTACCTAACAAAGGTAAATTGAACATATAGTCACTTACCGTGTCGAAGAAGCACGTAGCCTAGTGACAGGGCTGGGACTGGTGGTTAGCTATACAAGCTGTCAGGTTAACACTACATTACTAGCAATCATTGTACTTTTAAGATTTCATTTCCCACACCCACCCACTCCAATTGTTGAAAAGGAGTTTAAAGATTTATAGAGGTTTGGGATCAGACGAAAAATTTGGTGGGTTTTTGTTGTTGTTGTTGTTGTTTTTTCCCCTAAGTAATGTTTCTCAAACTTGAGAAAACAGTGTATGTTTCTAATCAGAGGCCGTGGAGAGAGGGTAAGGAAGTAAAAAATTTATCTGGCATTTTGTTATGAAGGACAAAGAATATCACAGTTTTCCCTGATACTTTGCATAAGACTTTAATTTAATGCTGTTAAGAGAAACTGCTAACAATATGCACACTGTGCTTCTTCTAGACACACAGAAATAAGATGAGCAGGGAGTGGGGTTTTTTAAAATATTGTTGTTTTGCAAAACATTTGGAGTGCAGTGGAATTTGAGATAAAATCCTTTACAAAAGTAAATACACCACCATATGTACTTGTTGTTAAAAGAGACATGCTTTTTTTTGCATGAAGTGTACCCTTTAAATGTCTCAAAATAGAAGACTTTCATTGCCAAACTTTGGGCTTTATCTGGCATGTTGTTGACTTGTATCCCCTAATGTTTCAACACATTTGTTATTTAGACTGAAATGTTTCTCTGTCTATTTGAGATTAAGGGATTGAATTCAGTAGAAGTGGGTTTCAACACCAAGATGAAGAAACTTAAACTACTGTCATGTTAGTAATTTTGTTTTGTTGATTTTGGGGACAGGGAGATATGTTAGGGTTTTCCTACTTTGGGGGTCTTTTGTTGTTGTTTGGATGAGTTTGGTTTTGTTTGATTTATTTTTATAGTGTGTTTTATTTTTTTATTTGTTGTTGGTTTTGTTTGGGTTTTTTTAATTAAAACTTAATTCTTCGTGAAATACTGAACTATCGGTGATGGAAGATGTTAGAATTAGCTATATTGTTATATATATATTTGTATATAAACTTTTAAATCTCTTTGTTTAGTGGGGAGTAGTATCTCCAATAGTAAGTATAAAATTATTTCTAGAGAAATTCAATTACTTCATCTTTTCTCTCCTACCAGTATGGTATTCTGGCTCCAGTTTGCCAGCTACAGTGGTTTCAGTAGCAGGAAATTCAGATAAACATTCAGACTTATTTATTTTGTCATCACAGTGTGGAGAAGATCACAACTGCTAATCTCTTCTTTCAGAAGTCTCAAACCACACAGCAACATCCAGGGAGAAACTTTGCCTCAAGAGTTGAATCTAATCAGAGACCAAGCCAGAGAACAAATTCTCCTGTGCTTACACATCTATTTCTAAATGCAGAAGCTTACATGACAAAACCATCTACAAAACAACATAGTTTTTCCAAGTCGGATTGCATGCTAAGGAAAATAACTTGGAGGAATATGTAGAAAAGCCTTGCTGCTGCTTGTTATTGTACTGCAAGCACTGAATCTTGGTGCAAGGATTATGTACTACAAGAAAAGTCAAACTGCAAGAAAGCCCGGGAACCAAATGAGAGAACATGAAGTATAAGAGACATTCCAATAGTTAAAAATAATGTCTCTATTTTCCACACTGATTATACTGTATTTACATTTCATAGACATTCTTTGTGTTTTCTTGATGTCTCATAGAGTTTCTGTTAAAATATCTTGTGCATGGTATGGTCATTTTGAGAATTACAGACTCTGGTCAGCCTATGTCACTGTGACATATTTATTGCCTTTTAGCACTGATGGGAATTAGGGGCCATTTGAGTACAAAACATTACTGTTAATCAACCTGCTTTTTACTCTTTAATCACTACGTATGATTTTATGGTGTCATCCTCATCTCTCTGCTGAAGATAAAGGGCTTTCACTAGAAATAAAATCTTTTGTCAAGTAAAGACCTGTTGTATTCATGTTTAAAATTTAAAATTCAAAATAATCTCTAGTATGCTGTTACCATAGTCCAAACCTAAAGTTCCTTTTCCTAGAAATCTTCTGATACTCAAGGATATCCTACCTCTCTGGTCATTGCATTTTAAAGAGCAGAAGAATATGAAGAAACCTCAGTTACATAGATATGCACATATGCATACATTCATACTTTATGCATTCACATAAATTTCTGAAAATAGTTAGGCATATATGCTTACATATTATGTGGATTCCCTAATACAAACTCTCATCTGTTTGCACAAATATGACATTGTTAATACGAAATTAATTTGAGTCTTCCCTCTAAAATAAATAATGATTCCATTTTAATATCAAAACCCTTGGAACAGAAGGTATTTTCAGACCTCTTAAATGATTAATCCTTAGCTGAAGTAATTTTATTAACTATAACTTTTATTTAGTTAAAAACCCAAATCATGAGCTTTATCATTTAGGGACTTATTTAAAATTTAGATGATAACAATTCAAAGGAAATGAGAAACCACCATCCGTGAGTTCTAAAATTCTTTTTATTAAAGAGAAGATTTTCTGTCCTGGAGGGTAAATTCTAAAGGTTACGTTGAAAACCTGTAAGAAAAGAGCATTATGACATCTCCTACTTCTTTTTACAGTCATAGAAATGAGAAAGAAGGAAAACCTTGGCAAGAGGTTTCAAATCGTCTGAAGAAAAATTTTCTTGCTTTCCAATTTCCTATATTTTTTTCATTTAATATGCTCTGGTTTTATTTTTTAAACTTTGTGGCAGTCTTCAATTTAATGTATAGGAAGGAAAAGATTCTGAGGTGAAAAAAAACCAAAATTCACAGATTAAAATTTCACATCAAATTTTTCTTATTTTCTGTCTTCTATTAACATATCAGGATAGATATGTAGCAGATTGACACCATTTCTGAAGTTAAAATTTTAGTATAAGACATAGTTTGCACAATTATTAATCAAAGAGAAACCCATGTTACCCAAATAGAAAAATCCATTGTCTTGATCAAGTATATTATTTCAGAGTACAATAATTATCCTGATAGAGAAAAAAAATGCTATATACAAGCATATGATCAGAAAATGCAGATTAATATTAGTAGGAGTAGTAATAGTACTAGTAGTAATAGTAATAGTAGAAACAGCAACAGCAGTAGTAATTTTAAATGACAATTTCATTAGCCAACAATTACATTTTTAAAACAAACAAAAAAAAAACAAACAAAAAAAAACCAAAAAGAGAAACAAAACCCAACCAAATCATGAACCAAAAAAAAAAATGTCACTCTCATGAATGCCAATGGGTAAACAGCTGCCTGTCAATTCCTAAGTACTGATGGTGAGTATCAGTACACCAGTTCCTGCCTCACTCTCCCCATCCACCAAGCTCGTCTCACTTCTTTGCTGTGCTGCATTGAGATAATGCTTGCCTGGTCACTCTGTGTGACAGGTGACAGGCATCCTATGATCAGGTCCATGTGACACCTAGGCCACTCAATGGAAATGTGGAGTTACAGCCAGGGGTCTGCTCTGAAATGGGAGAGTTCAGTCCAAAAATCTTTGGAGAGAGTAAAGACAACAGGATTTCAGACCCACCACTTATCCTACCTGAGTTTCATCTCTTGTCATATGGTCCAGTGCTGGGGTGACAAAAGTTAAAAGAAGAGAAATTAGGGATTCTTTAAAGTGTGCGTTGCAGGGGATTTCTCAGAGAAGTACTGAATTGAGAGATAAATCAGCACACTCCTGCAACTTTAAAAGAAACATTCAAATAATTCTATGGAATAATTTGTAAATTACTAGTTTAACACTTTCAAATATAATTTTTTTAATTGACAGTGCTTCTTATTTTGTGCTGTTAGTCCCACTTTTTCCTATATAATGTTATGATGTGATTTTGTTTGCTTTGCTTTTTATATTAGGCCTAAGCCTGTACAAAGTACACAACAGAATCAGAACATGTTTTCACAATGATCACAACCTATAAGAGTCGGCATTTGCAAACACTTTTAGAGGCAGGACTTGAGTTCTAATCCAGTCTCTTTATTGAATGTCTGTGAGATTTATTCATGAGTATTCACATATGTGAGTTACTCTTGTCAGTATCGTCTGTTTACTGCAGAAGCTCTCTAGAAGGATGATTGTATCTCTGATTCAAATCTCCTTGACTCTAATAGATTCCATCTGGAGGGCTTACGTGCCTGTAAAACTTCTTGTACAATTGAGAGGGCCCTTTGTGCAGGAACTTTAATGTAGTCTTCTGAAATCTTTAAACGTTTCCAAGACAGGTCTCTATTCCATTCACTTTCAAATGAGTTATTCATTTCCGTGAGATTACTTCAAGCCTTACAGCATCTTTTGCATGACAAAAACTAAGCTAGAAATCCATATAGGATCCACATCACAAAACAGCATAATGTTTGGTCTAATGATTAGGCTAAGAGCCAGAAAGAGCTAGTTATGCAAGCTCAGAGACAATGAGCTCTCACTATTCAACATCCCACTTCTTCCACTGATTTATAACAATAATTCTGTGATTTTGCAGCTCTTGATTTTGAGTATTGCCATTAAAATTTTTTTTAAAGTTGGGCAACAACAGTTCCTGTTAGTTTATTGCAGATGAGGTTATAGCATCTGCGGATCCCGAATAAAGTATTGACTTTGTAACCTTGCTGTTCTCTTATATGCTATGCCTCTAAAGCCACTAAAAGTGAGCTTCTTATCTTAGGATGCTAAATAACTTGACAGATACTTAACCCTCCCTAGTTCCCTGAGGGTTTGATTACTCTGTGCATCACAGGAGTGACAAAGTCAAATATAAAACCTTATAAAGACAGCACTGTAACAATATAAAAATACTAAAAAATTAATTTTTACTCTCTTAAGTGAGCCCTGAGCATTGAATAAAAGAAATAAATGTATCTAATCTAAAATACTTGAAGACTTTTACTTGGACTTTTTTTTTAAAACTCACATATTTTACAATTACTTCTAAATACTTCTTTACCTAATTAGTATTGTGATCATCAAAAGAATTTTTGGTTAAGCACTTCCTATATGTTTTTATTTCCCTCTGATAACTATCATGTTGCATTCTATCTGTAGCTCAAGTGAGTTCTTCTGACTTAAAAGTGTCAGAATTTAAGTACAATCATTACTTTCTGCTTTCTTCTGTCCAACAGCACAAATAGGTATTCAATGTCAATGGATGAAATGATCTTCATAGGCAGAAGTGAACCCTAGCTGAGCTGAAAGAGCCTGGAGTCACAGAGGAAATCATATCAGTTCAGAAAACTTAGTGTCTGCAAAATACCATCAGGCTCTACGTACCTCTGGAATTCTGAATTCTGATCTTCCAAGCTAGACCCTTCTCAGAGTGTAATGTGACTTCAGTCCAACTTTTTTCTGCGAAGAGAAGAGGTGTGTGAAGAGAAGGGCTCACACACATGCTGCTATTAAACAGACATGGAGCTGTGTCTTGTCCAGGGTGGACACCCATTGCAGGTTCTCAGCCTTTTGGAAACTGCGAAAGTCTAGACCTAGTCACTAAAAACTTGTGTTGCTTGTTCGTGACACACTGAGATGGTCCCAAGCACCATGTACTAAGGACTGCTGGCATCCCCCTGCAAGGGAAGGGGTTGGTCAGAAAACAAATCTGAATGAGAGATTACTAATACTGGAGACTGAAGCCTAATATAATAAAAATTGTCATGAAATACCCAAGCCCTCTTTAGCTGTGTTTTACCTATCAAGTTTTCTCTGTAAGACTATGATGATTAGATTTAAAAATGTGTATTTATGTATGCTATGAATTATGTGCTCTGATCTTCATTTGATACTATTGAAAAATGGTGATTGTAAGCGATACTGTCGCCTCTCTCTATGTCAGTGTTACATTATGTCTATAAGGTAACAAGTATTTTGGCCTACTGTTAACCACCAGATTAGTTCCACTGGTATCCCCCAGTAATTGCATTTCAGAAATCATTTTTGCATAGTATTACCACTTTACTCTGATAATGTTTGAAACTATTGCTTTGATTTTTTGTCTTGACAACTAGAACCGTATATTTCTAACTTATGAACAAGTCACAAAAAGTTGTATCTCTAAATGTTTTCTAAAATTTAAGGAGAATTGAAGGAATTATCCTTGATAGAAATCCTTTGTATGGCTACAGGAAGAAATGCACTAAAAAACTATCATCCTGTCTGAGGAAAGTGTTTGGGTAATATTTATGGATACAGATAGACATGCACATAAACACACATATATAAATCCATACTTCTACTATGTACATATACATGTAATATGTATACACACACTCATACACACACAAGCAATCTGGCTTTGCAGAAAACATCTGTTAGTGATTGTGGTTTGATTTGCTTCCATGAGGCATTAAGTTCCTTTATCATAACCATCTGTCATTTTTGCCGTGTATACTGAATTAATTACAGAATTTTAAGCAGCTCATTTAAAACAAACCACAAACAAAATTACTATCTGGTGAGAGCAGTTTATGAATAATATGTTTATTCTTACTGTGAGGAAAGTAGCCACTATTAAGATTCAGTCATTTAACTTGTCTCTGAAGTTTTGGGGATGTAATATTAAGTTCTGTAATGTAAAGAAGCTCATGCTGTTATGACTAAACCCCAAATCCTTCAGAATTACTGAACTTCACAAAATCAGTGCAAAGGGAAAATAAATTTAATCTTTAAACTCCATTTATTCATTCAGTAGTGGGAGACCAAACCTTTGAATGGCACTTTGAAGACAAATTAACTTTTGGCGTAAGTAGGAGCAGTTCTCTGAGTCAATAGAAGTACAGCATTTACATTTGCTGATGTAGAGCCCTGGATTTACTTTAAACCTCCCTTTTCAGCACAGGTACAGGAGGCTTGCTTTTAGAAAGCTTTCCTGCCTTAAACCTCTGTATATTTTAGGATGGTTTTATGTCTTTTCATTATCACCATCAGTGCTATAATACTGTGGGGGAAAGGCATATTACAGGATCACAAAATTTGCTGAGTTGGAAGGGACCAACATGAATTGAGTTCAACCCTTAGCCCTACACAGGACCACCCCCAAGAGTCACACCATGGGCTTGAGAGTATTGTCCAAATGCTCCTTGAACTCTGTCAAGCTTGGTGCTGTGACCACTTCTCTGGGGAGCCCCTGTATCCCATTGTCTAATTACAGTTCATGCAGGACAAACTAGGAACAAATGTAAAAACTGTGAGTCTCTTTTATATGTGTGAGCACTCTTAACTAAGCTGTGTAATAAACATTAGAAATGGTCAACCTATTTTGTTAAAAAAGAAGCCATGCTATTATGCATTAATTAATTCTGAGAGAGTAGACAGAGGGAATATTTGGATAAGTGCTTGCCAAGAGTCAGGGCTGAACAGTCTAACTCATTATACTAGCTATGTTCTTTATTCCTTTGTTTTTATAGTCTGTACTAATTACAGTGACATTAGTAAGATTAGATGTTCCCAGTTGTGCCAGTTATGCAACAGTACATCCTGGTTTTTGATACGAATATAGTTTCAGTGTAAGAATATATCTAGTGGCTCTTAGCCTTCCACATTTCAGGATTTAGCCTCTAAACATGTGGTTGGGCTACTTTATGTCTTCATTTGCTCTCACATAAAAGCTCTCCACCTTCTCACAAATTGCTAAACAATTACCTTGCTTATCATCTGCAATGTACATTATCATTTCATCACTTTCAATATGAATTCTTGCGGAAGATCATGCATTCCTTTGATCTTTGAGATAAAAGTAAAATTCTCAGTAAGTATGTTTTTATTGGCATCTTTCCAGCTTTCCCTTCTTGTTCTCTATAACCAAACAACTGCATACCAACATTTTAAAATACAGAGCTGTCACTATTTTAAGGAGTCAGTCCCATTTGCTCTTAATTATCTCACATTTAAGCTGAAAATTCTCCATTTCTAAAGATGATATAGCCTTGTATATATTCTAATTAGGCAAACTAAATTCATTTAGACTACATAATAAAGTAAACCTAACAAAAAGAAAGCTAAAATGGGAAATAAATGTACAGAAAAAGCTATTTTAGGAGTACATGAAGAACTTTTAATTTAATACTGGAAAGTTATGAAATGTCATAATTGAAGTTGCCTTTTCAACAAATGATTTATGATACTCCTTAACTGCATGACCTTACAGTATTTTTTTCTGCAACTGCAGGAAAAAATGCCATGAACATATTACTCTAAGTCATCGGTAGAAAAGGCCTGATTCTATTTATTCAGTGCTGCAAACATATTTTGAAAAAAAAAAAAATACTGTGAGAATGTAAGTAAAATTTGTATCATACAGTGAGCAACAAAAGTACAACCTAATTTAAATATTTTCTTTTTGGAGCCTTGATAGCTGTAATTTACAGCTTTATTCTTGTATGTACCATCTTTATTTAAGACTCCCCTTTTCAAGACTGATATCAAATACTGTCATATAAAGTTTGGTACAGATAACAGGAATAGTGTGAACTCTCAGAACTGATAGCATATAGGGGGTGTCTGTATAGGACGTGACCAGATTTAAACAGAGGTGTCAGAAATATTTCCACAATATAGATTAATTTCACTGGATTTTCTTGCACTCTTTTCTTGTAGTAGCTTTATCAGCAGAGAGGTCAAGTTTTCTTACTGGCCTGGTCAGTCTAGGTCTTAACACTGACCCAGTGGTGTCACAAAAGTGACTCAGCAGCTCCACCTGAACCTCTTGACTGTGCAGGACCATGGGCCTCAAGGGGGCATTCATAGCTAGGAGTGACAGTGGTAGTTTTCCGAGGCTGTCCACACACATGCCAAGAAGCAAGTCTGTGAGGTTTACAACAGCTCATCTTCATGTTTCGTCTTCTTTGAGCGCATAACCCTGGTTTATCTGCAAAGACGGTCAGCTTTCATTGCAATCAAAAGCTCCCCACTACAACTAGTATGCCCAGACATTCCCATTTTCTACACTGCCTTTGCTATCACAACAACTAGAAGTTTCTGCTCTCCAAAACTTTTCCACGTGAGAACCACTAAAGATGACATACATCCTCTCAGCAGAGGTCAGAAGATTTGCAATCCCTCTCCCAGTGGTTTGGCTTTTGTGCAGTGCTTTCATCTGGAGCCTGTGGTCTGACATTGCCCTTGACCACTCTTACCACAAGTGCTGAGAGCATCAAATTTGCCAGGCAACACTAGCCAAACACAGTATGCTGTGCTAGCCAGCCTCATACACAGATGCTATAGTTTGTGTGCCAGAGAACACCAAGACCCATAGAAGGTACTGTACAGTCTCTGTTGATATCTGTCCAAGCCCAGCCTCTCCCTGCTGGGAGATACAGAACAGCCTCTATGTGCTAAATTTTAACAAAAAACAACCCCCACCGGACCACGTCTCCCTCACCAGAAACACAAGTAGAAAATGGTCTGGGGAAAAGCAAGAAGAAAACTCCTTCCAGACTGTACAGGATCTGCTTCCCAAACTCCAGTTCTGTGCTAACAAAGCTAATCCTTTGCTAGCAATTCTGCTAATACAAGGAGTCAGACAGAGTCCTTAGTTGGCCTCCAGGACAGCCTCGTACCAATAGGTCAAGTGAGAGCACACAAGGTAAGGAGAGAGCACAATGATTTTTGTGCTGGTACCGTAGCTGAGGACACTCCCTCTGCGAGTGAAGATAAGCACGCTGGGGCATTCCTGCTGCAATGAGGTTACTCAGAGAAGCCTAATGCCAGCAACTGCAGGTGAGTGGTTGTGGGGACCCCAAATTTTCATGTCTGTATCATACCCCCACTGCATTCCTCCTTCCCTCTCAAACCTAGTCATCCTGTAGCAGCAGCACAGCGGTAGCTGGGTGAACACTGAGCACCGTAAGATGCTCAGGCAAGTTCAGGAAGGCTGAAATTTCCACAGATTTTAAAGCATAGAAGACAACTAAAATATAGACCAAACATTTTCTGAAATGCAAAACTCTCCTGTCTACTGTTACAGATGAAAGGGACTCTAGCTTGAAAGAGGGCACCTCCGAGGAAGTTGAAAACCTGACAGACTCTATCCCACTGTGTTGTGTAAGATTGAAAAGATCCTTCTTTCAGACAAGGGCAGCCACAGTACAGTCATGTGCATGGGGAGCATATAGTCAGCTATAAAATCCAGTGGAAATAGATTCTTTTAAGCAGTCGGTTAAATATCTGTGTACCTAATTAATGTAATCTACATTAACTGTATATTAATATAGCCGCCATGTCAGTGGCTTGTTACTGAATTTGCATTCTTAACTGAGAGATAAGTAGTGAAGGTCTTCACCTAGAACTGATTTTATTTTTCATGTTCTATATTCTGCTGAGAAATATACTGCATAATGACTCTACATTTTTCTCTCAGACACTGACATTTGCACAATTTTATACCACATGGCACATACAGAATAGTCTAGGGAAATTAGTCTCAGATTTATAAACAAAACTTCTTACACAAGTGACTCATTTTAGGTGAATGTGGATGGCCCTTAATAGGAACACATATGTTTATGCTAAATAACCTGTAATACCAACTGAGGTGGCACAATTCTCTCTGCCATTAGGAAGATTGATTTTGCCTCAGAGTGCCTGTAGTCAACAGAAGTACCCTTCATGTAAGTTGAAAAAGTTACCAGGCATGTAGTATAAATGAACAGTGGAGATTCTGGGGATGAAGGAAAACTGTAGAATGCCATTGAAAAGCATTCTCTCTTCCCTAAGATGCTAATTATTCATCCATTTAAAAATATGGAAAAAATTATATAACTGTAATAACAAAATGTTTCTTATGAATTGCCTAACAACTAAGGCATGGAAGAAGAATTCTGAAGTTGAGTTAAAAAACCCCCCACAAACCAAACTCCAAAAATGCTGAAATTTAACCTTTCAAATCATAAAGAATATGAGGCACTTAATGACAAATACAGGACAAGACTAGGACAAGATTAATTCTGCTGAATTGCTAGCAATACTTCACTGTAAGTCTGCTGTAAGATCAGATTGAATTTGATTAAGTATACGGTCTCTATCAATATGGAGTAGCTTAGAATGTTGTTTTTGGGTAATAAAATGCCCAAATGAATATGGGGAATTCACATTATTGTTATTTTGGAATTATTTTCACAAACTATAGTGTAGATACTGACAAAACACCTAATAATCATTCAAGGCCAAAAAGGCTAATGAAAACCACACGAAGGAAGAGTAGAAAGAAAAGAGAAAGAAAAGAAAGAATATTATATTTTTTGGTTTGACTTTTATATATCTAAATTAAGCTTTTGGATTTTAATTCTTGTAACCTGCTTTTCAGAACTATAGCTTCTATATCCAACCTTTCTCTGAGAGCTTTCATGATTCCAAAGAAGGACAAAATATAGATACTGAGATAGATCAGATGTATAATTATATGCACTTGTTAACCACATCTTTATTATATAAATGCATTGCACAGAGTTGAGTTATGTATTTCAGTATGAAATTATCAGCACTTTGATTCAATAAACTCTAAGGAAATCTGAGATATGTCTGAAGGTTGATTTATTTCTTTATTTATTTACTTATTTTACTTTACCCTGTCATATATGCTTTAATAGAAAATCAAATCCATATTCTGTTTAATTTGGGTCCACGAGATACTAGGCAAGGAGAATACGGGAGCATTTGAAAAGGTAACAACTATGCTCAGGTATCAGGTTGTTCAGACGAAACAGAAAAGTACTCTTTCAGAAAAAAGTCAATTTGTTGACAAATAAAACTAGATTTATTTTTTATTCTGATACAATTTTTTGAAATTATTTTTAACTTATGCAAAACTAAGTGATAGGATAATAAAATAATCCACAGTTCTGTCACATTCCAAGAGAGGAATTCACTTCTGTGGAGTAATTCTTTAGCTTTCTTGAGACACACAAATTATGTATTTATCCCACTGAAAAAAAAAATCCCTTTAGTTCCTTGATTTTCCAGTTATCTTCATGGAATGAAAAGAATTTGGGGGACAGGGGTGTGATGCTAAAGAACATGAAATGATGTAATCACACAGCTGTTCACCACAAAAATAAAAAATGTTCTCTTTCAGACCAGTTAAGTCAAAACCTTATTAGTTTTTGAAGATGGACTTTAACACGTATTTGTTATCAGAACTGAATATATGTCACAACAATCTCCATAAACCATTTGTCATATACTGAAGGGAAGGATTATTAGTTCAAACATAGACACCAAGTAACTTATTGTTTTCAAATATAAAGGGTAGTAGGAGAAAGGCCTTCTAATCAATCAGAAGGCAAACCGTACCAGATGTTGAAACTCAGTTGTCAAACTTCGGACCAATAATAATAAAAATAATAATAATTTCATTTCGTGTCAGTGTAATCTTTAAATGGTTCTATAATGAATTTCTTATTCTATTGCCTATGAAATGTGGACTGGTAGTCAGCATAGTGTCATTGACATATCCATTTAGGACACAGACATGTAGGACAAGGGCAACAGCTCATGAGTCAGAAATGGTGACTGTCTGTATAGTGTAAAAATAAACATAAGAGAATGACAGACAATTTTAAAAATCTTGTTTAATCTTGTTTATTTGTATTACAGGGGAACAATCTTTTCCAGACATGGAGGTCTTCCTACTATAGTGCCGCTAATTTTCTTTATTATTTATTTATTTATTTATTTATTTATTTATTTATTTATTTATTTATTTGAATCAAAGTGTGTCTTTGAACCTAAAATATATCTGCATTCATACTATCTCCAGTTTCATATGCAGAGATAACTTCCCATTTCTTGCACTGAAAAGCAGTCAGGACATTATCAATACTTTGCTGTACAACACTTCTTTGCTGAAGTTCTGCCCTTTTGGAACTATTCAAAGAACCTTCCACAGAATCGAATCTGTATGTATCCCCAGCCAGTCCTATAAGTAGCTGCCTGTCATCTTTAGTGAGTGAATACCATAAAACACATCTCTTATTTCTCAGGGAGACTTTTCCTCTCACTTTCTAAGGCGATTATTCCCATTTTTACACAGAACAAGATCTTTGTGCAGGAATATGATCCTTTCAACATGCAAACTTCGTCTTCTACATTTATTTAGAGTGTTCCAGACACAAGTAAGTCTTCAGAGCCTGGTGGAGCATTGCATTAGAGACCTCTGAGTCACTTGATATAACCACACAGTGAACTGAGGTATTTTCCATAACAGCAGGAAGGATCAGCTCAGTGCTATGTCTCAGATAAAAACATCTCCTTGTTAGCAGGGCTTTTTAGCTCTAAGTAATCACAGGCATCTATACATTCATACATCTTCCAGCTCTGGATTTTAAATATCTTTTGCTAGCTTGGGGACCTCTGGGCTGCAACCTGCTGTGGAGAATCAAAGGACCAATTCCTGAGGTGTGGCTACAGAGCTGTCATACAGAGCCTGAGAGCTAAAAAGGCAGAAACATCTCAACCCTTCCAAGCTTATTTCACCTGCCAACATGGAGCAATTTAAAGAACTCTATGATTACAAAACTCCAAAGACTTAGGTTAGCAAGTTACTGGTCCTCAAGTTACCTGAAAAACAGACAGTATTTTTAGTGCATATTAGGAGTTCTACCAATGTTAAGATCTTCAAATAAGATAATAATCAGCTGGACTACTAACATTCTCTCCCTGTTAGACATCATTTCTCCATACACTGAGAAAATATTTGATGAAATTGTGATGATATCTACATAAACAGCTCTACCTTGATTGTGTTTAGAGGAAATTCTACCTTTAATAATTGTCCTGAATATAAATGCTAGTTCTAAAGCTCTACTTAGCATCAGGGAGGACCTTGGGTTCTCCCACAGTTTTTCCTCTAAGTCTATAAAATATGGATCTAATATAAAATGCATTAGAAAAGTTGTATCTCTTGACTCTGTATGGCTGACTTTTACAAATAAGTTGACACTTTTTACCCTTAGCTCTTTTCGTTCAGCTTTTGGAAGATAGCATGTACTTACTGTTATCATTACTTAGTGTGAAAAACTTACTCTGCAATTTTAGAGGTAGCTATTGAACATACCAATTAATGTGCAGTTTTCATGTCTGTATATTTCTGGGTCCTTCTAGCCAATTTATTCAGACTGCACTCTGCATATCTGCAGGGAAAACGTTTTTCAGGAAAGACATGCACCCTGATCCTTTAAACAACTGCAGTGAAAAGGATTGCGGTTAACAAATGAGGAGTTTTGATACACCACTGGCAGACGTGCCAGTATTTTTAAACACAACTGCTGCACTTTCGCTCCTTGTTAGAAGATTATCTCAGAAATCTGCACTAGTATGTAAGAAAGAAATGTAGCACCTTTCATTCAGTGTTTCTTTTCCTGTATCCGTGGAGCAGAACCAGGCAGATCCTGAAATGTTCAGCTTCTCTTTCTGTCTGAGTAGTTTTACAAACACATAACACAGACACAAAAGCAGCATACTATTTTTCTTCCAGAGAGCACTGCCTCTGAAAGATATAATTTGCAGGAATAATGTAGAGAGAATGGGAAATGTGTTCTGCTTCAACTACCTACTCTAATTCAGCTTTCTAGAGCTATTGCTGTGATAGTGCATTAGGATGGCACTGAAGTGCTGAGCCTAGTTCCCTTACAGTAAGCATTACTGTGACAAGCTGGTATTCAGTTTTGCTCAAAAAACAGCATAATGAAATTGAACTATTGATAGGCAATAGGGACAATGAACAGTAAAGACTACAAGCTTGATATTTCTCACCAAAGATGAATCTACAGGATTCACCTCAAATGCATTTATATTTCTTCCAAAACTAGAATGGAACAAATAAAGGGTGTTCCTGAAAGGTTATCCCAGAGACATAAATCCAGTGTTCAAAATTGCTACTCAGCTGTTTTGTCAGAGGATATAATAGAAAGACCTGAACATTAAAATTATTGTCTTTATGTTCAGTAGAATATAATCTAAAGAGAATTAAATATCAGAAAGTACTTTCAATGGCTGAAAATAAAAAAGATGCTGAAGCCAACTATGGCAATATTTTTACTTCCCTAAATCTGTCTTGCTTAAAGCTCTTCTCATCTTCATTTACTGTCATGGCCCTTTGGGCCTTTGTGAAGCTCTACTGATTTAAGTGACAGGCACAGAAGTCCACACTAGCAGATCCGGAGGCAAGATCAGGGCACAAGGTGGTTCATAAATAAATGTAAGAAAGACAGGTACCTCTTGGACCTGGGAGATTTGCAAGTACTAGTTCCTCATTTGGGAGAAAAAGGTAAGTCTTAGCTTTCAGTAAATAAAGACAATGTAACTGCACCTGGCACAGATGTATGTACACAGCACAGGTATGAAAAGTGGACTTAGTCAGAAGGAGGTAATTATACGTCCCAGATATGCTGCAGTTGAATGTGAGTACTGGACGTTTCAGCTGTGATCCTTCAGCAGCAACTGAAACTGTAAGCTTCACCAGGCCACCCTCATTCCCCAAGCTTTTTCTGCTCCAGGAACCCCTGCTCAGTGCTGACACGAGTGTTTATACAGCCACAGAATGGATTGGATTGATGAAGTAATTTATCCTAAATTATCTCTGAAAAAAAATGTTTGAGCTCTTTTACAGCTGGATCAATTCCCCAGTTCACTGCATAAACAGCTGGATACAACTGTGGGTTGCAGCAAAAACAGACGGCAGATTGATGTTGGGAAAAATTGCCTAGATTACAATGGAGTGGACACAAGCTGATGTGGATATAAGCAGCCATGTCATTAAATGTGAATCTACAAACTAGTAAAAAGGAATTCAATCTATGAAATATAAGATAGATAAAGGTAATGCTGTGGTAGAAAATTTGATACATCATACATTTTATAAGTTTGGTTATCTTAACTAACTTCTAAAGTTGCAAGCTTTTCTGTAAAACTTTAAACAATTTAAGATTAAGATGTATTTGGTCATTAACCATGACTACTACTGCCTGTTATTTTTTAAGTAATAATGGCTACCTGACATCATTCAAAAAGGGTAAATTAAACATATAAAATAAATATTTATCTTACTGTTTGTATTTGATTAATAATTTTACATATAAACTCTGCATTTGAAAAGAAAAAGAGGACAAAAATATTAAGTGAAGGAAGCTGTTTATGGTGCTTTAGTAGTAATGTGATAATTACCCATGCATAACCACTCAATTATAAATATGGAAATGCTTAATTAATTAATAGATTAAATTAATCATGACACAGAAAGATATCAAAGACTACATTGCAGCATTTAGTTAGAACTTTATGGTTTTCATACAGCTGTACTGATACCAGAAAAGTTTAAGGTCAAATTATAACTAATGGTGCTACAACTTCTTATCAGAATCCTCTGATACAGAAGTACAGTACTGAGGGATTTCTCCCCTCACATACACTCTTGAGATGCTCTATGCTGGTTTTGAAGGGAGATGAGACCTTGGCTGTTTCAGATTAGTTAAGCACATATAAATCTTTTTTTTTCTGTTCTTCTAACTATAGGAATATTGTATTTCTCAAGGTCCTCAAGAAAGGAGATGTTTGAGTAAAAATACTCCATATTATCTATACCTCACAATATTTCTGCATTGAAATGAGTAGCATGCTAGGAATAAGATATATAAATATTATTTACATATTTCTTACAATGTAAATGAAACTTATTGAGACATACAAATCAACATATAAGAAATTGCTCTCAAAAATCTCTGCAAATATGTATTTACATCTTGAAATCAATCACTGTGACTGTGAGTTACCCTCATTTAAATCTCTGCTACTGTTCTAATTCTTTTTTTTTTTTTTTTTTTTTGAATAAACATTTGTGGAGAGTTTTAAGTAAAGATTAGGGAAACTGATACAGTTTAACCTTGTATCTATACTTGTGTGTTTATCCTGACTGATTCCAGGCGCAGTATTGATTCATACCATATGATGTGTCTAAATTGACTAAGAGTTTCACTATCAAGACTCCACAAAGAAACACCAAAGCAGAAGCGGCAGTAACAGATGTCACTGCCAGCTTTTTCTGGTGAAAAGTGCTAGGTAAGAGTTCTATGTTGTACTGGGTTTGGGCAGTGGTGTTCAAACAGAACTTAATTAAGATAGGTTCTCTTAAGGTGAACAGGCTTCCTGATGCTCAGTCAAGGTAAGACTGAGGCAAGAAAACTGAGGCTGGATATACAGGTTGGGAGGGAGCAATATTGCTCCCATTGATTTAATAGTTAACTACTGTGCTGTAGTTACCATCAGGATGTACTAGTACTTATAACAGAGGCATGATTTCAGACTTCCAGCTGGCATTTGAATTGCTATAGAGGTGCTCCAGTGAGCTTTTTATCTTCTGCCATTAGTTTGCAACACAGATTCATTGTTTCACATATGAGTTCTTTTTCCATGCATTGTACAACTGCACTGTACAAAGTATACCATGCATTTAACATGCTCTACCATACAGTTTGCATATTATATTACTACACACAACACAAATCAATAGTAGAATACCAGAGGAATGGAAATATATCAGTCTGTCATTAAAAATCACACAGTATTATAGCATATATTAGCACTATTCAAAAAGTGTAGATGTTGAAATGCAAAAGAGATGCTGAGGGATTGACAGTGATTGTTCATTCATATTTTCATGGCATTTGAAAATTTTAAATGACCTGAAATTCGTTTATAAGAAAAATCACTTCATTCTTCCTGTTCTGGGTTACTCACTGTGTCAGCAGAAATGCTTTAAATTACATTCTTTCTTAATAAAGAAGTAGAATGTTGGTAGCTGGAGCTTTATGATGCACACTGTGGAATTTTGAAATTACCATCCCTTCTTAACCACAGACATTCCAATGCTGTGATTCTTAGGGAAAAAGCATGTAAAGAAAAGAAAAGAGTGGAGTGTCTGTCTGATGAATTATGAAATAAGGATAATGATTTGTGAAGCTCATACAGGACAGGTCATGGTTGTATTCCTGAGATTTATATTAATTATACTTGTTCCATACTTTCTAACTCGTCTTTTTACTTTCTAACTCTTCTTTTTACTTTCTAACTCTTTTACTATCGCAATAAGTAAACCACTCAAAGGCATAAATACATAAATTTTATTAAAAATTCTGAAGATTTTATATATTTTTAAGCTGCAAGAAAAAATCAGAAGCCTATTTTTGCAGCACTTCCTTGTATGTGTAACTTGTATTACTTGAAACTCATTGAATCCATGTTCAAAATTTCTGTTCAGAGCAACATTAAGAAAAATTGGAATATTGCATGGGAAGATGTAAATGTTGCATACAGTGAAAATAAGCAACCAGTCTGTGAATATTGACTTGACATTTTCTATTGTTTAAAGTACAAGCTAGAAATTATAGCAAAAATGAAGAATAAAATCTGACATTTAAAGAAGCCAGCAATATGGAAAAACTCAATTAATACAAAACTAAATGAAATTATGATTCTTTTTCACTTGTTTTCACTTGGTTTTACTTTTTTTTTACTTTAAAAGTGTAGACAATATTGGTCTACAAACTTGTATGCAAAATAGATTTTCATTTATTAATATTCATAAGAAGTAACCAAGTAAGTGAAAGTTAATACTTATTCTTGTATTGAATGGTCCTAATGTCATCTCAAAGCTGGAAAGAAATAATTTTTTTTTTTTAATCAGAAAGGATAAGAGTATCAAACAAACACACTGTCTTTGGTTCTTCTCTTATCTGAATTGTCCTGGGTACTCTTAATGGCATAATATGATATGACTTATATGAGATACTTGCCATTCTGCAGTTATTTAAGTGTGTCATTATAACTCCGAAATTAACTGAAGTAATCATATAAATCTTGCAGAATATAGCACTGTGATATGTATGTTATGCTATATGGTGATTTGCTTGGAAGCAAGGCCAATGACCGTTTGCATGGTAATGAAGCATTCTTTCATAAAGGTGTCAAAAACAATCTAAGAGGCTAATGAAATGTTATGCAAACCACCTGCTGGTCACCTTCACTTCAATTAAGTGCCTTTTGGGGAAATGGAGGAATCTTTCTTATTAAACACAAATTAGGATGCAGATAAACACAGGGCAAGCAGTAAGTAATGAACAGAATGGGATGTGAGGGAATGAGACCCCCTGTGCTGTATAGATTAACCATGATTGTTCTTTAATAAGGGCCACATTTTACTATTTTGGGTTATTCAAGGGATAAGAGAGCCAATTCTGTATGACTTCTGTCAGCAGTGTTGCTATAAAAATATCTAAATCCAGAACAAAAATTCTTTCATCTTTCTGGATTCTGACTTTCAAACAGGATTTTTTGTTTCTGTAAATGGGTCAATACCAGATCACAGAAAAATGTACAGGACAGAAAAAAAAAAGAGCAACAGAAAAAAACATACAAACAAACAACATTAAAAATATTTAGAGTTCAACTTTTCCCTTAGAAAGAAGAGAGTGTAACCTCCTGGTTAGAGCATTCTCAAGGACACAGACCCTCTGACTTACTACATTTCATCAAACTCCATGGGCTAAGAGGAAAATATTGTATGCTTACTGTGGATTTTTGAAATTTTTAGATTTTAGGTAGACAGCAACATTAATATTTTCCACTGTCATACACAATCATCATGAGTCAATTTTCACTCAACATAAATTTTGCCTAGGTATTTAAAGGTACTTCATATGTTAACACTGGAAAACTTTGGGCAAGATCACACAGGCAAGTTTCTTAAGAATTTTTAGGTCACTAAATAAAACACTTGGAAAGAAGGGGTAAATAAATGATTATTTTTCAAACACATCCCACAGGGATTTTTGCCTGGACATTTGCTGTTCAACATATTGAAAAATAATATGTAGAAGGGGGTAATTAGTGAGATGACAAAGTTTCCTGGTGATTCAAAATTACTGAGGATAATCAAAACAGCTGGCTCTAAAGAGTTACAGACAATATCGTGGAGACTAAGTGATAAAGCTGCAGATGATAATCAAGAATGATAAATTCAAAGTAACACATATGATGAAAAAATGGTCCTAAAAATATGCATGGGCTGATACATTCTAAGCCGCCCAATTTATATAGGAAAGAGATGTGTGAATCATTGTGAATAGTGTTAATCCAAGAAATGTTCCAAATTTAGGAATTACTGAAAAATAATAGAGAAATGAACACTATGAATCATTGCACAACTGTGTAAATCTATGTTGTGCCTGCATCTCAGCTTCTGAGTAGTGACAACTTGGACTCCACCACTCAAAAAAGTCAGAGAGGAAATAGTTGTCTTTTCAGGAGTAAAGAAAAATAGATTTCAACTTAAAAAAAAAAATTAAAAGGAAACAACTCTACAGTCACAGAAGGTGTGCAGAAATGGAGTGATAATTTAATATTTTTTATATGAAAGCACTAAAATTAATGCAAAGGAGTCACCATGCAGAGCTTAAAAAAAAATAAAGTTAGTATTTGTTTTATGCTGCACTTAGACCGTGGAAGAGACTTACAGCTAACTGACGTAGTTAATGTCAGATTATAAATAGATACAAAAAGCAATTAAAACACGTTAATGAAGTAGAAACTATTTAAAGTTTTAAACAAAAAGATAATATCCATATCTTGAGAAGCTTCTAAGCCACAGAGTGCTGAAAGATGGATAAGCATTAATGTATGTTTTATATTTCTTGCTTGAGGAATGCTATCAGCTACTGTCATACAGTAGATAATAGTCTTTCCTGACCTAGAATTACTTACTTATGGTTCTTTATACTAACAAGTCATATACCCTTGAGAAGAGAACTTATATATTCTCAAGGGAAGCAATTGTGAAAGAAAGAAAGTGAAATAAAAGGTCTCAACTTTACAAGAAAACCGTTTTTCCTATGGAAAAATATTTTTCTTCTTTTTGTCATATACCTTTACATGTTGGCCATTTCAGAGCTGTATCCTGCAATAGTCTTTGTGAGTACTTTTGAAGGTTAGATCTCTTATTACTGTGTTGATATTTTTTAATTATATTTGGGAAAAAACACAGATATTCTAAGTCTTAAATAATGAAGTAGGTGTAGAAAAGTGTTTGAGTAAGAACATTTTCCCTGTTCTGGCTATGCACTTATGATAGCATTATGCAAAATAGATAGCAGGTTATTCAGTTGGTATACCTGTATGCTTAAAAGAAAATCTTTATTTACAGTTTCATTCTCAGTGAACAGATGTGAACCTGAAACGTGTGTGTGATTTGGCTATCTAGAACATTTTCATATTTGTTTTTTCCATCTTTTTAAAGTAGTTTGAAAATTGTTTGCCATGAGCTTTGAAGACTTCACTGTAAACTTTTGAAGTTATTTTGTTTTCTGTCCTGTTTGAATACATGAAAAGAGAAAAATCATCCCTTAGAATTTGAGAGAGCTTTATCCTTTACTGAAGGATTCTAGTAATGATATCAGGTATGAGAACAAGATTAAATAAACAGCAATTTATAAATATTACATATAAAAGGACAAAGTCAACATTTTTATGTTTCTAAGACATCATTAGAGTTAATAGAGAGTAGAAAAAGTGTCAGTTTGTAAAATAAATTACTTTTACCTGGAAACTCATTTGGTGCTACTTAAAATGGAAGAGGAAAGAGAAGAACATCTCTTCTTATAGGAGTTGTGAAGGTTGAGATCTCCATAAAAAAATATTTTGCAGACTATAAGTAGAAGCTTAGGTCTACTGGATTTGGTAAACTAACATGCCTCAAGATTTTTCCCTGAGCTCAAGGGCAAGTTATCCTAGACTGAAAAAATGCCTTATAGTTTATGATGGGAGAAAATAAAGATGAAAAATTTTCTCTCTAGCTCCATTAACTACAACTTCAAAAACTTATAAAGACAAGTATTTAAAACTCCTTTTTCCTGTTCCTTAAAGAAGTTCTGTCAGAGTAACATATCTGTTTAAGGTACAGCCTACATCAAAATGCAAACTTTTCCTCAGGTATGGAGAACACTGACCAGAAAGTACAGAAATCTGTGTTCTCATGTCATTATAGTTAGTAAGCTTGTTCTGTAGAAAAAATTATGCTGCTTTTGTCTATATTTATTGAGGCACTACAAATGCTGCTTAAACCAAGGCAGAAAGTTCATAATAACTCACTGGACTTTTGGTTAAAAAAAATTAATCCACCATATTTATATTCACCTGAAACACAGCAACACATCTCTCAGTTGCAAAATATGTAAATTCCGGGCTATAGAAAGTGATTAGGAGATGTTGGGATTACCAACATTATTAACCTACTGAAAATTACATGAGCATAGACATATGGGTGGTGAGGAATATTAATGGTTTTACAAAAGAAAAATACTACATATTTCCCCCGATAGTTATTCCTCAGTTTAACAGCTCTGAAAGGAGTAAGAGAAAACATGGTCACAATCCATTAAAAACTGTTCACAAATATAAAAGAATCCATAAGCTTCTAGCTAGCACAAAAGTTTACTGAAAACAAGCCTAATTACCACTGGAAAGTTTTATTCCCTAGAGGTTACTTGCACTAATGGAAAAAGAAACATAGATATGTGATTATTGTACACAAACATGCTCCACAAATCCTGCTCTTATCAAAAGAGCAACAAAATCAAATTATGTTGTGGTTCGGTGACTGCTGAAACTCTGAACTAATCTCTGACATCTGTTTTGCCACTGTCTTTTCCAAGGTGAGTTTCTAAGCTTGTTGTGCTTGTTCTGAAAGCTCCTCTGAAAACAACATGAAAGACTCATCCTTGAATTTATCAGTTGGATTCTCTTCTCTTACTAGTTTTACGCCACTGTAGTTCTTGTGAGTATACTGGAGTTGGGTAGGAACTGAAAACACTTACAGACTGCTCTTACCCTGCAGGATTTTCCATTTTTGCTCCCTTTCTCCCTTGTTTTCATTGCATTACTCTGGGAGAGATGGGAGATTCCCTTCTATATGTAAGGATGGGGAGGAGACAAACAATACTCTAAAGATTTTACTGTCTGAGCACAAAAAGATTTTACTTTGAGCACAAAAAGAATGCTGGAGAATACATTAGCAACACCTAGCAGCTTTCTATCTAAAGTAGGGATAAGAAGATATGTAACTTTCAGTAGCTATTTAGATGCTTACTTCCCACAAACATTTCAATATTGGAATAATTTTAAATTTTAAATTAGAGATGAACTCAGATTACCTAAGGTCTAGAGCAATTACTTCTCTGAATATTTTAGTTAACAGAATATTTCATTAACTGGACTGATGATAGAATGTAAAAAATATCTTTGATGGTGGAAATAATTAGGGAAGGAAACAGAAACATTTCGACTTCTTCATAAACAGATGCTTTTGAGAAATTATGGCTAGGCAGCTAAATTAGTTTTTAAAATAGAGAGATCACAAAAATATATAGAAAAGACATTTAAAACTGGTTTTAAAGCTTTTTTTTATTATTTTTTATTTCCTGCACTGGCCTTACCTCATAAATGGTATCTCTGTATCTTACATCTTTTAGAAATGACAATAAATCTCAGGCTTAGTTGAGTCAGATTTGTGTTCTGTGATTCTATCTCTGTAATGTACTTCCTTTCAGTACTGAACACTAACCAATACTTTAAGCCTAAAACATTGCTGCTGATGATATCACCGTTAATCAGGAATGATTCAGTAATCCTGGCACCTTCACTTGCACAACATCGTCAATGAAACCAAGGTTAGATACACGGCATTTAAAAGAAAGTATGTTTCCATTTCATTAGACAGACACATTACCACTGTAGCAATAGGCAGTATCATTGATATCTTCACAAGGTAGCATACTATGTTCTCACAAAATCCTGGGACTTTAGTGCTGCCAGCAGTCATTGTTTCCAAGGAAAATAATTGACATCCAGTTATTACAAGCTGGTGTGACCTCAGCTTGTGAAACCACATGCTGCTTATTGTCTGGGAGGATGATGCATGTCACCACTAAGCACTCAATTTCTGGTTCACAAAGGAAAAATCTTGGAGTGTATTCACATACTAGAAAATTACATGTTAGAAACTTGGCTGGCAGCACTGCCCTTTTTGATCATTAATTAATTGCAGTGGCTCTTTTTTAATGAAAGCCTCCCACCTGCTTTTTGTTTGTTACTTTCTTTTTTTTTTTTTTTTTAACAGAGCAGGAAAATCACTTTCTCCTCCTTTCACTTTGAAGAAACAAAGACCAATCTGCAAGTTAATGTTAAACCAGGCCTCTATGTTTGTACCTGTGCAGTGAATGAGAAGGGAGCAACTTTTATCTGCCAGAGAGTTTAAGCAGTTCGTGCAGTTTAATGTCTGATTATGCCATCATTTACACGTTGAAGATCTTAAATTGTGTGCAAGTGATGACACACAGGTGGACTTCTACCTTTACTGAAATCAGTGGGGCTGTGTAGAAGGATCATTTCTTATCATGCAGACAAAAAACAGATGCTATTTATTACTACTGTTCAATGATCAGCATTTTATTAGATGCAACAGACCCAATCTTGCAATTACCATGACAAAAAAAAAAAAAAAAAAAAAAAAAAAAAAAAAAAAGTTTGAGAAACATGCCTACAATGATGGAGGTCCTTGGAGGAGCAGGTAACTATTCCACCTCACCACCTGCAGTTTCTTCCAGATCGCATAAGTAAGTAAAACCACGCTATGCTGTACTCCAACCATCCTAGACAGTAGAAGAAATATGAGCATATACTTGAAATGCTGGTAATCTTGGAGGTCAATGAAACTGATCTGAATAGCACTGATGGTCAAATCCTGAAAATTTAGGGGTTTAGTGTATGTGGGAAAACGCTGGTTTGTGACCGTGTAGTTAAAAATTTCCTGTATGTAAAGGATAATAATTTGAATTTGACAGGCAGATTTCATTCTGAAATTTCATAATCTTAAAATATTCTGCAACTATAGTGTTCATTTTCCATCCATTTAATTTTGGTAAATTCTCACCATAGAAAGAAATGTTTTAGCCATATATACAATAGCATGTGAAAACCTACAGTATTGAACAATATCCTTCTCTGCTTTGAAATACACACTCTCTTCAGAGAAAAACAATAATATGTTAAATAATATGAAACCTTCCACAGACACTACAAAACAGCTATTTGCCATGAGGTAAAAAATGGCTGTTCACAAAAAATAATCGAGGCCCTTTCCTATTCTTTGTTTCTCTGAAGACATCATAAAAAATGTAGGGAGATATAATGTATAACAGTTTACAAGGGATTTTGTTATGCTTGCCACAGAGGTGCTCCCCAGACTCTCTGGCAGCTTCGTAAAATGTGATAAAAACCTCTGAGTGGTATATTTGGCATAAAATACTATACCACGTGAACTGGAGCAGACAGGACAGAAGCACACACATAGACCTGTGTTCAGAGAAAAATTCTTTGAGCCACAGGGGAGTCAGCCCAGTCCAATGATTCAGTCACTCATTGTCAAACTACTGGAACTAATTTTCTGCTGTTCCTTTTGAAGTGTTTGTTGCACTGTCCAAACACACAGGGGTTAAAGAGATGGGGAAAATGAGAAATTTCTTTGCAATTGATTGACCATTTTCTGACATTTAGGTCTGTGATGCACACTAGTATGCTTTTTTCTATCATCCATGCTAGTAAATGAAAATATAATATTCCTTTAAAATTTCATTGTCATCTTTCTGGCATGTATCCATATTTTTTTGTTTAAATTATTATTAAAAATTTTCAAATGTTAATCTTAGTTTCTAGGGCTATATTAAACTACTGGAAACATTTTTGGAATTAAGTAGACCTTTCAGATGCTTGCAAGATATCCTGAATCAAATTTTGATGCCACTAGACACGTAGTCTGACATTTCCTAAGAAATTAGAAAAAAAATACTTCTTACTTTTTAAGTCAGTTTGGATTTGAAGATGATTTTGAGGAGAAGTTGCTTAGGTTTCTATGATGTGGAAAAAGGGAGAAGAGCTGAGTGTAGAAATTTATACTTCATTTATAGTCTATGCTTCTATCTTACTGTAGATAATAAATCTGGAATAATTGTAAATATTGTGAAATAATTTTTTCCTTTTTCTTTTTTTTTTTGTCCTATGGGATAGCTAAATCTTTACCAAGTAGAAATTATGTGCACTTTCCCACAAGGAAAAAAACATTAGGCTTTGAGTACACTCACAGCAAAAGAATTCAAAAGCTATGACACAGAGGAAGGACAATTGCCATGTTAATGATAATGGAGTAGAAAGTTTATCATGTGTCTGTGAGTGGTGGAATTTTAGGACTGACAAACACCAAGTTATCTGCATGAGACTAGCCTTTAAGCCAAATAAGTTCCTTTTATGGCTTTACTAATATTACTGGAGTTATTTCAAAAGTGAATGTGATCCTCTTTATTTAGGTGCCTCAAGGTCAATAGAAGTATTCTTATCACTCAGCAGACATAAATATACCATATTACTCTTACTTCTGAAATTTGCTGTTCTCTTTTTATCTGTATTTTAATTCATTTGCAATCTTTGGGTACAGAGTCTCATATCTGAGGTCTAGCTTTCCCAGGAACTATACTAAATTTTCTCAAGCCAATTCATGTGAACCAGTGAAGTTCAGGCTGAAATGCAGTAGAACAAGCAAGGGAAAATTCAACACAATTTTCTAATTAGTACTAAAAAGCCACTGGCTTTTACTAACATTGTAAGGTGTTAGAACTTGTTGGGCTTATCTGAACTTGAGCCCTTCTAGCTTCCCTTAGCTGTGGCAACAACTGTGTAGTGGTAAGATGACTAATGCCTGTACTGATTTTAACTTTGGGCAGTTATACGGTGTAATATCTTTTTAGTTACTAGATCAGAATAACAAGTATTTAGTCAGTGTGGAGGGAGCTATTTATAAACCTAGAAGAAAACACAATGCAAGAAAGAAAAGCTGCTGGAGGATACCAGGTACCCTAAAATGGAAGCACAAAGCACTGATAAATAAAGAAATATAATCTTGTAAGTCAGTGACCATACATGAACCCATGTGTGAGGGAGAAGAAATCCCTGTCACTTTTTTTCAACATAGGACTTGGAATGTTGATAGCTTGCTGTAGATACAATTTTCTTGAAACTGTTGTCTTTGATATGTAGAGAGAAACATAAAAGGATGAATTTACAGTGCAGGAAAACCTTAGAGGCTGGAATGCTTTTTCAGTGTATTATTAGCTATAAGGGTTAGTATGACTGTAACTGCACTAATAATAAATGGTAAGTGATTTGGTTAGACTGTTCAGCCCTCATTAGACTAACAATAATTTCTTGGATACAATGTGTTCTCTTTTCTTTAAACAAGATTAATGACAACTTCTAAACTCTGATAGGCAATATCTATTGTAAAAGAAGAACTATGAATCATATCAGAGGATAAAGAGGAAGAAAGATAATACAGTACAGCAGAGGTGGTTACTTTGTATAGAAATGATAGCAAAAATGACAATTTAGGTATATTTCCACTCTATTTCCTTCTAGTCTCCCTACTACTTTCTCAATTACTCTAGTGGTTTTTTTTTTTGGGTTATTCACCCATTTCCTTAGTTTTAGTCATTTTTAGTTTAAAAAAAATTTCTTTAGCTGTTGTCTGCATTATTATAGGTAACATCAGAGGCACACACAGTGCTGAAGATTATTATGTTCTGTTCTTTGACTTGAAATTCCATGCTTTTTCACCTTTGCAACTACCTTTATCAATTCCAGCATGAGAAAAACCACAAAAACTTAAAAAATTGTAGAGATGACCAAGCAGTTTTATATTTGTACTTTTGTTGTGGCAAAGGAGGATTGAAAGAATCAGAGATATATGAACTATATGAACTCTGGTTGTACCTCCACAAGGGATCCACATCAAATTCAGGTATCCTTAAGTTCCACTCCCAATGGCCTTAACCAAGATAGCAAGGAAAGCAGAGATATCAAGGTGGCATGAGAGCAAAGAGGGGAGTTTTTAACGATAAAGGTTTTTATTTTAAGTAACAATGATGACAGCAAAAATATCTGCCAGAGTTTGCCAGTGGTGATGGTTATTGCTGCTGCTTGTTATAGCTACAGCTTGGCTGCTTCTCTCTCAGATCTCACACAGTGAAAATAACATCATTTATTTTTATGCAGCGTGCACTGCAACTACAATAAGGACATAAACACAGGTGCCTTGAAACTCGTTGTTGCTCCAGTGCTCACAGAAAAGCTAAATGAGACAAGATTTGACTGGTAGAGTTTGCATGCTGACATATAAAAACAAAGTTAATGAGTGTTATAGGTGAAGAATTTTAACAAGGTATTTATAAAGTGGCAAACTCTGAAAGTGAGAAGCTGACCCCTAAGCCAAACTTGTACATATCTGATTTTCCTTTTTTCCTTTGAATTTTAATATCAATAAAATTCTAATAACCTGATATCTTTTATCTTAATATACGTAACGCAAAATATTCTTCTCTAATTAGGTTTTGCAGATGAAAGTGAATGATGAGAGCACCTCCATTTTTTTTAAGATAACTTAATTTTGAATTTCAAGAATTCTTGGAAAGGAAGTGACTGCTCCATCAAAATGCATCTTGCCAAGCTCTATACACACAATCATTTTGTCAGTCAGAATTCTACTGTTTTCAGTATCCATGCTTTAATTGTGGAAAAGACACTGTTTCCAATGATAGTTTATTTTGCAATAGCCATGTTACCCCACCTCTATTATTGTATTAGAGTGTCAAATAAGTATATCATGTCACAAAACCATTTTCAAACTGCAGAAAAATTACTATCTTTTAGACAACATCACAAGCTCTGTGGGCTGCAGAGACTGCAATTTTGGAAGCAACAGAATACATGGTTATATTACAGTCTGCCCTGTTTTGTTTTTTGTTGTTTTGTTTTGTTTGTTTTTGGTTTTATTTATTTATTTATTTTTTTTATTCTGTGAATGCTGATGACATTGTGGCTGGAGTCGAGCAAGCTGCAAATGCCAGTATGGATGTTTAACCAGTGCTTTGATTCTCTGCCTATTACACATGGCATATAAAACAAATATATAATATTAGCTCTTTCAAGCTTTCCAAAGAATAGTAAAAAGTCAAGAAATGATTGCTAAACAGAATCCAAATATTCACAACAAAAGTAAATGAAAGTGCTGGGATGAGAATAACTGGCAATTTATTCCACTGAGAAACATGATCTTGAAATGATGTTAAGACCTCTTAGACAAAAAAAATTGCATAGCTAGAATAAAGTTTGATATGCCTGTCTGAACTGCTACAAGGTTGGAAATCATAAAAAGAATGCCATGTAGCCCAGTGCTCTCTGATTCTTCACATTCTTGTACAAGAATCTTGTAGTGGACCTTCCTTTTTAAAATAGTCCGGTCTGTTAGCAGCTCGTTTTATACCTCTACACTAGTACCTCTGTTTGATTAAAGAAATAATTTAGCCAAGTTTCCTCTAAATAGTTTGGATAAAGTGTGCAAGCTGGAATCACAACGAAGGGATGAGTTCATGTACTTTACGATAAATATTTGGAATTTTCAGTCAAGACTCTGTCTTCCACTCTTCTAGTCAGTATCAGTGCTGAAAGAAGTCAATGGATACACCATGAATACAAAAAAAGTATTTCATATTTAGGTTTTCCTCTTGTGAGGGCATTAATAGCTTTTTTTTGCTCTCTTCTAACCTGTCTTCTATATTCCTGAAACTTACAGAAACTCAACAACTTTGAGACTATTAATCTGATATGAAATATAGTTAAAGTTAGGAATTTAATTTTAAAATTAGGAGATGCAATGAACAGAGTGGGGGAAAAAAACAGGAGAACATAAAGAGCGTATCTCTTAGACTTGTCTAGAGTTCTGTAGAATCTCAGGAAGCCTGTTAGTTAAAACCAGAAAAGGGAGGAATATGTTGTAATGAAAAGCCCTTGATCTGCTGAGCTGAACACGTTAATTAGCAAGATGTCAGACAAAGAACATTAGCAGGAACAGGACATGTAATTCAACCTACTCCTATGTGTTCTATGGTTTTTAGAAATGTGTCTTTCTGGTGTATCAGCAATGAAATGTGCTTGTATTTGCATTTTAGAAGAAGAGAATGAGGACTCAATAAGAGAATTCTCTAAGATTTCTGGATTTCTGAGTGGCAAAGCTCATCTAGGAAGGGGTCTCAAATGCACTGTTTTTTAAATACCTAATTATTGAGATTTATAGACTTTAATATCCACAAAGGGTTTTGAAGATGAATGCTGCTTGGCAAGTGAAGCTCTCTATATATGTTACAGAGCTGAGGCAAAAATAACAATTTTCTTTCACAGAGGATTTCAGCATTCTAGAAATCAAGCTTTACACTGAATCTGAATAAAACTTTTCCAAGATTCTGGAAAGGAATGTCTATTCAAATACTTTACTTTAGGAAAACTAAGCCAAACAAAAAATACAGGCATCATATACATGTATGTGTGCACCACTCCAACCCCTCTCCTGCCCCATTTCAATTGTAATTTCTTAGTTAAACAGAATGGGACAAAGGGGGTGCGAAGCTTCAGAATATTTTCTATAACAAGCCTCTAAACTGTTTCATTCTTAATATGTCAAAAAAGGACAGTTACCTGTGTTTTTTGACAGATTTGGCATACTTTTACAGAACTTTTTTTACCTTGATGAAATGTTCTATCAACACATTCACAAGTAGTTCTAAAAACATGGACCATTTGTAAGAAACTACAAGGGAATTTACGCTTAAAAATTAAGATACATAACCAAGGTTTACCATTTTAATTTAAAATTTTCTCTGTAGGTTTAGGACATTTTCCAAATTAGTTCACATCCTACAATTTTACCGATATCTGTCAACAGGAACAGTTGAAGATATTGTTGTGTGATAACAGTGACCTCAGATTATTCTTATGTTCACCTCAGTAGGTGAGTACTGAAGTAAATGATACCTTTACTGTAAACAAGCATGACCTAAAAGGAACAGAACTAAGCTCACTTCCTGTCTTAAACATGTCAACAAGTTTAGAGTTGAAAAGGAAGGAAGACTGAAGGGTTTTGCTTGTTAAGGCAAATGAAGGTGTCTTGGAGTGCATGTAGGAAAAAAAGCATGAGTTTTTGGTTGCTATGTCTCAGAACAAAACTCTATTTTAAAATGGAAATACAGGTCTATCAGCAAAGAAGTGCGTCATGCATATGATCATTTTACATTCTGGTGTGGTCTCTAAAGACTTGTAGTGAAATCCTTGGAGTGCCATCATATCACTTTGGAACCAGTAATGGAACCATCCCACTGTCTCTATGGATTTCTTGTGAAAGTATTTTGCTATTGCAGTTTCATATTGTAATGGCTTCATAATGGAATCCCCTTAGAGTGATACCGAAATCATCTTGCCATCATTAGTTCACATCGTAAATGGCACCCTAATAGGGTCTACATTAAAGACTTGCATTAAAATCTTATTGAAAGTGTTACTATGTTATTGTCCCACCGAACTGACAGGGGATGTAGCTTGGAAAACAACTGGTAATGTTCGGTAGTTACTTTACAAAATGACTTTTAGTATTTTTAATACAGCATATTTCATTTACTTTTTTTACTGTTCTTACTATCACTAAAATTTGTGTTGTTCTCTGGTGTACTATAAACGCTTTCTGTTTTTGCTAAAAGATCAGTGACTCTTTTTAAAAAAAGATGTGTACTTTTTAAGCTTTCTAGCTGGAAAATGTTTCTTTTAAAAAGCATTGACAACAGTATTTAAGACGTATAAAGGGGATTTTAAGAGTACTGTCAGAAAAGCAAAGCTCTGTGCAATTTTTTCTTCTCATTCTTGTGACTGAAAAATGTGGCAGTTCAAATATGTTTCAGCTGAAGGAGAAAAACGAAAATGCTTCAACAAAGACAATCTCCTGAATCAAAAAATACTGAGTTTTTTGGGTTTATATTTTGGTAGTTGCAATCCTACTGTTATGTTCAAGAGACACCAAATCTCTCTGAACTTTGGAATATTTGAAACATCCCCTGAAAAGAGTGTAGCAGCCCCGTTTCGTTCAACAGTGTAACCACCCGAGTAGTAGAGGAAAGCCAGATACAGCTGGCTAAGACACAACTACGGAGAGAGAGAACTCCAGTTACACTACCTGCACCAGCAACACATAAATATAGATTTACTAAAGTGTGGCCTTCATCCACATGCTTTACACACAATGTATGGATAGACGTGCTAACAGTTCCAGGTCTGGGATCGAAGGGTGCCAGATGGGGATCACTATCTGTAGTCATGTTCAAAACCATTCAGATCTCTTCTACTGCCTGTCTGGGTGGGCTGGGGTCAGGGTATTCGTCACAGGGCTTCACATTTGACAAACCCGATATATCTCCATTGGTACTGAAAAACAGGCATCCTGGTTTTCAGCATTGAAGAGGACTAGTAGCAGCACCCCACCAATGTATTTTTCAAGACGTGCATTCATGGTTTATATTAATCAGAAATGAGCAATATCCCAGAGGATCCAGCATTAGACCTGCTTGTGAGGATTAGTTGTGGCAAATTACTACAGGGTTAAATAATGTATGCAAATTACTTTAGGTCTGAATGGCAGTAGGGAAATCTCAGTTCTGTGTACTGCTGTCTAAAAATACATAGAAAAACCTTCTGACTACTACAGGTAAAAAGAGGAAGACGGTGGAAAAAATCAGAGATGTTAGCAAGAAAGGTAATAAATGTTACATGGTTCAATTTTAGGTAGTGCTTTATTGTAGGTGGAAATTAATTAATGCTAAATTATAACAGAACTCCTAAAGGATTACATATTGCAACCTCACGAATACTAAGAGAATTCATCATGATTAATGGTACATTTCCAGAGAAAGGAAGAGAAATTTGTTGCCCATTACATAGCTTTGCAATATTTCTTTTGTTCCATTGGGGCTTTATTTACAGAAACGTACACAGGCAGGCACTGCACACAAAAATAAGTGGGTTTACAGATGTGTATACATATACATATATATATAAATGTATATATATGTGCACATGTGTGTGTATTCATACACACCCATATATATATATATTTTTTTTTTTTTTACATGTGTGCAGGAATATATACAGTTATGCATATGAAGGACGGGTCTTCTTTTTATTTATATTTAATTTTCACATTTTTCTAAATGACAACTGTATTCCAAAAAGGAACACATCTCGTTATACACACATTTTCTTCTCCTATCAACCAGTCCAAAAGGGATTCTAGCAAAAGCAAGTGTTACAAACACTTTTAGTTCTGTGTTAGAAAAGGGCCTGCTGGCAGTGTGAAATGACTGATCTTGAATATGACAAGGTGAGAGAGCTTTTGAAACTTTTTGTCAAACAGCCAGTCCTGGAGATTTGGGGATATAGAGGAGAAAAATCTTTCAGCTCCAAAAGAAATGTCTGGAACCTGCACCTCAACAACCTGGAGATTTTAAAGAAGAAACCAGGATTCATATTTGGATCTGTACAGCTTTAAGATCTTTGCAAGCCCCATCTGTCTAAAAACATGAGTTTCAGTTCTGCTTTTAACTATCCCTTGAGAGCTGTTCTAAAAAAAAAAAAAAAAAAAAAAAAAAGAACGGACAACCTGTTTACGTTAGTGACTGAAACTACATATGTAATCTAGTATTTTCTTAGAACCAACATCTGAAATTTCTTTTTCTAGACAGAATTTTTCCATTGCCTTTAAAAAAAAAAGAAATTCCTAAATTTATTTCTCAGTAACACCTTTCTTTAATTTTTTCCTCCCCTGTCTGCACTTTGTTAAAACCACATAATCATGGAATTAACTGGGTTGGGAAAGACCTCCTAGATCATCAAGTCCAACCCTTGATCCAGCACTGCTGTGGTTACCAGACCATGGCAATAAGTGCCTCATCCAGTCCCATCTTAAAAACCTCCGGGGATGGTGAATCTATCACCTCCCTTGACAGCCCATTTCAATGTCTGATTATTCTCTGTAAAAAATTTCTTTCTAGTATCCAACCTAAATCTCCCCATCCTCTTGTCCTACTGCTGATTGCCTGGGAGAAGATACCAACCCCCACCTGGCTACAACCTCCTTTCAGGGAGTTGTAGAGAGTGATGAGGTCTCCCCTGAGCCTCCTCTTCTGCAGACTAAACAACCCCAGCTCCCTCAGCCTCTCCCCGTAGGACTTGTGCTCAAGTCCCTTCACCAGCCTGGTTGCTCTTCTCTGGACCTGCTCCAGCCCCTCAATGTCCTTCCTGAACTGAGGGGCCCAGAGCTGGACACAATACTCAAGGTGTGGCCTCGCCAGTGCGGAGAGCAGGGGAAGAATCACTTCCCTGCTCCTGCTGCCACACTGTTCCTGATCCAGGCCAGGATGCCATTGGCCTTCTTGGCCACCTGGGCACACTGCTGGCTCATGTTCAGCCTCCTGTCAATCCAAACTCCCAGGTCCATTTCTGCCTGGCTCATGCATAGCCCAAGCTTCATGGAAGCCCCTACAGAGCCAGTTCCCATTTCCTGTGTTTTTTGTTTTGTTTTGTGGTGTTGTTGTTGTTTTTTAGAGGTTTGGTTTTGTTTTTGGTTTTTTTACTGCTTCATGATAACAAGGCTGGTCTTAAGCAAATTGAGTGCCTTAAATAATGATTATTACAATTATTTCAACTGTGAAAAATGAGTTGCAAGGATTTTTCAGATTTGACATGAGAAATTAATAATTTTATCTGAGCCATAAACTGAATTAAAATACAAATTATGTAATTTGGGCATACTTATCAGGCAGAATATCATTTCTGGTTTTGGCTTCTGTAATAATTTTTCATTTGTGTTCTTTACAGAGAACTGAGCTCAACAGATACTTTTCGAGAAAGAGACCCAGTTGTGTGGTACGTGGGCACAATACAAGGAGTCAAAATAATGAGGGTACAAGTTCAGGTTCTCTTGAGGTACTTAGTTCATAGGCTAATAAAGAGGTAAAGGAGAATAAAAAGCTCACTTGTTACTTTTGTAACCTAATTAACATTTAGAAAAATTTTCTTCCCAAAGGCATATACAGCAATGATTAATTATCATATTTTGATTAAGTCAATGATATGATTTATTTTCTCATTATGTATGTTAATATTCAGCCAGGCTTCACAGTTAGCCGCAAGCTAAGGTCAGAGACCAGTTAACTTAGGTGGATAGTACTCATAACCTGTATTCAGTCTAACATATTTTGATCACCATCCTCCAGGTTTGGTGTAAGGTTGGGGATTTTCTGCAAGAAATACTTAATTTTTGTCTTTCAGCTTGGATTTTAAATCATTTGAGCTTCCCTTGCAGTGTACACGGGTCCTTAATTGAGCACTGACAAGATTATAACAAGATCATACTATGATTTTTTTTTTGTTTTGTTTTGTTTTGTGGTTTGTTTTTTTTTTAATGAAATGAGACATGACTTTTTAATTTTTGCAATGTCTGTGATTGTTTGAACACCCTCTTTCTTAGCTGTCATAGTTGAAAAGTGCACTGTTACAAAAGATCCTTGGCCTTTTGATTCTTCTTTCTTTAGAGCCCCAGGCTGGTCACAACTGCCATTATCTCATCAACCATGAGATTATTTTCAATATTTTATCTGGCAGGACTAGCAGTGGATTTTCTTAGCCCATAAAAAGATTTTAATTCAGTTGAACACAGTGGCAACTGCTACTACTACCTCTAGCTGTGATTGCATTAGCCCTAAGTCTTTTTTGCATGTTAAATATGCCACATAAGTGCCAAGCTATCTTCAGCCTTTATTAAGGTTTTAGTTTTTCCCTGTTTATTGTAGTGCAATATATCTCCCCTTACAAAGCAACTTGAGTAAAAGAGCTATAAATGATATCAAGTCAAAATCATGAACTTTCATTATGCAAATGAGAATACCTAATTAAGAGCCAATGGTCAAAATTTCCATAATGATGGAGCCAGATGAACTGTGTTTTAGGTTCCCACAGGAATCTAGATAGTTTGTCTTGCATTAATGTTGATTACAGAAAAACACCTTGCAGGAAGATTTTAGTTTCTAACACTAGGGCTAGGAAGACTTTTTTTGGATTTTACTAGAAATATTTAAAAGTTATATCTATCTAAAAGATATCTACTCCTGAGTTCTACAGCAATCCTGAAATTAATAAAATGCCGACACCATAATACAATAGGAATGACTAAATGGATTCATCAAAGCTGTTTATGCATTATGTAACATCTTAAAATTGTGTGATTTGGGAACTGGAACAGCATATTATTATGTCTTTTTAAATTGTAGATTATTCCTCAGAGTGAACTATTTTGGATATTGTATCCAACAAAGGTTATCAAAACAAACTCTAAAAGAGGCGTCTTTAAATTAATATAATAAAATTGAAAGATTCAAGCCAGTGAGATAACATAATGATTTAGTGAACAAAACAAATGACTATGACTAAATCCAATACGAAATCTTTTCCAGATCTACCACCCCTCATTAATTGTAATGAACTGAATCATTTGAAGCTGTGATGTAGGCCATTAAGTGATTTTATGGAGCTCCTCCAGGTCAGTGTTGCAGTGAGCATTTTATATTATCCCCCACTTAAAGGCATGAAAGCATGTGCCTAGAATCATACACATGAAAATAAATTTGAATATCTGTTAGAGTTCTGTGTTGCCATAGTTCAATCATAAAAACACAAATTTTATACATCACCCACCTATTCATTCAACCACTCCCAAAACCATAGAATCACAGAATGCTTTTGGTTGGAAGGCACCTTTAAAAATCCCCTAGTTCCAAGCCCCTGTCATGAGCAGGGACACTTTCCACTAGACCAAGTTACTTAAAACCTCATCCAACCTGGTCTTGAACACTGCAGGGACTGGGCATCCACAGTCTCTCTGGGCAACCTGTTCCAGTGCCTCACCACCTCCACAGTAAAGAATCTTTTCCTAATATTTAATCTAAATCTACTCTCTTTCAGTTTAAAGCCATTGCCCCTTGACCTGTCACTACAGGCCTTGGCAGAAAGCCTCTATGAATGTTATACATTGAAAGGCTCCAACATGAACTCCCCAGAGATTTCTGTTCTTCAAACTGAACAGTCTCATTTTTCTCAGCCTTTCTTCATGGGAGAGGTGCTCCAGCTCACTGAGCATTTTTGTGGCTCTGCTCTGGACCTGCTCCAACAGGATCGTGTCTTTCAGAACTGGACACAATGATTGATAAGAAATAGAAATCACATAATTTGGAATCATAAGCTCTTTGTAAATACATAAGAAAATAGATCTTTCCTCTCCCTCTCTAAAATGTATATCAATTTATCACTATGTATTATCAGTATTGCCGCTGATGTTGTTTATAGAGCCAGTCACAGGCCATGGCTTCTCTGAGCCAAAGAACACAAAACAAACCAGAAAAACAAACCAAAGAGTAAGTATTTGGGAAGCTGCTACACTTAAGTGTATAAAGTAGTTCATCTTGATCCCCATTTACTCTCAGCCAGGTTGCTCAAGGTGCTTCAGATGGCTTTGTTTTGCAGGCAAGTTTGAAACATGAGCAAGAGGCAATGTGAGGCAGAGAAAAACGTGAGGTGCTCAGAAGACCACAATAAGCAGTGTTCTATACCATGATACCACAATGTGTGCTGAGTTTCATTCAGGTCATCTCTGCAAAGGTGTGCTGCAAGGGAATTGAATGAGAACAATGTAGTAGCTTACATGAACTTACAAGTTCATGATTGTAATATTCAGGAAAAATATGTATAGATGTATCTTTGACAACCGTGCTGGGCTGAAGCTGTCTGAATGGGCTAAACACTGGTCTCCCTGCATTTTTATGTGTAAATAAGAAGCTAAAGTCATAAAAGGCTTTGAAAATCAAGACAGGAAATTATTTTTACACTGAAAGTATTTTCATATATTCCCTATACACTTTCTAGACAGGAAAAAATAATTTGGCTGTTCAGAACATTAAACAGAAAATTCAGACATCAGAACAGTTACAAATGTGCTCACAGTGTAACCTTAGAGGAGCTATTTAAAGCATTCCAGATTTCTCTTTCCCTCCTAACCATGTGATTATATACAAGGAAAAAAACCCTTGATGTTAAATACAGAAGGGTTTTTTCATACAGCATAAATGCAGAAGAACTTTAACTCTGGGAACAAACAAAATAAAAACCATAAGTACATCTCATAGGTAAGATATACTTCTACTTACACAGATAACAAAAGTGGTTAAGTTTCTTATTTTTTGGCCAATGTCTCATTTGATTTAAAATGCATTTGTATAAGGTATTTAAATAACTGACCTGTAAAGTTTATGTCCATTTAGACTGCACTTGAGCTGGATATTTTTAGCATACAAAGGCAAGGGAAAGCAATATATTTCTAGGTATTTATGCTGAAACTGCAGATCTCTAACAATACACATCTTAATTTTACCAGAGTGTTTGCCAAGGCTTTCTCTGTCTTTGGCTGCATCACTAATACAGCGTTTACATAGAGGAACAGTATTTCCATGGTAACAAATGAACAATACTAGAGATATTAATTGTTTCTACATTATCTGTGTACAGTTTGCTGTAAAGCAACATTTTGTAGTTTGATAATTGCTAGACTGGAGTGATTGTACATTATGAGATCATTATCATAAACACTTAAGAAGAAGGATGCCTGCTGAAAAGGAGGGAAAACTGAAGAATAAGTGGCACTATACTACAAATATTACCATAAGAACCAGTAGGAAGGACTAACTTTAATATTAGTCACTGCTTCTGGTAGTAACCATCTCCTATGGATTCATCCATGGAAGACTTTCCAAACTCTAGCAACATGGAGGCATCCATGTCATTCAGCTACCCAGTTTCGAACTGAAAATACCATTTTCAGTAGAAAAAAAGGCAATAGCTGACTGTTTTGGAGACCTCTCTCTGGTATTATGGCACTTGAAGGCACAAGGTCATCAGTCATATAATATATAAGTATAATCCAGGGCTTCAATATTTGGCAATCCACAAAAATTTTAAGTGATCCTAATTTTTTTTAAAGTGATACATAATACTGGAACTGGCAGTGTTGTTAATATAAGAAGACACATACTTCTATGCTATATTTTGAGTTTATGTTTCTCAAGATATTTAATGAGGAGCCCTGCACCAAATATGAATGATAACATTACTAAATATGGTGGATTTTACCATAGCATGCTAATGGTAGAAAAATCTAAGTAATATTTAAATGCATATAATTATAAATATAATTATTAATATTAATTATTATTATTATTATTAATGTGTCTGGAAACTAACTGTAATGGACTACTGTAGAGACTAAATACATACTAGTGCAAGTTTAGAAAGAACAACTCCAGTCACAAACACATAATGTTGCAGAGAGGATAAAATATTAAATCATCATTCCATTATTATTTTAATATGGAATAACCCAGGAACTTTTTACCTGTATTATCTGAAGGTGTGAACTAATGAAGAAGAAAGGGAAGGGAAGGGAAGGGAAGGGAAGGGAAGGGAAGGGAAGGGAAGGGAAGGGAAGGGAAGGGAAGGGAAGGGTAGGGAAGGGAAGGGAAGGGAAGGGAAGGGAAGGGAAGGGAAGGGAAGGGAAGGGAAGGGAAGGGAAGGGAAGGGAAGGGAAGGGAAGGGAAGGGAAGGGGAAAAGGGAAAAGGAAAAAACGGAAAAATGGAAAAAAGGGAAAAAGGGGAAAAAAGGGAAAAGAGAAAAGGGGGAAAAAAGGGAGAAGGGGAAAAAAAGGGGAAAAGGGGAAAAAAGGGAAGGGAGGGAGGGAGGGAGGGAGGGAGGGAGGGAGGGAGGGAGGGAGGGAGGGAGGGAGGGAGGGAGGGAGGGAGGGAGGGAGGGAGGGAGGGAGGGAGGGAGGAGTTTACAAATTTGACAACATGACAGTGACCAATATTAACAAAGGTTCTCTGGATGCCGAGTCTTAGAAGCAGATCCTGCAGATTTGTAAGGCAGCTCTCATCTCCTTTTTTTTTTGTGGTGTAAAACCATAGCTACTCTGTCTTAATAAAGACTGCCATGATTCAAAACAAAACCTGGAAAAATCTGGACCTTGAATTTTTTTTTTATTCTGATCAGCATTGTTTATTAAAAATAGGGTGTTGGGTTATAATGCAAAAGAATAGAATATTGTTCAAATGCAGCTGCTAAGTAATCAGAGCCTCATTGTCTGAATCATGCTTGAAGATTTCATAGGAACATAGAAAATAAGTATGACATGTTCAACATTTAATAGTTTCGCAATAAATATCCTGCCTGTTTTTTTGAGTTCATTGAAACCCAGACCAGGATTGATTTAATGATGAGAATTTAACAACAAGAAGAGTTTAAGTCTCTACAAGCTTTCATAATTGTAATGAACCCTGACAATGACCAGAATAAATCTCATTAGCAGTTAGAGCAGATTTCCAGGTGCAAGAAAACCCTACTAAACCTTTCTACTCAATAATCATCTTTTTCTTTTCTCATTATTATCTAATGCTACCTAACACAGCTTTTTTTAAAGTAAAATGTACAAAATGGACAGCATTATTTTGAGATTATTTTATGTATTCTTTATTTAATGTGTTCAGGGTATTTTTCTAGGGTGTTTCTGTTCTTCCTTCTCTCACTGTGATTCGATTAAAAGGGATGCCCTTTTAGTTGAGTTCTCCTGTCTTTCACCAAAGTGCTAAGCTTGGAATTTTCTTGGGCCTCCTTCAAGCATGTCTTTAGTTTCCATTACAATAATAGCTGGACAACATTTTAAGGGTTACTATAGCAGATACTAGAAACTTGTCAGCTGTGTTCAACCAGTAAATAACCCCTTTTAATTAGTTAACAGAAACATGCATTTTGCTCTAAAAAAATAGGGGTGTATGAGAATCACACAATGTCATTTCATTATGTTCAAGTGGCACAAAATTTGACTGTCAATGTTCCACTGAAACAAAGATGCTGCATCAGAGAACCATAAATTCCTTTATTTATCTTCTTTTCAGAAGGTTCACATCTCATCTTTGGTATGTATTTTAGAGGTCATTTCTCCAGTGCTTAATGGTGCAATGTTGCCAATACCAAAACAAAAGCAAATTGTTTTGCACATTATCCCATTAATTGATATCAGTTTCTTCTTTCACTTATAAGCAATTATAACCACCGATTCCCTGAGGTTTAAGCAATTACTAAAGTTATACTATATTTTTCCTGTACCTTCATACCTAATGTTATTACAAGATATTATTGACTTTTGATCATGCATCAAATCACTTTTTTTTTTCTTTCTTTCTTTTTTTTAATACAATTGTCTTCTAAGGATCCAAGCTTTCTAGTAGTATAAAATGCAAAGATTTCATTAAGAAATTTGATAGCATTTCACAGAAAATTATACACTAAGGCATTGATTTTCTTTTTTCACTGCTGTACACTGAATGCAAGGATAACTAGCTGGGACTGTGTTTTCTTTTAAACACTGTTGCTAGCAGCTGGAGCTGTTCCTATGTGTTCAAAATCCAACCCCTTTTCCACGGAATTTGGGAATCCCCAGAGGTACTTCATTGAAGGCTTGTTCTTCTGTCTCTGTAAATTTTCTTTGAAGGTAGTTATCTACACTAACACAATTTTAAACTAAGTCTTCTTGTATTTAATATCAAATCTCAGTATCATTAGGAGAAAAAGTGTTACCCTTCTGGGGTTTATTGCACATATGTCAATGTTTACCTTTTCAATAAAAAAAATTTTAAAAATTAAATCAAAAAGAATATTTATCATAATTTAGCAAAATCTGTCTTTTACTTGCTCATATCAATCTCTCATACTCCTTATTTCTTCCTTTCACCTACTTATTATAGATTCACATCAAAACCTCAGCAAATAAAGTCATGTGGTGTTGTCCTAATTTGAACCTCCCATCTCCCTTGCACAAAGACTCAACCCCTGTACTCTCACTCATACAGTTTATCCCTGTGCTAACTCAAAAAAGTTATCCTCAGGACTAAATCTTTACACCTGATCCCAGGAGACCTTGACAATTAACATATAATCTGGAAGACAGGTGATCTGTACACTTGCAGTGTATGTATATTTAGAACAACAAGACCATGACTGCTGGAAACAAATTCTGTATTGCAGCAATGATAACCCAATTCATCAAAATTAAGAGGTTTCCATGAAAAGATGTGACTTTCATAAAACTCTTATTTTAAAAAATGCACTGGAAGACAGCTTTCAAATTTACAGATATATTCTGATATGAAACAGTTTCAGCTCAGAAAGATATATTACTTCAAAATCTATATATTTTTAATAGAAACAACTAAACAGAAATATTGAAAAAAACCAAAATTCTATTGAAATTATCAGCTTCAAGAAGCTTCAAAATACTTTTTCTTTCATGTTGCTTTCTAATTTAGTACTGAGATTTTTAAACTGTTTTGTGATTTGGAACTGGAAGATTTCTGAAGCATCCATAGCTGTACTTATTATATTTTTCTAAGTTTTTCCAGTCTATCTCAACAAAAATGTTAGAAAGCTTTCATTTTTCTTTCTTTGTCATTTTATTAAAACAATATTTAAATGAATATAAGCAGGCATCAAACATCTGTAGACACACTTGAAATCTTCATTCCATACTCATTTCCATGGTTTTCCAAAAAAAAGTTTGGTTTACATTATTGGATGGTAGGGTGGTAGATCTGCACTGTAAAATCTCAAATCAGTGGAAACATTTTTAAGGACTTTGGAAAAGTCTAATACCAATAAAATTATTTAGTAAAACCAGCTTAAACAACTTTGATAAAACTACTTATGTAGTTGAATCACCTAGCAATTATTTACTGTCTATTTGAAGAAATACATGTCATTATAAAACTACAGGAGTCTCATTCTATCTACATACATTGCACTAAATGTTATACCATACTGTTCCAGCCAGTGCCAAGACAAATGAAAAAAAAGCAGTACCTCCAGTAGATTTCTTTTCCCCAGTTATGTTTCTTCTACCTACAGATCCTTTTTCCATGGTTGTCCATGAAAAAAGTACTTGAAGGTCCACCAACATCCTTCAAGGATACGTTTTCAACTTGCAGTCCATTAACACCACGTAGTCCCTTATTTCTACACCATTATAAAATTCACGCTGTTATAAACATTTGGAGCATAGTACCATTGATGACTCAGTCTATCTGGTATTTTTCTTGTTCCTTTGTGAAAACACAAATAAGTTCTATAATCACTCATTTCTTCGGTACTGCACAGAATAACTCTAAGTTCTCATCTATTCATCTTTTACAAGTCCCACTGAGTACTTCCTGATGTGCTTTTTTCCCTCCTGAATCTAAATATTTTTAATATTACTCTTTGGAGGAATTGTTGCTGGATTTTGTTGTTGCTCTAGTCTCTGCTTTATGGTGACACTGAATTTAAAATGAAAATAGATTTCATTATTTATTCATAGGGTTTGATTCACCCTCATTGTGACATTATTTTTGATGTTGACAGTTGGTGGATAGTGAGGAAAGCTAGAGGGCATTTATTTGACCATAAAATGCCATAAACAATAAACTGATATTGTCTTGCTTTCAGTTGGGGCTTTTTCATCTTCAAATCTAGAAATTAAAGTAAAAAAAATTAAATTAATCTGAGAGTTTTATACCATCCATGCGAACTTCATGTCTTGCTATGTCAGCTGCAGTGTACAAATATTAAATCTTACTAGGAGAGCTTCAATAATCCCTGTCAAGATACAAAAAGAAGCTTGATATCAAGACTTACTTTTATTAAACAAAAAAAAATGCTTGATTTAGAAAAAAGAGTCTCTTTTCTTTCTTTTTTCTTCTTCTTTTTTTTTTTATTTTTTTTAATTGATGCATGGCTAGTGAATGTAGAGAATTAATAAATGTATGGAATAAAAATAAAAAACTTCTAAGTTAAGAAAAATAACAGTATCTATATTAAACCTTACAGTTTAGGAAAAAGGAATGGTTGGATTCTCTCAGAATCCATTACAAATAAAATGGGACTATAAACCACAATTTTAAGATTTTAGTAAGTATGGAAACAATTCATGTAAGCTGCAGAATATAACTGTTGGACTTTAGTCAAAGAATAAGCTGTTCAGCAATACAGCCACATAGTAATTTAGTTAAATAGAAGAGTTGCATCAATGATTGGTGGTTTTGAGGATAAATGAAAGCACAGCAAATTTTAAACTATGTCTCAAAGCTGCTGCCTAAATTTGAACTATCCAGTTTATATCTGTCACAGGCAAAAACTGCTCGTGTAATTTAAACCAAAGCAGTTTTTTGAATTATTAATGGCACGTACTTAACAAGCAATCAGTACACTGCACATTCAGGATCAATGTAATTCAGCAGATAAACCACAATGCTGGACATTAGAACCATTAATAAACAGTTGTGAATTTCTAAAATGTATCTTTAGCTAATGCCAGGTGGTACTGGTCACACACACATGCTCCCATGCACATGCACACATACACACCCACGCACACCCTCTGAAGGGCAGCCTGTACCATCAGCAACCCTCCTTGTCAGGCAGTGCAGGTTCCCTAACGTGCAAAACTACCAGGGGCCATAATCTCGACGCCAGCATCATGCCCTGAACTGCTCCTTGGCCAGTCCAATACATGTCCAACCCTAGCAGCCACCCTGGTGGCACAGAGTGACAGATGATGTTGCCAAACAACATCTGGGCTGAAGCTTCTCCAGCTGCTAAGGATGGTTACCTTTATCATGGGCAGGGTTTTAGTCATTTCATCCACATACACTGTTCATGCTTACTTTTTTAGCTTAAAAGTGTGATTTTTTTCCTTGCTTAGGACATAAAGGAATCCCTGCAATGTCTTTTGTATCTTGGGGGGGTTTATATTCTGAAAATGGTAACCTTTTGTGTTGCAATACAAGCTAAGTGCCCACAATAAGAACCACCATCAGTGATAATTCATGTTATGAAACTGGTAATAAATCATGAAACAAGTCTTTCATATTTTGTTTTACTAGTTAGACGTTCTAGTAAAGCTGCTAGGAAATGCCAAAACTCCCAAATACTCCATTTGGATTATATGGTCACGCATATTTGATGCACAAATATCTCGGAAAAATTCCTAATTCTGATATCATTCAAGGTGGAGTCATGTCTGTGCTAGTTCTGTATGGGAGTCTCATTAGTGAAGGGCATATATCAAAATATTTCACGCTGTGGTTTGACCCTGTCTTGTCACAGTGTGACTCTGGCTTCAGATGAAGTTGCATAATTCATGACCAGTTTACAAAGTGACTGGTGGATTTAATATGCCTGGTAGCCTTCATCTCACTGAAAGATAAGTTTACAAACACAGATACTCACAGGTAGGCTCCACCTACCACTGCTCAAAAATGTTTCAGCTGTACAACTCCAAAAATGCAGTTTTGTTGAAATTGAGCTGTTCTACAGGAACATTTCAATTTCTAAAACAAATTTTCTACAGGAAAGGGTCAAAATTTTTCTTGTTTCAGTCTGGTAATGCCAAAATACTTCATTTCAAATGTATTGTCCTGTTTCATTTCATTTGACATGGAGATTAAATGTTAATATTAATTTTAAGACACCATGTATATACACTGATATATGTATAAGCTCATTACATATTTTTAATGTGGTTTTATCTGACTTGTTGACATTACAGGATTTCTCTACAATCAAAACAAAGAGTTGGGATTTTGTCTACTGGAATTTACATACTGGAGACAAAAAGCCTTAAAGAAAAAAAGAAAAAAAGAAAAAAAAAAAAAAGAAAGGAAAAATATTGTTAGTTCCTTCTTAGAGTGGTACAATTTTTTAGAAATTGTAAATTGTGAAACTGGCCAGGGGCACCAGAGAAGTCCTTTTTTTAATGCAGTGGATGCTGGCAAAATCCTTGTAGCAAAATAAACAGCAAAGCTATTATATCTGTAAAATGCAGCACAAAGATACAACAATTTGAGTCACTATGCCTCAGTTTAAAGTAATCCACCCAGTTGCCAGTCACTTTTAAGCCATGGGGGGAAATCTTAATGTTTCATCAAATCTCGGATCTTTGTAGATTGAAAGAAGGGATGAATTCTTTGACATCATGTTTGTTTGCCTTTCCCTAGCTTAGCTAATTAGGTTCAGCTGTTAATATCCATGAAATCATTCTTTTTCTTTTGAATATCTCTGAAGAACACTCAAGAGACAGGATTAGAATATGAAAGACTTTATGCACAGAATATCTGTGGTCATGACCACAACCATTCAAGCTCACACATATCAGCCATCCAGGGAATCTCACAGCTGCCTGACAGGAATCAGTCAAGAGGAAATATTAGGTAACAAAATCTCAGAGGCATACTCAGTCTTTGGCTCTTCTCCATCTGCCAACAAGAGTGAAAAATGAGTACTGGTTCAACTGTGATATATATCTGTCTGCTGGTCTCATAAACAACAGGCCAGTGAATAGCCATGACCACATTTGGAGGATTTTACCCACTATCCACTTCAAGCCCATTTATCCCCTGATACACACCACAGAAATCAAGATCATAATTAGTTTTCTTATAGGAAATATTTTACAGTTAATTAAAAAAATTTTGAAACTGCCTGGTTGATTGTTTAAGATAGTTGCTGGACTACTTATGTGAGACTTAAGATGTTTATGCTCAAAACCCATGAAAGTACTGAGGAAAGTTCACAGCACCTGGGTATTACTTTTGTCAGTCTGACTATAATGACAGAAGTGGAGGGACTGGCATGTAAATGTAAGCAGCCACCAATCCCTACCTCCTCCTGATGAGTTAAACTCCAGCTAGTATTTTCAGAGGCCTTAATAAAACACCTTCCCTTTCCACTGCTCCTAAAGTATTGAGTAATTCTTCAGGTACTGCAGCATCATTCAGCTACCTGTATTTCTTGGGGATACAAATCAAAACATTAATTTTAAAGTTTGGTCATTCAGCTTAGCTTATGTAATAGCTAAAAAGCTTCTCCAAATAGCAAGAAGGCTAGCTCTCAGAGCAGGTTAACCTTGGCAGCAAATCATGTTTAATTTCTTTCACTACCACTTCTAAGATTGTTATGGAAGCTATTAAATTAACACATTCCTGTGACAGTGTTTCATTTCTCATTATAACGAAAAGGCAAGCATCTAACACTGCAGAATTTTCATCAGCTAATGCCTTGTAATAAATCCATTAGAAAGCCATTGGTATCTAATTGTCTAATCACAATGAAGGCCTAGAGTGACATGGCTGTAATGGGATTAAAGTAAATTGTAGTGCAATGCCTACATTCTCTGATCCAGTCTGGAGATAGCAAGGACCTAGCAGGTCATCTCAGTTAATTTAACCAGACTCAAAAGAAAAGAAGGAAAAACTTGCTTTGATTAAATGGGCGAAAGAACAGACACTGGTTTGTTTACACTTGAAAGAGGTAAAGTAGATGTTATGGCTGGGAAAACATACCATTAACTTGAAAGTAATCTAACAGTGAAGAGCTTTTGGCAGGACTGAAGTTGGTTGCATACAAGGAATGGTTGTATGTGGTGTGAGGAAGCAGGCAAAGTTCAAAGTGTACAGAAGGCACTGAATTATCAAGCATGTGACTCTTCAGTCCAGAGTAATTTAGCCTCAAGATCTGCAGCTCCAAGGCCAGAAGCAGCCTTCTGCCTGATAAAAGCCATTCTCTAGAGCTATGCAAAGCAAAAACTTGGGGGAATGGAATTGCAAACATTGATTCAGTGACTCTGTAAGCTATTAGGCTTCCTTGCATTGGATGCTGTGGAAAAATAGGAGTCACTGCTTTGCTGAAACCATTTCAGGCACCTTGGAACATTTTTTAGAAATCTGTCATGCCAAACAAGGAAAGATGCTCTAGCCTAGCCTTCATCTTAACATCTTCATCTTAAATCTTGTTGAAGATTTCCAGGAAATTAATTTATCCCTTTCCATCAGAAAACTCTTTTGAAATTTCTCTTTAGCTACTGATGTCAGGTAATTGCATCATAGTAACCAAAATAGGGACAAGGCATATGAGCAAAGGATAAGTGTACAGATGAAAAATCACAACAAATGTGTATATATTTAATCATAGTAGCTACAGATTCTTAGTTCAGCTTCCTAAGGTGGACATACCCAAACTGACCTGTCATTGAGGCATTGTTATTCCAGGAACTGGTAACAGGACCAATCTTAAAATACTCTGGTATCATATGGTGATTATTCAAAATATTTCGATTTATCTAAGGCAGTACTTCTTAGGATAATTACTGAAAAACTTACTCTTTCAGAAGAGGAACAGACTACAGATCTGACTTACAGTCTGAACAACATTATTTATAACTTGCTCTTTATTCCTCTTGCACAATAAAAGCTGCTGTGCCTTAAGTAGTGTTAGTTTCAGAGCCTGTTAAATATTTGTAAAAATATTGTTTTTTAGAGAAGGGGAAAAAAAGTAAACAGAGGTCTTCTCTACTGTTGTATCTAACCCCAGCCAGCAATTAAGTACCATGCAGCAGATCAGTCATTTTCCCTCTAACCCCTTGGAGGGGAGAAGAATCAAAAGAAAAAAAATTAAACCTCATGGGTTGAGATAGGAAAAATTTAGTAATTGAAACAAAGCAAAATAAAAAAAAAAAATCTAAAACCAATAATGAGGATGATAATAATTATAATAATGACAATAATAATTATTGTAATGAAAAGTATAGAGAGACAGAGAAAGGAATAAATCTCAAGAAACACAAGTGATACACCATACAACTGCTCACTACCTGCTGACCAGGTCTGCCAAGTCTGTCTCCCAGCAATGATCAGTCCCATTATGAGTAACTACCCCAGTTTATATACTTGGCATGATGTTCTAAGGTTTGGAACATCCCCTAGGTCAGTTTGGGTCAGCTGTCCAGGCTGTGCTCCCTCCTGGCTTCTTGCACACCTGCTCGCTGGCAGAGCCTGGGAAACTGAAAAGTCCTTGACATAGGGTAAGCACTGCTTAACAAGAAATAAAACATCACTGTATTATTGCCATTACTCTCATATTAAATTCAAACCACAGCACTGTACCACCTAGTAAGAAGAATACTCTACCCCAGCTGAAACCAGGACACCCTCATAGCCCATGTTCAGGTCTTTTAGATAAATGTCGCTATTGTTTCCAGCACGTGTTGTACTAACACCCAAGATGAATGCTTCAATGAGTATATTTTTCCCTTTTTAATACTGTAATCACCCTGGAAATTCATAAAATTATAAAATAGTTCAACCAGACCATCTCAATTTGATGGAACCTGTCTCAAAATTTAAAATTATTTTTTAAAGTTAAAAAAATCAAAGCTTTCTGAATTTTTGGCAGGCCATTTTACTTGAATCCATTAGATAGTGCCTTTAACTATAGGTTAAAGATACAGTGCAAGACTTGTTATTCTCCATTAAAGGGTGTGTGTCAAAAAGACATTTTTAAAGAAAATCAAACTCTGAACATATTTTATCAGCAATAATAGTCTATGATGAAAGGAGCGGAGATTCATAGTATTTTAGAAACAAGGAATTGAAGGCAAACAATTGAAGAGACAGTGCAGTGAGACATAAAACAGAATATCGGCTTTGACAGATAGCAGTAATTCTATCCTCTAAAGGCTGTGGGACCTGTTGGGCTCATTCTGAATCCATGCTGGTGTGATTTTAAGGATTTACTCCTCATGCAAGCAGTAGGCAAAATAATATATCATCTAAATTAATAAGGCTTGGCCAGGTTGCACCTGCTCAAAACCTGCTTCTGCAGTTTTAAATTACTTTGTTTACTTCAGCAACCTGATAGTCTAAAACAGGCACTCTGGAAAGAAACATGAAAGGTTTAACTGTACATTTATGTGTTCATCTCCAGTCTTCAAAAGCTTGAAACTGGAAATCTGTGTGCAAGACTCAGTGCACTTCTTCAGAGTAATTGGTTGTACAAGATCTAAAGAGTCCAGGTGTCACATAGTGTAATTTGTGTCTGTGGGTGATATTATCGAATAAGCTTATGCTCTACATAAAAACTGAAGTGCTGTCTAATGCTTTTAGTATGACATTTCTCTTCATAAATGGCCTCATTATTTCTTTTCTGTGTTTAAATATACAGATGCAACATCCCTAGTGTACTTGTCCAGTAATAGAGGTGATTCTCATGCCACTGAAGGAGGACACTGTTTTCCACAATTTATATAATTTCATTTCATAAACAATAATTTAAAAAAAAATGTTCTGGGGGTTCAGTCATTTTTAGGTTGCAGCTTATACTAAGATGCTAAACAACAGTGATAAAGCCATCTCTATAAGTTTTCTCCTCTTCAGAATAAAAAATTTCAAACACCTTTAAACTTTCCTTCCTGCAATAATAATATGACAGTCTGGCAGTGCCTCTGTGTTGTTAGAGATATAGCTCAGCACACTGTCAAAGACACACCTCAAAGTTAATCTGAGTAGACATCAAAATATATTATGAGTTCTACAGTTCACTAGCAAAGACCTCCTCACCAAGCAGAGAGTAGTGCTGTCCAATATAGGAAAAGATAAAAAAGGGTAGCTGATCTTGATTTTTCTCCCAGTGACAGGAGAGCATAGAAAAGCATTAGCAATTTTTTGTCTCAAATTTTTCAGACTTCAGAAAGAGATTTGTGAAGATGCTATTTCAGAGGAGAAGAGAGAGAGGAGAGGAGAGGAGAGGAGAGGACAGGACAGGACAGGACAGGACAGGACAGGACTGGAAAGGACAGAAGAGGCATTTAGCCATTACATAGGCTTTTCCAAGTAACTTGACTCTCAGATATTATGACTGCAGGATGAACTCACAGAAAAGTTCGTCCTTACCTTTGCTAGCCTTTTAACACAATGAAGTAGTTTCTAAGCAAGGACTGCAGGAGGGAAAAAAAATTTATTTGTTGCAATTGTAACTATTTCCAGAAGATGTGCAATTAGTTACTTCTGAATGTAGCTTACTGTTACATTTCAAGGTAGGAGGCCAAGTTTTTGTAATGTGCCCAAAAATACTACAAAAACTTGGCCTCCTACCTTGAAATGAATAGCACTTTCATTCTGGAACATGGGGTACTTGGTCTCGAGCTCAGCACAGCAATTTCTGCTTGCCTGTACAACACCTGGCTCTCTGCTTTGATAGTTTCTATGTGTTCCTCCTTACTTTTAGCTTTGGAAACTATACCAGGCAAAGACACTCCATCAAGACTGCTCAAATTTTAGCATGGATTCACAAATTCCCTTGTTTCGGTTGGTGGCATGTAACTGTGGTTGCATTTGCATTTAACATCAGCAGTGACTGTGACCACATCCACCAATGCGTTGTAACCTCCACAACAGTACTTCTTTCCTTCTATACGCTTTTTCTAAAAGTCTGACTGAAAAGACGAGCTTTGCAGCATGCTGGGGAGGTCACTAGCTTCAGTCACAATTACCCTGGAGTGGAGGTAGGTAAAAATTAAGAGACTCTGATGCCTTACTGAGAGTGCTTATTGTTAGAATTGTCCACAGCACGTGGAGTTGCAGGGGAGATCACATCCTTCTAAGTCATATAACTGACAAAGGCCCCTCAGCTTCCTCGAACTGTCTTTACTATATCACTGTACTATTCATTCAGCAGTTCACAGCTGGCCTCTGCCTAATATCAGTTAGGAACTAACCAAAGGAGGCAAGAAGAAATCTCTGTACCGTCTCCCAGAGTTTTAAAGGTTAAGCACCATTGTGTGACAAACAACACAGAGCTAGTATGAAGGTGTACTGGAGGTCCACTCTCCAGCTGGCAGACTATATTTTTTACTAGCTGGACTTTTAAAAGGTCATTCAGGCAGAATTCCAAATAGAAATACAACCAAGTGGGAAAGCGAGGAAGTTACAGAGAGCAACCATGAGAATAGATGTTGCAAAGGCAAAGATAAAGTGTGTGTCATTTAGTCAGTATATCCCAGCTGGCCTTAGGGAGGTTCTTCCATGGCAAGTCTGTATTGCAGTTTTTACTGTTGATGACTCAAATATGACAGGAGAGAAATTAAAAAATATTGGAGAAATTATCTTTTAAAGAAGAGGTGGAAAGAATTTTGGTTCCCTTGGACACCATGGTAAATAAATGTTACAAAAACCTTTATCTCACTGGTATTACCTACAGGGCTTTTTTTTTTTTTTTTTTTTTGAAGGGAGGGGTGGTGGGGAAGAGGGACTTTATGGTATGTTCTCTGATGAATTTCTCTATCAACTAGCAGGAGGCTCACAAGATGAAGGATGAAGGCAGGACTAATTCAGCTGATACTGCTACTAAAGGAAATGTCCATATCCCCATGGAGGATAGATAATTAGGCTACTAGATAATTAAAGCACACAATTTTTTTGGCAAAGGTGGAAATGTGACATAAATTTACTCTTTTTTACCTTTACTGTATATTTAGAAAAAGATGAGAAAAACAAGGGGCAGTATTACCTACCTAGGGAACCATGTTAGCATCATTGGCAAAGGCACTTCTGAATCTTGCCTAGCAAGGCATTTATATTGCACAAGAAAAGAATCAAGACAAATTTCTCCAACGCATAGTTTGCAGGGAGACAATACTGGTCCAAAAAGCAAACAGCTGGCAGTTTGTTAGTCAGTGTGCAATGCCTGAAGTCAAGCTAACCTAGATACCTTACATCTCAATGCTTTCATTTAGCACTAGTTTCTCAGATGAGAAATTCCTCTGAAAGGCAGAGACAAAGGATTTACATATAAAAAAGTCATCATCATATGTAAAGATTAAATTACTTGTATGCCTAGGAGAAACACTTTAAAGTAGGAGGTGGATTCACAAAGATATAATTTGTTCTTCCTTATTTTGTGATAAATAGCTAAACAGGAGTTAAAACATTCTACAGAACAGAATTCAAGATTTCACTTGTGGTCACGCTTCATATTAAGCAGGTGTAAAAATAGAATTTATAACTCCCTAAGAGTAACAGATAATTTAGTAAATGGCTTATCAAATAACAGATTTTCTAGATTATTTATAATTACTATAACTCTTTGATATTCTTGAAGAAACTCAGAAACGTGCTATGTCTGGAAGATAACACTGGTTTATTAGCTCTGTAACCTTAACAGAACTGATGATGTTTCCTGCTAAACATAAATAGCAATATTTTAAAATGAGTTTAGAATTAGCAAAGTATAGTCATTACCAAGGAAACTACAATTAAACATCATCAACTCAAACTTGTCAATGGGCTTTGTTATAAAATGAGGGGGAAAATGTAAATATATTCTTAAAAGCTTAATCTTTTAGCAATTTTTTCCCATCAGAAGACTCAGAAACAAAACAATTCCTCCTACTCACCCCCCATCTTGCCTTACTTCTCAAAAAAAAAAAACAAAACTATGAAAAACAACTCTTTTTATATCTCGTGAAAAAGGTCTAAGAAAAGTTATTAGCTGAGGAGAGAGTTGGAAATTATTTGGGTTAGGTTTTTAAGTAAACAATTATTATTTTCTGACTGAATAAGTTCATTTGCATCTGGGGGAAGACATGAAAAAAAAAAATTTATTACCAACGGCCGAAAACTTTCACAGTAATGTTTTTTGGTCTTGAGAGCTTCTCCATATTTAAGACGTTTGTTTAATGTGCTTCCTGAAATCATCTCTCCATTCTTGTCTCATTTTAACAGAATGAGTAAATGTATCACCCTGTAACATGCAGTTTATTATGCTGAGAATAGGATGGGAAGTAATTTCTATACCTTGAGTGTGTTTTCAAATAAAAATCCAGAAAGAGCAGATTTTCCCAAGGAAAATTTTCATTAGATTATATGTTTAGAGGTCTAGAGGAACACAAAATTAATAGAGAGATGAGATGAGAAGATCTTTATTAGCAAAATATAAAAATATAAAAAAAATATAAAAAAAACGCCCCAAAAAATCCAAATTTTTATAATATTCTTTTGACTGAAGAGAAGACAGTACATTCATCTGAATAACAGGTTAAGAACTAAGGGCTGTAGGAAACAGGGAAAATACTATATTAAACTCTTTCTTAAATGCATATGCCAGTGAATTTAGGAATGTTACTGAAATGTGAATACTGAATCTGCAGCTGAAGTGATTGTGACATTGTTATCTCTGGTTTTCTATCTCAGAAATTCTGAAAGAAAAAAAGGTGCTTAAAAGGAAAGAAGTCTGCTTTAGCACTGAGTAACCCTTATTCTGCTTTGGAGGGATAGGAATATGAGGGCTGCTTCTACTCAAAAAAGACAAAAGCTGAGGTTGAATGAAAATTTTCCCCAACCCTGTTATAGCTTCATTAATTTCTGCTTCACTTCCATACTTATATTTCAAATAACCTGAATGCACATTTTCTTTAATCAATCTCTGGATTCATATTGGAAATAAATTAAAAAGTATGGGCATCTTATTTCTGGAATATTGTTGTTTTACAATTATGAATATGTTGGAGGATTACTTGGTTCTTTGTAATCCTGGAAATAATTTTGGATCAGCTACAAAAAAATACAGATCTATCAATAAATACTCCCAATGTCACCCTATGTCTTAATCCTGGCTGGACGAACTGTTTGACTATTTTTTGTCACAAATTTTTGGTAAGTAGCAATCAACAATTGCAGATGAAAAAACAGGTTGAGCCTTACTCTCCTAAGAAAGAACTTCTATTTCTTTTTGGGAAGCAAATATTGTTAGCAAAGGAAGAGAATCAGAGAAATGTCAAATGTTAGAGCAATTTTGTTTCATTTCTGAATTCTGCAAGCACATGGTAGCACCACTTTTCTGCTCTTCACCCTCTTTTCCAGTTGCTTCTCTTGCTTGTGTTCCAGAAAGAGTGGGGGGGGAGGGAAGTATTTTCTTTAAAAAGTCTGGTGGAAAGATCTGGAGGCAGCTTTGAGGAAGCAGATTTGAAGATTATAGGAACAGGTTGATGGGGTTTGATGTGTTTGCTGGGATACAGAACTGGAATGCATAGTGCCCAGGCAGAATTTTCAACAATTTTTTCATTTATGAATCTAACTGAGGCTTGTTCTTTATAAAGAAAAGACTGATCCTATATAAAACTATCATTTTGGATCTTCTTGAAGTACTGGAGCGCTAGTTTTAATGACAAGATTGTCTCAATGTTGAGAATGCTCTTATATTGCTAGATCTCAAGAAGATTGTTCATAAAGAGGATAGGACAGGGTAAGGATAAGGATAAAAAGGAATATAGAAGACCCTCCTGCTGAGTCACAAGATTTGGAGTAGACCCCTGTGTTAAACTGAGCCCAGACTTTATGGATAGCTTATGTCTAAAGGCCCAACTTCACTTAAACTTAACAGTATTTAGCTGATAAGTTAAACAATTTAGCAAAGGATTCATATAGAATTTACTATATCATAACAGTAACTCACAGTAACTTACAAAGTAGTTCAGACTCTAGGAAAGTAACATTCCTAGTACGTTTGCCATAGCATATTCACACTTACATACACACAGAAATAAAGAGTCTGTACCTGTGAAAAATTCCCCTCAAATTCAGTGACATAGTCACTTCAGATGTCTTTACAGATCTCAAAGGGTGAAGGATTGAGCCTTGAGGATTGGGGATATCAGCCCAGGATCTATCATCATTGTTCAGTGATACTCCAAGTATAGAAAACTTGAGAGTTTGCTGGCTCAGAGAGACATTTCACTCAGAAGGAGATTGCTGGTCGTAGATCACTGCAGTCCAAGAGAGATCAAAGGGTCTCAGGACCACTGTTTATAGAGTCTCAAGAGAATTGGCTTTGATCATAGTAATATACCATGCTGGCTGCAATTCAGGTTGGTAACTTTCTCTGAAAGTTTGATAATGAAAACATTATTACACTTGGGTTGCTATTCAGGCAAAAAAAGAAGTTTCCAGGGCTGTTTGTTAAAAAACAGGAGCTCATTAGACAGCACTAGTTCCTGGGAACAGACAGTGTTTCTGGTGAGGTCAAAAGGAGCTGAGACCAGGTGCTGTTCATCAAGCTCAAGGCCTGACAAGAATTTCTCAGATCACAGTGCAATCTGAGTGGTGGAGGGATGCACCACCACACTCCAGTGGCTAATCTTCACATCAGCATCTAATGAGTTCACAAGCTTTATGCTGCTCACATTATTTGGTTCAATCATTTATTTTTCCCCCCTTTGGATTTATTTTGCCCATTTTATTATTTTTCCTAAGTTTTTGTCTTCAAGTCTAGTATCACCACATGAAGTCAGAGAGTAGCAATCTTTAAATGTAATAGAAATCCTTTCTCTCTTGAGGATTCAAAATTTCTACTAATGGAAGTAGAATAATTTCTGAGGGAATATTTTGAAGTGTTTAACAAGAGTAAAGGATGAGCTGATATTCATTAACTTCTAGATTTTTCATTTGAAAGTAAAGAATACAAACCACTTAAAGAAGACAGATGTGAGAAAAGTACTACAGAAAAAGGTACTTAAGCTCAGAAAATTATTTCTAAATGACTATGCAAATTATTAAAAAAAACCCCAAACTAAAGAAAAGCCATCTCTTTTGCAGCGTGCCCAAAAGGAATATACTGGATAATACCTTAAAAGAAAAATATTTGCCTTTATATAGGTTAGGTGAGCCAAATAAAGATATTATAAAGTGTGTATAATGAAATATTCTGCAAAATAAACAACCCAGTACCTCTTTTGAGCATCAAGGAACACAAATGCCCAGATGAGTGCTTAAAGATTAAAGGTCTTTTGTATTTTGGTTCCATAGACTACAGAATTTGGTGAAGGTACAAAATGTATATATCAAAGTGGATGATTATTTGTATAGAATGAGAGAAAACTGAAGAAATTAAATCAAGAATTCATACAGAATTTTTTTTCTAAATTACAGATCTCTTTAAACAAAAATTCAAATTACAAGATTATAATGCTTTGTCTTAGTAATTACAGTCAATGCATTTAAGACATCTTAGATGCATTTTTGATGATGTTTATGATCATTACTGTTTGTTTAAATGACATTGGTTAATGAGATTTGTTTATTTGTTCATGAAAAAAGCCATTTTACTAGGATCTAGTGAAACAAAGGATTCATGCCTGCACTCACTATTTGCAGAATAAGGGAAGTGCTCTGCCCCTATATATAAGCTTTTGTTCAGTCTCAGAGTAATATTGGCTGGTTCCTCTGATTGATTTTTAGATTCAAAATACAAGTTTTTGTAAAAGGACACCACAGACTCACACACTTGCAAAAAGGTTCTTTTGAAAAAGTTGGATAGGAAATGCATTAAAATGAATGGGATGCAGAGGCCTATGTGGATGAGAAAAAAGATAATGATATTTGGATATTTTTACTTTTCTATCCTGCAGATCTGAATTCAGCATAGTTTAATGAGGCACCAAAAAAAAAAAATGGTTGTTTGCCAAAGTACATAATTCAGGCCTATGTGTCTCACCAATGTTGTGTGATATTTTTATTACCTAATCCACTAACTTAACGGGCAGAGCTGGTGTTGGTTGCCTCAGCATGTCCATTTCATACTAGGTGGTTTGCTTGGGGCTGTTCAACATTTCTCAGCTACGATCTTCTCACAGCAAAATGTTATTTTAATCCTCCTGGAGGGAATGTCACCCTAAAAGTTCAGTTTAAGTGACAGTAGTCCTGGCTCTTGTTCTTTCCACCCACCTCCTGCTCCCCTAGTGCTAATTAGAGTTTTTGTGTTACTTCACTCATACTCAGTCCTTTTGATAGCGACTTTAATTTCCAGTTCAAATGATAGTGCTTGAACATCAGCTGCAAGTCTCATCTCAAGTCTATGAAAAATTTATCAAGCATTCATCAATTTGTAGTCTATATTGAAGCAACTTTTACCAGCAGAACATAGAAGGCACTATTTTTTTTCTCTGTACAAATATTTTTCTTTCTTTTCTTGTATACCGATTACATTATTTAGAAAAATGAAACAAAAAGTATCTAGATCATTTTGACACTTCATGAACTGCATTGCAAGATGAGATTCTTATGAGACTGTAGGTTTGTTCAACAGGAAAAATGTTGAATATGCAATCTAAATTACTTCAGTAGCAAAATTATTGGTCATGTCTTTCTTGAGACATAATTTCATGAATTCTGTATACAAAATTAAATAGACAACAGATTGATATTTGGTTTTCTCACATTTATGCTGTTGGACCAGCATGTGTGTTTTCATATTTTATCTTAGCTATATGTTCAAATCTCAAAAGACTCAAAGACTCATTATTACTTTAGGTCATAAAATATGGCTACTCCTGACATTCCACATATTTGAGAATATTAATTTATCTTGTTGCTCCTCTTCCTGTGAAAATTAAGCTGCCAAGTTTGACAAGTCTGACAAATGTTGCAAGGTGATGTTGCTACATTTATACATCTGAAGTTCATTCTCAATTGACAGTCATTGTAGAAAAATTTAACAGTTTATTTTTCTTCTTTTACTTTATCTAGAGCTGAGTTGTTTTAAGGGCACTGAAAATTTAGAGATGCACAGACACAAGAAGCATGAGCCGACCTAAATTCAGCCAGCATACAAATTCAGGTGTCGGGGTTGTGAACTAACTTGCCTCTCATTGGTTTCTGTGTTGCCATAGTTATTATATTGTCTCTTTGGATTGGCTAGTTGAATGGCCAATCCAGTCCTTCCCCCGCAGCCTTTATAAGCTGCGGGAGATTTGAATAAAGCTCTCTTTGTCTGCTCTCCGCTGCTGGACTCCCTGCGTGCTGTGTGGTCTCTGTCTCCTGGCCTAAGGGCCTACGCCGCCCGTCCCTGCCACGAGGGACGGGCGGCGGGGGTAGGGGTGTCCTCAGCCCTGGAAACCTTCACCGAGCAGCCGGCAGGACAGGAGGACCCCCAAGGAACCCCCAAAGAACCGCAACATTCAGGCACTTCAAGTCCTCTGAAAACACAATTTTATCTTTTGGGATGCATTTAGAATAATAAGTATAAAATGCTAAACCAACACATTGAAAACTTCTCTATTCACCACTGACCACTCGTAAAACAATGTTCATCTAATAAAGTTTAAAATTTCTTTAAAAATCTAAAACAAAGGTAATTAAACACAAAATCATACAATCACATCCATTCAATGGTACAGAAGAAAAAACTTATTCAGAAAATTTCTTTTTTTGTTTGTTTAATGTGTCAACAACTTTTTTTCCCTCTCCTTTGAAATGTGTTCTCATACTAATAAAAGAAAAACAGAGTTCTTCAGTAAACAGATTTGGATCAGGTTAGAAAAACTAAAGCTCTGTTGGAATTAAATTTGTCCAGGGATGTCAAGGGCAAATAGAAAAGTTTCCATAGGTAAGTTGTTGGTAAAAGGAAGACTGCAGAAAAAGTCAACCTTCTCCAGAAAGAAACAGGAGTCCTGATTTCCTGGAATACGGAGAAGGATGAAGTAGTCAGAGACTTCTTTGCCTCAGACTTCACCAGCAAGTGCTCCAGCCACACCTCCAAAGTCACTGAAGGCAAAGGCAGGGACTGGGAGAATAAAGAACTGCCAGCTGTAGGAGAAGATCAGATTCAAGACCATCTAAGGAACCTGAAGGTGAGCAAAGCAATGGGACCTAAAGAAATGCATCTGTGAGCCCTGAGGAAACTGGTAGGTGAAGTGGTTAAGCCACTATCCATCATATCTGAAAATGTAATGGCACTCCAGTGAAATTCCTGCTGACTGGTAAAGGGGAAACATAACTCCCATTTTCACAAGGGGAAAAGGAAGACCTGGAGAACTACAGGCCAGTGAGTCTTAGCCTGGTGCCTGGCAAGATCATGGTGCAGATCCTCCTGGAAACTGTGTGAAGGCACATAGAAAATACTACAGTGACTGGTGGCAACCAGCATGATTTCACTAATGGTAAATTTGTCTGACAGATCTGGTGGCCTTCTATTGGAGTTACAGCTTTGATGGATTAGGGAAGACTAACTGATGTCATCTACCTGGACTTTCGCAAAACATTTGGCACTATCCCACATGACATCCTTGTCTCTAAATTGGAGAGACATGGATTTGATGGATGGACCACTTGGTGGATGAGGAATTGTTTGGATGGTTGCACTCAAAGAGTTGTGGTCAACAGCTTTGTGTCCAAGTGGACAGCAGTGACTTGTGGCATTCCTCAAGGGTTGATACTGTCACTGGGGCTGTTTAGCATCCTTGTCAGTGTCATGGACATTGGGATTGAGTTAAACCTCAGCAAGTTTGCTAGCGACACGAAGCTGTGTGGTATGGCTGACACACTGGAGAGAAGGGATGATATTCAGAGGGACCTTCTTAGAGGTGGGCCTGTACAAACTTCATGAAGATCAACTAGATCAAGTGCAAGGTCCTTGGTCCTTGACTGCACCTTGGTCAGGGCAATCCCAAGCACAAGTACATGCTGTGAAGAGAATGGATTAGGAATAGCCCTGGGGAGAAGGACTTGGGGGTGTTTGTTGATCAGATCAACATTAGCTGTTAATGTACACTTGCAGGACAGAAAACCAACAGTGTACTGGGGCTAGATCAAAAGAGGAGCGGCCAGAAGGTGGAGGGAGATGATTCTGCTCCTTTATTCTACTCTTGAGAGACTCTATCTCAAGTCCTGTGTCTAATTTTGAGGCCCCCAACATAAAAAGGACATGGACCTATTGGAGAGAGTCCAGAGGAGAACGCCGAAGATTAGAGGGGTGGAGCACCACTCCTGTGAAGACAGTATGAGAGAGTTGGGGGACTGTTCAGCCTGGAGAAGAGAAGGCTTCAGGGACACTTTAAAACAGCTTCCCAGTACCTAAAGGGGTGTACAAGAAAGATGGAGGGACTTTTTACAGGGTGTGTAGTGATAGGACAAAGATGAATGGCTTTAAACTGAAAGAGAGTAAATTTAGATTAAATATTAGGAAGAAAATCTTTACTGTGAGAGTAGTGAGATACTGGAATAGGTTTCCTGGAGAAGTTGTGGATGTCTCACTCCTGGAATTATTCAAGGCTAGGTTGGATGAGGTTTTGAGCAACCTGATCTAGTGGGTGGCATCCCTGCTTATGTCTATAAAATCTGGATGCTGGCTCTTAAATGCTACAAATGTTACAAATCAATGACCTATAGACAGGTGAGCTCATCCTGCTAATCTGCAGCTGTTTATGAACCTTTATAACTGAGTATTCTGATGCAAAAACTTTTACTTTTCAAGGGAAAGAATTTTTATGTGTTTACTTGGACTAATTTATTACTTAAACTGGGTTAATACAGTAAGACAACTTCTGACTATATATTTAGTGAGAACATGCTGCCACACACAGCATGAGCCCTGAGAGAAATCTATTTATAGAATAAAAACCTCCTCTACCCTTTTTGCTATACAAAATACATCCACACACATACAGAAAAACTTGAGATGCAGAGATGTGAAAACACTGTATATTTTAAAAGATTTTTTCCATTCCAGCAGCTCTAATTGTGTGTGAACTTAACCTTTAGGGTTCAAATATTATTCCTATGCTATGGTCCAGATAGTGCTTAAAAGCTTCCAGAGGTTTGATGCCAGATTTATTTTTCTTTACGTAACTTCTGATGAACAATTAAAAAATTGCATTATAAATATGTAGCATTTTACAACTTTAATTGGGAAAATTGGATAATCAGAGTAATGTGTGCCTCCCATTCTAACAACTAAACTCATCAACAGCCATGCTCTAGTTTCCAGGAAAAAAAATGCTTTAGCTGTTGCTAAGTTACACTTAATATCCATTGAATTACACATGAAACCTATTTTAATTCCAAATACAGTCATTATGAGTGGCAGTATTACAAAGAATACTGAATAGATTTGAAATAACAGAAAACCAAATTAAAGAGCTGTCATCACCTTTTGCTACATTTTCCTCAGCATTTCTGAACCTTTCTCTTTTTTTTAAGATAGCTTATCTGTCAGGTGAAACAAAAATTATAAAGTAGTCTCATTGGTACAAACCCCTGTGATACAGAGGCCAACTAAAATTTCAAAGTACAAATCAGAGAATAAAAACCAGGAAAAACAGCTGGGATATGCTGATATATACACTAAATTCAAAACAAATGCAAACCAGCTATGTTTTGCTGTGCTTTTAAAACATGTTCTAACTTGTCACTGTTTATTCTGCTACTGCTGTAATTACACCTTGGACTAAGCCCAAGGAAGTTTTAAAGCAGAGAAACTTTTACCAAGCAGGTGATGGTAATTTCTTTTCACTGCCACAGTCCTGACCCTCCAGTCCCTGGCTGTGTGATTTTGAGCAGCACTGACACTTCTGTAGCTGGGCAGAGCTGTGCTCACTAACAGTACTTTCCGATGTAGGACAAATATATGACCAACTTGAGAATACTTGATGGCCAAGGAGATCATATCCAGACCTTTGGCTCATGCTTAGGTGGCCTGCCACCAACCTACGTGCTTGGACTGCCCTCAAGGACAAGAAAAATGACGTAGGACACTTATGAATTCGCAGATATATATTCTTAAAAACTTAGCTTAGGACACTCCACTGGGAGCCAAAAGTGGAAGGACTTCCTGTGCTTCTTGTAAAGTAATAATGAAGGTTGCCATCCAGCTTTGTATTAGGCATGTTCTCTGTAAGTACAAGAGCTTTGGAAATGACATTACTAATGCCCTAGTTATAAACTGAATCAGTGCATATCATATTTTGTCTTCCTCTTCAGCTAAAATTCTGTTGTATCTGAAATGAATATTGCTATTCGCCCTTGTAGGTGGGACACCAGTGTATATGATAGTTTTACTTGTGCTGCTGGCAGAAATACTGTAGCCTTTATTAGACCTGCCATCTCTTTGCACGATATTTCAGACCACAGATTCTACTTAAATGGACTACACATAGCTGCATGAGTAAAAGTCTTTCCACAGGTTAACAAGTGCTAGAAATAGTTTCCATAAGATCTGTTATGCTCTATCACTGTAATTAGAGCACAAGGTTGTCACCAATCATTCATACGAATAGAATAGAATAGAATAGAATAGAATAGAATAGAATAGAATAGAATAGAATAGAATAGAATAGAATAGAAATTTCAGTTGGAACGTACCTACAATTACCAGCTAGTCCACCTGCCTGACCACTTCAGGGCTGACCAAGTTGAAGTATATTGTTAAAGACACAGTCCAAATGCCTTGCAAACACTGAAGAACTGGGGCATCAGCCAGCTCTCTAGGAAGCCTGTTCCAGTGTTGGACTCTCCTCTCAGCAAAAAAATGCTTGCTGATGTCCAGTCTGAACCTTCTCTGGTGCAGCTTTGAACTATTCCACACATCCAGTTACTGGATACCAGGCAGAAGAGATCAGCACCTCCCTCTCTACTTCCCCTCCTCAGGAAGCTGCAAGAAGCAATAACACAACCCCTCAGCCCCCTTTTCTGCAAACTAGACAAACCCAAAGTACTCAACCACTCCCCACAGGACATTCCTTCCAGCCCTTTTCTAAAACTGCTAGGGCCACTACTCCTCCAAAAGTGTGAGTCTGATCTTTCTTTCTCATTCTATCAATTGCCCAGATCCATTGCACTGTGCCATGATTTACAGTTATTGGTTCTTAAAAGACTTGCAAAGGAAAATCACTAATCAAACCTCTCACTCACAGCTGTGAAGATAAGTCTCTGGTTGTGCTTAAGGAGTTTAGCAAACAGAGGTTAAGGTTTAGCTATTTGAATATAATATTTAACTAGGCCATTAATAACACAGTTGGTAGCACAGAGTGCAGATGGTAAATGTGCAAGTCCAGTCACTCCCAAATTTTTCAAAATGTATGCCAAAGCATGGTGTAGTCCATGATCCAAAATGCAAATATCATGTCTGTGGAAACTGTCCTGATTTGACTCACTGCAGCGCTGACAAACATACTGCTTTGTTCAGGTATTTAAAAGCGTGACTGTAACAAGCTATCAGCAAATAGCAGTTTCCCCTGTGCTCAAGCAAAGCAGCTGCCAGTTCTTATCAGAATTCTCTGAAGTGCAACACTGGCTGCCACGGGTTCTTCGCAATCCTGCCTCAGTTTGTACAAATACAACTCTTCCACTTCTATGTCCACATTACATTAACAAAATACATCTCTTGACTGCTTTTAGCATTGTACTATACATTCACAAGTAGTTTTCAGAGTGATTCCACTGAAAAAGCCTTAAAAGTCAGACACAGTCATTCTTTAGGCAAATCTGATTTTTTCATTTCAGAACTTGCCTGACCTTATTTGTGCCTTTGAAAGGCATATCTTTACTACTTAGTCACTATCTTTTCCCTTATCCTATGTCCTGACTTATAGGCAAGAAGTGAAAAACACTATAGTACTTTATACACCTCTTTTGTATCACCTTCTTCTGCAAAAGTGTACAAATGAAGATCTGCAATCAAGACTGATCTTTCACTACTGTAATTCACTTCTGAGGCTTGAAGATGAGAATATGAGGGGTTTGTGTTCCAAACACAGATATTTCATTAGGAAATCTGCAACATTTTCTGTTATTTGCATGCAGCTGGACCTATAAAATGCTTATTATTAGTAGTTTGCAATGCTTACAGTAAGAGCAAAAGATGTCTTTCTGTGCTGCTTCACTGACATCGCCTGAACTATTACTGCAGTTATGCTTGTCCTACAGATGTGTAGGAAGCATCTGTCAGTATGGTAAATACTGACAGATAGTTGTTGTTATTATTATATGGTTGCTATTACTACATTTTATTTTCACTGAATTTTATATTGGATTCTTGTTTCAGAAGCAAAGACTTGGTGCAAATTGTTATGCTGAAACAACTGAGGTCTTGTTTTCCCTTCACTCTTTCAGCACCTGACTTTCCATGTCTCCGAGATGTTCTTTGAGCATCAGTGTGGATTTTAGCTGGTCATAATCTCAAATGAAACTTCTAGCTCTTTTGGATGGTGTGAAGACTATTAAATGCTTTACTGTTTTCACTATATTGGATCTGATCTAATGCTTCCTTCTTCTAAGGCATGATCAAAGTAATTCATGTGTGCTACTCTGATTTGCATTTAGTTGTGATTCAGTTTTAGGTGACATTTCCTGCATTTGTAAACACTGTGATTAAGTTTTTATTGTGCACTTTTCTTGTGCTGAAATGTATTATAATGTCATAAAAGTTACTTCAACTTCCATCAGACCTTCTAGCATGTCATTCTTCTGGAATATCTCTTGTGCAGTTGAGTACTTTATGCTGAATACTCTTTTGAAGTGCCATCTTTGGAGTGCTGAAAGTGGTTACCTTGCTACTTTCTTCTTCCTGATTCATCTTTACATGTTGGGTCTGATTAAGTCTTTCATTTGGGAGTGATATAGAAATACAGCAAAGGAGGGTCATCAAGTTTTCTTCTTATTATTTTTTTTCAAAGTTCTGCCCTATCTAGTACTTATTTTCTGAAGTCATCATGAGCTTATCTGTGTAGATGAATCTTCCATTTTCCTGGTAAAAAATACCCAGATATATTTAATGCCAAAATTCCTTGTCCTCTTTGGCCCTGTCTATTTGTGGCAATTCTTCTGTTAGAGGCAAAACTGGCATCAGAGGTGTAGAAAGTTGAGTTGCCATTGTTCTGGTGGATATCCCATACAAGTCAATGCTTTGTCAAAGCATTACTTTGTGTATTTTCATTTGCTTGTGTTTATGGATAGCCTGTGTAGACTCCATGAACAGATCTGTTTGCACGTACTGATTTCATTTCAGGGTTGGTTTTGCTAGGTACTTATTACCTAGATATCTAGTTATTGACATTTCCTTGAACATACTATTAATGTTCTATGTGGACTGAATATTCAATGAATGTGCCAAATCATATGAATGCAGATGCTGACAGTGGTACATTGTAATCTACTTTTTTTTCTTAATTCAGTTTCAGGGATGCATTTACTCTGATATTTTGAAAACTCTGAGGTTTCCATTTAGACGTATTTTAAGATGGTAACGCATAACTTCATCGTTCTATGTTTCTTAACCTGCCTTGCAGCCAAGAACACGGCATGACTACTGCTGAGTTCCTGTGTCCTACAGTTACATCCCACTGTGTGCCTTGTACTATTGTGATGATGTGTGCAAGACATCCACATGAGGAGGTTTGTGCAGTGGCATATCACAACCATCTTCTCTACTTTTGCATTTAGGCAATAAGATGAAACTTACACTTACTACTGGCCATACAGGTCACCATGTTTGTTCTATTTTTTCTTGGACTAATACACATAGCATATTATACTGAACTTTTCTTGCCCTTCTAACTTTTGTGTTTGCTCACGCCACTACATGTATGCCACTGCTGGCATTAGCAAGAAATCTCATTTCTTCTTCAGATTTCTTATGTACGCTTCTGTTTTGGAAACAAATCTCGAACAGCATTTTTTTAACACCTAATATTTTATTTCATTAAGTTTAATCCCCTTTATTATTTAGTGCTAATCTATGAACTCTATATGACCAAATGTCCCCTTATTAAGTGACACAGTAGGCCATGGTTTCCTACACAGAAACATCTCTTCACTAAGACCTGTACTTCTTCTCCAGTGAACTTAACTTTAAACATTCATTTGCTGTCTATTTGTCCACAAGGAACTTCATCTCAAATGCTAACTCAATTACTTTCTTCTAATTGTAGGATTTTTTTAGAGGGGCTTCCAATTTCCAGTTTCATAAGAACTATCTGATGGTTTCCCACATTCACTGTAGGTTAACCTGTAGCATTCATTATGGGTTGCTTGTTTGTTTGTTTCTCCTGATTCTTCCTCTCACCTCCCCCCACCACTACAATTTTTTTTCCACAGAAGTATTGACTTCCACGGGCCAAAAGAATTAATTTTTTTTCTTAAAAAGTATTCAAATCAGTTTCCTTGTTATTATCAAAGAGGTCTTTTCCTCTAGAAGATTTTGTCTTAGAAGCTATCAGAGAAGCAACATTACATTTTGCTACGCAGTTTGGTTTGGTTTGAAATTACCAATGTGTTCCTATGAAATAGTTGTTTCAAATTAAGACCAGGTTTATGCAAAGCAAAAAAACAGAATCTGGGAAATTAGAGTACTGAGTGATGAGAAATTATCCGAGTGATTCCTAAAATGAGAAAAAGTAAAACAATGTTCTTAGAGGAAAGTATCAGTGAAGGAAAGCAATGGTCAAAGAGAAGAACGAAGGAAAACAGGGGCATACTAATATTAAGGAGGAAAGCTGCTCACATGTTCTGGATACTCCTGGTATAATCAAAAAAAAAAAAAAAAAAAAAGAGAAAAGTGGAAACTATATAATTTGGTGTAATTTACAAGCTGAAAGAGGCTACTATAAAAACTCAGATTCTACTGTTACAATTTCCTGCCATTACATTTCCAAACTCCTTTTAAATGTCCTTATTCCTCTACTAAAGAACCAATTTAGTGTTACCATTAATTAACATTTGATGTTTTGTTACCAGGTGATTTTACATATGTAATAAAGTGGGCTGAGAGTATTAAGCCTTGCATTTTGCTTGTCTCTGGAATTGTTCAGACAAATATTATTATTGCAAGGAAAAATTAACTATATAGACTAGACTTTTTCTTAAGTTAAATCCAAAGAAATTGGGCCTTCTCTGTCCAACTCTGAGAGCCCTTATCCAGCAGAGGTTATAACTTCCACAATGACAAATGATTACTTTTGAAGTCCCACAGAAAACAGGTCCTACATCATAGCATGAGAAGAATTTTACGGCCATGTTTATCAACATCATTTGTTGTTGAAGTCTGAGAGCAGGAAGGGGACCCTTCCATTTTCACCATTACTTTCAGAAAAAGAGAAACAGAGTTTCTAACAGATACAATGGCACATGACTGTTCAACATACTTAATGTTTAATCTAGGATTATCAAATTAAAATCTTAGTTTTATATTGTCAGGTCTGCTGTGAGTTATCATTTCTTTCAGTAGATGAGGTCCTTGAAGGGAATTTTCCTTCTTTATGTGGGACAAATATTGATCGCTTTCTGTCTTAAATACCTTGTCAAATCATGATCTTTGTTTATTCATGATTTTTCAGATTTTACCATGTTGATTAATTTTTAATACACTATTGTCTGAACAAGACTAAAGACCATTACTTTTTCTACTTCATAAGTGACAGAAATGCCTGAGTGCTTAGGACTGGTGCATTTATTGAGTCCACTTTCTTTCCACCATTCTGTAAGAAAGGTATATCTTGTTCACACAGGGGGGTATTTCAGGTGCTACTGTATCAATAAATAAATCGTTCTGCTTCCCACCCTCTACCCCCAATCAGTCCCTCTAGGCTAGAAGAGTTGCCTATAACCTCCCTGTAATAACTGAATTTCAAAATATTGCAATCATAAAATCTGGGTGTTTTTTGTTTTGTTTTGTTTTTTTTTTTTTCTCCTTAGGACACTGATGCATGCAATTTCCCTTTCTTGATTGTAGTCATTGTGTTGAGGTGAGAGCAAGAGCACAAACAAGAGGCTGCCCAATAAAATATCATCCTTCCTCTATCATGCTCACTGTCAAGAATATCTGAGATGAGTGCCTTGCTTTTGTCTTGCAGAATAAATAAAAATTTCATTCTCTATTTTTAGGAGCATATTTTCAATTACTTTTCCCAAGTGTTATTAAAAAGAGATTTCCTGCTCTTCTCACTAAGGCAGAGACAGAACAAAGAGAAATCTCCTAGAATTACGAACATGAGACTGTAAGTTATTGAGCAAACAAACACAAGGCATTGCTGCTTCATTGCATGAGAGTCAGCCAGAGAATGAAGCTTTGAGAAGGCTGATTTGGAAAAATGCCAAGTAGTAACACTGTCTGCATTTATGACCTTATCCAAATTTTAGCTCTGGTAGCCATTTCTGTGAACGATTCAAACATCAGCTCAGATTAATCAAGTTTTAAATCAGTGTATCAATGGTAACAAAACAGCATCCCCTCTTTTATCATTAGTTTTTGCAGAGTCCTTGCTTGATTATCCTGATTGTTGCACAGGAATAAAACTATTTAGTGTCAAAATCAAAATTTAATAACTTTATTTTGACCATACTTTGAATAGCCCCAAAATAAGATGACTTTTATTTTTTTTCCCCCAAGGCCAGTTGACTGTCTTACTATCCTACAGTACTACATCCAATTACCAACAGAGAAGACAATTCTACACGGCTGCAACTAGGACTAAAACATATTAAACAATGTCTAGCCACTGAAAATTCAAAGACATAGAATAAATAAAAATAAGACAAGGGAAAAATTTGAGGACTGTGAAGAGCATTGACTGATGAAACAATAAAGAAATGCACCTCACTCAGAGTGCCTCCCAGTGTGGTGAGGTGTCTTCACTGGATTATGAAAGAATTTACAGCACACAGGTGAGCTATCAGAGAATAAAGCTCTTCTTCATATAGTCTTCAGGTGATGTCCTCATTTGCAGTAAATAATTATTTTTTTTCAAATAAAAATAATTTTCTAATGTAAGTGATTTTTTTTTTTTGGGTTGGCACTGGGTTATAGAGGTTCTTTTGGTATGTATCCACATTCCACTCACTTCACTGAGTAAACTTCTTCATTTTCAATAAAATTATTGAAAAGCCCATGTCTTGAAAGAAAAATATAAAATTACTATAAAAGATATAGATTTGTGTGTTTATGTCTGTGTGCACAGATATCGCTACATGAGGATGGCATATGTAACTAATTTCCTCATTCCTTTTTCAGAGTTGTCTGTACATCACTTTCTTCTTGCAAATGTTACCTTCTCTTCCTTGTCTTCTTCTATCTTCTGGTCATTCGGCCTTTTTAAAGTAACTTTTCCATGTACATTTACCTCTGGGTAATATTGCAAAAAATTTTGAGTGAGGTTTTTTGGCACCAAACAGATACAGTCTCAAAGTCATGGTGAAGTATCAACATGGACACACTCCAGCCTGATTCCTTACTGACTGGACATTTGTATTTTAAAACTGAGGTTCTACAGTGCCATATTTAACTTATTAATTCTTACCTCATAATTAGGTTTCACTCACCAGAAATGACCCTCTTTTGAGATGCAAGTTGTGAGGACTTTATGAGTCAGTAGAATTGGAAAGAAGATTTTTAGTAGGAAAGAGAAAGTCTACGTTGTGAAGAGTTCTCCTTGTATGTGAAAACGACCCCTCAGGAAAATAATAATAATAAAAAAAAAACAACAGCCAAAACAAAGAAAGAAAAAGGGAATGTGCTACAAGCAAGGAGACTCAGTGGAATCATGACCAGCTAATGAGGTGGCTGGTCTGCATAAAAATGGGCTGAAAATACATTTACATTTCCCTGAGGATATGAGAATACACATATATTAGGGAAAGTAAGCTGCCAGTTCTGTTTGCATTGAGCAGTTTATGCATCTGCCACCAAGAGAGAAGTATGAAAAACTCTATACATTTGTGTTGGTAAAGTAAAATTCTATCATCTCAGTGGAATAGCTTTTACTCTTTCAGTATGGTAAACAATAAAGTTTCTTGGCGCGTTAAGAAAAGGACATGTCTTACGTCACAGTCTGTTTCTCAAATAGAACCTTATTCTGAGAGAAACTTTTTAGCAGAAGGTACTACAAGTAAAAAAAGAAAAAGCCTGAATGCATATGGCATTTCTTTCTTTTCCAAGAAATTAGTAGCTCAGTGAACAACTAAACTTGAATTTTTATTGGCATTAGGCACTGCATTGGAGCTGTAAGACTGTGTACCGAATGCAGATTTTGTTGTTATCATGCTGCTATTTTGTGATTTATCAAAAGTTATGCACAAAATAATTTGCTACATTCATTCAATATTTATCGCAATAAAGTAATTATGGATTTATTAGATATCATTTATTCATGGAAACAGATTTACACAGAATTTTATTTTATGGAGACCCTACCCAGATTTTACTATTAATATTATTATCACTGTTGTTGTTTGTTGTTGTTATTACTATTATTCTCTGAAAGTAGAGAGATAGATTATTACAGGAAAATCAATGCACCACTTCTTGTAGCAATTACTTTTTATATACAAATCATTCATTTTTAAAAGAAAAATACTTACCTTAAGATTAATTTATCATCATTTGCCTTGTGTGTTTCATTCTTAAACTGCTTTAAACAGCTAACATGTTATAAATGAATCATAACTAGCTATCTGTGGCAGAATATGTATGAGTTGGTCATATGGCCTTCAATAGAACCATTAAAACCAAAAAAATTTCACAAGTGACATTTTCCAGTATTACTTCATAAAATTTCTGTTCCTGAAATTCTATTCCTAAATCAGATCCTAGGCATAACCAAATAATATTAGTATAATTACTCTCATCATCATGAAAGAAACTAGTCTTGGCTAAGGTAATCTTATTGGTAAAATCAGTTTAACTTCTAAACAGAATACTATAAAGTCTTTTACTTCATTTCATTCGTCTAAGACATGAATAAAAAAAACCAAATAATTACTACTGAAGGGAACAATAAGGAAAAAAGTGCTTTTTCTAGAAAGGCTGATTCATAAAAATTTGTGTTTCCTAGTTCATTACTCTAATTTGGAGGTTTCTGTGACTAAAACAAAGAGTAATTCTTAGCATAAACGTCATCTTGAGGTATAATTGTCTATATGCATCTGCTTCCTAACCACCTGTGAGAAAGTAGCTGTGAAATATGTAGTTGCCTAGTACTGTCCAGGAAGCCTGAGGCAGATGTGGAGTTTTTTTTATTCATCTAATTGAACTTATTCAGCAGGGTTTTTTTACTATAAACAAGGAGAACCTTTCCACCTATGTGGTATCTCCTGTGCATTTTTGGTGTTCCAATCTAAAACCTTGAGATAAAGACCAATGCTAACAGACAATAATAGATTATTTGAGAGACCGGACAAAATAATTTGCTCACACTTTGCAGAGGCTGCTGATGTTTGTCTCCTGAAATCAATCTGTGTTCTGTAAATAAATTGTAAATAAACACACCTGCTTATTGGCATCAACCAGAGAAACAGATAAAATCCCCAGCCAATTACTCCCATGTTCTAGGAATCAGGTAGTTGGCTGATTTGCAATCAGATACACAGACTGTCTGGCCTTCAGGGGTTTTCTGTGGGAATGCTTTCTGAACTGCATACATATCACCCTATCAGAAATAAAAAGGAAAAAAATAAAAGCACCTCAGCAAGCTGCAAGGATCTAATTCACAGTGTGTCAAAAGGAAAGACTCAAGGTGACAAACTTTCATGCTCACTTTCCTGAGAGACATGGAATTTGCTGCTACTAAACCAGGTCTGTCAAAAGGACAGCTCATGAAAGTGGAATGAGGGAAAAACAAGTCTCTGGTGGCTCTTCCCAGTGAATTGAAGTAAAGTGTCTGATTTCACCAGGTATATTGACAGCAGTTTACACAATACTTCGTAGATGAGATTTCCTGTTAAACTGTTTCTAAGCGAGGTTAGCAGATTAGTAGGAAAAATCTTTTATTACTCCTGCAATGACCTCACTTATGAAGAGATTAATGTTTTGTGAAATTGTGCTGCGAGAACTTGAGTCCAGCTTGCTGGATGGACTTACACAGGTAGTTCTGTAAAAAAACTAAACTTTCTACCTGAAGAAGTTTTCCCAGGTCTCCAAGTTCCCACAGAAGTCATGTAAAAAATACATTTTATTTTGCTACCATACTGAGAGAATGATTCACTATGAATCATTTATTAAATGAGTTTAGCCTCTTTTCCTGTCTGCAGAATGTCTACAACCTTATCACAACTTTCTTGCATATATTTGTTATTCTAAATTACTTGACAGGTCTTTTTTTGTGTGTGAATTTGTTTACTCTGTAAGTTGCAATGTGTATTGTGAAATTATAACTTACCTATCAATTTGTGACTGGTTATCTAAATAAGGCAGCTTTGTTTTGTTTCCCTGCTTGTCAAAGTACTCATTCTATGTAGGACAAGTCTCTTGGTATGGACAGTGCTCCATCTGAAGTTAAGGATGCAGATTCATGCATACAGGATCAGTCCTCCAGGATATAAGCAGAACTTTGCTGTGAAAGCATATGGTCATAAATTTAAAGTGGTTGGGTTTTTTTCTTTAGCAAAATTTTTCTAAAAGCAAATTACATCTTAATTTACTATAGGTAAGAGGATCAGAAACCCTCTTACATAAAATCTGAATGCTACTATTTTTTCATTATGAGCTTAGAATCTGTTGTTGCAAAGCTCTGTAAAATTGCCTATGCAAATAAGCTGGTAGCCAGTGAATTCTAAGCATCAGATGTGCATGCTTGGGGAGAAAAAATAAAGGTAAGCCATTTCCACCTCTATGCAAAACTCATTCTGAGCATAGTTCAAGCAAATGCTAAGGTAAGTTGATTCAAATAATCTCTTAGGTCAGTGCAAACAGATGGAATCCCAAATGTTAGCTGAGCCCTTTTCTTTCTATCATCTTTACTGATAATAATAAATTTTTCATTAATCTAAGTCAAGTAACAGTACTCATAGTAAATTAGAATTCTGAATAAATCATTTATAATATGGCTTTAAATCATTACCTGTATGATCTTTCTGAGTGTGTCAGGAGCACTCAGCATAACTGTGATTCCCCTTTGCAATCTCTATGGAACTGTTCGTAGACACTGTTAAACACTTATCCAAAAGCCATGGAAATGAAAAATTTAAGAAATTAGTCCAAATCTGCTCTTACCATTTTCATACTGATATACCATGATTGATTTTAATGGATGAAAATCAATTGAGAACTACACCTGTTTTGTCAGTGCAAGCTTTAAGTTGACACACACATACCAAAGGATGCTCTCCTTTACCCCAGAGGGGTAAGACGACCTTGTAGTAGGAGGAAAGAAAAAAAAACCCTTTATCAATGTGACATATTTATCCATTGTCCTCAGAGGCACAAAGATAAAACAGCCATCACAACCTGAACATTCATATATTAAAACTAGCAAAAAGTTCATTTTAAAAGCTAACCTCAAAAAAAACGGTTTCACTTCTGTTGAAACACTGAGTGGATTAGCTGTGGACATGAAAGGAATTGGAACAATGAGTTATTTTCTAGCCAGGGATTTAAAATTTAAACGTACAACTAGACTGTGGTTGTTTCCAGATCTCATTTGCACCTTTACTTCAGGAGAAGGACAGCTGGCAGGGAAACCTGCCTAGGAGCATTATCCACAGTGATAATAAGCGTGAGTTGCCCCAAGGAGAAAGAAAGGGAAATTAGAAAAATAAAATATGTTAGAGCTAGTGTATACTGCTGACTGAGAATTAGGCACTGACAGGCAGCAACTCCAGGGGAGCTGTCAGTGGCTCCACTAAGCTTTTTTAGCGGGTGTCATTGTAAGATAGTGGCATCAAATAAACTGTAGACAGATTGGAAGAAAAACTGCAAAAGCTTTGTAGTGAAAGGAATGTATTCACTTGTGTCCATGTGGGCCATGTGTATGTAAGTGTTGTCTGTACTATCTCATTTAATAGCTAACTTTTCTTTCTATGTAACATCTTCTTCCAATCAAGAAATAACTTGAGGTTTATTTCTGAGATTTCTGGGTTTTTTTAAATTCATGCTGCAAGATGCAGAATTAAGCCAAAACAGTTTCCTGTCCATAGATACCTCCTATGGTAGATAGAAGCATCCTATTGGCACAGAGTGGACTAGGGGAACACAGTGAGCATCTGGATGCATAAATGCATAGCTGTACACATGCATCAGCAATTCTTTCAGCCCCACCCACACATTCTCTCAATCCAGCCTCGATATGTCACTGAGCATACACTAAAGGCAAACCAGCATGGTACCATTTCAGGAGCAACGACACCTACTGTATATGCCTTCAAGGGACAGGTTTGTTCTATTTTTAGGTCCTACACCTAATTTTCTAATTTTCTCTCATTGCAATATAAGTTTATTGTGCAGGTTTTATACTTCTAATTCCTCCCTTACCTTGCCCTTTAGACACTATTTCGATTTGTGTTCTGCCTGACTGGATCCACAGTATCAGACGCCTCCTTGTCAGACAGTCTGTAGAGACTCTAGCTTTATTGCCCATAACAAATAAAAGTTATCTTCCCTCTTTAAAGCCTGTGACTTGGAGAGTCTACAAGCTCAACCACACACTGTTGATGGAAGGCTATAATACGAATGAGCAGATGAGACAATTACACTGTAACCATTTGTTTAAAGGATTTAGTGTCTCCTTACAGCCTTTGTGAGCCATTATTAGTATTTTATTACTTTGCCTTGTGATGGAAGGACACATAAGACAAAAGACAGGTTTTCGTTTTGGTTTTTTTTTTTTTTTTTTTAATGAAAGATCTGATAGGAAAATCCACACAAACTTATGAATTACCTCTGCTATGCCTACAAAGCAATACCTTGCTTGGAAAATAGTCTCTAAGGAAAACAGCCCTTTCCTGTCCCTTTTGTTTTCTCAGTAGTAAACAACTTTAAAATCTAGAAATCTGCGTTGAAACCATTCAATTAGAAATTGTACTCATAGATCTCCTTTCAGCTTTGCAGAGAATCATATGTATATATGATTAATTAGAAGTCATTTTATTATGTTCATATTGTGTCAATTACATGGACTTCAAGAGGGGAAGAGGGATGGGGTGAGAGGACTGTTTAGTCTCAAGAAGAAGAAGCTTAAGGGGGACCTCATCTCTCTCTACAACCACATGAAAGGAGGTAGTAGTGAGGTGGGGGCCAGTCTATTTTACTGTGCCTGCAGTGAGAGGACTAGAGGAAATGGCCTTAAGCTGAGACAAGGGAGATTCAGCCTAGATATCAGAAAAAAAAACAAAACAATAAAAAAAAAACACTGTTAGGGTGGTCAGGCATCAGAATAGGTTGCCCAGGGAGGCGGCAGACCCACCATCCCTGGAGGTGTTTAAGAGGTGTCTGGATTTGGAACTGGGTGATGTTGTTTAGTGATTTAGGGGTTACAGTGACAGTGCTGGATTGATGGTTGGACTTGATAGTCTTAAAGGTCTTTTCCAACTTTAATGGTGAAACTATGATTCTGTGACTAAATGCCAAGACCAAAGAGAAATAAACTTTTCAAACGGCACAAAATCAAGCACACAGTTTTTTACTACAAGCGGCTAAATCTTGATCATAATGTCCTAGTCAAAGGTGCAGATACAAAGGTCAGGGGTAAAAATGTTTTGAGTCAGCACTGCACTCTGTTTCAGAGTAAAGCATCTATGAACAGAAAATTATTGGGATAACTATTTGTTTATTGACACATTACAGAGATCTCACTTTCTTTTTTGTGCCTCCTCTAAGGATATTTCTAAATAAAGCAACAACTTTCCATGGGATACATTGGCTTTTTTGGCTCACAGGCTATTCCAAGAAAATTGTTCATTTGAGGACTTTGAGATATTCAGAGAATTAAAGAAGGCAGCTTCACAAGCTACAGTACCATTTAATGTTGTTTTTCCCTTTAATTTATAGGCATCACAAACTCCAGAGTTCAAAGCTTGTTCAAGCCTTTCAGCTTGAAATGTTAAGAGCTTTACAAAGCAAACACGTTTTTATCCTCAAAGAATGACATTTGAAAAAAAGTATCTTAAAGGCTAATAGTACATTTTGATTTTTACTTATATTTCTAGGCCAAATAGCATAGCATCTTTTTATAGCACAGTGACAGAATGTCAGTGCTTTAATTTATTTAGGTTTTGGCTAAGAAGAAATTAGGATAAGAATTTTGCAGTAAAATATGCAATCATGGAATGACTGTAAATAGAGAAAAAAAGAAATCTGTAATTGCCTTTTATCTTAAATTGAAAATTTTTATTTCTGTATACTTCTAATTACTACAAGCAAATTAATTCAGCTATATCAAATAGCTATGTAAAAGCATTATAGTGTAATATCTCAGTAATTAACAAGATGCAAATTAGGAGGCAGGCAATAGGAATGTCACAATTAGTATGATGGACCAAGAAAAGTTATTTTAGGGTATGTAAGAAAAGCCTGACTGGTTTACATCAGTCACTTGTTTGTCCACAGTTGCCATCTATAGCAGCAACAAAAGCAAGAAAATGTAAAAACCATCTTTAACCATTCATTACTAACAGTTAAAAAATACCAAGAAATTAAAGTAAATTTAGATTGAAATTAAAGGGAGAAAGTAGCCCATTAACATCATTAATAGATTATAAGGACTCTTAATGTTCAGAATGTTTTGACCAAAATTCTGTTTCCAGTACAAAATGGAATCATCCCCTTGTGCAAATCATGATCCCTTTTAGAGCTATTCTTGTTTGACAAAAGAAGAAACTGTCTGGAAAAAGGAGTAAGTTCTCTAAACTTATGAAACATCTAGGCTAAAATGAAGGGGTGATTTTAAGGTATCCCCCGATGCTGTTCATTCTGTGGCAGGTAGATATGAGCTGAGTCAAACTTCAATGCATTTGCAGCACCTTCTTAGGCAGGTGTCCCTGCAGACACCTTCCTTCTGTGCTTTTTGGAACAACCTTGCTCAGCAAACTACAAAACCAAATTTTGTCCTCAATTGGCACTCAGAATGAACTATGATAAGTCTATGATGTCAGATGTCAAATGTCACAGGAGTATAAGATATGATAGTCTTTCAGTTGTTCCAAGAGACAGCAGGAAGATGCTACTTTGCAGATCCACTTGTAATATATATCATCAATCATAAAATAAATCTCTAAATAGATTGTCATAATTTCATATCAGCTGATGACCTGTTTCTGACACACTTAGAATGAGAGGGAATACTTAAAAGATGCATTCTTAATAGATTCTTAATAATTCTTAATAACTTACAGAGTGCTAGGAAAAGATGAACAGCAGTGGGTGTTTATTTTAGGTATCCTCATTAAAAAAAAAAAAAAAAAAAAAAAAAAAAAAAAAAAGATTCCAAAGCTAATCTTGCTAGTAACAGTATTCTAACTCCTAAACATGTCACAAATTGAAATGGTGAGGTAAACTTGGGAGGTGTTTTGCTATGATATTTGTTTACAAAAGAAACAGAATCCATGTATCTCACATGATATAGGTGAAAAGTATTTAGGTGATTTACTGAAAGAAGGAACACAAAGAAAGAGATGAGAGACCTGCCCCTGGGGAGATCAGGGATGTCTGATAAGAAAGACAGGGGTTGGAATCTTTTTTTAAAGCATCTATCCACAGTGAGATTTATAGTGTGCTGTGAAAGAGAGAGGTGATGCCATATAGACTATTTCTCTGCCTCATCGCAGGGTCAGCTAAAGCTATTCCAGAGTGATAGTTGAGTAAATTGCATAAAGGATTTTTTGCATTACTCTTAGGCTTTCTATCTGAGTAATTTGTTATTTTTATCCTAGGTTTTGTTTTGGGGGTTTTTGGCTTTTTTTGGTTTAGTTTTTTTTTTTTTTGTTTTAATAACCTGCAACAGGAATCTATCTTCTTGTGCTGTAGCTTATTATGCTACACAAAGAAGACCTGGAGAATAATTTATTCCCTTAATCTTTACTGTCTGACTACTTTTTTCCTGCAGTCCTTCCAACTAAATAATCCAATTTCTTTCACTCTTTCCTTACAAGTAATTTTCTAGATATCTGATCATTATTTTGTTCCTGAAATGCAATCTGGTAAAAAGTTAATGTTGTTCCAGCACAAGCCACTAAAAACAGAGTTCAAAATAATTTTAGAAATTTTACAAACAACAATCATGTTTATGCACTCAGGGCTAACAACACATCCACTGCTGTATGTCATTGCTAATTCCCATTCAGTCTGTGGCCTTCTGTAATGCACAAGTCCTCCTCTGGTCACCTGCTGCACAGACCACATCATTCACCACTCTCTACTCCTGCAACTCAGTATTTTTACTACTCCGTGCTTCATGTAAAATAACATTTTTAATCAATTTTTGGAAGCTCTTAGAGTCATGTATAAATCTACTCTTTTACTCTGGATTGTTTGATAGCCCACTCACCTTGGTATCAGTAGCAAATCTTGCAGGTACCATTGCAGACCATGACTGGGGCAGAACATCTTTTTGATCATACCATACCAATAACTAAATGACTTTGAATTCTCTGACTGCAAAGAACACATAGTGTTCATATTATTTGAATATAATTTTACAGCTGATCCTGTACTTACATTATAGAAGTTCTATCTAAATCACATTCCCTTGTTTTATAATACTGTCAGAAAAACAGTGTGCAACTTCTCTAAAGCCAAAAAAAATGAAGTCATATCTGTTGTTTCTTCACTCCAAAAGGGTCTCTTAACCTGGGATAAAAAAAAAAAAAAATAGACTGGTTTGAAGATTTTTGTTCTTTGCAAATGCAGTTCGCCTTTTACTCCTCTCCTTGTTATATTTTAGCTGTTTACAAATCCTTTACCCAGTCAAGATTTTTAGGCAACAGGATTCTTTGCTTTTTTTTGGTTTTTCTTTGATTACTTACACAGAAATTAAGGGCAGGCAGACTGTTCTGCAAATTCATGGTTCCTTCAGCTCATTTAGAGAGCAGCATGTGCCAAATTCTGACAACCTATATTATACAGCAGTTCCGTACTATCAGTCTTCCATACTAACTCAGTGTGTCTCAAGCACCAGAACCTTAAAAAGAAACATAAAATGCAGACATTTGCATGTCTACTCCTACAGACATGACAATGTTTTTGTGTTTTCTTTTTTTTCCAGCCTTCTGGAATGTTTTTCTGTAATAGGAATAAAGTCCAATGTTTTGAATTGTTATTCCTTAAGCCCGTGGGTTAATGTTGACGATGTTTTAGTATTTAGTGTTCTTGCCAGGAATGAGCCGCCAGAACCAAATTGTTTTGCTTTTGACTAAAAACCAGGACAGATTTCAGCTTTTAAAATAGATAGCTAAATTTTCAATATTGGCTTTTAGATTTGATGTATGCTAATATATGAAAGTACACTTTTTTTTTTTTCTTGAAAGATTTATCTGGAGTGAGGGAAATAATAGAAATCTCATACTATGCAGAATTTAGAGAGCTCATGTTTTTTTCTATTCTGATTTGGAAGGGAAATCAAAAAGTCTGAAAAAGAGTACATCCATTCTTTTCCCCCTGTAAGTACCTTTTTAATCAAATCAGTTGTAATTTTCTTTTATATATATGAATAAAATCAGATAAAAAGTTCTAAAAGAAAATAAAGATAATTTTTTTTGAAGTTCTGAAAAAGGAAAATTTTATATTCTTGAAATGTGTTTCTTTTCTTTTTGTTTAAAACTTACTTATTTGGTTGAATTGACCTTGTTCTTTGAAAGATTTTGAGGCATTTAAACTTCATTTTTCCTAAAAGAAAACCACTGAAAGTTTTAGTCATATCTTCTGAATAAACAACATAAAACATTTGCAACACTGAAAAGACTAGATTATTTTAACAAATGAAAATAAACTGAAGATCAAATCAGAGAATCTTCACTAAAATTTTGATTTTGTTTCTAAATTGCCAGAACTACAATTAACCCTATTTTACATGATGATATAAGTCAAAGCACAACTTCCCAACTCTTTTCTTGAAATGATAGCACTTCTATTCACCACATTTGGAGCAAATTTGAGAGAGAAACCATTTAATAATATTTGTGAAATGATAAAACATTCTTCTATATTCACAGAGAATGCTAACAAGGAAAAGAAAATTAATTTTCTTTTCAACTCCTGCTCAGTATAAACAAGTAATTAAAAATAAAGATCAACTAAATCAGGACATAATCTTATTTAGCATTTATTGTTTTAAGCTTTTAAGTAACAGGAGAGGATAAGTGAAGAACTGATTTGAGGAAAACACTCTAAATAACTTCAGGAAAAATGGATTGTGCCAACTGCAGCCACCAAACAATCACAACATATTTTCTCCTGATAATCAAAAGGAGGGAAAATAAATAGAGAACACTTCTAATTTAAAGTCTAGGGTAAAGTAGATTTTAGGTTGCATGAAGTGAGACAGAATTTATCTTAACTGACACTGTATTTACATGTTTGGAATTGAAAAGCAAGTGGTGCTGTATTCATTAAGTGGGATTAACTACCTGTCACACTTTTCAACAGCATGATATTGTTCTGAGAGTCGGGGGATTAGAAACGCCTGACTTCAAAACTCCAAAATGTATCTTCTTATGTTTCATTTCCACATCATCATTAGATTAGATCTCTGAATAGGCCAAGATTTTGAATAAAAGACTGTTTTTTTCTACCTTTAAAAGGTTATTGCAGACAGGCCTATTAGTTTTGTAGTAATAAAAGCAGTCACCGCACGGCACGCCTGTGTGCTGTAGTTACTCTCTCTACACACTAAACTGGCAAACTTTGATGATGGTCTAAGAAAAACTGTATATTAAAACCATTGTTTACTTTTCTCATCACTTTTATTTTATCACTGTATTGGAATTTCAGAAAATAATACGCCATATGCCACAGCCTGAGATAGATCTTTCTGATATATACCTAAACTGGATACAAAACTCTCAACTGGAGTAGGTGAAGTGATCTCTCTGGAGAATGCTGATGCTATGCAGGCTGCTTCTTGTTAATTCCTAGGGATCATTTTCAAGTGAGTTCGTAAAAAGTCTCCAACATGAGTCCTTAGCACAGGTTACAGTTCTTCATGAACTGCTCCAATGTGAATCTTTTTCCACGGGGTGCAGTTCTTCAGGAACAGGCTGCTCCAGTGTGGGTCCTCCATGAGGTCATAAGTCCTGCCAGCAAACCTGCTCCAGGCTGGGCCTCTCTTTCCATGGGTCTGCAGGTCCCTGTCAGGAGCCTGCTCCAGTGGATGCTTCCCATTGGGTCACAGACTTCTTTCAGGCATCCACCTGCTCTGGCATGAGTCTCTTCCACAGGTGGGTTGTCTGCACCACTGTGGATCTCCATGGACTTCAGAAGGACAGCTGCTTCACTGTGGTCTTCATCGTTGGGTTGCAGATGCTGTGCTTTGGTGGTTGGAGCACCTCCTCCCCCTCATTCTTTATTGAACTTGGTGTCTGCATTTTTTTCTCTCCCATATTCTCATTCCTCTCTCCCCTTAATTTTTTTCTCTTTCAGCTGGGAATACCAACTCTGTGCTTGATTTAAAACGAACCAACCAACCAACCAACCAAAAAACCCAATGCATTTCTCGACTATACTAAAATATAATTTGTGTTGAAAGGCAAAAGACAGTCTCCACTCACTGTAACAGTCTGGAATTTGCCAAATCTCAATCCAGAAAGGGAGTCCAGAAAAAGCAGTTCAGCATAACTGTTTAATTCTGGAGAGGAAATTTTATACACTGCATAAGAAATTACATCTGTTGTCTAAAAATTACCTTGTTTTAAATATTTTGCTCTAATTAATTGGGCTGAAAACAAATGAACAAAAAAGGCACAAAATATGTGATGCAGCAGTTCAGGTCAGGATAGTGATGGTGATCTTTCTCCATAATGCAATATTTAACTGAAGTAATTCAGTTCCCTTTTTAGTCAACGGTGCTCTTGAGATACATTTCATCAGGAGATTTGAATGAAACAAAAGACTTCTTCATAGCATAGTCTTGAATTGTCTTCCTACACTGCAGGAACTTGAAAGCCAAGTTGTGCAGAACCTAGTGTATTGTGTCAGGGGGGTTATGCAAATATTTGCTTAATAGCTATGTGCCACATAGTTTTTGTAAATATTTGTTTGAATTTCAATGTGACTTGGCTGTGTACCCTCTCAGCTGGAACAACTTGTTTTGAGAAAATATTTGTGTGAAATTTGCAAATCAAAAGCCTGTTGTGCTGCTCAACTTCACACTTTTTTCTTGGCCAGCCCCATAATTAAGAAATATGGTGCTGCCTGGAACAAGGTTTGTCTTGTATTTCTTCAAGTATCTCTGAAAAAAACCCCAGCTGTTCTGGAAATGTTGCTGACACAAAGGTGGGCTGTCTTTTAAAAATGAACATGGGGAAAAAATGTGAGATCTCCGAAAACTTGTTTTACATGACATTAACCCTAACTGTCATTATGCAAATTAGAATTATGCATAATTTTACTTAAATTACTTAGATTATAAATTGTAATAGGATGAGATGCTCTTTTTTTCTGATGTTCATAAATCATCCAGCACAATACAGACTCTTCTTCTACCATCAACCCTTAAATAATAAGAAATTAGTGTTGCATGTCAATGCAAACATTTGAAACATTCTAATTCATTTTGGTTTTACAGAATAAATCCAAACCACAGCCTAATTTCTTGGGACTCTTTTCAAGCAGTTCCATGTATTTGGATATTAACAAATGTAGTCTCTATTTGAGGCAACTGAGGATATTCAGCACACCAAGAAGAATTAAACATATTTGAGGCATCCAAGGCACATCAATTATCTAAGTTACCTGAGAGATGTCTTACTATTTATTTCATGATTTTTAAGAAACCACTGAATGAAGGAGTTAGAGTCAATTAGTTGAGTGGCCATGCATGTACATTATTCCTATGTTCAGAATAATAGAATCTGTACAATTTAACTTCCTTCACTTTACAAATCATCTGGTTACAGGTTGTGAATTTTGCAAATATATTTTTCCATTTACAGTTCTTCAGTAAATAGCTTGTGTCAATAAATTTTAACTCATGATTCATTCATGAGCTGACCATTGATAATATTAATTATTTATGCTATATAATTTGTCCTGTAAATTATAGGACAAATATTATTTATATTCTCTGAATAGAAGATTTAGAAATAGCTTTATAAATAAAATTAATTGTATTTTCCTTTGTCAGATAAACTGCGAACTTACTAGTTGTTCAAATCTATCATCCAAATAATAACAACCTGCAAATTGCTCTGCTGATCCCCACAATTCCAGTGAAATTGATGGTGCCCTTAGTGTTGATTTTCTTTATTTAGAAATGTCAAAAATAAACATTTATGTATTGGAATATAGGTAAATCTCTGAATAGGAGAAATTAGAGACAAAATAGTCTGAGGTATTGTAAACTCTATTTTTATAAAAGTAATAAAGTGTTTCTTGCACTGAGGTACATGAAAACATTGCAGGGGAGAAATATAGGGTAATTTGAGTCAGGCCGAAGATTTTCAGGGCCATTATTGTGTTTACAAGAGCAGGCATATTTCTCCTCTTGGCTTGCTTTGAGAAAGAAGACACTTGTTTTAAAAGTGTGGAACATTTTACGAAGAGAACTGAAGTGAAGGAGGCCAAAATTATTGGGAGTGGGGAAATTAAAAAACACATAGCAACAAAAGCAAATTACTGCTCTCTTTTGATGCTGCCTAATTCGTGAGCGGTAACAAGCAGTGCACAGAACAGCACGATACTCTCCAAAAGTCACTGGTCCTGGGGATAGCAATGTCCCTGAAACAATGAGAGGAGGTTGCACAGCTGTAGCATTTCCCTCAGACTTGCATTTTACAGAGGTATTTAGAGCAGCAGTGACATCTGGGCCCTCCAGCTCAACAGCACAACACAGTAGGGGTTGAATAAAAAAAAAAAAAAAAAAGAAATTGGAAGCAATGTACTTGGTTGGAATCCCACATCTGCCTGTAACTTAAATACCATTGCAAGTGCCAAGAGCCCATTTTTTGAGGATTTCTTTAAATAGTAGAAACAACAAAAAAAACCCTCACTATGAACAAAAAAAATAAAGTTTTCATTTAATTATTTTTCTAACAAAAGAGACAATGAAGCAACGTAACCTATTTCTTTCAGAGACGTGTGCTATTGAAATCACCTTGTGTGCAAGAGAAAGCAGTAGCATGAGCTGACTGCTCTATGTTGGGAAGCAAACTAGGAGCCACCAAGTTCAGTGGAACACTGTCCTCCATGACCAGGTGTGCAGCCTCTCAGTGCCCAAGCAAGATGAGTGAAGCACATGTGGTGACAGCAACCAGTAACCTACAGTATGTGGCAGACTTAGAACCAGAGTTTAAATGTGGTACCTGAACCACGGAGTAGAGGATGCTTGGGCAGAGGTCCCAAATAAGCTCCTCACATCTTTTGTCCACAACTTAGCTCTTTTCATAGATTTTTGGTCAAAGGTTACACAAATAGATGCTCACCATTGACAGTGAAGGCTACAGGACAGGCAGGTCAGGGCATTTAGAGTCTATCAGTAAACTGAGGACTCTGACAAGCACAACCATCCAGACTTTTCCTTAGATGTCATTGTGATTTTGGTATTTATCTTTTAAATCAGGCTTTATACTGACTGCTAAAGGAGATCGGGTGAAATATTTCAATATTTCATTGCCTTGCTGCAGTCCTTGTAAGTTCTTTTAATAGTTATTCTTTTACTACAGTTTGGGGGCTGCTGAGTAAACTTGATTTGCCTTCTACTCACCTGGCCCGAACCAGAGAAAAGTAAGTTAACTCTATCAAAAATGTGGTGAAAAAGAGAAGCTTTTTGCTGACAGATGGCAGCCAAGCAAGAGGAAAAAATTAAGAGGCAAAGCCCTCCTATCAATTACGATCATGACAAATACTCTGCATGAATAGGGGCAGACATTGGGATGAAAGATGAGGAAAGCATTGCCCTCCTCAGACTGCACTCTGCCCCAAGCTGCTGGAGTAAACAACTCCCTCCCAAACATAGGAATCAGCTCTGCCTATGCCTTCCATTTTTCCTAGCCACACAAAGTGTGTTGAATGGTGAAGCTGGGTTTTAAGAGGATTAATCTTTCCCCTCACCAATTTAATGCCTGGTTTTGGGAAAGCACTGGTGGGTAATTATGTGGTCTCTAATGACAGCCAAATATTTTGCCATGACTCTCTACCTCTGTCATTGAGTACTGCACTTTGATTACCTTGCAGAGAAGAATTACAAACTACTTTTATTAGACAATGGATGTGGTTGGGGGAAAAAAAGATCAAACAAACCTGGGTGACACAGCAAAACTATACATGTTTTTTGCAACACTAATGTATTATTTCTTTTGTGCCAGGAGCTATGAAGATAAAGCACCTCTGCTAGCCACTAAATATTCTGAATTAATAAGAAAAACTCTCATTATTAAGGAGTATTAAACGCCCCATAGAAATGTTGATCTGAAAAACAATCATAAGTATGAACAACAAAAAAAAAAAAGGACAAAACAAACCTCAGCATTGATTTTAGAGATTAAAGGATATTTGCATATTTTTCCAGTTATTATCAATCTAAAAGAGAGATAATTGTATTAGAGGTCAGTGTGGTTGAACAACAATGCCAAGGTTGCTATTTAAGTAATACAGAGAACACTTTAAAATTATCTGAAGCAACACAACACAGACAAATTAAAATCATGATTGTATAAGAAAGCAAATGCAAAAAGTCAAACTGAAGCAAATATTTCAGCCTCCTGTTCAGCAAAGGTCACTGTAATTGGTTTCAAAAGGTTCTACAAATTTTGCTTTTAGGGTATAATTTTTCATTTGGTACTGTAAAACAGTGGTATACCCACTACTGAACCTCAGAGGGGCAGATCCAACTTACCTCCTGGGTGTCAAGAATTAGGAGCTTCAGACTTTTTCTGGTTATGGACACAAATGTGAGCAAGGCACATGCATGCAGGAATTCTTAGGTTCTGAAGCTTATTTGGAGCTACAGGGACCTTCACAGTGAATGGTGTTAAGTCCTGTGTTTGAAAATTTGAATCTATCACAGGAGCTGTCTATTTTTTTCCACAAAATATGTCGGATACCTGGGATGACTGCTCTGCTACCTTGCCCAACTTAGGCACAAGTAGGTCATAAGGAAGAGCTGGCCTACTGGGAAACAACAGGGATGTGATTAATCTAATAATCCAACACCCACTGCTTTCCCTGCAGTTGTTAGGAAATCCACTTGAGATCCTCAGTCCAGAATCCTGAAGTGAATGCAGGTAGTAGCATGAACTTTCTTTAGATGAGCAGAGTAAGAATAATTTCTGTCTCATAAAATATGACTGTTCTTTTTCTACTTAATTGCCTAGCTACTGCAGTGTTCTGCTACAGCATCAGATAAACCAGTTCAATTCCTTCCCTAGCTGTCTTGCAACGTGTCCATTTTACTTGAAAAATACCTTGGATAAACCACCAGAATTGTCTTGGAAACCAGGACCACAACAGAGACCTCTGGTACAAGTCAGCAAATATCCTGAGGGTTAGATTGCTGTTTGCTCTCTCTAGTTAATTTACAAACAGCAGTAGTTTTGGCAAGATGAGCAGAAATTTGCTTTTCCCTCTAAAAACTCTTAAGTCTGTCTTTCCCTTATGTTTGACCTCTCTTACTAAAAACTGAGCTCTGTCTATATTATTTACTAGATAAAAAAAGCAATGCTTTTTGGATTTCTGTGCACACCCACAGTAATGAATCCCACAGTACTCCTTGCAGCTGCACTGTGGCCCTGCATTGGGATGATGAAACCTTCACTTTGCTCTCCCTTGGAAGAAAGCCCAGGCATGCAGCTTGGAGACTGTGGGACACGCTGCAGAATGCACTGATGTTGTAAGAGAGGCACAGCCTTTTAGGCTTAAGCACTTGCTATACCTGCATTGCATAACTGAGACAAAACTGACTAAAATAATAAGAAGGCTAGAGAATCTGAGAGCTTAGAACTCAAATTTGGTTTGAACTACAATTTTTTAGCCTGTAAAGGTAATTTTTAAAGTGCCATCAGGTTTTGTGTGGTGTTTTTTATTTGGGCTTTGGTTGGTTGGTTGGTTTTGTTTCTTTTTTTAATCTGATCTTCTTCTTTGTCCTACCACAGGTGATGTAACTCGGAACTAAGATTCAATTTAACAACTGCTTAACTGTATGTGCATATAGGTCCAAAAGAATCAGAGAGTTTGAAAATAAAAGGCTGATAAATATTTTGGACTAAACAGCTGTAGAATATCTGTATAAATGCAAAATGCTATATGCGTAGAAGTCAAGGAAAAGAATTTGATTCCCCTACCAAGCTGAAAAATAATTATGTTCTTCAGTAACCACTATTAGTAAATTCTTTCTAACAAATTATTTTGAGGTTTAGGTTAAGAGATTTTCCTCAGCCTAGAGCACTTGTTATAAGCAATTGGAAAGAAATGAGATTTTCAGACTATTTTAATGGTTTTTTTTCTTGTTTTTTGTTTTTTTTTTTTTTTTTTAATTAAGGCAAATGGGAAACTCTTGAGTTGACCTAAATAACATCTAGAATTATGAGGGGGGAATGATAGCAGAGGTAGGACAAAGTATTCTCAATATGGATGATTTAGACATTAGAGACCACAATTTAAATGCAGAGAGAGAGAGCACACAAAGAGTTCAAGCAGAGAATTTCACTCAGTGCAGTTGCCAAGTAAAACCATCAAAGCAAATAGCTCAAATGAGTTTAAGAGAGAACTCTGCATGTCTGAGCAGGGAGGGAATCAAAGGATATAGTTAGTAAGCAAGAAAACGGGTGTGAGATAAACTTGAAGGGAATGGTTTATTGGGTCAGGTGTCCTTTTTTCTCTGTGGCAATGCCTTGTGTCCTTGTTTCTTAATCTTTCATAAAAGAAGGATTGAAAATAGTCATAAGAAAAGCCCTACAAAGACTATAATTAAAATGTATGGCAAATGTTTTAATCTGACTGACTTGTGTTTTGATTTGGGGTTTTTACATTAATTAGAGAGACTATAAAGGCTGTGACAACTATTTCATCAAAGACAAAGGCTTAAAGAACAGCCAAAGACTGAGAGACTCCTTCTTAATGAAAACATCTTCAATATGTGAACTAAGAAAATTTTAGAACTGTGGTTCTGAAGAAGGAAAACTACATAGATGTGAAAGGTGGAACATAAAACCTTTAGTTTGGAGAAATTGGCCTAAACCACATAAATCAGAGAGTGAAGTCTGTAAGAATTCAGTCTACCTGAAGAAATACCAGACATAGGTTTCAATACTAGATATTGTACATCAATATATTATTTTTAGTTAGCATCCCAATTTGCATGTTATAATTACTTTTCCGACCGTCTTTTGGGAGATAAAAACACAGCTATTAACAAAACTTCAATGTAATACACTTTCTAGACTAAATAAACTTGTTCTATGGTATTCCTTGGCAATTTTTCCCAAAAATGGCAAAAGCATAAATATGCTTCATTCAACAAAAGAACAGGAAACATCTGAGATATAAAATATTATTGCTCAAAGAATATTTTGTACTGACAATTATTTTAATGATTTGCTTTCAAAAGTAAACCTGCATTTTTATTTAATAACTTGATGGCATAATTCCTTATAACGTCTGGGCTATAAGCTATATAAGCTATAACTATAAGCTTACTCACAAAGTGCTTTGGAAACAACTTGTTAAAACTTAGAATGACTTCATAAAGGATAAGCTGTGGCCATCAGTGCTAAAATCAATGTTTCTCATGTAATCAGGTGGAAGTGAGATACTCTAAAGTGTTGAGGGTTATAAGAGTGGTCGCCTTCTCGGGTGAAGCTAACTGTGAGCCAGGATCTATCTTTAGCTCATCAGATCATTTATAACCTTTCACATAATCTACTTTATCTTTTCAGACCAGAGATACAAGATTAAACATAAATGTATAGCAAGGGTCTACAGGTTTTGAGATGACTTTCTGAAGTATACATAGCTTTTTGTGTCTCCTGTGTTGTTTTAGCAGTTGCAGCAATAAGATCACTGGACTGGTGGTCTTCCTTGCTGAACAGCTCACATGTGTGTGTGTGTGTGTGTGTGTGTGTGCATGCAGAGTATAGTTCTTTCTTGTTTTTAAAGTACTGAATTACAGAATATTGTTCTTTCCTATCTGTAACATAAAAGAGAGAGAGAACCAGAACCCGAGATTAACTTATTTAGCCATTCACTTGGGATCAGATGGCACAGTCAGGCTGACACTCAAGATTCCCTCTCCCCTCCCATCCCCTCCCCTCCTCTTCTCTTTTCTTTTTTCTTTCTTCATAATAATAGTATATCATTTGTAGAAGACATCTACTGTAGAAACTTTTTATCTTAGTGGGGCCAAACTCAAGCTGGCTAATTATCAAGGTATTTGGGGTGGGCTTTTTCCACTGGTTTTGTTCTTGTTTCTTCTTAAAACAAGTTAAAACAACAACAACAACAAAGCAAATGAAAACAAAACAAACAAACAGAACTAAAAAAGAAACCCCAAAAACCCCACAACCAAACAACAAACCAAAACAATCATGCAGGAGACTGATCTTAACTACTGATGTTAACTGCTCTACAGTGAGACAACTTTTAAGTACATTACTCTTTATCGAGTCCAGCTAATTTTATGGTTCAATCTTACTGGAGATGTTCAGAGAAATGGGGATTTTTTTGCATTTTACTCTTCCTCAAGACTTCAAAACTCTTCAGGGAGAACAGAGCATCAGGTTTTCCCAACTGGAGCCCCAGCCCACTTGACTGAAAGCCTTCAGTGTTGATATTGGTAAACTGCACTGTTAAAAAAGCAGCACTGGTGAACTGGAAGAAAACAGCTGACAGATAAGTAACTGACTTTCTATTTTATCTTTGTCAAAATTAGTGTCTGCAGACTGGTTTGATTTTTATGGCATGTTTTTTCTCTAACAGAAAAATACAACCAACTTTAGCATACAGACACACTGTGGTGAATCATACTATGGTAATTTAAGACAGTAACTTATGGTGCATGCAAAAGAGAAGAAGAAAAGCAGACTTGAAGCACTCCAGTCACTGTCTAGTGTAATCACTTCAGCTGCCAGCAATGGTAGCTTGTGCTGCTATGCCAGAATGAAGCAGATGAAACATGCTCACAGACTCCCTTTTGCCAGCTCTGCTATCAGGGTTTAACCTCCAGGAAACACAGGAGGCAGGCAGCAGAGCAGTGGTAATAGCTTAAGTAGCTGCAGAGACGTGCTTTACCAGGCATAAGCAAGCCTTTAGCTCATACCCAGGCTGTGTATTTTTGCTGTTGGAAGCATGCAACTCAGTGTGCAACAGCTGATTAACATACAGCAGAAATATATATATATATATATATATATCTTTTTTTTAATTAATTTCCTGGTGGAAAAGTAGAATGAGACCACAGTATTCTGCTTCTTTGCATTTTGGATTTGAAATAGGTTTGAAAGTGCCGCCTAAAAGCCCACATCTTCTTATATTTTGTAAATATAATTTATAACATGAGAGCCCCTGAATTTCACAAGCTTGCTTTAAAAACTGTAGCATGGTACTTGCACTTAAATCTCACCCAGAGAGAAATACTGGATAAAATCAAACCAGATACTTAAACAAAAAGTAGAAGAAAATATATATTTTTGTCAGTGAATATATTAATCTTCACTTTTTTTCCTCACAAAAATAAGCTCTTTAGTTTAAATGCAAAATGCAAATGTACATGAATATATTAGATTTTACTTCACACTCTTCCTGGAAAAATCAAATTTTTTCACATCTTTATGTGTTTGGTTTTAAGTTTAAAACATAGGCCTTTCTCTTTTCATGTTTAGTTTCATAATTTCCTTCTCTTTGAATGTCTGTCTCAAATATATGATGCGAATAAACATTTTCACTCAGGTTGTTAAGGGCAATGCATAAAGATATGCAAGCAGATCTGTTTTGAAAATTGTGGTTGTGAAGCTTTACAATATTACACCTTCAGCCCAAAGAGGCTAGTTGAAGTCATATTGAGTTCCTAACACTGATGCCGAGAAAGGACAATAACATTAAGGAAGAAGATATTGTCAGTTTACACTGCAAATGTATATGATATCGCTAGAGAAAAGGTCAGTTTTCATTTCATTGTTCTTCTAAGCTCATATTATTTGCTACTGTTGATAACACTCTAAAGATGCTTTAAATCCTTGTAGCTGTGATTTTCTTTGACAACACATTCAAAGCTCAGACAAGCTGATTCAATTAAAATAAGATCTAAAGTTGTCAGCATAGGGAGATGTTGAATAGTCTTTTTATACAATTAATTGTACATCTAAAGCACACAATGAAACAGCCTGAAAAATAAGAACAATCTTTTTGCTTTAATACAGTTGTTTTTCTGAGAAGAAAGTTCTGCACAGCTCTGTGCAATTCAGTACGTCCAAGAAAACGTAGCAACAAGACAGATATTCTATTTAAGTTCGGTCTTTTTTTAATTGTTTTATACCCAGCAGTAAACAACTTTGGGTTTTGTTCTGTAAATATCAGGGGAGAAATTTGAAATCATCCATAACCATGGGGTCTATAATGTTATATCACTAACTACCTCTCCTGTTCTTATACTACCACTATACACTGGATGACTGAACAAAAGAAAGGAGATGAAAGAGCAAAGTGAAAGCATACCTTCTCAAGTATATTGAAAACATGTTGTCTTTCTTCTTCTCACTATTATTCAATATGTCAGACACTACACATCCCACTTGAGTATCCATTGGACTAATAACACAATCAGTATGATGAGAAATACTCCTGAAAAACATGGATAGAGCATTTGCAGGCTCCTGTGATATCTTCATCTTCAAGTAGCATGGCACGCTGGTAAAATGATACAGTGGCACTGAGGATCCAAGACCTGAAGGTTTGGTTTGGGAGGATTCCTTGAGACTGGTCTCTTGCACAGGACATTTGTCAGCAGCTGCAGCTTCCAGTTAGTTTAAGCAGAATTGAATGAAGCTTGTCTTCTTAAATAAGTCCAGGGCATGTGAACCAAACCAGCACCAAAACAGCATTTGTGGTGCTGCTCCACATGGAAACATTAATGTCCCTTAAAAGTGCTGAGTGCTGAGAGGTAAGCTGATGAACTTTGTGGGACAGGATGGGATACAGGTGTTCAGACTGGGTTATATCAAAGGTTCAGTTAATGTAGTGTTATGCCCCTGAAAGTGACCACAGCAGTCATGCTTCCTTGATGCACTCTTCCACAGGGGAGAGAGAATCTTCCATTTCACTGCCTGAAGTGGGCGTTTGTACCATAAATGTCTCTAATTTTTTCCTAGACTCCTGTAAACTCTTAGTATTCACAGTAGCCTGTGTCACTGAATTTCTGAGTTGGAGTGTCGGATGAAGTCATAGTACCACTTTTATTTTAAACTTCTCATGCAGTGATGATTTCTTCTGAAGCTTCCTGGATAATAAAGTCAATAACCAATCACTTTTCCATGCTCTGTCATGGTTGTACCGATCCCTACCATGTTCCCTCCTAGATGTCCGTCTTTCAAATTCAAAGATCCCAGTCTGTTCAGCAGGCTCTTCTTGTACAAAAGCCAACCAATAACACCTTTGACATATTTCTCTAAATGCTTTTTATTTCTCTGTATCCTTGAATTAGGGAGATCAGGTCTACTCTTTACAGTTAAGATGCATGAAGACAGGCTTTCTAGTTTGTCCTTTTAGCTAGTTCTGTAGGAATGTCTAGCATTCAACATTATCCTTTGACTCATTCAGTCAATATTCTCATAAAGCTGTTTGTTATAAACACCGAACTTTCCTGTTGAATATTAACAACTTTGTCAGATCCCCTTACTGTATATGTAAGCTTAGAATTCTTTTTCTGGATGGACAGGTTTTTATATTTAGTAAAACTGAACTTCATCAGCCATTTTTTTACCCAGCCATTCTGTTCTGTGTAACTAAATGCTTGACAATCTTTTCCAGTTTTCAGTGCCCAGAAGAGTTGGTACCAATAGATGCAGCACTCGTTCATCCTACCAGAACCTCAAAAGTCAGAATGGGATCTGAGCCTTACTCGAAGAAGATCTTGTACAGAGATGTGTTTTCAGTGATGTTTCAGGAAAACTTGTGTTAATTATACCCAATGTTATTTTATAAATTTTATTAAAAAAAAATTGTTAATGTTAGATGTACAATCTTTCTAGACATCCTCTAGTTAGGATGTGACAGAACACTGAGAATATTATCTTATATTCTTTCTCTAGAACAGCTTTTTCTTTATAAGTTATAATCACGATATAACTACTTTTTCGAGACAAACACTTCCAATAGTTTTGGCCTTTTGTTCAGAGATCTTTTTTTTTCACACACCTACTTTCTGACATGGAAAGAAAATTACAAGCTCAGCCATTTTTACTGCATTTTATCTTTGCTATTTCTTCCAGACCAACTTCTTCTGAGTGAGACATTAGAAGGGCAGATTCACAGCAATAGCTGAACAAATCAGGGACCTTCAGTTCTGACAGTTGTAGGGGATGAACTTAATGCACATTGAACTACATCATTAAATGCTGTAAATGGGCATGTCTACATTGAAAGCAAAGGAGATGCATTTGACACCAGAAGACTGTCTGACTCCTATCGATGACATGTCAAATGTCACAGGACTCAGTGAGAAAATAGCTTCTCTTGAATATACTTCAGAGAATATGGTAACTAAAAATGTAAATTTGTTTAAAAATAGTTTTGGGAAATGTCAGTTTCCAGTTTCTTGTGAGGTAGATGTCAATTCTGAGTCATAAATTAGCAAAAAATAGAAACAATCATAGATACATTTTTCTTTTATATGGACACTAGCTATACGAAATGCCGAAGTGTGCAGATTCTATTTGCCTCCTGAGAAAGGATGTAGAGTTAATAATCCAGGGCATCATGGCAACTCGGTTCTCAGGGATTTCTGAATACTCTAGATGAATGCCTACAAATATCAATCATTCTACACTACTGGAAGTTATGTGTTCAGTAACAGAAGAGGTTGCTGTTCAGACTCCATGAACTGATTAGGTATTCTCATTAAAATTGCTCTGACTATGAGTGACATATCAAGTGGAAAGAGATTTCATTAATTTAGCAGCCAATTAGTCTGCCAACAACAACAACAAAAAGATTTTAGGGAAATCTCATTCCTCATTTGGGGAGCTTTTTAATTTTGTTATGCCTCATCCAGTAAGAATAATCCTGTAGCACTGCCCTTTGGTGCCATTGGTCTAATATCTCGTAGAGCCTGGGGGAGGGCAACATGAAGAATATACAGAAGATGCTGCCAATATTACATTCTTGGAATAGAAGAAAGTAGCTGTAGTCACATGTACTTAACTTCCCTTATAAGTGGGGAGCTCTCCTGATTGCAGGTAGGTAGGTTCACACAGCTAAAAGGAGAAGCTGTGACACTATGCTGCTGACAAGTAGCTACTAAGCAAGATTGCATTTCTTTGTCTGTTTCTAGGGGTTCCTGTGATAGATTTTATTCATTTATTTATTTCTGTTGTTTCTTATTGCTTGTCTGCATTACTCTTCAGCTGATATACCTGTGTTCCCTTTATGCTCATGATGTACTAATTTACATTGTAGTTGACATATGTTTATTTCCATTGGGTGTCTGATAGTCTCTCCTGATTCACTGCTAATTTGCATTGTTATTTTCTGAGATTTTTTATTACCACTGCCCTGGTAGCTTTATCCTGTAAAAAAGGGCTTTAAATAAATAAATTCCAATATCTCTTCTGGTACTATTTTGAATGAATACATGCCTCTGTTTTACATGATGCACCCTGGTGGAGTGCAGAAAATAAATCCTTTAGGCCTCTTGTATACACCTTTTAAATTTTAACAGAAGCTGACTGTGTCCTCCTCAGTCATGTGACTGAGTTATTTAGCTCTTACTATTTCCTCATAGGTTGACCTTCCCATAACCTAAATAATTTTTATTGCTCATATTCCAAATCCTTCTCAGAGCTGGATACAGTTTTACTTGCAGAGAAGAGAAATGTTTACCTTCCCTCTTTTGATGTTATGCAGTTTGATTGGTTTAGTATTTTTCTTTTTTCTCCACTGAATTACATTGCACCTTCATCTCAATCTTCTTTAAATTTGGGGATTAAGTACTCCCAAATTCTTCCCTCTCAATTAGAAGTCTATATTCTGATATTTTTTCCCCCCTGTAATGTATGAACTTATCTTTTTCAGACTGAACTTCCTGCCTCTGACCCTTTTTGATTTATGTCTTTGGCCTCCGTGTCATTTGTAACACCTTAAATTAAATAGGGTCTGAAGATTTTAATTAATGTGCTGTTTACTGCTTCATGCAATTCAGTAATAAAAAATTATGGTTAACTTATTAAGATTATTCTTGACAAAGGGCAAATGTATTTCAATATTGATGTAAAAGACTGAAGCTTGAGAAAGTGACTACACAGCAGAAATACATTTTAGCTGAGAAAAAATAAAGTGGCTTGCCAAGGGAGGTTGCGAGGCTTTGTTTCTTTGTATACAGAGTGATGAAATTCAAATAAATAAAAAAATGCAAGATCTATTGGCAATATAAATCAGAGGTAGAGCAATGTCATACGCTATCACCTCTTTTATCTCACAGAAATCTGAGCTGAAGTAATGAAAGTAATGAACAGTGCAAATGTGAAATATTTATAGAGGTTTCTTGGAAGCCTTGCAGCAGTGTCAAAATGAGGTGACAAAGTATCAAGCATTACTTGGCAGCTCAGAGAAACCTGGATGTCCATGCAGTGGTACTCCTGCTAGATTTATCAGTAGCTAAATGTCAGTACCTACTGTAGCAATATCAGAACTTATTTCCTTTTTTTCTTTCGTTGCCATTATGTATATGTCTTTCTCCATCACTACAAACCCGAAAAATAATAACAATAAGCCATTCTATTTCCCAACCTCATCTGGGATCACTCAAGCCATCAATTCTGTTGTCCCTTCTGCCATTCTAAACCAATATTTTTTTTTACACCTACTAATATAAATTCAAAACCTCACACATTTTTTTCCTTTTTTTTTTTTTTTAATTTTTTGTCTTGACAATATTGAATTAGGAAAAAGTACAAGTTTTTTAGTTTTGATTTATTTTGGTAGCACTGAAAAAAGGGCTTACAATTGGATGGGAAGAGGAGAAAAATATGGTGTTGCCTCAGATTCTTCCTGGGTTTGGAATTCTTATTTAAAGCTGGATAACCTTTCTGCTGCATTTGTTGTACCTCTGCAGACAAATAAGATATAAATGTTGACCTCATGGATCTTAAAGCAATACAAAGTGTCTTAATTGAACTCAGGTCAAATCATGCTCAGGAAAACAAAAGAGTATTCCAGCACTCTTACAGGTATCTTGCTTTCACCATGTACAAATACATATATCATATTAATTTATATAGAGAAAGATTTATGCGTAATACATAATATTAAGAATGCATAAATACACACACACACATATTTACATGATGTATGAACTACAATCTTTCCCATCTTGAGGACAATTTTTTTGCCACTGTGGGCCTCTGGGCAAGATACTCGATGTAGATTGCTTTGGCTTCATCTCTGATTTGGTGCCTCCAGAACAGAGGCAAAGTGGTTGAACAGCATTGGCCAGCAGTTAATGCGTTATGCTGACTTATTTCCTGGCTGTTCTACATGAAAAGAATTAAACTCCATGCACAACATCAGAGCTACTGGCATTTGCTAGTTTAAAAACAAGTTAGACAGGCAAAATACATTTAAATTACATATACATAGCACTGATTTCTTTGTGAATTTTGATTTCTTTGAAGTTCAGAGCAGTCTCAAAGTTCATGAAACCGGTCACACCAGTTTTATATTAGTTTGTTGTTTGTTTGTTTGTTTGTTTGTTTGTTTGTTTTCTTGGGGCAGAAAAAAAAGAAAAAAAGAAAAGAAGAAAAGAAACGAGTACAGTTCCCCACTCATATTCTACTGCACTGAAACAAACACATTTTATAAAATGAAAGCCATTCCAAAGAATTCCCTCGAGGAGATAACAGCCACACAGGGTAGCTATTACTTGTACTCACAATTGCATCAATCTTTGATCTTTATTGTTGCGGTATTATTTCTTTTCTAGTGCTATAAAAATGTTCCTTGTGGATTTTCCGTAAATAATAAATGTGCCTATCCTAAAACTGTTTGAAAAAAGAGACAGTTCCAGATCAGTGCTGCAAATAAAAGCTAAGGAGTTCCTTTATTTAATTTCATCCAGAAATGACTCTGAGATTACTTTCTTGAGAGAGGACCAAAAATTAAGTTTTCATAATTTTCTATTTCCATGACAATCTGTACCATGCAGAATGGATTTTATGCCATTTCCTGTTCTTAGTACAACTTTCATCCTGAGAACTGGGACTGCAATAGAATTTTGATATCCAAATACACATAAAATACCAGTAGCCTGTACTTTTTGCCATTTCTGTTAAGCTGTATTTTATGTTTTGATATCTTGAAAATTTACCTAAAATCTTGGACACTTTAAATTGGAATAAAATAAAAATTCAGAAGGAGAGAAGGGTTTTCCTATTTCTCTTATTGAAAAATTAAAGTCATTCTTAAAATTGACAAAACTATGGTGAATAATGGTACAGGAGAAGATGACATTGTCGTTCAAGTAGACAGCTTACAGCTAAGTAGACACAAGAATCATAGAATCATAGAACGATTAAGGTTGGAAAATACCTTCAAAATCATAAAGAAAGTGTAATATCAGTCTTATAAGTTATTACATTCAACTAAAGAGTTTATATGTCATGTTAGTTTTAGGGAATAGACATTGATCATATGCATGCAAGAAGAATATTTTCATAACTTTCTCCATCTAAATATCGTTCATGTTCCCATACTTTGCTTTGTATTTATAAATGTTTTAAAAATCACAAATTGTTTTGTGTATTTATTAATCTATGTGAACTTAGTGACTCTGGGATAACTGTGTTTTAACATTCCACTTAGCCATTCATTATTCCCTGGATTATGTAATGAACACATGAAAAGGAAGGTTAGAAATAGGAAAAAGTGATGGACCTGTGAATTTGGTCTGGAAACTTTCCATGTGTCCATGAAATCTAACGTAACAGAAGTATGACTGTAAAAGCATCAATATACACCCCACCGTAACTTTTCCTTTGCCCCAAATTGTTTTGGAACACAAACTAATATGATTACTTTAAATCTTTACTCTACTACTGGATGCATGGGCAGCATGGAACAGTATAGGAAGTTTAATGAAAGCCATATTTGCAGAAGCTTCCGGAGCTGTTTATCACACGCAAGTTCACAGCAGTATGCAGTCTCAAATGTAAAATACCTTCAACTACACAACCAGCGCAGATTGGTGGGAACTGAGAGCAAGGTTTTGTATTTATTTACCTCCTTTCCACTTCCATTGAAAATACTAAGAAAAAAAGATGAGAGCACACTACACAAATTTCATACTCCCTTTACTTCTCCGGAGTCACTTGATTCAGTGATGTTATTTGACTTCATTGGGAAGGACATCAAATAGCTGAAAGCTGAGTTGTGGTTTCACAGAGCAATAGATAGCTAAAGGACAATGTGGTTAACAATACTTAGGTAAACAATAGTCACCTTTTAGCTAGGAATAAGAACCTTTCAGTATGAAATATCTTTTTTTTTTTTTTTCAGGCTCCTTTTCATACTATCCAAAAGGACACATTTGCCTTGAAAGATCCCTGATTGCATTTAATATGATATCAGTCTCTTATCCATTAATAGAAAGGCATCAATTTCCAGAGCCTTCAGTATGCCTTTTTAGGACTAAATAGTTTTCTAGTAGGAGGTTCTTCATTTAGGAGCGAAGAGTAATCTCTGCCAAAATGCAGAGAGATCATCTGGGCATATCTCAGTCTCCAAACAATGATCCAACTCCATAAAACCAGTGAAAAGTGTGAGATTTTAACTGCTTTAGTAAAGAAGGGGAGTAATTTCTTGCAAAGTCCAAAGGGCTGCCAAACAGTGGACAGTCAAAGCTGTACTGTTCGGCCTACATTATTTTAAACATGGGTGGGACAGGTCTATTTTTTCTCTTTCCAATACTTAACTTCTCTATCTCTGCCCTAAAGTACATAGAATTGTCTTCTCAAACTGGAGCCTGTTACTAGTTTTGGTTCATAACAGCCTCTTTCTTAGCAGTTCACTTTGATCTGTGTGGCTCAGGCTCATTTTCTAGTCATTAAAGCAAATAAACCTGAACTCCTCCCATATTCAGAGTGCAAAACTGCAGGATGTTTCTGTAACATTAGGCATAATGGTACAGAATTATTGCTGTAATATTTCAGCACTGTGCTACAGAGCTGTCACAGTCAGGGCAAAATACCTAACTGAGATGCACAAGAATAAAGCAGCAGATCCAAAAATTTCAACTGTAAAAGTTAGAAGGATTTCTTTTTTCCTTTTGAAGGAATAAAAATGGGAAACCCTGAAGTGGCAGACTGAAAGAAAATGTAAAGCTTCCTCTTTTAGTTTTTGGATTAAGCATTTGAAAAGATCATTGACTAACAAGACATATATATATATATATATATATATATATATATATATATATAATAATATTACGTTGCCATTTTTTGTATTTATTAAGAGAGATAACACCTGGCATATGTTGGCTATAATTTACAACAATAAGTTCCACTAATATTTTTAATTTTAGAGCAGACAAGCAGAAGACCCAATTTCGCTCATATCAATTTTGCTCTCATTCTTATTGGTACAATCTGTAACTGATCTTGAGAACCTGCATAAGAAAGCAAATAGTGTCCATAATACCTATATTTAAAAAAATGGAAGTTTCATTAAAACCAGCAGGAAAATCCACTCCTTTTAAAAAATAAAGAAATTGTGTTAAATGTGTGTGCTGTATTCATGTGGGGTACATTTAATTTTCTTCAGAGTGGCTAGTGCAGGGCTATGGTTTGGATTTGTGCTGAACACAGGGTTGATAACATAGAGATATTTTTGTTATTGCTGAGCAGTGCTCACACACTGTGTGTGAGGCCTTTCCTGCATTCCCACAGCCACGCTGGCAAGGAAGCTGGGGCTGCATGGCAGGCTGGGAGGAGACACAGCTGGGATAGGTGACCCAAACTGATCAAAGGGATATTCCATATCATATGACATCACGCTCAGTATATAAAGCTAGGGGGAAGAAGAAGAAAAGGAAGGTTTGGAGTGATGGCATTTGTCTTCCCAAGTAACCATTAGGCATGATGGGGCCCTGCTTTTCTGGAGATAACTGAACAACCTGCTCGCCCACGAGAAGCAGTGAACTAATTCTTTGCTTTTTCTTTGCTTGTGTGTGTGGCTTTTGCTGTTCCTATTAAACTCTCTTTGTCTCAACCCACAAGTTCTGGCCTTTGCCCTTCCTATTCTCTCCCTAGTCCTGCTGGTGGGGGAGTGAGCAAATTTGCTGTGTGGGGCTTGGGTTAAACCAATGGGACATAAAAATGTCCAAATTTACCATGTCCTTCTATGACTCTCTAGATACCCAGTGTTTAAATATATCTAAAAGGCTATAAAAATACTTGTGTCAGTTGATGTAACTGTGACCTAAAAATGAATAACAGTTATATCTCATTTCAAAACTTCCATCCAGAGTTTTTGCAGCCTTGTTTTACCAAACTTTTTGCACTATACCTACTCTCAATCTATTTATACTATGTTTTGCCCCCGAAATTCTACACTTGATATAACATAATGTTAGAGTGTTTGCTTTAGAGCAGAATGCATCATCCTTCTCTGCAAGCCTCGTTATAGGTTGTACATCTAACTTAGACTTAGGAGGTTTGCTTTTAATTTTCTAAAACTTGCCACTGGAACAGCAATGGATAGATATGATAGAGAGACTTGGAAGACAAAGCTTCAGAAACCATGTGGGGAGATGCTATGCCCCTGAGCAGTCTCTCTCTTTTACACTTTAGCAATGCTTCTGTACATTTTGTCATGTTAATAAAGTTTCATTGAGCATAATTGATACAATTGCATATAACAAAGCTGCAAAAGAACAGCAGGATAAAAACTTCACTTACTTAACTTCATGGCCAGGAGCTTGAAAACGTAATTTTTTGAAGCACTGGGAAACAGCATGCTTTCAAGAAAAAGACAGGGGACATTCAGATTCAGAGCAATTTACTGGTCGTCAGAATGCAATTTTTCTTTGCATGAGGACAAGCTCATAGTCACACCCTCTGGCTCTTTGTAATATAATCCTAGTAAAATACTGCAATGAAACTATGAGAAATGAATATCCCATCATTCCATACATCATGTTCTTGCCCATATACATATGTATATACTCCCACAATAACTAGTGATGTAAAACAATGCAAAAAAAGAGTAAAATGTGATTTTCAAAAAGGTTTTTTTAAGGAAAAAGAAAAAGTAAAAAAAAAAAAAAAATAGTAAAAGTAGGGAATTTCACATGAAAGGACCAATACTCAAGTTGACCGAAAAGTTCACCCATAATTGCAAAAATTAGTTGGTTCATAGGAAAGGACAGTAGTATGTGGTGAGATATTAATATTTTCTATTCTAACTTATTCTACAACTTGAAACAAGTTTAGAAAGACTTCTCTTTATTCTCACTTCAATTCTAAATATGCTTTTCTGAGCCTCAAGAAGCTTGAAAAAGTGTGATCTGCTTTGACAAAAAAAAGGAAGCTACATCTTCAGGGTTTTTTTTTTACCTCCTTTTGAATATATTTTGCAAGATATGAATACAATAGCTTAATAAAAAAGCAAAAGCCAATAATCTTTTTCTATTCAAGTAGTGTCACTCATACCTTTAAAAATGAGGAAAATCCTAATGATTAAGTTGGAATTCATAGATTCATGTAACTAGCAAAAAACTATAATAATACTCACCTTCCTTGCAGATAGCCATTAAAAATAAAACAAAAAGACATTTGTCAAATTATATCAAAGAACATGCTATAAATCTTACCATTAAATTGAAAATGATGCTCAGGTAAAATAGCAGGACTTGATTGTTTTGAACAACCTGAATAGCATGGCTGAGACAATTACACTGCACAGGTATGCAGTTTTGAGACGTTTAAAAGGTTTTTTAAAATGCTCTGAGAAAGTTAACTGTTTCTGGGTCCATTAGCTTACTGCAGAGGTCTGTTGCAAAGCACACTATGCCCTATCGCCAGTACGGAATCTGACCTTAATCTTGCATTTTTATACAGCCAAAAGCAAGCTGTCTAGAAAGGAAGTAGAACACATGCCTGCAATAACTCCTGAGAATTGCTTTGAATGCTGCATCTTCACTCTTTCTGTCCTCTGAAAGGGAAAGATTGTTGAGGCAACTTACTGTGGTATTTAAATTAGGCATCTGATGGTCCTGCAGTGAATGTAGTGGCGCACAGTGGTGTGTAGTGGGTTGGAGTGCAAGAGGCCTCTGCAGAAAGGAGGATCTTCTGCTGACTAGGTTGGACACATCCACTGGGAGTCTGAACTTAATGCTCCACCTTACCCTCCTTGTGTTAGTCAAGGAAGCAGAATCAGAGATGAGTTTAGAGTGGTTTAAGTCTTCATTTACTTAGATCCAAGTTTCAACTTGTAACCTGCAGTGATTTAACAACATGGGTTCACTGAAAACTGCAGAACTTTCAACCCCTTGCAAAAAAAAAAAAAAAGGTTTTTACAAAGTTTAGCTGTGCTTTTTGGGTCATCTGTGCAGGATCTAGCACAACAACAGACAAAGCACTCTGATTATAACTTCATTATAAAATGATTAAATTTGAAAACAACCTAGGTGTACTAGCTTAAAATTCACCAACATTAGGCTTGACTTTGGAGATGAATGTCCAAAAAGCATTTGATTGCTTACATGTGCTAGCTTTTGAAAATATAACTCATACTTTATCTTTGTGATTTATCAACATATTGTTTCACAAATTGAATTAGGAAAAATAAAATAAAATATTTTAAAAATTTAAAGAAGATATAAAATATTAACAGAGATTTAATGTGACAAAATAAGAAATATTGCCAGTATATGATGCCAATTTAAAAAAAAAAAAAAGTCAACTTCAAAACAAAAAATAATGAAACTCTCAGTCATTGAGGAAATATTCTAAAGCCAGGAAATTTTGTATTGACAAGTAACAGAAGCTGAAAAGAATGATCACTGTAACAAACCACATTCAAAATTCAAGCAAATATCTAAGACTAGATGATTACAAGGATTACAGAACATCCATTACAGGGTTGGATATGTTGAACAACCCAGATTTATCTGCACTCCAAAGGGGAAAAAATGGAATTTTTTTCACTAAGTTTGGCAAAAACTTTGGAATTATTTCAAATATTCAATTATATTCAGTTACAGAAATGAGATGTTTGCAAGAAACTCAAGTCTGCAAAGTAAAAGGAAAAAGAGATATTTGAAAAAAAGTCTGATTCATTGCTTGGTTTCACAATGAACAGTCAGAAGAAACAAGAGCAGAGCACGAAATTACCATGAAGAGTAAGAGAGGGAACTAGAACTCAAACTGAAGAGAGGATGCAGCACTGGGTGGAAGCTGAAGATCAATCTTTTGAAGGATTTAAATGTTAACCTGGCTATACCAACGGCAGTGAAGGCCTTAAATATATGGTAAACTGAATACTAGAAAGGTTTGTACCAAGTAGTGTGTCAGTAAATGTTCATACCTGTTACTCCACACTAGCAGAACCTATTGAAAGCAACCTATTGATTGAACAGAGTAAAAGAGGTTGCAGATGAACGTTGAGGCAAGAGCTGAGAAAAGCTGGTCTGCGCCCACTTAACTGGAATGGTAAAAACAGTTCTTCCTTCTCCTAAAATAATTCTCTTTTAAAGACAGGCAAAGTTTCAAAAACATTCAGCATGACTGAAATGCTAAAATAGCTATCTAACAGTGTTTGGCTGCACAAGCTTCTATAAGTCTGCAAGTCTTACAAAGATAACTACATTGCTGTACATTACAGTGTCTGAAACTGGACTAGACAGTGGTACTTTAAAGAATTAATACAGTCTGTAGTATTGTGATATTAACCAGCATCAGGAGCATGAAGCAACCATGAAAGTCACCATTGTCAGAATTAAACTCTTTTTGCTATTCCTCACCCCACAAAACTGAACAAAACCTAATTCCATGAGTCTTTTGTCCCTTTACTTGCAAAAAACCCCCATAAAATCAGGTAACCACACATTTTCACTTTGTTAATGTTTTCATATTTCTTTGAAATTTTAGTAGGTGTCATTCAATGTAATTCTCTCCATCTCTGACACTGGAGATGTACACCGCTTCCTGTAACTCATTTGTCACTTTTTCACATCCAGTCAGTTGTCCTAATTTCTTTCCTTCCTATTTAAACTGGCATCTCTAAATCCTTCGTATACCCTTTGAGCCAAGATCTGTTTGGAAAGAATAAAGTCCAATATCCCAGTGAGAGCAAAGCCTGTTGTATTTTCCACTTAAAAGCTTCCCTTTGTGTCCCAAGGATCCCAAGTGATCCATACAAAAGTACATTATCTCTTGTCAGTATTTTATCTCCTAGTGTTTCCTTTTTAAAAGCCTTTGATTTAACTCTGTGCATTCAGCACTCGATAAGATCATGCAGAAAAGTGTAGGTCAAATAGTATTTATAATAGCAATGTAGATTGCAGGAGTTACTTAATCTGAGGATGAAAAGATTTTTCTCAGATTACAGATAAACAAAAATAAAACACCAGTGTTAGATCAAACACACACACAAAAAAGGAGAGGGTATAGGTAAGAAAGAGGATGACTTTCTGCCTTAGGAGGGACTGTGGGTGGAATGGGGAGGAGTGGCTGTGGGGCCTGGAGCATACAGAATTTGGGAAGTAATGCAAAGTCAAAATGCATATCCTGTAGTGCCACCATCCAACACATGGTGTTATGCTCCAGTTTAACCCTCTGGGACTTTTCTCAGAAGGGCTTTTTCTGGGTAAAAATGAACATTGCATTGAATTCTGACCCTTTTTTTTAATTTATTTTAGAAACTACATGGAATGACACTACCATTTTAACATCTAACCACCTCTTCTGATTTAGTGAAAATAAATTTCAGTCTATGTATGTCTAAACAGCCTTCTTCTGAAATCATTATATATATCTAGAACTTTTTCACCCTGTGAGTGAGTATTTTCTGGGTTATGCTGCTATGAATCAAGGCTCATTCTTCTAAAAACTCTGGAGTCACTCTGATATAAAGCAGTATAAACTTAGGGTACTGGAAATGCAAATTTTTTCTCTGTTATCTGGTTAACTGTGACCATAACAAGGATAAAAAGTATGCAGAAACACATTAATTTGATCTTCCTAGGTAGCTTGCAGAGTTAAAAGAAGTGTAACAGAAAAACAAGACACTTTTTTGAATAGCTGATACATTCCTTCTCTGAAGCTTTCAGCAAACCTGTCTCACAGCAGAAATTAGACTGGTTTAGATCATGATATTAGAAGCTGTATAAAAAATATTTTTGCCCTAATTTCACTGAGTAATTGTATATGTGAATAATAGGGCATCTTATTAGACTGCCTGCCACAGCTCTGCTCAAGATCATTTCCTTTTTTTTTAAGAAGTCTTAGAAATGAACAGCAAGTATTTCCTTTTTTTTAGGAAGTCTCAGATATAAAACGATAAGACATACTGTCTCTTTGTTCCATTTCCTTCAATTGCACTGGCAGCAGAGGCTATAAACCAGGTTTTGCAAGCCTTGTGTTGGTGGTGGAAGTAATTACTGCACTATAACTCTTCCTGTGTCACAGAAATATATGGTGGGGTCTATAAACACTTTATATTTACTCATGTATTTTCTACAAGTCTTTTTAGACATGGTAAAGCCATAAGGTAAATTTGGCTTCATTTGCTTGGTCCATGCCAGTGACTGGATCAGTTGACAGTCCCATTCAGGATGCGGACGTAAATGAGGGACTGTTCCAAATAGCATCAGAGGTAGGTGTTTTCATAAGGAGGCACCAGGCCAGATTTACAATCCTATTGTGGTAAAATTAATTGGAATTAGAAGCTTAAACATGAAATAGTAAAGTCTCTACGCACAATAGACTTCTTAAGCTATGATTTCATTTCAGCTCCTGATTCTTTGTCACAGCTGAAAATCCTTTGTCAGAACGGATAGGAAGAGGAGGACTATGGGGATGAACACCATCTATAGCAACGTGGCAACATTCTTCAGGTTTTGAGAATCATTGTGAGAAACAGCAGTACTCAATGTACTGCAAGGAGAACTAAGTTGGAGGTGCTGTTTCCAGAGTTTGTTTTTTTGTCTGTCACCTACATACTTTCATTAAAAAAAGGTGGCTGTCCATTCTGCAGGAGAGAACTTGACCAGCTCCTCCTAGAAAGCTCAGTGGTATCAAAGTATATATTAATGTCTGGCAGCTTTGAAATGCCAGCCACCTGTATGGTTTCTGGTTTATTGTGTAAACTTCAGATGTAGACACACTCTTGATGAAAACAGCAATGGGCCGATTAAAGGGATCACAACAAAGCTAAATGGTTTGAAATTTGGATCCCTCTGTGATATTATTAAAATAAACAGTATTTGAAAAGTACTGAGATGGTAGCTTCAGAGAACCAAGATAGAATAGAAAATAATAGTATGATTTTTTTTAATATATTTTTATATATGTTAACATGGTGGGGTTTAGTTACTGAAGCAGTATTTCAGAACCACCATGTTTTTATATTTTATTGTTAGACTTATTTTGTCATATTAGCGGAAGAAAAATGGAAAAGGGGATGAAATTACCATCAGCTTACAGGGCTGTGACATTGGAACAAGGGAGAAATTGCAGGGTCTGGCTGTCTGAGGTAAGCACATTAGCTGCTGAATGTGTAAATTGCAAAAATAACTTAGAAGCCAAAAGTGAGAACAAATGAGCAAGCAAGTGATCTAATCTCTGTTGGAACACATCACCCATGTGATTTGCAGGGTCCCTTGGAAACAAATAAGCAGATGAAGCAGGAGTAACATTTGTGTTATCAGCAATGGAGAAAAATCAATAACAGATAGGGTCTAAGTGTCAGCAAAACAAAGGAACTTTCCACTCCTCTCTGAAACATTTGAAACAGGGAAAGCCTGGGGTCTGATTACAGTAAGAGGTTCTCTGATCTCTGTGCATTGCCCACACTGCATATTTAGTTACTGTCATGTAGCTTTAAGGCACATGAAGCTTAACTATGTTTCTAACCTTTTAGAGGTAATAGCCTCAAAAAATATTGTCTATTTTGAAGTGAGATATGTAAATGTAAAACACTGACATTTGTGGAGCAAGTCAGAGATGGGAGACATACTTGTCTTGTAGACCCTGAGAAACTATGAAATCCAGAAATAGTCTTATTTAGGACACAAACTGTTCTCCCTCACACCAGAGCAGCCATTCTCTAAGTGATGCTGCAATAAGAATTGCAGAGTGTAATTAATTGGATTTCACAGTCTGCTAGAACTGTGGGCAGCTAGTGCTTTGAGCTGCAGGAAACCCTACTCATGGACATGGAGCGCCTGAGCAGCACCAAGGAATTGCATTATGAGACCTAGGAAACCTCCAGATTCAGTGACAGAGGAACTACAGGTCAATCACAAATCAAGAACCTTTTAAAATATTTTGAACTGGAAAGATGCCTCAGTGTAAGCAAGATAACACTCTACGTGAGTGTAGTTCTTTGAAGGAAAATGAAACTGGGATTTTTTTGTTGGTCCTGGATGGGCTGAAGGCACTGCAACTGACTCCTCCATTTTTGTTTTACACAGCGGACAATCATCGCATATTTGAACCTTGTCCACAGTTGCTTTCTTTTGTTTTCATGCTACAAACCTAAAAGAAAATAACAGACACAGCAATAGGCTTTGCAAGATAATATTTGCTACACAGTTATCTTTCAATGATGTCCAGAGTCACTATACTTTTCCACATAAATGGAACTGGAGATGTTTGTGACAATTGATTAGGAAAATATTGATTAAGTAATTGTTTTTTGTTTGGATTTTTTATTTTAGTGGAAAACTCACAGGTTTACACTATATTTCCAATTAATGTTGTCTTGTCGAGACTAACAGGCTCAGCTTTAAACCTGCACATTCAGGAAGTGGTATAACTAAGAAATAGAGTTGGTTGTTTGTATAAGATACTAAAAAAGATGGGAAAGGTACATTCAAGTAGGCAACAGTGAAACAGAGCTGAAATTAGTCACTGGAAGGCCATCTGGGGATAAAACAAACAAACAAATAAACACAAATGCAGCAACTATTAGATTAGTCTTAGCAAGAGTCAAGTGGGTAGCAAGGCTGAGAGGTGGAATTACAACTAGTGGTAGGACCCAGGACAAGTTGCTACTCAGGTTGAAATAAATCCTCTGTGAAGAGCCAGAGAACCATGAAAGGTATCTACTGGTACTGAAGAGGTCAAACAAACTCCTATCTTATGGAATTACAAAGAAAATTGGTCTACATTTTTAAGCTTCACCACCCTGGTACCTGCCATTTTTTGACCCTAAAATCTTTAATCTTTAATCTCCTTTAGTCACAATATTTTTATCTATAAAGTCCTTGTCAGTTGTGTTTTGCAAGCTGTCACTGTCTTAATTATTGTTCTACTGTTTTTATTGTCCAGAACTTAGAAACTCTTGCTATCTATGGAATTGCTTTCAGTACTCTGTGTAAACAGAGGTAAATGATGATCACTGTAGAGTTGGGTCTTTCTGCTGAATTTACAGTTTAATATTGCACACTGCATACAACTCAGGAAAAAATATTCTTATACAGTGGCACTTTCCAGAAATATTAGAGCATTAAACCCCACAATTTCCCCTTATTCCGAGGCAGTAAGAGCCATAATTTTTTCAACAGCTATTTTCTTTCAGTTGGGACCAAGATCAAAATATTTCAGGTGCACTATAGCTGTTTTAGAAATCACTATCTTGTGCCTAGAGAATGAAACCTAACAGAAAAGGTGACTCTCAACTGCAGAACAGAAGAATAGTGGTTAAAATTTTCTCCACTATTAACCGAGCTGAACACAGTGCAGCTTTACACTCCTCATCCCATGACTAGCTTTTTGTGTCAGAACTTGTCCTACTTTGTGTGTTCACACAAATTCAGGGAACAGCTACATGTGATATGGAAACACAAGCTTGGTTCTTATTTTCTAATTAAACCTCTTTTATCTGGCCCAAAAGTTGCTTTCAACACCTTGTTGGCAGGAAACTTAAATTACCATCAACCATAGGCACAAATCCAAGATATAAAGTAAACTGGATAAAGATTAGAGTAGCTAAAGTTAGGGCACACTATTACTTCCTAGAAACATGATACAAATTCTAACCACCACATGGGAAAAAAGAACACCAAATAGATCCAACAAAAATATAGTCATAAGTATCCCCTTAAATATATCTCCCTGTTCCCTGATATAGGGAAGCCAGGTTACACCTCCCATTTGCATAGTTTGTGTTGTAGGGTTTTTTTCTCTAAATTAGCAGATAGTTTCCAAAGTTGGTTGTCAGCTATATGTCCTTGTAAGTGTGAAAGTGGCTTGAAAAGAAAGCCTGGCAGTAACACTGAAGAAAATGTGCCCACATTTGTTGCTAATTATGCTAGATCATGAGGCTTTCACCGTGGTTGCTACTGAAGCCCCAGGAACACCTGCAAACACAAAAGAGAACTCGAACATTTTCTAGCAGAGCTTATACTTCAAGTTCACTGACTTAAGGATAACTTCAGTGGATGTACTCATAAATGGTGCAAATCAGTTAAAGACACCTGAGCTGTAAGACTGCAGTTGATAAACTTTTTTTTTTTCCTTTTCACCTTCCCATCAGTTCCTACCAGGTGCTTTGTGTTCAAGGCCACAGTCACATTAGATCTCGTTTCCTGCATGCATTTTCTGTCCTTCATCACAAAATAAGCATTTGATGAAGCTTATAATAACACAGATAATGTTCTGATGTTTGTTGATAAGAAAATTAAAAGAACGGTACAATGACTTTCACAGTTCAAGGAATAGATGCACTGATACAGTTATAAATCAAATTACCGCTTGGCAAGCAAATGTAAAATGGTGAAACATTACATGAACAAGTATTTAATGCATGCATTCAGAATATCTGAGAGGCAAACGGTAATGTGTGTTCATTACAGTTCCAGGAAATTAAATGTATTTTTTGAGAAAAGAAAAAATAAAAAGAAAATTGCATGCATGAAATAAACCCACCCATAAACACAGGAATAATGGAATAAAAAACGGTAGGATACTCTGAACTTGTTTTGTTCACCTGATTGTGCCACTCCTTCAATTGAACTTTTTTTTTAATCTTTTTTTTCTTTGTTGTAGTTGTACTGGATGCATAGTCTCTGAATCATAGAATATGCTGAGTCAGAAGGACCCATCAGAGTCATTGAGCCCAACTCCTGGCCCTGCACAGGACACCCCAAGAATCACACCATGTGCCTGAGAGCCTTGTCCAAACACTTTTTGAACTCAGACAGGCTTGGTACTGTGACCACATCCTTGGGAAGCCTGTTCCAGTGCTCAGCCACCCTCTAGGTGAAAAACTTTTTCCTGATATGCAGCATATATAAAGAAACTAAAATGAATTTGTTTAAACAGCTTCTTGAGAACATGAATTTTTAAAGCAGGCACTTTTCTTGGTACAATCTGATTTCAGAGTCAACACACTTCTAAGTGGCTTAAAATATTTTGCCCTTTCCATAAGCCTAAGAAGTCTCTGAAGGATTATGAAAATCTGAATTCTATTTCTTCTGACCAAATGTTTGAGGAACAGGAGGTGGGCAAAAGTCAAAATCCTAGATGTGACATTTATCTCTTGACACTTGTTTTGTAAAGAGCTTTGGGAGCTAAATCCAATACTGAATGTCTTATCTTTCCATTTTAGAAAGAGTCAAACATTTAAATTTGGAATAGAAATATTCTTAGATGAAAAAAAAAATCCCTATGGTCGTTGATATCTGACCAGCATAAGTTAGAGTGCTATTTTCCAGTTAAAAATTCAGACTGGAGACTAGGATTTTATAGAAAAGTTTCCCTATATATATAAGGTCAGGATTTATGCCAGGAACAGGGAGAAAATTTTAATCATAGAAACGAAAAGTAAATAGAAAGTTTAGGGAAAAAAATCAATCTAACTTCAAATGTTTCAGAAGAAAATTTTGTGAATCTAGGCTCCCTCTGAAGTGCAAAGTATTGTATCTGAAAGTCTCAAAATCATTTACGAATACTCCATTTGAAAGAGTAGTAGGAACTGTTTGGAGTTTTTTTATGGCTACGTTAATATTTGCTCTGTGAAAAAACAGTATGAGTTTGCTTTTAACTTCTGTAGGAATACATATTTCAATCATATATCCCAAATCCTTTTCTTACCATGCTATTGTCTGAGTAGCTATTTTGTTCCTGTCTTTGCATTAGCTTTCAGGGATTAACTCAGGTAAGCACTGTGCACAGCCCTACAAAATCATTTAAATTATGTATGATTTTCTTCCACAGGTGCTAAATTACTATATTCACTTTTATTCAATTAAACCTGGAAACTAAAACATCCCTTCTAACACATGCTGCTTATTGCCAATTTAGAATTATAGATGATAAAATGCTTCTAGGGAGCTTTCTTACATCCTTTCTTCGAGGTTATCTGATCTAAAGCTCTTGTGATAGGTTACGTGTACATCTGCTGGATGCATGAATTTGACACTTTATATAATAAATGATCTTTTATAGCCTTGGAGTAATTTGAGGTGTATCAAGATGACTTTACCCCCAGTGTGTCCCTGGATGTCCATAACCTTGAGAGAAAGCTAGTCTGGCACAGAAAATTCTCTCAAGCTATGTGACTGTGGTATGAGCTGGCAAAACAAGAGAACCTCCACGACACCTTCAGCAGGGAAAACATTTTCTTTCTACTGCCTGTGGTGCAAGTAGACAATGCAGTTACCTGTGTCATGGTGGGATAGTAACTGCAATGTAGATTCTGGCTGTAAATCTCTCTAAAGGTGAGGAAGCAATATTGCATTTGTCTACCTTTGTCATTTGGAAGTGGTCATTTGTGACATGGTTATTTAATGCAAGACTCAGTGATCTGGGGAGAAACTCGTAAGACGTTTCCACTTTTTTGCTGAGTTTTATTTCTTATATTCTCACAAAGTTTATATAAGATATATTGCTAATTTGACAATAAATTTTCAAGGAGTAGATGAGGGGACCCTAAAAGCAATCAGAGACAAAAACCCTTTCTGTATGGCTGCAGTCTCTCCATATATTCACTTGGAAAGTTTGCTTTTCCTTTTAAAGTTCCCTTAAAGCTTAAGGAAGATTTGATAAAGATAGGGAAAATCAAATCTATATTTCTTTATTCCAAGGATTTCCAAAGGACTTGCCCTTTTCATCCTCCCTGATTCATCTGTCAATTTCTTCAGAGACATTTGGGTGCTAAAATGACTTTTACAACACTTAGTCAACATGAGCAAAGAAAGTATAAGTGCCAAAAGGGAGCTAAGGCTAAAATTTCCTTCCCTTGTGCTGGAGTGAGCTGCTAGATTCCAAAGTTCTTTGATGATATTTAAATTTGTGCCAAGGATTGGCCTCTCACCTATACATCTAAGGAGCATTTCTGAATTCTAACCACAGCTTCTACATTTCAACAAATGTTTGTCCCCAGGAAATACCTGAAGTGTAAAAGATGCAAGAGTGCTGTCTGCTTTGATTCTGACATTGCTCTGATATCAATTCCAAGTGTTTCTCTTTGAGTGTTTTGTTTCCTTGGCTTTTAAATGTGAAATGTGAGAAGTATTTGGGATTCTTTTTTTCTGTTTTAGAATGTAAACTCTCACTCAAAACTTTGAGAGTATTCTTGTCAAGATGTAGCTAAGTTATGCTCCACCATCTGATAAAATAATCCTTTCTATGTCCACAGCTGACATTTGTACAGACATGGAGCTTACGCTGTTTTGTGCAACTGAGAACTTATATTGCTGACAATATCCTGGCTCTAGGAAAAAGATTCTTTTCCCATTTTTTTCTGTGTGTCTTTTGTGGCTTTGATTATATGACATCTGTGCCTTTATAGTTTATTTTATCATCAAGGGAAATAGAACAGGATTTGTGTTTTAATATATGTATATAATTACAGTTATTTTTACTTATAGAAAAAAGTTCTACTATTATACAAATCAAAATTACACTAATAATATTCCCATTATAGTTCATAAAACACAAGTCATTGATTATTTAAATGTATTACGGTTCTGACAATAAACATATAATCAAGTTTATTTAACATCTTTTATTATTAGGCCATCAGGGACTTAGATCAAACATAAGGCACCATGAAAAAAAAATCTTTTCCTAAAAAAAAAATTCAATGAGTTTCTTAATCAGTCCCCTTATTGTTGTCTGCAGAAAATTCCACTGGTAGCACAATAATTGTCCCCAGAACAACAGATTAGAACCTTTATTTGAGAATTAGGAATAGTGTGAGGATTACACGGACAAGTAAAGTGTATATTTCTATAAAATAATCCTTTTATGGAAGAACATTATAAAAGAAATTGCCAAAAATATGTGAACTTATTCAGCTTCTGCTAAAAAGGAAGTTAAACTAGGCATGAAAGCCCTATTAAAAAATTTACAAAGTCCTACTTTAAGACCTATTATTAGCTATTAAATCCAGGCTAATAATTTACATGAATTCCATGTCATTTTAGATCCAAAATGTTTACTTTTTGTTTTCTATTCTAAGCTTCCAAGAAGTTAAAACTTTTTATTCATACAATTGTTTCAGCATTTTATGTAAGCATTATGGCCATTACTTTAAAAATCTGCTTGTTTGTTTTTTTTTCTTGTTGGTACAGAATGTCATATTCACTTAACACCAGACTAAAATTTGCCACAAAGGCAAGGGAATGTCATAAACAGTAAATGTTTGCCCATCTTCCTTGAAACAAGTTAAATGTTGTAGTGGATTGGCTGGCAGTATCATAGGACTGTTAACAGGAAAACATCTGCAGGACAGAACAAAGCCATCCGTCCAGGTTAGATCCTCTGCATAATCCTAGTGGTATTTTTACAAAGACAAAAGAGAGAGCATGAACTGTGCTAGCTGTTATCTGTGCCAACCTCCTTATCTGGGAAGATGAGCCTTGTTCAGCAGCTGCAGTCTTCAGGTTGTGAGATGTTTGCCTCTGTCCTCAATGCTGACATTTTGCTTCTTAAAACATCAACATTTTAATAATTTTCCAACTTTTGTTAATAATAAATGTAAAATTTTCCAATACCTGATTAAAATAGTTATTTATCTTCTGCTTGAAGATATGTAGATGTTATATTTCTTTGTTGTTTGCACTTCTGACAAGCTCCTTAGTATTACTGTCAGTCTGGATAGACTCATACTAGTAGAACAGACAGGGCCAGACCACAGGTACAAACAGTGGCAAGTGATCATCATACAGGCAAAGCATTAGAAAAATCCCTTAAGAAAGTTTTGGTCCATGCTAGCCAGTTTAACACAGTGATCAGGTAAGAACTGGATGTAGCTTATCCATTTTAATAAAAAATGCCATTCTGTCTAATAACCTTCTCTAGTGACAACAATATTTACCACCTCCTTGATCTCTGCCCAAAAGTCATGAGTAAGGAATTACAGATACCACACTTGTTGTTCTAATTCTATTTTGCCTGAAAAAAATGAGTTTTAATATCCTTCAGGCTGCCAAAATTTCTGTTGGAAAACCTGTTAAGAAAAAAGCTCTCTACCAGTCATTGTCAGATTTTTCTCCAGCCTCCTCTGAGTTTTAATAATAACCTTATATCATATTTGAAAATCTATTCTACTAACTTTCTCATATCCTAAGGTAGATACTATTTCAAATTTGTTTAGTCTCTGCTTCTGTTTAATGTCTAAAAATATGTTTTGAGACATTCTTTTTCATGAAAATCACTATTAGATATATGTCTGGGAAAAAGGAATCTGTATGGAGAATACTTCCTGACACAGGATTATTTTTATTTTATTTCTTTATGGTTTTTATTGAAGTCACACAAATACATGGTGGGGCACCTCAGTCTAATAATGTATGTATGGAAAGCACATTCGTCAGATGCAATGAAGTCTTGTCTGACATAGCAGACTGAACCTGATCCTGACTATGAATGCTTTCAGATACTGATATAGGTTCTGAACGGAAGTCCAGCCTTTTAATTTTATTTTGTTATTGTTTAATTTGTTTTTAATTCATATCCATCTAGCTTAAAAGTCATATGTGAAAATTATTTAATTTAATATTGTTTCTGTTGGTTTTTTTTTTTTTTCATTCTCTTGGTAAATATTAGTACAGAAAAATGAAAGGTAATGTTTTTGTTTACAGAGATTCAAACAAGACATCTCCGATATTTCACTTCCCCTGACTTTCACATCACAGCCTGAAACTCAAAAATGTGAAACTCAAAAATCTAAAACTCAAAACAAAATCAGAAAATCCAAAATGGGAATGTAATATGTGAAATCTCATGGACTAAGTAGTCTGTCAAGGACAGGATTCTTAACATGATAATGTCACTGGGTAACACTGAGCAATAACTGAGATTCAGAGATCTCGGTCTGCTTCATTGCATAAAGAGCAATGAACACAGGAAGTTTTAAACTATTTGTAAGGAACACAACAAAAAATGGTTAAAGGTTTTACACTGAAACATAAAGAATTAAGCAGAGATTTCACTCTATTGCTTTTCTAAAAAAACCTTACCCTGTTGGACAGCCTTATAGATGTTATGAATGTCTGCAACTGCCACCCTTGCTTGGAAAGAAAGAAAAATTTATTGGGAAGGGCTTGAGCACTTGTTCTTGTTGGAATTCAGTACTGTTTCCTGAAAACAAACAAAGAAACCAATGACAAAGGAGAAAGTTGGGTGAAAAAAACTGAGTGAGGAAGGCATGGAGAAAAACTTTGGGTCTGGATTCTTACCTGCATGGTTGCTGCTGGGAAAAAAAAAAAAAAAAAAAAAAAAAGGCATGGCATGTGGCTTTATCATCTGCTTTAAGATCTGGCAAAATTGTGTCAATGTCAAAGCATTTAAGGCACTGCTTTCAACTTCTTTTCTGTTCACAGGCTCACAGAAGTACTGCCAAAAATCTGTCTTGGCTGGCAAAGTCAGGCTGTTTTCAAACAGAAAGAAGGATTCAGATAGGAAAGGAACAAATGAATGGAGAAGGGAAAAAAAGAAATCAGAATGGGTGTAAATTAGAAAAATAAAAAAAAACCCCTGAAGTCACAATTCTAATCAGAATGTCCAAGATAACACTGAGGATTTTTCCAAGGCAAGTAGAGGTTTCATGATTAATTGGTTTCCTTTCATTTTATTTCAAAATATCAGGGGAAGGAGGCTCATGATGTTTGGGGAGAACTGCTGCTATGCCATGAGGAGATGGTAGGAAGCTACTGGCATGTAGTTGGCACAGAGGCACAGCCCACCTCTTCCTGTATATTAGTTATTACCAAAGTAGTCAAATTGTGTTTTGTCAAAGATTTTACAGAATAGACCAGTCTCCTACATTACTTTGTTTATTGTTAAAGTCTAAATTCTAGACTGCCTGGGTTTCCCCACTTCATTTGATTTACTAATATTAGTCAGTTTAAATTATCCATGAAAACATGGGTTATTAGATGAATTCAATGTTTTAATGACACCAACAATTTTTTTTTCTTTCAAAAACAACATGATGAGAAAGACTGAATTTGAATTTTTCACCTTGAGCAATTTCGAATATACACCTAAGACTGCTGAAATTAGGACAAGCTCTTCACTTTCAAAGTATTTTACACTCAGTAAGACCCAGCTTTTGCTTTGGTTCTAGAAACTGAAAATTGGTCAATTGCTCCTGAATTTTATGTTTTATAAATAAGTTTTGTACATCTGTAGTCACCAAGTTCAAAAAAGAGATGACTGTTTACTGCAGTAAGGGAATAAATCAGGAATGCATCATTAATTATGACAATACAGTCACTACCCTAGATAGCTATTGCAATATATTTTGTCTTGCTGGCAAAGTCCTGAATATTTCCAGTGCAGAAAATAAATAATCCCCCAAAACTCAGAAGAGTGTTTTTAGGACCTAAGGGCAAAGTCATTATAGGGGGCAAGTCACTTGACTTTTCCTTTTTTTTCAGATAAGCGTATATTACTAGCTAATGACCATTTAAAATCTACACTACCTTATGGCAGGAATTATTTTTTAAACTATTTTCCATCAACAAAATCAGAGAAGCCTAACACTGAACCACTGTTCTTCAGAGAACCTAAGGATGAATACCAACAATCTACAGAAGCCACTGAAAAAGCAAGAAATACTGTCTTTTCTAACTCATCCCACCCATAAGAGGGGGAAGTTACTGGTAACAGGATACTTACAGATATAAATAATATTTATTGTATCATTATGCTATATCACATCTGCTAATAAAACCTAAGATAAAACTCTAAGGTAATGTCTACCACCCAAAAACGGTCCATGATCTGAATAAAAACTTGTTTTATAAAAGCAAGTGTTTGAAAAGTACAGCTTGCCTGCTGTAGTACTGCTGATTTGGTGGAAAATTGCTTCAAAGAATGAGCTAAAACATTCAAAGTAATCTAAGATGCAAATGTAATTCATTGGTTCAGGAGCTCTATAATTGTTTTTCAGTTTGGCAGTTCACTGAACTGTACTGAGTGGTAGTCAGAAAATGAACAGATCTATTTTAACTTCAAGCAGATCCCAATGGCTGCAACTGGCAAAAAGGCGATTCTTAGCAGTTGGAGATGACATCCTCCTTCTCTGCATCAGTAAAGCAGAAAGGATTTGGAAAATAAAGTGAAGGGGAAAATTTTAAACTAGAAGAAATGTTAAAAAGAATTACTTACAATAAAACTTTGCTGCTTAATGCGGAAAAAAATTACATTTTTATATACAGAAGTTGTGATTTTTAAAGTTCAGAATTTCACTGATCTTCCATTGAAGTAACAAAAAAAAAATTAAATGCAGACATTTTCTCATTAACAGAACAATAACGAAATAATCACATTATGCTTGTACTTTGTAATAGAATCTGACACCTATACCTATTTTAAATAGTACTTATGAAGCTGTTGGAAACAGCAATTAAATATAATACTAGATAATGTGAATAATGACATCATCATGTATCCCATAAAACATCCATCCTAATGAAAATATATCACTTTCAACAGCTACTGCATATGACTCCAAATATATTGGAAATACAATTAATTTCATTTACATCATTAGCACCCACTATCAGAGTTTCTTAAAAATCTCTACCTGGAACACTATCAAATCTAGGCCTTTTAATTTTATAGCAGCTTGTAACCAAGTAACTGACTGTTAGGTCAGTTTTCTTCACAGCAGGAGTCACAGCATAACAAAGGACTAAATTTTCAGTTACGAAGGAGAAAATCAACAACAAAGACTGAATCATTAGAAAAAATCAGAATACACAATACTTGAAATCCAACATCGAGTTTGATAATAGGTACTTTATGAGTCAAAAACGGATTATTTTTCAGCTTTAAAAAACTGGTGTAATGTTTTGTAGAGAAATTAAAATTTCAAGATTGTTTAAGAAATATTTCATGTAAAGATCACATTTTATATAATTTCCTAAAATTTTTTTTTTTTTTACTTTTACTTCTAGAGAGCATTCCAGTTCTCATATTCCCTTGATTCCTATGAAAACAATTTTTCAAAACAGGACAGTTTCCGAGCTTCGTCAGTTTTTCTGGTCTAAAACAATCTGGCAAATTACAACAATGTCCATGCTTAAAATTTGTCAGCTGATTTTCCCACTTTTGACTAAATCCTGTTAAAAAAAGATTGAAGAGCTTTTATATAATTAAAAAAACCCCATATACATGGTTTTCAAGTATATGGAAAAGTACTAAATATCTTGCCTGAACTTGTGGTGTAGTTGGCTAATATCCTGGTCCTGAATAAAGGAGATATTTAAAGCAGATGCAATAGAAGAGTGTTGTCTTGCAATAAGACTGGGGAAAAAATGCTTCGCCTCCTTTTTTTTTATACTTTATTTTGGAGCATGATGTCTTCAGTGGATCTTCAGTTTCTGATTGTGCATTCCAGGTAGCAACAGGCCCTTAATTGTGTATTCTGGCAACACCGCCTGGCCTAAACACTTAGTTGTGATATATGTCTTTATAGGTACAGCAGGTATTATATATGGTGTTTCACATTCAACCTAATAACGTGTCTCTCGATTCCATTTTTAAAACTTGTGCTAACTTGAGAGAAAAGAATACAATCATCTCTCAACACATCAATTTTTCTGAATAACTTTCTTTTCTTGAAAATATTCAGGCAGGAGAGCTTTTACACTGGGTATACTCTTTGCCATACAAGGGTGGGGGAACTTATTCCACAGAGACAATTAAATGAGTCAGACAAGGATTTGGCTGTCATCTTTACAGATAGGACAACATATAAACTCTCACATTTAATTGGTGTGAATGTGACAAGACAAAACTGAACATAAGGTCTCTAGACAGCCAATAAATCTGGCTTGTGTCTTTCTCCCTCAGTCAAAGACAGAAACTGGCTATTTTTATATCTTGTGTCCATGTACAATTCTTTGTGTGTATGTTCAAAGAAGGGAAGGAAAGAAAAACTTTTGACAGGACAAAAAAGTCATAAGCTTGCTTGTATTCCTCAAATGCCACAAAAATTCTACAATCTAATGTCCTGAATGCAGCAAAATTGCCTGTTTGGTTTTTTTTGGTTTGGTTTGGTTTTGTTTTTGTTTTTGTTTTTTTTTTTTTTTTAATAAGGTCTCCTCCTATTTAATAATTCTAGGTCAGAAAAGTCAGAAATTTATCATCCCACAGACACTTCATTATTCATTTATCTCTTGTGTTAAGCACTGTACATCTCAAGATAATATATGGTCTCTATAGGAGCATATCATACAGACAATAGAAGGGGAAATGAAGGCACACACCGAGAGAACAAGTTGCCAAGGTCAAAGAGTGGTAGTTGTTGACAAAGGAAGAAGTAAATCCCAGCTTTACTATGTTCCTGGACAGTACCAGGACACTGAATGTATCACTTCTTTATCTGATAAGGCCATGATAAAATTTAAGGAGGATTAGGAGAAGAGGAAATGCTGAATTTTGTTTGTTTTCACAGCCTTCTCTCTCAGCCCCCTTTTCCAGACAGCTCATATAAATCATGTCCATGACTAAGAAATGCCCACTAGGTCGATTTCTGTTAATTCATGGTCTGTCCACTCCATAATACCCCACGAGAGTGTGTCATATTTCCTGCATGTAGAGTAATCTATATCAGGTATATTCTATATTCTATAATCTATATCAGGTATATTCTTCAGACACCAAAAATTCTGCTTCATTCAGCAAAGACAACCTCTCTAGTTGTCAATGCAGAGTGGGGGTAAGAGATAGAAAACTCGTGGTCACCAATGCCATCATGGGAAATAAAAGAAATATTCTGCTAAAGTAATACTTTTAGTAGTATATCATATAGTACTACATATAGTTCTAAAGGAAAGATAGCGTCCCTAAGTTTGGCATTTTATCTCCCAGGTTAATACACGCCAGCTGAAATGTTTGGGCTAAGTGTCTTGGAAGTGTAGCATTAACATGGAAACAAAGTAATCAGTTTTCAATTTTTCCCTTTGAACTTGCTCTCTAAAGTTCAAATTTCATTGTCCTACCATTCGAATTTCTCATTTCTTCTTGTGAAAGGAATTGTCAATGAAAGGAAATGGAGGCAATGGAAAAAGGGAGATTGGAAATTATGGAGATTGGAAAAGTTTCTGTTCTGGATGATGCAGAGAATGACATAAGATACTCTGTACATAAATTTTCCTCACAAAGCAACCTTTGAATATGCCTAGATTTCTGGATAGTTATATGTTAAACATTTCAGGATAAATAAATAAATAAATAAATGTCAATAATTCATAAAGAATAGAAGCAATTTATGTTAATCTTCTATTAATTATTTAATATGCAATCTTCATTTAAAGTATTTCTGACAATCCCTTCTGTGAGCTAAACAGTACTTTTGAAAAATGAGCCTTGAACAAACACAGTAATTTTCATAATATTCTTTTGCTCTACATGAACTCCTAATTCATGTGATGAATGAGGAGTTTTGCAGTGTTAAAAATCATTATGTGAGGTAATAACTATGAATATATACTAATATGATCCTATTAGATATTAATATCTGCAGCAGCAACCATTTCATAAACTACAAAAACTAGAGGCAGAACTTAGTTCAAACCAGTAATTTAGCAAAAAAAAAATAAAAAATAAAAATACTGCCTTTTAGAAATCTTTGACTTAACTCTTTTACCACTGAGGAAAATTTCAGTCATATGATGTAGTAAGGATGATATAAGGGATATAATGTAGTAAGGATGGCTTAATCTATTTTTTCCTCACTATCCTGTTAGCATGAAGGTAATTTGTAACTATGATTTCTGTAGCCTTGCAATCCTACTTTGGTAACTCAGCTCAGGGATAACCACGGAATAACAGATGGAGAAATTGTTTCTTTCTAAGGACGAACTGAAAACTTTAGCCCTTGTATTCTCCTTAGAGTGTTGGATGCTCTTGTGAATTAGGCAGATGGTCTTGGCTTAGATAATCTTCTCATACATAAAATAGCAACTTTCATTCTCCTGCCAGAGGGAGAACACTAAGAAAAGGGGTTGTAGCAATATGTTTTTATGAGCTATTCATCATCATGTCTAGGTGTTACAGAACAGAATTCTTATGGAATACTGACATATATTTGGTTATCCTTGGAAATGGTAAAAAAAAAAAAAAATTGGAATTTTTACTCACACTCTCATGCTTTTAAATCAACATCCTCTTTTTACATCTGCAGTCTCCAGGAGAAGTGAAATTGCCTGTAAAAAATAAACACCGGATGTGATGTTCAGAATAAATGACAAACAAAATATAAACAAAAATGTTCAGATATTTCTTAGCAGGAAGCTGTGTGAAACCAGTCACTTGGCCTAAGTTTCCAAGAATAAAAGAAATTACAAAAAAAAGGAAGACAATTAGGTAGAAAGTAGAACAAATAAGCAAAAAGAAGTGTTTCAATCAGAACTGCCAGAGAACCCCAGAGACAGAAAGGAATAGGCTGATAGGATTTATACATTTAATATTTTTCCATTGATAAGATATTCTGTGGCAGCATGTGCAATATCAATAGGTAGGAAAGTATCTAAAATCCATATTATCTCCACTTCACAGAGAATGTACTTACAAGGTCGCACACTACAAGGGTACTTTGCTTTTGAAGGACTTGGGTAGCATTTACCATTTTTGTGAGTCTTTAGCCTGCTGATTTCTTGTTTTTACATGCATGTGATAATGTGATGACTCTGTCAGTTCAAATTAATAGGTTTTACTGTATTTTGCTGCTTTTCTTCCACACCAATTTTACATTATACCTGTAATCACATAATAAGAAAATTAGAGTGTATTCATATCTAATTATTTTACTACTATCTTTATGTTGGCACTTTAGAAGACTTTATTAAACATAAAACATCACATCAATGTAAAGTATGGGCAACTGAAAAATTTTAACAGATGACTTGGTCTTGATATTCTGATCAACTCATCCTCTACTAATGCTGCAAGTTTTGAATAAAACCAGTGAAGAAACCTTTGCAGTCCAAGAATTGAGACTGCAAAGTAAGAAGATATCTCATAGCTGAGGTACTGTTTCAGTATGAAAATAAATGAGCATAGAGCAAAATTAAAACTATTCCAAGAGAAAAAACACCATATTTTTTAGAAAAATAATTTATCTTTTCATCAAAAAGTGGGGTTGACATGCATTTTAACAATTAGATTAGTTAAATTTACATCAATAAAATCAATGTCTAAAAAAAAACTAGTTAGAAGCAACAGATACATTCTTTATTGCAATTTTTATTACTGTTTGTATAACATGAGATTTTCAATACAGACTGTTACAAGAAAGAGACTGAAAGATGAAAAGGTAATACTGTACCTTTCAAAGATGGTAAGTTCCCCTAAAGGATAACCTCCTTGCACCATTAATACTTTATTTCCATTTCATATCGTTTTGTTCAGTTTTACCAAGTGAATCTTGCTGAAACACAAATGCCGTATTCAGTGTGAGTCATGGGGGATGGTTAAATCTCAGAACTACGATTGTCAAGAACCTGATGAACCAGATGCTGGGAATGTTAGGTGAGAGGTAGATTACAGCTCCTGAATCTACATGTAGATTTCAGCCATTTCTCACATCCAAAACACACTCTATTGCTCTGGAATGTCTCAAATTCATGACAGAACTGTACTCAAAGCACCTCAGAAATATCTGATCTCAGTGAGTATACAGGTGTGTCAGAAAAGTGAATTAGAGAGTAAAATGGACAATTCTTCTGCAGTGCTAATTGTTTAAGTGTAAACACAAGACACCAATTTTTACTCAGATTTTATGAGTATTACAGCTGTCAAACTTTCAAGCTGTGTGTGTCATTACATGATGTTATTTATGCTGGCCCATAGAGCTGTAGATGCTTTACGGAGACAGAGGAAGCTAGTTAGAAATTTTGCTAATTTCCTGGTACCTAGTTTACCTACAGAGATATCCCTTTAAAATCTAAGCCTAAGAATCTGCAATTTATTTTGAAATAGAGTTGACATTTTTCAAGAAGAATACCCATAATCTGGAACTTCAAAATGTCAAAAAAAATTTAGACTACATACATTACCTACATTTATTGAAAATTCTACCCCTGAGTCATCTGTTTGTCTAGAATATACAAAGAGATAAATGTTCTTCAGCAGCGTTGTTTTTTACAGAAGACTGAATAATTATATTCCCCCAATACTGCAATTACTATTTTCTGTTTACTCAGCTTAAGGGATTCTCTAAAGCTTCTCTCTTGAATAACACAAAAGAATTCAGTGACTAAATGCGAAAAAAAATGGTGGGAAGCAAAGATCAGAAAAGTGTCATTAGTTCTTTTTTTCTTATAGAAGTAACAATTTCTTTTAATGTTTGAAAGTGCTGTTTTGGTTGCTGATTCATCCACTAACTCCTGGCTTTAACATTTCTTCTGCCACCAAAGGCTGAAAATTCCTCATTAACAATACTGTGACAGATCATCATGACAGTTGATACCACTAAACAATTAAGTACTTGTTCAAAGGCTCTTATTTATAGTTTATTTCATTAAAATAAAATTTTTCTTTCAGATTATGCAAACAATAGCCATTTCCACTGATGTTCTATTTTGGAAACTAAAAAATATGTTCAACCATTATCCAACTGAGAACATTTACAAATAGGCAGAAATATGAATATAAAGAGGCATTAACAGCAGAAAACATAATGTATAATAAATGTAAGTATGTAAGTATTTAATGAGTCAAGTCTTGGTGTGATTTAGTGACTAAGTGTATTACTGAGTAAAAGGGATATTTCTTCTACAGCACAAATATTGTATGCACAAACAAAAGACATCAGACACCAGAAAACTAGTATTCATTCAAATCAAGCTGAAACCTGGTCTTACACTTAAGCTCAAACATTTTACCAAAGCTATCACTTTTCTGCCATTTGGAATCACAGAATATCCTGAGTTGGAAGGGACCCACAATGATCATCAAAATCCAGCTCCTGGTTCTGCCCAGGACAGCCCCAAGAATCATACCATGTGCCTGACGAGTATTGTGCACACACTCCTTGCGCTTGGTGCTGCAAGTATTTTGTCGGGGAGCCTATTCCTCCAGGCCTGTAATTGTATCTAAAAACAAGTGCCCCCTGGGAGAGCAGAGCCCATCCACGCCCCAGGAACTTTCTAGTGGTTTGCACAGCTCACCTCTGGGGTGGATCTGCTGTGCTCAGTGTCTGTCCTCAGAAGGGTCACTGTTTTAGCTGGGGTCTATGCACCCACCTGCACTTCTACCCTAATGTTAGTTAGGGCCTGTAGTTTATACCTAAATAATAAGCAAAGATATTAGCAAAAGCTTGTGTTGAAAAATGAAAGAGTAAACATTTTATTTGAAAGCACTGCTCTTCAGTGATTCTTCTGGGGAGCTAGAAGAAGTAAAGTAATAACTAGTCTGAAAGAGAAGGGAGGCAACTTCAGAAATCCAGTAGCTGATGTGTTTGAAACATAACTGCACTTCATACAGCAGTTCAAACAGCAGTTGTGAGCTGGTGACAGAGCAGCAGAAAAACACAGCATGATCTGAAGGGAAACTATTTTTTTTGTTCTGGCCTTAATGACTGACCATGCAGAGAACAGAGCTCCTTGACACTAATATTCACAATGAAGAAATACCAAGTTACAGACTAAACAGATAAATCTGGCTGGAGATGAACACATTTAGAGGGGGACTGAACACAAGGAAAACAGCTTCCAGAGTACAGTTCCAAGCAAAAGTAGCACATTGCAGCTACTTTTTGTGGCACAACTAGAACTCTTCAACCAGTTTCATATACCTATTTTAGGATATATCTTGTCTAGTCTAGTTGTACTATGAAAGTAAACAGTTCTCTCCAAATAATTCAGCTCAACTGGATGAAAGCAACTGAGAATTTTGTTCTCCTTTGCTGGGAGATTTTCTATTCTAACTTTAGTATGATATTCTGGCTTTGTGAGCATCCACATTTTACATAATCTAAGACCATAGTTATTACAGCAGACTATAGGAAACTTATCAAGTTCATAGACAATCAGTACCACAGTACTCTGGGAATTCTCATGGAAATTAATATTAAAAATAATATTACATATTTAAGAATACGTCATCCTCTTGAAAAACACAGTATACTTTTAAACTTTCTGAAATAATTTTGTGTCTAACAAGAATCTTGGCATTCAGTAGAAACAACCAAAGTTCCAGAGTAAACAAGATTTCTGCTAAATGCTGATATCACACACAATAAACTGTCCCTTCCATAACTTTATCATTGCTTCTTTTGTATAGGCATTCAGCACAAAAGCATGAAGAACTATCCCTTGGCTTAAAAAACTTACAGTATTAAGTGGCTGGATTTTTTTTTTTATTGCAACAGTTTTCAAGAATGACAAGAAAGAGGACCAGTGATTGATGGTCACAGTCAGCATGGCTTCATGACAGGAAAGTCTTGCTTGTCAAACTTTATTTCTTTTTTGACAAGATAACCCACCTAGTTGATCAAGGGAAGCCAGTTGATGGAATCTTTTAGACGTCAGTAAAGCTTTCAATACTGTCTCTCACAGGACCCTTCTGGACAAAATGTCCAGCTCACAGCCGGATAAACACATCATGTGGTGGGTGAGCAATTGGCTCGTGGGTTGAGCACAGAGGGTGACAGTGAATGGGGTAACATCAGACTGGAGACTAATGGGGTTCTGCAGGGCTCCATCTCAGGCCCTGTGCTCTTCAACATCTTTGTAAATGACTTGGATGCAGGATTGGAAGAGATTCTAAGCAAGTTTGCAGACAACACAAAAGTAGGAGGAACTGTTGACTCCCTCGAAGGCAGGCAGGCCCTGCAGAGAGACCTTGACAAATTAGAGGACTGGGTAATCACCAACCATATGAAGTTCAACAAGGGGAAGTGTGGGATTCTGCACCTGGAATGGGGCAACTCTGGATGTTCGTACAGACTGGGGAATGAGATGCTGGAAAGCAGTGCCACAGAAAGGGACCCAGTGTCAGACAGAGCATCACCAGCCGGTCACAGGAGGGGATTGCTCTGCTCTACTCTGCACTGGGGTGGCCTCAGCTTAAATATTGTGTGCAGTTTTGGGCACCACAATATAAAAAAGACATTAAGCTATTATAGAGTGTCCAAAGGAGGGCAACAGAGATGGTGAAGGGCCTTGAGGGAAAGCTGTAAGAGGAATGGCTGTTCAGTCAGGAGAAGAGGAGACTTCCTTGTGAGGGGAAGAGGAGGGGCAGGCACTGATCTCTTCTCTGTGGTGACCAGTGACACAACCCGAGAGAATGGCCTGAAGTTTTGTAGGGGAGATTTAGGCTGAATATTAGAAAAAGGTTCTTCACCCAGAGGATGGTTGGGAACTGGAATAGACTCCCCAGGGAAGTGGTCACACCACCAAACCTGCCAGAGTTCAAGAAGAGTTTGCATGATACTCTCAGGCACATGTTGTGACTCTTGGGGATGGTCCTGTGCAGGGCTAAGGGATGGACTTGATGATCTTTTTTGGTCTCTTCCAACTCAGTGTATTCTGTGATTGTGTAAAAATGCCCAAATGAGATGATCTTCAGCTTGAAAGCTATCTAAGTTCACCTAGTCACTTGGAAAATCAGAGCCTTATAATTCTATGCATGTAGGCAGAAGACCACAGTCTGAGTGCCCAGCAATTTTCACTTTTTTCAGATTTCAAGCCCTAGTCATCCTATGTTAGGTCCTAGCAGAAAACTTGGCTATTTGAGCAGAATTACCTAGTGTTCCCACTTTTTTTCCCACAGTCCTATCATACTTACTCCCTAGGCACCACTATCTGATGTCAGGGCAAAGATCAGTACAGCCTTCCTTTGTCAGGCTGGGACGCTGCTGTCTTAGCACTGGCACCTGATCAACAGAGGTAGGGGTAGGATTGGCTGGAGAGAAAGTCTTCCTAGGAGACTTAGCACATAGCTAATTGGCTATAAGGACTCTTACTAAAGAATGGTCCTAGTTACATCTTCTTTCTGAAGAACAAAAATTATCAGTATATGTCTTCTGATGTGCTAGATAGGTTCAGGCTAAAAATGTTCTGTTTTCAAATTACCTGTTTGAATGTTACATTTTTCTACTACTCTGAAAGAAACACATTCCAAGAAGTAACTTGTAAGAGAAGGTTTTTGTTCCTACAGTTGACAAATAATTACTACTAATTTGTAGACCTACGTGTAGGGTGAGGAGAGAGTCTTAATGGTAACTATTCCATATCTACTCAAAGATAATCTTTAAAGGCTTTAATGAAAGTAATGTCCATAAAGTAGGAGTGCTAGCATATTTGTACTATTTTAGGTAGTGTTTATGGAGACTCGGAAGTACAAAAAGCAGGATATTAGGAAATATCCATGTTTTCTAGTTCAGTAAGGAGTTTAGGGTTATATAGTGAAATGGATTTTTGTGGAAATTTAGCTTTATCTACAATGGAGACATCCTTGCTTAGTGCACACTATCCAAATGTGCTTATAATCAATAAAGAGAAAAGCTCCTGTAAACATGGTTCATCTGACACATTTTAGACATCGGCCTTCGGGTAAAACACATTTCTCTCTAGAAATTTCTGATTTTTTCCCCAGCTGCAAAGACAGGCTGAATAAAGAGTTCAGATGTAGTCGTATAGATAGACAAATCTATACAAAGTTTTGGGTTGGAGTAAAAAGGGTGTTTTGAGTATGGGAGGAGGGAAGACAGAAACATTTGTGTCTCCAAGAGGAACGAGACTCTTTAAGGGTCTGGAGCACAAGGCTTATGGGGAGCAGCTGAAGGAGCTGGGGTTGTTTAGCCTGAAGAAAAGGATGCTCAGAGGATACCTTATGGCTCTCCACAACTCCCTGAAAGGAGGATGTAGCCAGGTGGGGGTTGATCTCTTCTCCCAAGTAGCACATTATAAGACAAAAGCAAACAGCCTTCAGTTGCACCAGGGGATGTTAAGATTAGATGCCAATGGCATCCTGGTTTGTATCAAATATTGTGTGGCCAGCAGGACTAAGGAAGTAATTGTCTATCTGTATTTGGCACTGGTAAGGCCACACTTTGAGTACTGTGTACAGTTCTGGGCCCCTCACTTCAAGAAAGATAATAAAGTGCTGAAGTGTGTCCAGAAAAAGGCAAGGGATCTGATTAAGTGTCTAGATATCAGGAAGAATTTCTTTACAGAAAGGGTTGATAAGGGTTGGAATGGACTGCCCAGGGAGGTGGTAGAGTCACCATTCCTGGAGGTGGTCAAGAAATGACCGGATGTGGCACTTAGTGTTATGGCTGAGTTGACAAAGTTGTGATCAGTCAAAGGTTGGACTTGATGATCTTTTCCAACCTAAATGATTCTGTGATTCTGTAATATTAAGGAAAACTTCTTTACCAAAGAGGTTGTTAAGCCTTCCAAGTGAAGTGACGGAGTATAATACTCTGGAGGTATTTAAAAAGTGTGTCAGTGTGACACTTTGGGACACGGTTTAGTGGTGAACTTGGCTGTGCTGGGTTAACAGTTGGGCTCAATGATCTCAGAGGTCTTTTCCAACCTGAATGAGTCTATGATTCTATGTCAAAAGCAAAAAGACATAAGAGAGGAGAGTTATTTTTGCTGCTACGTAGCAGATGTGTGGCACAAACCTGTGTCAGCAACATGCCTTGCTGCCAGCAGCCGTACTGCTCTTGGGACTGTGTAACAGCCTTCACATGGTGCTGCCATCTCCTGTGTAGGTACCACAGGTCCATCAAGGATGTCTAGCATGATAATTCGCAGAGGGGTACCGTGAGGTTTCCCAGTGGGAGCCAGTTAGCATCTGACTCTGATGCCAAAGGTTGTTGCTGTGGTAAGATGGCTGTCATGAGCTCGTGGGTATGCGGCTGCGCTTGCTGTTGAGCCAACAGCAGGTGTTTAGCAGAAGGCAACACAATCTGCCTGGCTCATAGACTTTTTTTTTTTTTTTTGGGGGGGGTGGTTAGCTAAAAAATCCTGGAAGACAGACTGCAAAGTTAGCATGAGTGGGTATTTCTACTTTTCATAAGAAACAATGGGCTTGTATACAGTGAAGGTTAACATCTGTATCAAATAAAAATTGTGCCAATATCTGAGAATATGCTAGAAATCCATATGAAAATTATCCTGCAAAGTTAAAAAAACTATAGGACTATGTGGCTGAGCACGCAGGAGGAACATGATAGTCCCTGCAAACTATGTAATTTCATATTTCTAGAAAGGTTCAATCTGTTAAAAATTGTCAGGATGCCACACAGGGTGCAGCTTCAATGAACCACTTGGTTTGTACCTCACATGTGCAGATGGTTTCTGACACTAACCTTTGGACCAAGTAAAGAAAGATCTGGAAAAAGATTCTTGCCAAGTAAAACCTGAGTATTTATTTTCTTCAGTGTTAAGTCCACTTGCAATATGTGCACAATCCATCTTTCTGCTAGTATTAGTTAAGCAGCTACTAGCTGCACAAGACCCTGAGCCAGTATTAGAATGGATTTATAACCAGGGAACTGTTGAAGAATTGTAGCAGCAGGGGAGAAAAAAATCCTGTGATGATATTCAGCTTACTACTGAATCAGAGAAACAAAACAAAACAAAACCAAACCTGAACTCTTTCACGAATTACCTCTTTAGAGAAAGGAGGCTGGAAGAAAAACTCTACTGGGAAATGCATTTCCAGATAGTCTTGTAAAAAAATTATCTGTGGGAGAAAGAAATGCAAAACAAAACTAATTTTTTTCTACATAAATCTAAGAACAATGGAGATACTGAAATATAATTTAAGGTGAATAGCTGTAAGAAGGCATATTCTTATTAAACTCAAAAGACAGGCAAAGCTGATGCAACATGGAGTGATATTACACATCATACTTCAATCTCCTTCAATTGGCCAACTCATGTGAGCTACACATCCAGCTACATGGACTTCGTTTTTATGTTTTACTTTTCCTCTCTTAAGTGGATATTTCCCATTTGAAATTTGTTTTCTGGAAACACTGTTTATGTTTTTCTGTTTTCGGAATAATGTACTAATGGCTATGCTTGATGAAATATCTTCAGAAATTTAACACTAAATGAAACAAATCCATAATTTTTAGGTAAATGCAGATTTTGTGAATAATTGCATATGTGTCTGCTTATACGTAAACAATGGTCATATAGAAAACAGAACATGTCAAGTTTTCTTTTAAAAATCAGAAAATTTTACTAAGAAAAAATATAGTTTTTAAGTTTGGCACAAACTATTGAGACTATAGTTTTCACTTTTGGAAAGAACTGTTGACATTCAAGAATACCACCTTCTTGAATCTCATTGCTTTTGAATATCTGATCATATGATACTATATTAAGAAAAAAAAAACAACAAAAAAACAAAAAAAACCCCACATAAACCTAAAAACTACCAATTAAGTGTAATTATTAACAAAATGCTGGCAGAATGCCTGATCTACATGACAACCCTGCAGACACCAGTGTCAGTAAATATATTTGAGTTTTAATGGCAGTCACTCATCAAATAGCTATGTCTATGCATGATATAAAACATTTATATTCAGTTACATTTGCAATCCATTCAGGCTATTGCATGTCATTCTACATTACTAGTTCTTTAAATATCACTGACATAAAATCCCTTGATAATTTCAATTATATAAATAACATTATTATAAATTTAGGGTGTTTACCAGGCATAGATAATTTACTATAGCTTTACAGTGATATTGAACTTTTTATTAGGAAGAAACAAATTAAAGAAAATTGTATTTTTACTTTTTTTTTTTTTATTTCAAAGGGACAGCAGGCAATGACAAATATTTCTTCCTACTACTATTGTGTCTAGGAGCCTTAGACAAATAGCTTGTTGTGCTAAGTACTGTATAAAGATACAACTAAATACAGCCTCCATCCCAAGGAGCTGATAACATCAGTAATATGTGATACTAAAAGATTAAATGGGAAACAAAAAGAAGAAATATATAGGTTTCATAAAAATATTAGAAGAGACCATCACATTAATGTAGTTATGATTCCTGTTTTTTTTTTATTCAGGCAAGTTTTCATAGATTACATTGTCATTATGCTTTCAAGTAGTAACAAAGAGTCATGGAGACAACAGAAGATGAATAGACAAAATCTTCTAATGGTCAAATTGCTCATAAAAAATATATTATGAAGGAATTCTACTACACTTTTATTCAAAAGCCGGAAGAAGAGCAATAACTGACTTTTATCTGACTCTATTTCACTGTAAGTTACATTGAATAATTTCTACATAGTGGGTGATGCTGGATATTAATTCCTGTACATAACTTAGAATTTTCATCTCTAGGCTTTTTCCCATAAATTAATTTAGAAAAAGTGATAATTTGATCATCTTACCAATTATTTTATTTTTCAGAAGAGTTTTTTTTTTTTTTTTATGTAATAGACTTCTGTTTTGAAAAAATATCTTCATATCTTCACCAAAGCTACCTGGAAAACCAAGCTAGTTGAAGTGATCCAAAAAGTGGAAACTCAATTTTAAGAAGTAACTAAAAATTCTAGACTTTTTCTCAATTGACTTAACAATATATATCCTCTTCCAGTGTCACTCACACTGTTGTATAGGGAAAAAAAAAAATTGGTAAAAGTCATAGCTTTTACAAAGAAAGAAAATGTTCAGGGATTGTTTGATAATTCATAACCAAGAACTGGTACTTAATAAATAAATAAATAAATAAACAAACAAATAAATAAATAAATAAATGAAATCACTGAAGCTACTATTTTATAAGGAAGAAAAACAAAAAAAATTTTTTAAAAAATTATCTTTGTTCTTTGGAAAACAAAAAAAATTAATTAACTAGAATATTGACAATGCTTTCAAAAACCTTCAGTATTTATGCTGGCATAAATATTTTAAGTAAAAAATGGAAAATGGGCTTTAACAATAGTCTACAATATCTGTGTGTGGTTTTGTGTATGTTTAATCATTCTAAACTCAGATATATCTTTTGTTTTGGTGGTTACATTGTCCCAAACTTCAAGTGGCCTTCATCTGACAGTATAGAAATTGAGAGATAAGAGAAAGACACAAGGATTTATTTCTTTCCTTGTCACCTCCTCCATAGCAAAGCTGCCTTCCAGATAAGTTATTCCAGGTAGGATAACTAGCCTTATGTCTTCATCTCCTGATTCTTATATTACAGATGGAAAAATAGAGACTACCTTTTATAAAGCTCTTTTAGGCTTCTTATTGAATAATTTGCAAGATGCAAAGACCAGTAGATTGAAGATCAGCCTTTGCTATTCCCAGCCTTCTGCTATCCTTGCTTCTGGGATTTTTGAGGAGCTGGTGATCATCAAGTGACATTATAAGACCTCTGCATCTCTGTAGTAGATTTGCAGAGTCCAAATGTCTACCAATTATCCTTCTGTTATTTTCTGCTTAAAAATTTCATATCCATATATACCAAACAATAATTGTTTCTATATCATTTCTGTCATTTGAAAGGGTATTTTTATATGTAAGAGGAATTTCCCAGTATTCTGATGATTTTTTTACTCAAACAAAGGATAGACATAAAGGACAAAAAAAAAAATAAGCTGCCAGGCACAGAAGGAATAAATACTTTAAATTATTTACACACCAGTTACTTCCTTTCTTTAATTATTCTTTCTACTTATTGCATGTTTTGCAAAATGTTTGCAAAAAAGCTTTATATGAAGTTGGAGACCTAGTCCCATGAAATACTTTGTAGCCAGGAAACTGTAATACATTTGAATACATGCATACACACATCCATATGCTTATACACATCCATATGCATATACATACATTTAGATAATTTTATAGTATGTTCCACATTTCATCAAGAACAAGTCCTGCGTAAAACAGAAATTTGGTTTGCAATTCCAAACAAGTAAAGTTCTTACAAAAGAATGTCTAACACACAAAAGATCTGCCACAACAACCACAGAGAGTGCTTCTCAGGTTGAGAAAAATGGTTATGGATTTAAAAATGAAAACGGAAACAGCAGAAATTATTGTAATTTGCATATATGACATGACCATGTCCAGTATAGATTAAAATCAGAACCCCTACCAACAGTCACTTTCATAAAGCAGCTTGTGGTATCAGGAAAATATCCTTTCTCCTGATCCCTATCTATTGAAAGAATACACAAAATACACAGAGCTTTGGATTCAGTGTCAATTAGAGAGCAATCCTCTACAGTTTGCCCCTGTAGTAGATGTCAGGAAATGAAAGTTTACCAAGTGGCTTTGGAAAAACAGAGAATAATATGCTAATAGGGAAATGTGTTTAGTCTTATTCTATATTTAATGAGATTATTGTAATGTGGTTGCTATCTCAGGCTCATAAGAACACAGAATACCTAAGAAATATCTTCTTCCTAGAGGCTTTTCTCTTCATGGATGAGGAAATACTGAATTTCCAGAAAACACCATGTACCGACTTTAACAATAACATAACTGCCTCAGAGTTTCAGATATCCTAATAAAATTCTTTAGAAATTGTTATTCTGCAGTGGTGTGATGGAAAAAAGGTGAAACATGCCAATTTTTTGTTTGCTGTTTCTTGAATGCTTGGAAATTAGAGATTACATTTCTAAATCACACCATTTTTGTTTAATTCATTCTTTAATCTGTTCTCTGACTTACTTCAATTATTTAATGATCCCTGATGCAATTGCGATGCACACATGGCCATGATAAATCCTAGTTAAAGGCTAACAGCTGAAGCACATTAGATGAATATCCTTGGAATTCAAACACTGCTACTTGTAAAATCAGAAATTAAATTCTATTCAAAACAACCACAAGTGGATGATCTTGCATTTTTAAAGCTGCAAAACCCAAAGACTCAGCTTGCTCTTTGTCCCCTTACCCAGAGCATTGTCTTGTCTAATGACCTGAAATTGCTTTTCATACACTCAGCCAGGTTCAAGCAGTTATAAAATCGTAACTCTGCTAACACTGCACAAAATTGAAAAAGGCTGGCCCGTAAAGAAGTAAATTTCACTTAAATCCCAAGAATCAAGCCATTGTATTTGAGAAGTTAAGAGGCTATTATGGGAACATATATACTAGCTTGTAAGAATGAAAACTAGTCAATTATCTGGTTTTGAATTATTATGTCATGAATGAGAAAGAAAAATAGCTCTTACATTAGATAATAAACAATTTCTATCCTGATACCTAACCTACTAGAAACTACTTCTAAAAGACATTGCTTAAAATTCTGAATATCCCACCCACCGAAATAAATCACTTCTTTTTCCTGTTATAAATGGCTGATCCGTACAGTTGCATAAACTCTCTTTTGCAAAATTACTTTTTCTGTGTGAACCACAATTTGTTACAACTGATTTCAGTAATAGAAGCTGCTGTATAAAGTTAAGTCAAAGACTGTGTATTTTGAAACATAAAATGATGCTTTGCTTGAACACAAAATCAGAATAAAGCATCAAGTAACCTGGTGTTGCAATACATGTCATCTGTTGATATATAAAGAATTATGAAAACAATAATGTTACACTCAGTTTTCTTTTTTTTTTTTTTCTGTAGTTCCAGAAATAGTAAGAAGTATTAAGCAGAACCTTTGTTTCTTAAAGGAGTTTATACACCCTCACACATCACATTCACAAAATTAAAAAGTCAGCAAATGTTCCTACTGCCAGCAGTGTGTCAACACTGCGCAATTGAACAGTTGCTGAGTAGACACTTTTCATAACTTGAAGGTAGATTGAAATGGTTGCTGTGTGAAATTACTCAGTCATAAAAGTAAATGATTGGAATTACTTATGGCCTCAAAACTTAGTGAAAGAAGTTGGCTGGAATCATTAAAGGACATCTTAGGATGCTGTGCATGTATTATCTTTATCAGTACTTGTTAAGGTTCTTCACATTGTATTTAATGGAAAGTGTTGTAACAGTTTATTTCTCCTTTTGTGTGTTTTCCATGTAATATGTTGGGATATTTTTTCAAGTTTTCTTGTACGAGTGGCTGAAAATGAAGGATTATTTCATCTAAGATCAAAAATATGTTGATTTGCATTCTACTCAGAAAACTTCTGAAAGGGCTGAAGTTTAGTTATGCAATGACCTGTGAACCAGTCCTTACAAATTAATTTCATTTTCTATGAGGCAAAGCCTCTAGTACTATTCATGAATCATTGTCTCTTTTTTTAAAACACAGGGTTTGATACATCATGGAGGCAAAATGCAACCACTATGACTAGCCTTGAGTCCTACAGCTTTGGTATATGGCATTAAAAAAACAAACAAACATAACGGATTTTAGTTTATCAAATTTATGTGGGTTTGTTTTCTAGTATTCATCAAGATGCAAAGTTTTGCAAGAAAAAGAAACTAAGAGATGCCCAGAATATTCCCTTCCAACTCACTATATTCTGTGATTCTGTGCAGTTTTAAGTCTTAAATTCAATTGTGATCAGAATTTGTAGTCCTGTGATATTACACCTCAGATTCATAGAACAGCTTGTGTGGAAAGGGACCTTAAAGGTCATATAGTTCCAACCACCCAGCCATGGGCAGGCAATTTTCCACAAGGCCAGGTTACTCAGAGCCACATCCAGCCTGGTCTTGAAAACCTCCAAGGATGTGGAGTCCACATCCTCTCTGGGCAACCTGTCCCAGTTCCTCCGCATCCTCACAGTAAAGAGTTTCTTCCTAAGAATAAACCTTTGTGTGTTTCAGTTCTTAAAGAAATGCCAGCATGATCAAGTTGACTTTCTAATGACACAACATGACGTTTGCCCAACTTTTTAAAATTTTGTTGAGTTCATTTGTGCAATTGCTTGATACATCTTATGCATTTTGTTTGTTGCAGCATGAGTTTCTACAAAATAAGGAGTCTCAGTGTCACTTACATTTTGTTGGTGGTTTATAATTGTAATAGATACACTCTTTCATACTCATTTCAATTTAGGCATCTAATCCACACCTGAAATGTATTAACATAACTTTATTGAAAGTTCCTAGATTTGCTGAAATCAGTGGAGAGTTATTAATTTACTCTAGTTCCAGTCTGATAGCTTATACCTACTAGTCCCCACCACTTATGGCCTCTGACCTGCAAAAGCCAATGTTCCTCTTTCTCCTCAAACCCTCCAAATATTTTTCAATAACAGCATCAACTTTTATTTGGACTAGAAATGCCAGGTTTTTTTCCCAGATAAGAAATGCAGCTATTTACACTAGTATCTAGTGATGAATACAATAGCATTGCTCAAAATCAGAGCTCCTCCTAAGCTGTAGGATCATTGTATATTTTTGTATGCAAGCTGTTCTGAATTGTTTCCCTTTTGAAATGGAACCCTTGAAAGCTACAGCTGCAACTATGAAAATGCATGAGGAGTTTAGAGTCTTTGTGAGATTTCATTCATCTCCCTTTGACAAGACAGCAAGTTGTTTGTGAAAAACCTACATCACATACTTATGTTTATGCTATGCACTCCCATGGCAATAGGTTTCTCATTTTATCTCAGGGTTTAGGATTTTCTTTCCTTTTACAGACATCTTGATGTTTCTGTAGAAGGAAGTGATTCCTGTGACTACTCCACTTGCTGAAATTTGAAATAAAAATATAGACTTTTGGGAGCAGCTTGCCTTTTTTTTTCCCTAGGGGTGGGATGACAGGACAACTGCAGACAGTGAATTATAGTTTCAGTGGTAGAAGTAGTGCACAGTTGACATGAGAAGGAGGATCATGCCCTAAAGTCTTCCCCCACAGTCTCACAGTGGGAGCCAGAAAGGAATAGAAATTGCAGTTCCTATACAAAGTATTAGGTGAATATGTACCATTCTATCCTACAATCTAGAGATACCAGCCACCTGGAATCCCTGGAATGCTTACAAAAGTGGTACAAGCTAATGCCTATGAAAAGTGGTACAAGCTAAGAAGTATTTTCATGCTTGCTTCTTCATACCTAAAATTCATACCTCTTGAAAATCCCACCATTTAAGTCACATGCTTATGGGTACATGCTTATGTGTTGTTGCCTAAACAGGTGTGGGGAAAAAAAGACTCCAAGCCAAATTAGGTAGGAGATAAGATAAGGATATAAAGGCTTTAATGAGCCCCCAAGCTTTCTGGAATACCCCCAATGTGCACTCCTGAATACAGGTGTTTTCAGTTTTTATAATGATTTTCACCCAATCCCTATCCAGCCACTCCCCAGGTTCTTCCCCCACCACACCTCTTGGGAATTGGGTCTGGGGGTGTTTTGGGACCCCCTCTTCTTCATCTTCATCTTCCTCAGAGCATGTAATGTTCTTGGAGACCTTCCAGAGTTCTAGGCCTGAAGGTTGTTGCATCTATGGCTATATCTTCTTACGTAGATTTTAGGGTGTTCTCTATAATTCTACCTAAAAGGAGACTAAACAGCCCAGTGGAATTTAGGGGATTGATATGGGAATGGGTTACAGGGTTTGCTATGTGTGGTTGGTGTGTTAAAGGATAAAGGGATAATGTGTTGCTACTTTAAAATCCACATTTACTACATAACTACTTCTAAGATCTACAAAAATTAAAAAATCAAAACTCCAAGGTATTATGTACATGCAGTAAAAGACCCAGCACAAAAGAGCACAACTGACACTGAGTGTACCAAAATACAGAAGACAAGAAACCCAAAGCAATCACAGACATCAGGTTATTATGAAATCAATAAGAAATTCAGTAATTCTGAGAAAATACTCAGATAAACTTCTAGAATAAAAGCCAGCATGTCAATAAATAAATATCTGTACAAAAATAGATACAGTGTCAGATGAAATTGGACAAGCTGATTTTTCATCATGGCTAGGCTTCACCAGCAAATATTTGAGAAGGGCTCTACCCACACTTGCTACAAGCGCGCTGATGGCTAAAAAGCTGATAGTCATGTTAATTGCATTCATTGTACATTAAAATGTTGCCTGGCATGACCAAACCAAAAAAAAAAAAAACAAAAACAAAAACCTAGGAAAATAAGACATAGACACAATAATGACACTTGCTGAAGTTAGAAAGGATAGGAATGTAATCCTGCACTTAAAGACCTGCAAAGAAACACCGTTAAATCCTCAGTTAACTTCATTTTTCAGCCTTCCTTGTCTCTATCTTATATATGCTTATAATTTCCCTGCTCTTCCTCTGTAACCCAGAGCTAAGAGCTTCTGGACTTGCCCATATACTGTGTCTGTATTGAAAGGATAAACCAAGGAAGTATTTTTGCTTCAAGTCATGCAATAAAATGCCCTTGGAAAGGGCAAATATTCTTGAAAAGAATAGCTGACTGTGGGCTTTGCTTCAAACAAATACTAGAAATGTGAATCCATCTCTTAATTTTTCTTGTGAATATGTTGTTAGATACTCATAGACAAATGTTTTGTTTTTGTTTAGCATCCTATGTACAACTGTTTCCTGTACTAGAGATCTTGGCCTTGTCATAATGAAGTATGACAGGCTACAAGCTGTCCAGATGAGATGAAGTCTGTGGAACCTTTCATTTCTTTTGAGTACACTGTAAAAGTACCATGAAATCTTCTATTCAAGCCAGCTGTGAAGCTTCCAGAGGTTTCCTCTACAGTAAACACTGGGTTAAGATTGAACCGGGCAAAATGCCCGAAAAGATACTGAATAGATTTGATACAAATTACACTGTCCTGATGGTTTGAAAGTACACATGACTAGAATCATTAACCATAATCATCCTCAATTACAAGCACTGTAAGCACACATACAGCAGACCAACAGATGAAGCCACTGTTTGTGTGCAGTGCCCATAATTTCCAATGACATGACTACCTCATCCCCAGTTTGCTACAAAGATGTAATCTCCAACAAAATATTCTGAATTATTTTTCTGGTCTGAAATTATTGTCTCTTTCATGCCTCTTTTTTCCCTAATTCCTACTAAAATAGTCAGTCTTTCTATGTCTCATTATCCTAGCTCATATGAAAAACACATTTTGAGTTTGGAGAGGACTCGGAATGATCTTTATGAATTCCTGTAAGCAGCCAGCAGGGCTCCCCACTCCAAATTTTCTCCAGGAGAATATTTCATTAAGTAACATTGTTGACATGTTTCCACAGTGATAAGAGCAACTGGAAAAAGTAAAAACCATGATAACAAAACCACAGCTTGTTACCAGAGTTGTTATCATTTTTGGGCCACCTCCTACTGTATTACATTCTTCCTACCAGTACTGCATGAGTGCAATACTTTCAGCATGTACAGTTCATGTCCAGATGGAGAACAGAGCTAGAGTACATTTTAACCATGTATAAAATCTGTTGTATTGTGCCTGTAAGTAATATTATGGGGGGTACTATTACAGCAATCTTTAAATTATTTCCTACTACTTTCTCTAATGAAATGACACTTGTGAGAAAATAATTTGCTATGGTAATGGGAGGTATTGAAAATCTGTCCTGGTTTCACTGGGGTATGTAAATACATCTTTTGTACTTGCATATAATATAAATTACTGCAGGTAGTAACACTACCTATTATTAGAGCTGCCAAGTATTTTATAGGAGAAGGGCTTATTTTGACTTGCACATAGTTTTAGAAATTTTGCATATTTAGGTTATTAATTCTTGCACTTTGTCTGCCATGAAATCAGAGTATTTTTCCCTATTTGGTGAAAATTTTGCGGAAATGTTTTAGTTCCTCTAAGACAGGCAATAATGATGTTAATTCAGTCTTCTATCTTAAAACATAGGTACTTTTGTGTTCCCCTATGGGTTTTAGAAAACAAGATTTGAAGGTGGTTTGGGGTCAGGTGTACACATTTTATTATCCCTATGGAAAATTATCAAAGGTTAGACAATTTATAAAGTTTTTAAAATTGAAGTTTAACTGAGTTGGAGACAGTTTAAGACTTCAGCATGTAGCATACTCTGAGGAACCTACACTGGCTATGCCAATTGATGACATTTTCCCAAAATGAGGTTACAAACTCCTACAGGGCTGGCTCTGACCTTTCCAAGCTCATGATGTGGTGGTGAGCTGTGCTTTTGATGCTATCCCAGCTGTACTGAGTTTGGAGATCATTGACCCAAGCTCTGATGTGGATAGTTACTCAGCTACTGATGTTTGCTTAGTTAGAAAGAAGTGGACAAAGGTGAAGCAGAGACATTGTGTTGCCTCTAAAAGCCAAAGCCATGTAGTACTACTGTTTGGAGGGGAGCTCAGATCTGGTTCTCCCTTTTCTACATTCATAATCTTCCCCCCCATGAAAGTTTTTCATGGATACAAACAGGCACCTCACACTTAACATGGCCAGCTCAGCAAGTGAGGTCTTACTGTGCTGAGGACTATCTGATGACACACATAATGTGTGAGAACAGAGGTGCTCCAGACCAGGGAGCAGAGTGTCATGGTCCATCTTGTACTGTCTGTGGGAAGTAGCTCTTGGATCACAGCTACATTCCCACCAAACTGCCTAAGCAGGTGCACAGGGGAGACAGAGCAAGGCTCAACATTCCTGAATTTTCCTCTCAGAGAATCATTCACTAAGCTTTTCTGCAGGCCATCCTCACAAAGAGAAAAAAAAAAAAAATTCTCTAAATCCAGCCTGAATTCTGGCATTTGGCCATGAGGATTCTCCAGAAGAAACAGTTCAGGATTCCTGAGTCTCATGACACATTTGGGAACTCTCTGAGTTATTCTTTTTGTCTTTAAGAGGAAGTTATGACAGCAAGATGAAACTAGCTCAGCACAATTTGATACAGTTGGGAGTATTTTAAATAACTCTTTCGAACAAGCTTTGGGAACACATTAAAAGATCTTTGCCATCAGCATAGCTGTTTCTGAATATAGAAAGTAGTTACTGTAAACGGGAAATTCAAACTCAACATTCTTTTTGGATTTACATCATCACTGAACAGACTTGAACACAATAATCATGTTATTTATTGCTTGGTCAGAGTTAGGATTAGTTTGGCACCACAGAAGGTGATAGCTGAGAATATGAGATGTGGTTACAAATTACTTCCAGGCGCTTTTTGAAAGTTTGTAGTCTTTAAATTGAATCAGGAATACATCCTTTGACATTGGATTGTGAGTGGAGGGATAGTATATGAGAGTTATGTTCTGAAAACATTTGGAGTTACTGTTGTTCTTGAATTTGCTGGCTAGGTGCTGAATCATTTCTGATTTCACTCTAAAGCTGCAGAATATTATATCCTCAAAGTTCAGGATATTCCCAAAGTCAGCAATAAGCTTGCCTCAGAGCCAAAATCTTGATCTTTATTCAAATATAGAGTAGTCTTATCTAGATAGAGAGCATCACACTTTCCCTTTAAATGTATAAACTCTCCTGTAATGTAACTTTGGTAGCTCATGTTATCATGAAAATAACATATTAATATATAATATATTAATAAAATAATATATTAATTCCTCTGGAAATTAAAGAAGAAAGACTGTCAGTAACACATAAAAAATGTGGCTTTTAAAAAATAGTAATTATTTGGGGGGGGTGGGTTGGTTGGTTGGTTTGGGTTTATATGGGGTTTTTTTGATGGTTTTAATTTATTTTTTCTTCTTTTTTTTTTTTTTTTTTTTCTAAAATTTTATTTGTTTTGCTTTGTTGATTGGTTTTATAAGAAAGTTTAAACCTAAACCTATAATTGATTTAATGAAGCCTTCATTTGGAAAATGTTGAAATGAGATTTCAGTCACTAGTCAAAGGTCTCAAAGATTTTCAATGTCTTGTTCTTCATAAGTGAAAAGATCTGTGATATAGCTCTAGGAGTCTGTGGACTGTGACTCCCATCCGTGTTTTAAGTCCCAGATGATTCAGTGAAAGAAAATTCCCAGGGTTTCTAGGGGTTTTGTTTTGGAAGAAGAGTTCTCATGATTGCTTACCTTCCTGGAAATCCTTGGGTCATAAGCTGAGAATCAGCATTGTGGGAGTATTTGTGGTTTCCCATTCAGCAGCCACCAGATAGTTAAAATAATGGTTTTGTTTTGTTCCAAGTGCATTACATTCAAGAACAAACATTCCTTTGTCTGAGAGTTTATCTTTTTCTGAGAAAACATTTAGCATGGGGGAAAAAATACAACTACCCATCAAAAACAGGGGGTTTTATTTCTTCTGGAAATATGATAGAGGGCAGCCAATTCTAACACAGAAATCAGGCCTCTTCATTTCTGTTGTCTTGCAAGCTGTACAAAGGATCTCATCACCTCATGAAAAACAGTTTCAGAATTATTCCTGAAATCACTGGGCAATTTTAATTTCATTAAAATCCCAAAGGACTTATTTGTATCAGAACAGGGGGGATAAAAGTGCCCCTGTTAGTATGTTTTAGAATGTAATAATTTAGACCATGTGATCCTCTCTCCAATGAAATTATGGAGGTCCTATCACACAAGTTTTTTGCAAATAAAATTAGGAAGCAGGAGAATGCATTGTAGGGATAAAGTCTGCAAAAGGCAGCTGGGAATAATGAAGGCTGCTCCTCTAATTCTAATTCTATTACTGCAGAGATAATGCAACAGGAAGAGCAAGTCTTCTTTTAAAGAGAAGCTTTTAATGAGGTTGAACATCTGAAAGACATATCCAGATGTACAGACTAAACTGATCAAATAGCTATGAAAAGACAAATATGTGTGGGTAGTACAAATTTCCTCCTACTCAGGGGCATGTAATTCCATTCAGTCTCCATGCACTGTCTCTGCCAAATATTCCCCATTATTTTTAATGCTTTTACTTTTTAGCCTAATTTCCTATGTATAAACAGTATATATGATTGTTGCTTGCTATTCATGTGTCACATGTCTGTTCTCCTTATGTTAATAAAGTTGGAACAGGCAGAATGAGCTGTAAAGATAATTAATGGTACTAGAAAATGTATGAAAATAGACAGGAAGAAAAGAGAAACTCTTTTAGTGTCCTATAGAGAGCATACTTACAAGAGCCATAATCATGACAAAATCTTCAAACAATTCTCACATCTTTTTAGGCACCTCAAAAAGACATAAATCTATAGGAAATCACGTTCACTAGTTTATACGCTCCAGGAACTATTTGTATTCTTTTGTCTTGCACGCAATTTTCCCTGAGGTTAACATCAAGCATTTCCAGCAATAGATTAGAAAGGAGTAATTTTTTTTTCCCAATATGGTCATAATCTGGGATTAGCAAAGAAAGAGATCAAGACATTAGCAGCTTCACTGTTTACTTTCTTTCTGAACTAAACTTACGAACAACCATGCCAAGAGATTTTTGTTCTTCTCTGAGCTACTGTAGCAATGTACAGTTTATCTAATATCTATTTGTTAAGCCCCATCTTCTGATGGTAACACAACAGTATCCTCAATATCTGCAATCTAGATAATTATATCATGCTTATCATGCTTATCATGCTTAACATTGCCTGCTATAAAACAAACATTTGTGAGAGACCAGGCCACATTTCATCAAGCTTTCTGGAGCAAACTGCAAAGCATATGGACATAACTAGGTATTTCTACCAGCAGCTCTATAATTATGACCAGTAGTGAAGAAGAAATCAATCAGCCCACACTCACATAGAACTAAAAGAAACAAATAAGTAGAAAAGAAGAGATGAGCTGACAAAATACTGTTTCCTACTACTGAGGCCTATTCTATGTTCACGAAAATGTCCCTAAACTAGTAGATGGTTAGCATAGAGGGATCAGCTGGGGTTTTTTTATCAACTTGGAGAAAGCAGGGGAGAGCATAAAATGAAATTTTAAGTGTGCCATTTAATAACTGGGTTTATTAAACGTTCAGCACATCAAACAAAGGTGGAGCAGAGTTCAAACTGACAGCACTGAAGTAGGAAAGGATCTGAAAAACAAGCTGCACACCTATGATAGGGCTTGAACAACCACTCCAGTTTCTATTTCTTGTCCATTATAAAGGATGTATAATGGAATTGTGGTTGTATCCCCTGTACCGCACCACAGGATGCAATCTGGGTAATACTCAGGCCTTTGTGATCATTCCACATTAGAGAGATGGCTGTAAACTACAGCAACTGTTTAACACCTTTTTCATAGTTGTTTCATCAACATCTTCTACTTCTTCTTTGTTTTAGTCATAGTAAACACTTAAATGGTCTATATAACTTTGTACAAAATTTTTCTCAAAGCTTCATCCCCTTATGTGTATTTTTGATATGTGATGTGTAATACCAGGGAGACTGAGTGAGAAAGATTTCTTTTTCTCTATAGAATCATAGCTTCTGTCTCTTATTAAGGCTCTAAAAGTCTTAATGTCATTTTATCCCAAAGAGATATTGACTGTAACCTTATGTCCAGACTATTTTTAGGTGGAATAACATTTCTGTAAATACATTGATCTTCCCTTTTTCTAAAGTCACATTTGCCACCTGGTAACATGCAGTCACTGAGGAGGCTGTTGCCACCTTAGACTTCTCATATTCATGGAGCCATTCTTTCCTGAAAGTGAGACGTTCTGTCATTTTGAAAGGATTACCCTGCATTGTAGATCAGTGTCAGAATATCCACAGCTATAAAACCTTCTAAGTGATGGATGTCTGAAAATATCCTTTTTTTCCCCCCATTCTGTATTGTCACATTGTCAATCAAGACATCCAGACTCTTTTGGTACATAGGAACCCTCTTGTAAAAAACAGAAGTTTGGAAATATGTACACTGGATGTATGATGGGACTGTATGGCTCACTTGGGTTCGTAATTTGCTGCTTGAGAAATTCTAGGAAAGAGATTATGTGAGTCCATGCTTCTCAAAAGCTATAGGTTATAAGTCAGAGATCATGGGTATTTAACTATCTTTGAAGACAAAAAAATTACAAAATCAAAATAGCTATTAATGCCAATGACATTGGGAGTCCAAAAGAGGTGATGATCAAGGCTTGCATTTGTGTCTGAATGGGTTAGGTCTTGGGACATATTGTTCCCATAGAGGAAGATTATAGCTAAGAAGTTTCCCCTGTATGCCTCCCTTGAATCAGGGATAGTTTTACCTTTCTGTGACAGTGAGATTTATGGTGACCTTGTAAATCACAGCAGACTGAGTTTCTGCATGCTGTGGCTTGCAGGTGTCAGCAGTTTAGCTCACTGGTTTGGCAAATCCCAGTGGGGGGCTCTGCTGCAAAATAAGCAACTGGTAGCTGTGTAGTATGTGTCCCATGAGACCAGCCACCACATAATGCTGTTTTGATCTTATGACCTTCCCCTCGGTGGATTACGCCTTTCAGAGCTTTCCTGAACATGATAAAGGAGAATTACTATCAGAAAGTGACCCTCTTTCCCTTTCTATGAATGTTATGTTCTTAATGTCCTTAAATAAGAGGAAGACATGACTGATCCATCTTCTGATGCGATCTTCTGGTATTTGGATTGGGGAAAGGCGATGGAAGGAGCAGAAGTGGGGACTGAGGGAGGACAAAAGGAAGGAAAAAAACTCTGCTTGTTTTATTTGCCTGGGTTGCAGAAAATGTAGTTTTAAAAAATCCAGATAATATTTACTTTCTTTGCTGTAGAAATAATAGCAAGACATTTTATTATTCTGATACTTTTGAGATAGAAGACAATTTTATATGAGAAGAAGTTACTTAAAGTTTTTTTTGTTGGGCTTTTTAAGTTACTGTTAGATTCTCAGACAAAGTCAGGGGAAAATATCTGACCTTTATTTTTGGGCTTTTTAAACAACTTTTGAGTCTACGCACGCTATATCAGATTAGGGCACTTCTCCTATTACCATAATTAGCTTAGTTAATTCTAATGAGAGTATTAGCAAACAGAAGCTGAAGTTTCAGATAAAATCTTCTAAAAGGTAGAAAAAATGTTTCAGTCCATCTGAGTTTCTTGTATTTATACATACATATATATAAATATGTTGAGAATACCCCTTTTCTAATCTTATGAAATTTTTTTACTACCATCTTTTTCGAAACAAAATTGTGTTCCTTCCTCTGACTTGCAATGAAAAACAAAGAACCCAAACTGCATAATTCTTTCACTTAACATGGTATAGTGAGTGTGAAAAAAAGGACTGAGATGAGGACAGCTTAGAAATGAAGGAATAATACGGCATGCTATGGCATGGCATACAACACTGTACTGTGCTATGATTACCCCTTAAAAACAGACTCCATCCAGCACCTTCCTGGGTAAGAGCTACTTTCAGTGCCATTTATAAAATGGGTTATGTAGCCAGAGTCTTGTATATAGGATGTTATCCTTGGCTTGATTTTTAATTCCTTGGCAATACTTAGCATTTAAGCCATTTAAGCCTGCATTTTTCAGATATAACTTTGATATTTCAGGTCTTCTCCCCTAAAATTGCAAAAACAGGCACTTCCTCATCTCAGAGCATCTAATAATAGAATATTGGTTTACAAGCATAAGTTATACACTCCCATAAGTTACATTTCAGCTTCTGACAGGAACTTGCACAGCACAGTGTCGAACACTGATGCTGAAGGGTCAGGCTACGTGTGTCCCCTGCATTCCTGTGCAGGGACAGACGGACAGATACTTCACAGGAAAGCCTCTTGCATGGGAGGAACTAATTCATTCACCTCTCTTCTCTTTTTACTCTAAACAACTCTGTTGTTATACATGTCAACCCACATATAGGGAGCCTTTATGGCTTGAGAGACTGGGTATTTTTGACTGTTAAATCCCATTATTATTAGATTTGGAAGCAGAGCTTATTCTAGGGATCTCTCTTGTTGGCTTCTGTTTGGGGTTTTATTCATTTTTTTATCACAGAAAGACTATATTCTTTGTTTCCTGTATATTGCCACTTTGATTAATGCTCCCTGTTATCCTATATGGTTTAGGAGTAAAGCATCTTGCTATCATCTGGGCCTGCAGTTATTGAAATACAAATCTAAACCTGCAAAATTTTTCATCTTCTTGTACAATATCCATAAACCCGATCTCACCAAATATTTTTTGATATTTTTCTGTTATTCAGCCTCTTCATTTTCAGTGTGAGTGCTTAAGAGAGCTTCGCTTTACTGCTGCACTGTGTTTTTAGGACTACACTGAAACTCAACAGTTTCAAGGAATGATTTAGTGTATTAAAAGGTCAAATGTACATTTGTATTGGATTTTGTCTTAGCTAAAATAGTCTTGAAGTGATAAATAGTTGCTTAACATAAGTAATTCTTTATCTCCTTCATCTCATTTTGAGAGTTGTATCAGCATTGAGCAGATTTCCATTAGAAATTACTCTTTGTGAAAGCCTCAATTATATTTTAGCAGGTTCATTTATTGAATACACTATATTTCCTTTAGATTATAGAGGTTAAATTTTTTGATTGAAATGTCAGATATCACAAAACTGAAATTATTGATTCAATCAGACAGATTTCACAGTCTTTGTAAAAATTGATTTCTCCAGGATTTTACTGATGCTTTTAAATGCAGGATCTGATCTGAATGTCACTTCCATGTACATTAACCCTTTCTCATATGAACTTGTTTTGTGAGTATTAACATCTATTGCAGTGCTATTTTTTCAATACTAACTACTAAAATTAAAATTAGTTTTTTTAAAAACATTATTTGAAAATGTGGTAAATATATTTGTAACAAACTATTTTTTCCTGGAAAAGAATTTGAAAATAACAAACAGATTGAGATTGTCCACTCTAGTGGAGTGTACAGATATACTAAATATGACATATATATATGAATATATAGAGCCACTATGCGGCTGAACAAAAATTTCAGTGCATCATGTGATGTTCCCAAGGTGTGGATATTTCAAATAAATATGTTTTTACTTATGGACAATTTTATTTTTTGAGAGATGCAGGAATCAAAAAAAATCTACATTATATGTAGAGTATACTACATTAAACAGAACATGACTCTTTTGAGAAAAAGACTCACTGAGTTCCAAGTGAAACTCATCCTTATGCCTTCTAGAAAAATAATTATTAGTAATTTTAAAGACAAGTCTGACTGAAATGATGCACCTGTTTTAAAGAGTAGTCAGATCTAGGGTCTGGTAAGTAACATCTGAAAATAGACTCCATACATTCTCTGTGTATGAAGAATTTTTATGCCCTGCTAGGGAGTAGATGTGATTTCTAATTTTTTTACTAGTATGAGTGTAATTGAGTATAGAAATTAGCCTTTTATGATTTAATATTAATAAAATATAGTAGAGGTATTTTGCATCAGTTGAAAATGAACCAACTCTTTGATTCACATTGTTAAATGAAAGATAACAGATTATTATTATTATTCATAAGTTGAAAAAGAGGCCTTGGCTTGATATGTGTAAACAGAAATACCAGTAAAAGTCCAGAGGGGTCTTATTAATTTCCCTGAGTCTCATTAGGAATTCAGTATAGAGAAAGGAAAGTCTGAGAAGAGATATTGCTATATCATACAGATCAGGGCAGTATTTTAAATCCTTTAAATAGAAAGTGTTCAGCCTGCATTTCAGGTATAAAAGACAGTAGAGAGAAAACATCTCAGAAAACAACTTCTTGACACTTTCTATTTCTAGCTACTAGATTATTGAGTTTAGTATAATGTTTACTCATCAGGAGAAACTCTTGCAGGCATCTAATGAAAATGTCTGCCCAAGAACCACAAATGACTAAAATGTTTAACCACAAATTGAGATTTCTGAATAACTGTGCCATGTAAGATGGCTTTTGACACTCAGTTTCTTCCTACCCGCATTCTGCTGGATGCTAATTCCCACCCAGCTCTGTGAAAGGCCTGGAGAGAGTACTTCTTCAAACACATAATTTGAGAAGGGTTAGCTCAAATTGCCTTCATCAGCTAGTGAGCTGTGGTAAGCAGCTGGAAGTATTAATATCCAAAGGTAGCACACACAGCTGGATCTGGAAAAGGACATCTGGCAATGGTCTGCAGCTGTGTCAGGAATGGGACAGAAAATAAATTAAATTAATGTAATTTTATTCCAAAATCAACTGCAAGACCTGTTTCTAAATTATTTATTATTTAGTGAAGTCCCATGTCAACAAGGGCAGAGAAAGAAGATTTAGAGAAGCATTTCAGATAAAGAAAAATACAGAAACATTTGCCTGTTGGGAGGATTTGAATATATTGACATATGAAATTTAAAGAGGCTGTGGAAAAAAATAAGAATTACTAAATGTCCCTTCATTTGAAATTAATTATAAAAAAGTGTGTTGTTTTCCTCACCCCAATCCTCATTGTGATTCTCAGTGATGCACATTTAAGAGCAAGGGCAATTTCAAATTAAACTGAAGTTATCTACGTTAATTTATGTTGTAGATAATTTATTTTATTTTATAAATCCCATATAGACATGAAGACAGACCTTCATTTTGAAACCTGAAACTTGAAAAAGTGGTTATTCAACTCATTTTCTGTGAGCTGAGGGCAAGCGGGGTTGAACTCAGTTTAAGACACAGATTGAATTTATCCATTTCTGAAATGAAAATACAGTTGAGGTATCGACTACCATAACAGAGTTTTCCCTGCTGTTGCAGGAAAAATCCTCTGCTCTCATATCAAATGGCCCTAACCAGCCAAGTGTGGGCAAATGAAATTTGTCCTTCTGCAGTACAGGCAATGGAGTTTGGAATACCTGCATTATATGTGTTTGCCTATACTTTTCAGTAAAATACCTTTCAAGTCTCAATCAACCTCATTTCAACAGGCTGAAATGAAAATTTAGATACTTAGTTACAGCATACTATGCCACCTTGAAAACTGATCTTCAAACTTGTATGAGATTGACACAATAAAATAAATTATCCACACCACATGTTAGCTCAACTCCTATAAAAATTCCCAAAAGAATTAGACATTTATAAAGATAATGATGTACCCACAGTGACATCAGATATAAAAGGCAAATACCTGGAAAACCCATGAAATGTCTTGCAGAAACTGATTTCTGAAGTCATTTGGGAAAAACCCTTAGTTGCATGTCTCAGTTGTGCATCTTGAATTTCCTGCTTTGCATTGCTTGCTGAAGAGATAGATCTATAGAAAGATCCCTCATAAATCCCACTTTTTCGCATGGAAAAATTCTGCAGCTACAAATATGGTATCATTCTAAGTTTACCCTGAAAATGTATCAATAATTAGTAACCTGTGGTGAGAAAAATAGTCGAATCCTTAACTAGTAGTGTTTCCCTGTACACAAAATAATGTTCTATTTATTTTATGTTGTTGTTCTCCAAATTGTGAATGAGGAAACAAGGAATTTTTCTTTTCTGCAGTAGAAATTTTTTTTCCTGTGGGTTTCCCCAGGGTGCTTTATGACTCTGCATGAATCCCACTTACAGTGCAATTGATTCCAGAGGAGGTAATGTAACAACAAATGCTCTGAAATAAAAAGAGGTGTGCATTTCACATTTAATGCCACAGAGTAATATATTCAGGACTTAGGATAAAATGGTACCCATTTCACTCTCACAGAGTTTCGATTAAATCTTTTTTTGGGGTCTATGCTAATGCTAGGTTGGCGACAGCTGAATGGTATCGAATTTATTTTCATTGTGCTTTTTCTATGGAAGTGCGATATGTGTAATTGAAAGTTTGACCATCTTTTCATTATAGGAAGACTAAGCTCATCCATCAGTGCCAGGAGCAGGAAGTTGGTGTCATATATCAAGTGTCATTTAGCACATGCACATCATTCACAGAGATCAATTATTATAATATTTATTTTAAACAGCACAGGTTGGAACTAAGAAAGTGAGACATCCATCTTTATCAGTTACATACCTTTAATTCCTAACAGTGTTAACTGCAAATTTGGTGGTACGGCCAGCCACACTCTAAATTTTGTGCAAGTAATAATTTTTAATTTCATTTAGACACATCCCAATTTATCTTCATCGTTCGCCTCGTAGAATTCAATAAATTCTTGCTTTATGAAACCAGTCATGAAACTCCTTGTTGAATAACCCATAATAACAGCAAGCTGTTTTTAAGCAAGGGGTAACTGTATTAGCTCACCATAACAGATAAGGCACAAGTTAAAAAAAGAAGTTGAAAAAGGTATTAATTTTCCTTAACCCTCTGTACCTTAGCACAGGTTAGACTTTGGGTCTTTCCCCTCTCCATGCTCCTCACTGTAGTGATAGTCTACATATTGGAAACCTGACAGAAACCAAAAAAAACGTCTCTAATACAAGATGAAATTTGAAGTAATTTTCTGATTAATTAATTTTCATTTTATAATCATAATTCCCTACAACCAACCCTACTCTACCCATTTCCTTATCCTTCTTTGCTAGTGGAAATCTTGAAACTTAATCTCAAGGAACCTGCTGCTACCTTTGATGTTAATAATTTACCCAAATTAACAACAGATATAGTCACTTTTTAAGTGGTGCAAAGAACAGCTGCTGTGAAAAAATTCAGTATGTCAGATGTGGGTAGGGAGGAGGAGCAGCTGGTGGAAAGGAGAGAGTTGGTTTATTGTACGTGCACAACATCCGCAGCCATACCTCAGGATAAAGTGAAAGATTACCCATCCTGCATTCCCCGCACTAAAAGATAGCTAGAAAACAAGTAGCTATCACCCTACTGGAGAAGAGAGGACTCAGGGGTGACCTCATCACTTTCTACAACTCCCTGAAAGGAGGTTGTAGCCAGGTGGGGGTTGGTTTCTTTTCCCAGGCAGCTATCAGTAAGATAACGGGACAAGGTCTCAAGCTCTGCCAGGGGAGGTTTAAGTTAGATATTAGGAAGAAATTCTTTACAGAGGGGGTAATCAGGCATTGGAATGGCTTGCACAGGGAGGGGAGAGATTCTCCATCCCTTGAGGTATTTAAGAAGAGACTGGATGTGGCACTTAGTGCCATAGTCTAGTAACTGTGGTGGTAGTGGATCAAGGGTTGGACTTGATGATCTCAGAGGTCCTTTCCAACCCATCTGATTCTATGATTCTATGATTCAACGATTCTATACTGAGAAAACTGACAGCACACAAATTTAAGAAATGAAAGCTCAAAATTCCCCAACAGTCATAGAAGAATAGACTAGACATAAAAATATATGTTACTGAATACATGTATACTGAAGTCAGAATTTAAGCTATCTAAAGAAGAGGACAATTAGTTTTAAAGAAGTAAAATAAAAGCAAAAGTTGATATTTTTTATATATATTATGTTCTTCTGGAATTGTTCTTATGTAGTGGGGGAGAACTGATGTGTTGACATGTGCATGTATGCATATGTGAGTATAATTGATGTGCCGTAGAGGAATTGCAGAGCCTTGTACACTCATGCTGTGTGTTTAAAAGCTGTTCTTCACTACAGGGAAGCTGAGGCAAGCTTTCCCAATTCTCACCTTTGGAAGCAAGAGGAATGAGAATTGACAGAAAGACAATTGTCACCTCCTAGAGATGTCTCACCCCGCAGTGTGAAACAACATCGGAGCCAAAAACAAAAACAAAAACAAAAAACAAAAAACAAACAAAAAAAAAAAAACACAAAAAAAAAAAAAAAAAAAAAAAAAAAGGAAATAACCATCACCAGCCTTAGAAGCCTTCATCTCCCTTAGTGCTGGCTCTTTTTAAGTAGCTGATGTTTGACAGATTGAGGGGACAAAATCCAGGCTCGGTTTATGCCCAGAACTTAATTGCTATTTGCTTTATTGGGATGATATCTTGCGGGTAGTTAGGACTGGTAACAGAAATCATCCCTTTTAGTTGTGTGAAAGGCTGTCAAGCTCACTACAAAGAGGGAAGCAGACGAATCAGTGTAAAGGAGTTTCCCTCCCTTGTCCTTCCCTTGGCAGGTGTCTGAGGCAAGCCCAAGAGCATTGTATAACCCCACACTACTCCTCATTCAAGCAGCACATGAAGACTTAGGCAAGGTTTCAAATACTGAATAGCAACATTTGGCAGAGCATATCTATTAGAGGTCCCAGGAAAACTATGTTATCAGGAGATTTTGCAGCCAAATCTACGATGAAGCATTGGTTGTTCTGGATTCAGCCCACTGAAAAATACTGAAAACTAACTTTTCCTGCATGTTGAATTCAGGGTTTCAAGTGCAGTACATCTTTATATTTCTGGAAGTAATTTGGAAAGTTGTATTTGACATTTGAACCTACATTCATATGCAAAAGTTCAGTTTTCTGGGTTTTTACAAGCACTGAGGAACTTAGTACTCTTGGGAACCATCAAGCTCCATCCTGGATTTTGATATCTAGTAAGTGATTGCTGCAGAGAATAGGATACTTTGAGCAGTTGGAGTAGCAGTCGCCTGTCAGCGGGGCCTTTTCGAACTCTAGTAAGAAATAGGTTAGTAAGAAAACAGAAAAGGAGATCTTACGAGAATGGCATACTAATAATTAAAGAAAAAAAAAACTATACCGAAAAGGAAACTACAAACTGGCAGCAGTTGTGAATTTCTGATATTTTAGAATTGGTTGAACTTTTGCCCTTTTTATCTAAAACAACCAAGAAAAGCATAGTAATTACTAAACACTTATGTGACTAATTAATTTTACCTACAGTTACCTGGAAATTCTTGAGCAAAAGAAAATTTTTACAAATTATGAAGAATATTTCCATATTTATTTGATTTCTAGTAAAATAAATTGCAAATAGGTGAAAGGTTCAAGTACCAGTGCAGGGCTGCTTCCCATGTCTCATTGTCATGTCATCTGTTCCTACTCTTTTAAACAGTTTAAGTCACTTTTCCTAGGCTACCAACTCATACTGTGTCATCTTACTTCCATCTGAGAGGAAGTTCCTGTCTGTTACATTTTGTCTTTAGTTGACATTAGAATTATATAATAAGGAAGCTGCAAAATAATGTTGCAAAGTGGTACTCAAGCACCACGTGAATAGATGTGTGTATTTGTAAAATCCAAACTAAAACACCCAACTGCCCACCCTTCTCCTCCAGTGGATGAAGGGTACAAATGTGTGATAGATGCTACTCATCTCAAAAAAAGCAATACTGAAAGCCTTCTGATATTACAGTGGTTAGCAAGCTCTGACCACCTACAAAGGGTAGATCACAGAATCACAGAATATGCTGAGTTGGAAGGGACCCACAAGGATCATCGATAAATGAAAGAAAAGAGCACATTCACATGTCAAGAAACAGCTTCAAACAGCAGAGCCTTCTTGCAGAAAAATAACAACTGGCAAATTAGACGACAATTAAGCATGTATTTTATGCCCTCCTTGATTAAATAACAAAAGCTTTTCTTCTAGAGTTCAGGTGAGGAGTTGGTTATTCATAAGAAAAAAGACTTGAGTTTTTTAAGTATCCTTAGTCAAAATATTACCACTTTTCAAAACCATTCAAAACTCTATTCTGTGAAACTGATATGGATTCTTTGAAAACTTTTTTTGTCTTGATTAGATCAGAAATATTATTAAAGTTGATTTTAAATATTAATATTGTTCTATTTTTCAGACGTGTTTATTGGATGCCAACCAAAAGAAGTTCCAAAAAACCATTGCTGGGTCATAGAGTAATGAAACTGTTCTGAATAGGCTCTATATGACAAAGGAAGATCAAGTTTGTAATTACAGCTGGAACAGCTGCTATGAATCTTATGCATGAATGAGCATGCACAAATGTATGTGTAAATCATCTTTTCTGAATACAAACTAGTAATTGCAGTCATGTGTAAAGCACATAAAAACATTAAAGCAGTTTCTGAATATGGTCATATGATTTTTTTGCTGGCATCTGAATTATGTCCACTTCAAAAAGAATTTTGTAGGTAATAAACTGTTGTTTTGAGTGTTTATTTTTAACCAAATTATTAATTAATTAAACAGACTGAAGTAAAATGTCCTTATCTTTACCAGTCACTTAGTTTCAGAGCAATTTATGAGTTTGAATGTATGGATGCAATTTTTTTCAGATTTCTTTACTTGCTGTGATAAGGGACATTGTTTAACTTCACATCTTTCAGATATTACATGGATTAAAATGAAAATTAGGTGATATGTTTAATGACCATAAGGTAGAATATTTTTCAGTACCATGAAAATAATTCTTATATCAAGCTCTTTGCACACCTTAAAAGAAATCTGATAGGAACTGGCTGGTGAGAGAGCTACGCAGGTCAATGGTATTGTGCCATCCATTTACAACCATTGATGGATCTGACTCTCCAAATGTTGTTTCTGTACTTTTTCCAGATTTTTTTGCTGAAATTCATAATACACTGTACTTCTCTAAATATATTAAAAATAACCTTCAAGTTTGCAGTGCTGAAATCAGCTCCATGCTTAATATCTGTTGTTTGTAGGAAAGTAAAGGAAAGATCAAGGGGAAACTTGGCTGCCCTCTATTAATCCTGTCCTTCTTGGACAAGACACTCTTACAGTTCAAGATAGATGTAAAGGCATTTTATGGTGTTTTATATAACTCGCCAATCCACATAGAATTAGAAAGGCAGGTAACTAGTTCAAGAAGCATCTATATCACCTTTTTACCTGTGGATGTGTATTAGCCTCTAACAGACTCCAGTCAGACAGGAAAAGGTCGTAAGTTTGCCTCCTGTGACAAAGGACATCAGCACATACAGACCTGGATTTTCCACAGAAAGTGTTGATTTGAATTTATCTGATTTGTTAAAATCAAATTGAATTTTTCTTTTCATTAAAATATGTATATGTTTCTAAAACACTTGTTATTTTATTTTAATCAGAAAGTCATTCTACATGATAGTTCAATAAATTGCAAGAAATCTGTATTCAACACCTGAAATAATAGATCAGATGTATCCCAGAATTTTAAACTTTCTCTCAAATGCCTAATAAAGTGTTGTGGGTTTTTTTTTTCAGACCAGGCTCTCCCCCATGGCAGAAACTCTAATAACTTGCAATCTTAATAAAGATACCATACTAGAATAAAGTAATAATAATGGTTAAGTAATTTTACACTCAAGATTTTATGTTTGAACAGCAGCTTTTTTTCTCTAGACATATAAAGTGCATAATATTATTAGACAGAAACCTGACTTAACAACTTTAAGTAGCATTTTATGAAACACAAACTGCCTCAGTTGAAGCTGAAAATAAGCATCTTGTATAAAGGTAGGTTTTAGACTTTAATTTCTGCTTCTCAAAAGATGGATGTTTCTTTCTGAAAGTTAGTAAAAACTTTAAAGAGCTGCTAGGGACCTGTAAAAACCTGACACTATCTAAACTGGCATTTGAGGGGGGCTGCTGAAACTTTTTGGGCTACTTCATCAGCTGTTGTGAAGTTAGCGTGTACACGATGTGTGTTAGGAATTGATGTTCTCTTGCTCCTGCAACAAAGTGAATTCCCTCAGTGCCTTTCAGCTCAGCATCACCGGGATGGCAGTTTGCCATCTGGAAAACTGACATTTTCCTCCCCTGGGTCTGCTGAACAGCGCTGCTGCAAAATAGCATTTGTACCTAAAGAAAATGTAAAAGGGAATAGAAAGCTTGCTGAGCACAAATAATAGACACGCTGATGTTTTCCTTTTAAATAGCAGGAACTGTTGGCCTTTCAAAGTGTTTTTATTCAGCATCCTTTATTGTAAAGGTGCTTTTGCATGAAAAGAACAGCGAAGGTATGTATTACATGCTGGCCATCTCCTGTTACAACAGTCAAGCAACAACTATTTAGAGAACTAGTATAGGTTTTGAAAAACTTATAACCTGAATCATTCAGCTTTTTTTTTTTTTCTCTTTTTCTGTGAAAGCAATAAGGAGCACATTAGAGCTTAAATCTGACAATGTACATTTCAAAAGCAGTAATTTCAGAAGTTCTCTTTGTGATAAAACTAAATTATAATAGGGTACTTGTAGTGCCAAACATTGAAACTTGGGCCAAACTTTGAGTGAAAATTGTTTCTTTGCAGAACATTGGGAGTTCTGTTACCTCTTCAGGTCCTGAAATAGAAGACATGGGTTGACATAATGAGTTAAGTGCTGGAAATAAAGCTGTCATGATAAAAAAGATTATGATGCAAACACTGTTTAACTCCATCTCAACAGTGACAAATTTAGCTCTGGATTAATCAGGGTATTTTCTTGTGCTTTCAGATGTACAACCTGTTCATCACTGCAGAGATGCCAAAATTTCTTATACTTTATATTTGCCAGTCATTTAAATGAGATGTAAGTAGTTCATAAGACATGTTCTAGTTACAGTAAGAGAGTAAATTAGATTCTTAATATACTTTCATATTTCAGATTCTTTGTTAAATTGAAACGACCAAGTTTCACTGCATAGTTTAGGTTTTTTGATGAGATAATATCCAACAATACCACTTTGGAGTAAAAGGGGGAAGATTTAAAGTAAGAAGTGGTATATATTTTAAATGAAAATGCAAACCATTTTTGAATTTTGAAACTTATGAGCCTTTCATGGGTAAGCTAATAAAAACTTTTCCTTTCAAGGATTGCTCTTCCATTTAAGGGGGGGAAAGAAATAAATGAAGACTGTTTCATAAATGTGTTATATGTGCACAAATTACAAGTCAAACCATTATAGCACACTGAGCTAGGTGCCAAAATGATTGCATAATAGTGTTGTTTTTTTCCTTAGGGTGAGGCTGAAATGCCTTTTAGCAAATAAATATTTTAAAAAGTATTTATTGTAACACATATTCAGGTCATTGCAGGCCATCCCAATCTTAGTGTAAACAATACTGCTTAGCTGTTTTCTCTTGCCTTGGTAGTCTGATCAATATTTTTCTCTTGATTCTATAGATACAGGGTCTTGTCTGATACTCAGATGGGTTTTTATTCGCACAGAGCAATCATGTTGAAATATTTGACACTTTTTTTAAGGAGGTTTACTTTTTATTCTGAATCATCAAGCTTGTCCCCTCATTACATGCCAAGCTCATCCATCCATAGATGCCTTAAACTGAATCTCTCTAATGTCCTATGCTTGGAGCTACCCTTCTGTTGTGGTTTAACACCAGCTGACAGCCAAGCCCCACGCAGCCCTTGCTCACTCCCTCCCGGGTGGGTTGTGAGAGAGAAATGGAAGCGCAAAAGTGAGAGAACTTGTGGGTTGAGATAAAGACAGTTCAATAGATAAAGCAAAAGCCTTGCACACAAGCAAAGTAAAACAAGGAATTCAATCACCAATTCTCAGGGACAGGCAGGTTTTCAGCCATCTCCAGGACAGCCAGTTGAATGACAGTTACTTGGGAAGACAAATTCCATCACTCCAAATGTCACAGCCTTCCTTCTTCTTCCCCCAGCTCCATGTGCTGAGCATGACACTGTATGGAATATCCCTTAGGTCAGTTGGGGTCAGCTGTCCCAGTTGTGTGCCCTCTCAACTGCTTATGCACCCCCAGCTTCCTCGCTGATGGCATGGGGTGAGGGACAGAAAAGGCCTTGATTCTGTGTTAATAAGGAATAACAAGGAAATAATAAGGAAAACATCCCTGTGCTATCAATCCTGTTTGCAGCACAAATCCAAAGCATAGCCACTCACTTGCACTGTGAAGAAAATTAACTTTACCCCAGTGATAGCCAGCACACAAGCCAAGCCTCCTCAGAAATATCAGATGCTCCTTTTGTTTTCTGCATTTGCACTGTAGAAGAATTCAAGCTGGATTAGGGACTAAGAACAAAGGTATTTTTAACTGGAAATCAAGCAGAACACTGGAACTTTCACCACATTTGTCAAGCAAACACTATCAGACAAGTTTCATATCACTCGTCTGACAGATGTTTAGTACAAGAAAAATTAACTTATCCATAAAATATTTTAGACTGGCCTTCTTGAGAGAATTTGAGATTTCATTGGATTTGAATTGCATTAATTAATTTGATAGGTTAAACTGTAAAGACTCTTCTACTTACTATGAAGCAAAAAAAAAAAGGAAACAAGTAAGTCTCCAGGAAGATAATTTTCAACTAAATGTCAAATTATAGATCCCAAAAAAGCTTATTAAACTTTGGTTTGTTAAGTGACAACAAAGTTACCTAGAAAAATCTAGCTTCTGCTTTCAAAAACTATGATCTAAGAATCAGATAAATCTCTTGAAAGTGAAGAAACAGTAACATTTTCTTGCAAAATTGATTTATAAGGGTACTACTGAGGGTAGCATGCTATAATCTGGCCCTGAGTACATTCCAAAATGATTTCACTAATCAAAAACAAAACTGAGACTTTTCATGAAAATAGCATAGGTAGGTAGGCAATGGCTAAATTAGACCGTATGAGTGAAAGAATAGATAAAGTGATTGTAAGAAGAGGTCAAAAATACATATTACCTACAAGCTTATGAAGGAGGGACTCTCAGAAGCTTTATGTCTGGCAAGATTAATGATGTAACTTATGTTGATTTGTTTTGTTGATTCAGTTTGTAATATGGTGTTTGAATGTATGCTGCTGTTTGGGTTTCCTAAGAGTTACCACAAAATATACTTAACTCCTGATATAATTAAAGAGGAATAGAATTAAACATCTGTATCTTCCCTGCCCTCCTCCTCTCACCTTTTCTTAAGAAAAAAAAAATCAAAACAAAACCCAGACTTTTAATAAATCTCAAAATATAATTTTTACACAGTAAAGCAAAAATTAGAAAAAAAATTAAAACAGTTATTCAACACCATATCCAAGAGTAACTTGTTGTGCCTCTAGGAACTTCGCTACATGTTCAAACTTACAAGAAGCATGACATAGGAATGCTTGAACCTTGATAGCTTTGGTTAAGAGATAATAATAGGTTCATTTTGGAGTTCACTTTGTCAGTATCAGTATTTTCCTTGGAGCCCTCTCGTTACTGTTCCTGTCAACATTGGGGTACTTTTACTAGCAAGAAGGCAGGAGAGCAGCACCCCTGCAGAGGACACTGATGCTGCTCAGTGGCTGGTCAGGCAGGGCACACTGATGAACAGTGCATCTGGCACTCTCTCCGCTGAAGCGTGACCATGTCAGCGTTGTGAGACGCTGTGTGCTTCATTGTACCCTCCGTGTGTGCGCACACACGAGCTTCCAATCCTGCTCTCCAGATTTCAGCTTTTTACATCTTGGATGTACTAATCGGATTCCAAATATTGGCCTTTGCTTCAGCAATCACTGCCTCAAAAGAAGGAAAGTGACGAGGCGGAATGATCCTTACCATAGGGATGGGGCACGCTATGGAATCTATAAATGGCACAGCCAGGATGAATAGTATCATTGTACTGGATTTTGCAGACAGTGCCAGTTACTGCAGTCAAAAGGACATTGGAGTAAAGCAGTTAATAAAAGAGAAAGGAGGAGGGGAAAGAGGTAGTGTTGAAAATCATGGAACTGAGAACATTGAGGCTTAAATGCTTTTTTTTCTCAGACAATGAACTGTCTGCATCAAAGTTAGTCCAATAGAATTTCGCTTTGTGCCTGCTTCCACTGTACCTGGTCACTGGATAAATAATGAATAGTGAGTGCAGACAGAGCTTACAAGGGCTCTATTATTCCCACAGCTTCAACTCTTAATTTAATAGAGTACACAGGAGAGGAAGAAAAAAAATTCCAAAGAGGGTAAGAAATAAAGACACATTGACAGGACAGAATGGTAAAAATATCTTGCAGAAAAAAAAAAAATGCTTCTGTTCTCATCTGGTTTATTTTTGAAATAATTAGTACAAAAGCATTCTATAGCACTTTTTCATCCAAGAAGCTCAAAGCAACTTATAAACTATTAATTTAAGGTGAAAGTTCCCAAAATATGTTATGTGATCTGTGGGAAGTATTGCATTGGCACTCTTTGAAACTTCAGTTCTTAAAGGGCACTGCTGAGCCTGAAATTTTTAACACAAATGGCAGACTTTTACAGGATGCTACCACAGATAAGGACACAATTTCTAATGTAGCTGTACATAAACATTCTGTAAAAATTAAGAGGGAGGAAAGAGCCCTCTGATTTTATAGGCTTTGGTTTAAGGGTGCTTCCATGTATCAATATTTTGGCTTAATATTTGTTTCAAAATCACATGAAAGCAGAATTAGGCAATTAATGAATTAATAATACCAACTGTTTTCAATTCAGTTCAGTTTTCTTACTTTTTTGACTTTTGTATCCTTTATTTTCTTCTATGAATACACAGTACCTGTATATAGCATATGTGTTTGTGTACAAGGAAGAAAAAGTACCATTCTTTGAGACAACTGACAACGTACATTGTACCAAACACCTGAGGATTTCAAGATGATGATCACTTGCTCAAACTAAGCTAAATATGTTGGGCTGTGGTATTTTCTCATGCCATCATCTTTACTTTGCCAATTTTCTCTTCTTTTCATCATGGGAAAATCCAGACTCTGTACTGTTTTAGGATAGAATAGTGTCTCCCTGTATTTTCAATATGGCATGGTTAAAGACCTTCTAAAATCTGCAAAAATTAATGCTGACTGTGTGACTTTGGAGCTCAGCTTTCAATGAAAATCAAGACAGGTCCTTCAGGTGTAGACTTAACTTCCTTTCATTACAGTGGGAATGAGGCATGGGAGAATTATTTATGCCTTTCAGTGTCTTTCAGTGTCTTTGAAAACATCCCCAAACTGACTTATTCTCTTATTTGTTTGGAAATTAAGTCCTCTCCCTCCCCCTTTCATTCTTTGCTAATCTTTCTTTTAGGAAAGGTCTACTGAATCATTTTTAGTTTAAAGTTCAAAGTTACTTTGACAAGGAAATCTTGCTATTAAAAAACCCAAACAAACAAAACCAGATACAATTGGGAAAAAAAAAAGTAAAAGGTTTTTATGAAGCCTGTAAAGGAAGCAAGCAGCTTCTCTTGAAAGCAAGCACACAATTGTTATTATGCATGACCTGTACTGGTGCACATCTAAGAGTGTGCAAGTTCTGTGGGCAGATCCATCTCTTGCCCTTTCAACAAATGTTATCATTTCCCAAGAAGCGTTATCTCTGCTGCAATCTGCACTTACTCCTCATGGACAGCTCTCTTGTCCCCAACGAGCATGTGCAGTGCCATTTCCCACACCATCCTGTGTCCTTCCCTCTGCATCTATTGACAGATCTGAACTTTTCCGTTATCTCAAGTAGCCAACAGCAGGACCTGTCACTGAAGCAAAGAGGCTGTCTATATCAGAGCCACTATCATGCAGTCCCTTTATTTGTCCAATGACAGTGTCTTGTGATAAATGTTTCAGAAATGACATTTGAGATGACAGGGGAGGAAAACTCTTAAGTAAGGAACTACAGCTCGTAGGGTCTCCTGAGACACACTGCTGTCAATCAAGGAGAAATATTTACAAAGAGATTAGAATGCAGGTGGCCCAAAATGAATGTATTACAGGACACAAACCCCTTCCAATTAAAATAAATTTAAAAAAAAATCAAGTCACATCAATTAAAAAACCTGCATAGTTCTACAAGATAGGATAGGATTTACCTCATCAAACAGATGTGAAGAACTTCTAAAGCCAATGATAAATTTTGGATTTAGAGAAAGGTCTGTGATACAACTTTATAGGAAAAAAGGAATAAACCCATTCAAAATTAGAAGAAGAGAGAGGTAGAAGAATTGAATCATTTATCAAAGGTGTATTAAAGTACAGTAGCTGGCTAATAGCATGTGCATGTAGAATATAACATTTGAGCATGCCCTCCTGGCATGGGCAGAATGTGAAGTATAGCTGTGTTGACCCCTCAGTTCAACTCATTAGCTAATCCTCACTGTTGATTTAAGATCTAATGATTTAATTTGGCTTTCCATAAAATAAATACAAGACAAAGTCCAATCTGAAATGGCTAGTATGTGTGGAAAATGGGAAGATACTTTGGACAGCTAACTCACATTTAGATGATTCTGTTGTGGGGGGTTTTTTTCCACATAGTTTATACACAATGCTGCAATGAACTGGTCGTTCTGGCATTAATAAACTTTTTGTACAAGATCAGATTTTTAGCACACATGAATTGTACATTTCTATCATGTTTCTGAAAAATGGTATAAACAGGAGAAGTTAACTTGAAGCAGAAAGAACACATTAACTAAGAGTTGTAATAACAATGGAAATCAGGGAAAACTGAAGGTAAGGGAAGGGAAAGTCAGCTTCCAAAAATTTCGGAGTGTTATATTTCTATTTGCATATGTTACCTCAGATTCCTTGGTGGAGGTTAACAGGAGAGAGAAAAGCTCTGATAACTGATGTCAGTCACAGGCAAGATTTTTAAGTGAAAAAAAATAAGGAAATAGTTATCCTGAAGCGCTGATTAAAAAAAAAAAAAAAACATTCCAACCTGGACAAAGAAAAAAGGGCTCCTCACAGTGTAGGTGGAGAGTGAGAACAAAAAAAGAGAGCAACTATACTAAGGACAGGAACAAAAGAAACTCCCTAAGGCAGCACAGCCCGAAGTTAAGAAAGGCCAAGTTAACTGAGCCATTGTGGTATCTAATGAGTAACTTGATTGTTTAATATGCTTGCTTCTCTTGTTCGTTTGTTTTTTTTAATCTGTTTTCAAATTTTTAGCTAAATATTCCATTTATATTCAGAATGACTCACTTTTTCTAGCAGCTTATCTGAAAAACAGAGTGCTGGTGAATGGGGCTGAATCCAGTTGGTGGCCGATCACCAGTGGTGTCCCCCAGGGACCAGTGTTGGAGGCACTTCTGTTTAACAACTTTATTGATGTTTTAGATGAGGGCATTGAGTCCACCATTAGTAAATTTACAGATGGCACCAAGCTGGGGTCAGAGTGTTGACCTGCTGAAAGGCAGGAGGGCTCTGCAGAGGGACGTGGACAGACTGGAGAGCTGGGATGATTCCAACAGGATGAGGTTCAACAAGGCCAAGTGCTGGGTCCTGCACTTTGGCCACAACAACCCCTGCAGTGCTACAGGCTGGGCACGGAGTGGCCAGGCAGAAAGGGATCTTAGAGTTTGGATTGACAGGAAGCTGAACATGACCCAGCAGTGTGCCCAGGTGGCCAAGAAGGCCAATGGCATCCTGGCCTGGATCAGGAATGGTTTGGCCAGCAGGAGCAGGGCAGTGATCCTTCCCCTGTGGTCAGCACTGGTAAGGACACACCTGGAGTGCTGTGTCCAGTTCTGTGATTCTATGATTCTAAGACTGAACAACCAGTGAAACCCCTTGGGGCTGCCTGCTGTATCAGCTGATCTGACCCATTGAGGCAACACCTCCCACCTCCAGTGAACTGCAGGGGGAGCAAGAATGGGATGCAATCATGTCCCAAGGGGCTGCAGTTTGGGGTTTGAGGATTGCATACACCTGGCTTCTGATAAAGACTTTATTGTCTAAGAAAATGCACATATGCTGGAATGTCAGCCAGGTTCTCCCTAGTGAATCATTCCCTAATTTTTGTCAAAACATACTTCTTCATTTTTTTTTTTTTATTTTGAAGACATTGAGAGATGAAGAATTATCCATATATAAGTACTGTTCATGCACCTGTGGCTGATTTCCCAATCTATTTTAAAGTCTTTTATTATCTTTTTTTATATGCCAATAAAAATGCATTTTTATTCAAAGACATCTCAGTATTGCTTTCACCAAGACATGGTCCAAAACACTCTCTTTCTGCAAGGTGTTTCCCAGACTCTCAGGACAAGTTTCTTTACGATTCTCCCCTGGACACTTATGCTTTTCCAGTGGTCCTTCTAGGAAGTTCTGTGGAAACATGGTAACCCATAGGCTAAAGCAAACTCACACAGGAAGGGCAGTTGGGCCATCAGACCAGCTTTGTCAGAGACTGGAAAAACAAAGGCAAGAAGGTGTTAAGAAAATGTCCTTCTTTACACTTTGCCACTTTTGCAGGGACTTGATGAGCAAAACAAGCTGATTTATGTCCCAGTTTGTTAAACTGGTGTGTACCTTGAGCTTGAAAGTCACCTCCAGTGAAGCTATTCCTTGTTGTTGATGAAGCCTACTTGCTCTGGAGAAACAATAGATCTTTACCTAGTGTCATTATGGAAAATGTCAGGCACAGCAGTAGCCACAGAAGGGAGCAGATTTAAGATCAAGGTCATCTAGAAATGACAGCCAGATCAACAGTCCATTCAGGTTTATATGCCAGCTATATTTATTCCAACAGGGTGGACATTTATGCAGACATTCTGTATTGCTCTGCTCTTAATGAATATTCTACATGCAGAGTCACTACAGGATCAGCCGCTTATATCAGTCTGAAAAATAATGTACTTTATGTCCTTAATTCCTCATTTTCATTTTTGTTTGTATGTAACATAGCCAAGCATAACTTGTGCTCTGGGAAAACAGTATTTTTTCTGTTCTGTTAAAAAAAAATAATGTCTGAACTATCAACAAGAAAAAAAAGAGAGAGAGAGAAAGAACACACACATGAGGAGGGAAAGACTGAAATATGTGAACACCAGAAGAAATATCTGCCTTCTTACAAACAATAAAAGAGAATATTGCCAAGCATTCCTTACACTACATAGTCTACCTTTTGGATGCAGGGACAGCCTGATGAATTTCACTCCATAAGGCAACAGTCTGCAAATGGATAACAGCCTGAAAATAGGATGAAAGAGTTTCCTCAACCATGATAGAGTTCCCAGTGAAAAGCTTTACTGTCATGGCTCATCTCATTCATCTAGTATATATGTTGCATTAATATTTTTTCTCTTACTGTGCAAGACTGATGTGATTCTATCTTTTCTAGCGATTTAGCTGTGCAATTGTGATATTATTTTGCAACCATGAAATGGTTCAATTTCAGTTTTCTGTTGCACTAGGAAGGCAATGTCTAGTTATTACACTGACTTTCAGCAAGGGGAAAAAGAGTGGAATTAGGTGCAACACTAATTTATTGTTTTGTAAAAGCCAGGTGTTTGGGGTCTTTTGTTTTGGTTTGGTTTTGTTTTGTTTTTTATCATGTTCCATATTAGAATAAATCAAACAATGTTTTTATGACAGATTAGGGGAGGGAAAAGGTGGGGGAGTGGCAAGTTAAGGAGCCACATGGCATTTGGAAGATTTTTCTCTATACAATCCATGAATGTTCTTTAAGAAATTATGACTTCCCATTAGAAATATAATAACAATAAATTGATTGCTATGTATGAAATTTTGTCTTTGTGACTGAAATGGAGATTAATTTTTACTTTAAACTTAATCATTTAGTTTGACTCCAGCTGGGTCAAAACATTTTTGTGTGACTTCTCATGAGGAACTTTTTGAATTTTGCCTACAGTTGGATTTTGGGATGCATATAGCTGATTAAGAAGTACTGACTTATTTTATGGTATGAAATGTGACTTATATCACTGCCTGTTCAAAAAACAAAATTTCTATTCCCTGAACCTTTTATTCCAAGAAGACAAAATTTGATCTTCTAGTACGAGGAGGAAACAGCTAGTTTGAACTGAAAAGATTTGATACAAAGCCTATTTTGCCTGCAATACAGAAAGTAGAACAGGGCAATGACAGCACTTATGCACAGCAAGAAGACTTGAGAGGCAACAAAGAGTTTTTCAAACTCATTTATTCGGTTGACAATTCTTTAAGCAAATGATGCAGCTGCGCAGATTTTTGAAGGGGGAAGATGGTGCAGCAAAAAAAGGTCAGTGAGGACTGTAAGCAACTGCTGAGTCTTATCCACCGATAAACAGGGAAATATTGATTCTCAGGAGGGAAAACACAATTCTCATTTGATTACAGTGATACAAAAAAAGTTTCCCCATAAGGTTTACTGAGATCCAGGATCAAAAACTCATTATTTTCCATTGTTTATTTTAGTTTGAGGATTTTTCAAATGTCTTCTAAAGAGGACCCCTCTAGCTACAGCTTTCTTCATGTCTGAAGCTAGCTTAGTGATGAAAAATGAAAAATAATGCTTTCTGCAAAAGAATATCATCCAAATATGTCCATAATGAATATAACCTATCATATGCTAGGCTTTTTTTATATTCAAGTTTCTTTTCCTGACCTCAGGGAAAAGTACATGATAGCTGACCCCAAGCTCCCTCTGGGAACTGGATCATTATTTGTATAGCACCAAGTGCTTTGACACAGGATTTCTGAAGCCAATACCAGTTAGAAATCACATAAGAATTGCCAGTTTCTTTTTCCTTCCACTTGCATTAGCTGAAATTCCAACAGGCGGACTTGTTGCTGGTTTACCCTGTCAAGGCTGTGGCAAGTGAAAGACTTTGTTTGTCTCATGGGATACATGCAATGTAAAGTTATGCGTTAATAAATGCACTAGCCATACTAGCACAATACTCACAGAAATTATTTGGCCTCACTAAGGAATAGCTAATAAGGGTCTCCTTGTCCTAGTACTTTCAGATCTAGCTTGGGAATTCAAGCATGGTTTGCCATGTCAATTGTGATTACTCTCACCTCAGCGGAGACCAACTGTCATTCAGCAGGTGAAATACGTTTGAGTCTGAAGCACATTTTTGTGAAGAGGACCAGCAGAATTTCATCCAGACATAAAATCATTGCAGTGTTTTCTATTTCACTAATAGAACCCAAAACATGTGGGATTAAAGCAAAAGACCAGAACCCATATCAGCCATTACCTTTCTTAGATGTTGGAAACACTTCAGTCCAGTTATAACACTCTTAGTCTTCTGCCTTTAAAATAAACTATCATGTGACTACACAAGAAACAAACTTCAGTTGAAAATCACAGTACATTTCCTTTGGGTGTTTGTTCCTTGTTCCTCTTTAACTGATCTGCTAGCTATTTCCAGGGTCGCCCTCTAAGCCAGTCCACCCTACAAACAGCGATAGGATGAAAGCAACCCCTTTGTTTCTATGACAGTTCTTAAGCTGCTTCATTCCAATGATCCCTGTCATCACATTGCCAAGAAGCAGCTAGCAAGTGGGAGGCAGTGAATGAGGATGTAAAGGCAGAGACTGTTTAAGATGACCCAGTCCCCATAGGCTGTACTCTGTGCAGCAGTGGGGGAAGCTGCCACAGGACCTCCACGGAAGGGCACAGGAACTGAGACACTATCCAGGACCGCCCTTACTCCTTTACTCAGCACATCCTCTAAGGCCCCTTAGATATCTCCTATGATGACAAACACCCCTAGTAAAAACGCTCTGAAACTTTTCATCTACGACTTCCTAAATTGGAGCCCTTGGAATTATTTTCTGGAGAAAAGGAAAGAACTACTGAGCTTCACTGGGTTCAAGGTGAAGAAATAAATGCATTCCACTCATTGTTATACTTGGAATCAGAGTATCTTCTTGCCATGGCTTCCCTGGTAATTACAATAACTGGCAATATATTAAAACTTAACCTGAGTACTTCTATGCTCCCATGCATCCTGACCTCCAATCAGAATTTCAAACATAATTAAATGCTTCATGAAAACAAATCAAATATTATCTTTAGCCTCAACCTGGGGTCCTACCAGTTATTCTGGCAATCCCACAAGGGAAGAATTGCTTTCTGAAAGTGACTTTATCAGGGTAAATTTAAGACTGACCAAAACAGGGAAATGCAGAACCATTCATGCTGAGGTAGACCATATACCAGAAAGAAAACAGTCACTGCCATCAAGTCCCTTGTAATACTGCCATTAGACATTAGCTTGTATCTCTCTATGCTGTTCTGTAAAGCATAAGCATAAAAAAATCTAGCTGTGGATGTTTCCTCATGTTTGTACATGAATATTTTATTCAGTTTTCACAATACCAAATTTGTCGAGCAAACTTGATTTAAAAATAAAAGTTTCTGAGGTCATGAACCAGAGGAAGCAATGTGTGAAGGAAGCTCAGACATACAACAGTATAATCGTCTCTAGATATTTTTCCAAAACTCAGCTTTATCCACTGGAAATCTCATTTGAAACACATTGTGCTTTGTGTATCTGCCTTTCTCAAGGATCACATAGAAGTCAGGATACCATCATAACAAGAACAAATCAACATGTGTCTTACCTGTCAAGCTTGTCAAGTCCTTCATTCAGTTTTATGACTGCAGCAATTGAGTCAATGTGTGAAAACAGTAAGAGTTCATTCATGTATGGGCTAGAAGGTTATGTTGTGACAATGATTTCTTCAACTTAAAGCCCACTATTCCTCAAAAATTCTTTCTTCAGTTCCTCCAGGTAGCAAAGTACTTCCATGCTTGATGTCTGTTGCTGCCTTTGTTGAAGAAAATGAAAACATTTGAATAATAAAATATAAATATTAGTCAGGTCCAGTAGGCTCTCTGTGGAGTAACACTGTAATTTAATTACTTTTTTAAACCTATGTTAAAAGCCAAGATTCTAACCAGTTTCCCAGCTTAGTTAGCCTTTCCCAGGAAAGGGAAAGACAGCTGTTTTTAGAGACTTAAATGAACTTCATACAAAACAGTGAACATTTTTTAACTCACAAGTGCCTTCAGTAAGATGCAAACCCTAGACGAAATGTCTGGTTATAAAAAGATATATTTACATATATTTTAATGGCATTTAAAATAATTAACACAAGAGCACTCATTTATTCAATCAGTCTCTAATTTGAGTACATGCATATTTTGTGAAAATAGTTTTAAACTTTTACGTTTTTTACCAATAGATGGTGCTAGTAATTTCTGCATTTACTTATATGTCTACACCCATTTTACTCAGCTCAGACCCATAACAATCCTCAGGAACTGCTAGAGAGAAACAGTCTATCCATGTGCCAATTAAAGTAGGAAATGCCAGCTCACCAATATTCAATGTTTTACATATTGAGAAGGCTAGTAGAGCAGCAAAAAGCCATCAGTAACTACCCACTGAAGAACTTATATGGTATGCAAATGAGAAATTTGCTATTCTCACTCCTCCAATGTACTCTCAAGATTTCTGCAATAGTCACATCACGTTTTGCAGTCAGTAGGGTGCATACTTTCAGCAAAAAGGATGCTGGCATCAGTCAAATTAGCTCTTCCATCAGTCTGCTACAGAGCACAATGAAAACTAAGTGTCTTAAGCCCAAATCCTGCCAAGATTTTGTGTAAATGCCTCTTTTTATGCACTGGGAATAGTACTGCAAAGTCAAGCAAGATGTTCACAGTATGTAAAGTTAAGAAAATCTGAGATATATGGAATGTTAGGGGAGTTTGGAATTGAAGGTAGTGGCTCTTCATGGAAGTGTTCAGATGGCTTCTGCAGCCATTAGAAGGATGCATCTATCATGGAACATATTTTTATGATATCTCACCTACCCTAGATGTCTAGAAATATCACATTCAAAATATGACGTTTAATTGTTTCATTTCTGTGCATCAGTTTGTATTGTATGTATTCAGAGGAAGTATATTCAAGGTCACTACAAGTGCAGTTAAAAAAAAAAAAGAAGAATAGGTAAAAACAATCTTGTTCTCTGCATTTCCAATTTCTTGGTAGGATTTGGGCTTAAGACACTTACTTTGGTATCTCTAAAAAAAAAAACACCAAAGAATGTTTCCAATATCTCATTATCTTTGGCTTTATTTTTGTTATTACTTATTGAGACATTCTCAAAATATTTTGAGGTAATGGAAACACTATTGCTCTTCAGAGGAAAGTTGTAGCCCTATGCTCTCCTATTCATTTCCACACACAGTACACTCTTTAGTGTGAACTGGCTTTACCAGGCATGGAAGTAAGCTCCCTGGAATAACAGATTTTCGCAAGGAGGTTTCAGCTTACAGGCCTTGATCTCATGGGGATTATGGTTGCCTGCAATTTCCTTCTATGACCTCCACTGTTTTTGGGAATAATGAAAAGGAATTTCAGACTTCCAACATATATACTACATGTTTGTGTTATATATATATCAAAGTATTTTATATTTCTGTTATATATTTTGGTTACACATGATATTATGTATTAATTACAATACAAATAATATTTTTGTAATATGTTATAAATTATTTGTATTGTTATATATGTAGATACATATGTACATGAGTATATATGTGTTTAAAACATAAATAAGCGTATATTTTATATCTTTATAAATATGTATGTGTCTATTATATATATATTATATATACTATATGTATTGAACTGAAAGCAAATAATGCTGTCTTCCTCTTCTTTATATTTAAGAGAATGTCACCCTCTGGGAAGATGTACCAAGCAGCTCATGTAACTTATCATTGTTATCACTACATGTCTACTTTTGGTCTAATTTATTAAGACATTATTTTGTTTATAATTAGTGTAAGGGAAATGTGAATTTTTTTGTTTTTCAGACTCATTAAAATAATCACAAATCTGAAAAGCTCAGTCTATAAATTTCTGTCACTTCCATTATACACTAACATAATGGAAAATGCTTTAGGAGATGCAAATGTGTTCTTGTAAACCCCAAAAATAACTAGCATGGCCAAAAAGCTTAAGCTGATTCACATTTTTTTTTTTTCTTTTCCTTCCTCTGCCTTTCTTTTAGCAAACCAGGTTTCAATGTAGGAATCTTGATCAAAAATATCTGTGCCTACAAATTAATTGATATGTTCGGAATTTCCCTGAACAGGATGATTTATCCCTCTGGATTATGCCAAAGACCCATGCATTCCTCAGGCAGTGTGGAAGGCCCATTTCCACAGTCATTCTTGTTTCCTCATGCAGAGGACCAGTGATCAGAGCAATACCTTGATATTTCCATCTATACTTCTGCAATGCAGAATTGTTATAGAGAAAGCCAAACCTGCAGCCCAAGGTCTGTCTCATAACCCCCTTACAAAAGAGCCCTGAGAAGGTGCTCAGTTGCTTCTACTCACGTGAGTAGTGAATGAGACTCCTCAGCTGCTTGTGAAAGAATGTGGAATTACGAAAAAAAATTCACTACCCATTCTTGACTTGTTTAAGAATGTCTTAATCTTCATACAGTGAAGCTATGACTCCTTAATAGAATACAAATATTTCTCCTTCAACTGGAACCTTGCTACCTTTTCTCACTGAACTGCAAACATTAAATTTGCTCTCCCCTGAAGTAACATTACTGTCACTTTTAAGAGAAACAGAGAACACAGTGAGTGATTTCAATTATTCTAGGTTGCATGGTGATTCAACGTTGATCGAAATGGCTGCTTAAACGCAAAAATTAAAATCGGGTCTTTTAGCAGTATCTATATTCAGATCCTTCTTTATGGAAAAACTCTATAAATGGCATATAAACTGTAATTTCCCTATGTCAGGGGAGGGTTTGGTTTAGTATATTAGGTAAAGATTCTTCACACCCCGGGAGAACTGGAACAGGCTCCCCAGGGAAGTGACCACAACACTAAGCCAGCTGGAGTTCAAGAAGTGTTTGGAAAATGCTCTCAGGCACACTGTGTGATTCTTGAATGGCGAGATTTTTGGGGTTGTCCTGTGCAGAGCTAGGAGTTGGACCCAATGAACCTTGTGGGTCTCTTCCAACTTGGGATATTCTATGATCCTATAAAAGCTGAATAGATATTTACCAAACACTGGATTCCAACTCTTTAAATCTAGTTTATAATTAATGCGTTATTATGAGTATTCTTTACATAGAAATATAATATTTTTTTTCTTAACCTTGGAAAAATTTTTGTAAATACTCTGAGTTTATTATGTCTCTGACGATGAGTGAATGTTTGCATTCTTCTAATGTTAGCTTGAAACACCGGGGAAGCTTTGGGTCAGATGTGTGATCCAACATTTCAAAGTGACTGAGGCTGACCAGACGAATCTGTGTGGCTAAAAGCCACTGCTGTAAAATCTGGTTAAAAGTTAATAGTCTTCCATAAAAGGATAATTTCACCAAAAAAAAAAAAAAAAAAATTCCAGAACCTCAAAGAAATATTATACCAGTCACTACATCTACCTTTGTTTGACTGCTAGATTTTAGTGGTCAAAGTATCCTTCAAATAATTTAGTAATTACAGACTGATTAATCTTACAGACCACCTGGTCCAATCCCCAGCTCAGAGTTGTTCAGCTTGCTTAGTCATGTCCAGTCATATATTGAACACCTTCAAGGACAGAGACGTCGAGTCTCTTGAACATCAGTCTGAACAAGAAAAATAAATGCTTGCAAGTTAGACCAAGGGTGTGATCTACTCACTGAAGTTTTGAATGCAATTGCTGGCACAATATGTTATTTTTTATTTTTTTTTTAGTAAAAGGTCATCTCAGAGGTGAATTGGAGAATTTCTATTCCAAGATTCTTATTGTAGGTGTGTCCAAGGAACTGAGAAAAATCAAGATCTAAGCCACTCCACATACTGGTAGGGTCATATTGAGAGGGTTAGCTGGGATTGAAGCATAGGTTTTTTAGCAAAAATTAACAAATTGTTACTAGGAACTGGCAAAATTTGATTAACTTGAAACCATTAGTAGTATAAAAGTGTGAATAGGAGGGACACAAACATATACACCACTCTGCTACTGTTTAGATTTAAAAACTAGGAACTCCATTAGAAAGCAAAAGATAGCTAGTCAAAAGGCACAAGGAGGCTGGCACGTTTTTGTCTATCTTGTTCAAGGGTAGTGTTGTTCTTTTTTAGTAGATAAAATGCATTCAGACATTCCCACAAAGGAAATTATATTGTATGCCACCTTTTTTTAATAAGATTAAAAGAGTTACTTTTACCACTAGTGACTGCCATTAATTGGTATGCTGCAAGGGAGCTGACACATCCCTGGATGGCACATCTATTAAGTGTAGACTGCAATCAGTAAAATAGGTTTTCCAACAAACGACTTGTCAAAACCTTGACACAAGAATTACTTACGCTTGTAGTCAGTCACTTACTTTTTTCTAGTTCAAATGCTCATCTTCTGCCCCCACACTGGAATCTGAAACACAGTGAAAAGTTTTTCTCCATTTTTGCTAGGTTAAAGTGCTAATCTATGGATAGAAGCAAATTAACAAGTGTCCTAAGGATAGTACAAGAGACTCAGGGTAGAAAAGAAGTGGTTCAGAAATGCAACTTTATACTTTTCTTTTCCAGAAGCTGCAATTCCAATACAGTCTCTGCTTTTCTGTGGTAATAGATGTGAACAGAAAATGTCTTTCAAATGACAGCTCCACCACCCAAGCTCACTAGACCAGTCTGTCTCTCTTTGATCTTCAGTCTTTCTGGAAATAAAATTCATTATCATGCTACCTCACAGCAAATGCACGTGTTTTACCTGGATAAAATCTGGTAGCATTCAGTGACACAGCTGCTATTCATTCTAAGTGCAAAATGTTCACTTGGGAAACTGTCTTTTCTTTTTTTTTAATATTATATTTAAATCTATGCATTCTTTGGCTTAATTACTGAATTGTAACTCTAATTCTGCATCTGGAGACCTGAGAAGATAGAAATGATATTTTATCTGAACTGGATAATTTTTTCTTAAGTTGTATGTGTCTTTACTTACTCCACCTTGTCACCCAACTTAAGACTGATAGTTCTTTCTGATAAGCATTATAACATAATATGAAACCATAATACTCCATCTGCTTTTGAGAAGCCCTCTGGAGCACTTTAGGGGCAGTTGTAGTAATGAATGCTAGGGGTAGGAGTTACCTCCATAGACTTTAACATTTACTCACATATGTGCCTCTTGTGAGTTAAAGAGAATCAGAAGCTGATTTATTTCACTATTTCTCTTTAGATGGTACTTAAAAGATTAGTCAGATATCTAATTGTCACACCCAAAAAGTTGGAGGAAGTGAAGAGCAATCCTAGATAACCATCTTTTATGTTGTTTGACTCTAATCACTGCAAGGGGAAAAAAAAAAAAAAAAAAAAAAAACAAACCAGAAAACCCTACTGAAGATTTAGAAAGCTGTCTTCGCAAGGAACGTCAGATTTTCCCAGAAAAGTCTACATCAATTTGCAAGATTTAGTTTTCTCAAATTAATTTAAAATGTCTGATTTTATTTTTTTTAATGCACTTTTATTTTCACATATAACTAACATATGCAGACAGGGGAAAAGTTATGATGACTTTGCACTCACAGATTCTTTTTTCAGCCTGAGAAGATTTATAAAATTTGATTTAAAAATGATAATTACATCACAGGGATCCCTTATTTTGTCACAGCTACTACTGAAAACTAGGCTCAACAACCTTTTACTGGCCATGGGTGCATATTTACACAATTTTTGCACTAAGTATTGATTCTCACTTCTGCTGAAAAGTGGTAATGTATGGATATAAGACATTTCAGACTTCTTAAGGAATTTGTCTTTTTATCAGAGACTCTCCAATGCAAAATGAACTTTCCATTACATCAGTAAAGCTCATGTTGAATGGATTAAACACTGGCTAACTAACTGTTCTCACAGTAGTTATTGAAGGGGGACCATCTTTGAACAGGGATGTTGCGAGCACTGTTTTGCAATCGTTAGTATTAGACCTGATCTTGTTCAATGTTCCTCTCAGTGATCTGGAAATAAAGTTCAAATCACTGCTTTTCAAATGACATATGGATTTATACAGTATCAAATATTGGTGGCTAGGTGTTCATTCCAAGCAATTGAAATTGTTGACTACATCAGGCCCTGTCATTAAATGAGTCTTAATGCCGTCAAAGAAACAAGGTTGCAGAGACTCTGAAAAAAATCTATATCGCTAGCATTTGCAACTGCATCCTAGAAAATTATGATTGTAGATAAAAATCTAGACTTCATAGTAGAACAAGACCATGTTAGATGAATTTTGAGCAACCTGGTCCAGTAGAAGGTATTCCTGCCAGGGTTGGAACTAGGTGATCTTTAAGGTCCCTTCCAAGCCAAACCATTCTATGATTCTATTATCCCATAACTAAAATAATTCAACATGAACTGCCTGTGGGAGGCTGAGATAAATCAGGCTAATGAAACCCTTGGTGCTGACTGTCAGGTAGAGGCATACCAGCTATACACATATTCCTTTTCTAAGCTTGTCCCTATCAGTCGTCAGATATTTGAAGTTATTTCTGGGGTGTCGAACATTTGTACAGCAGAAACAAGACAAGATGTGAATTAACTGTCGCATACTGCTAAAATCTGGAGAAGTTCTTTCATTAGAACAAAACCTAACAGCAATTTCTTTTCACATGTTCATGGTTTGGCAGCAGCATAAGTGACAGATATAATAGATCTTGTCTTAGTAAAAGTCCCAAAGAAACACTAATCAAAATGTTGCCTTTTAAATAATATATTAATATATTCATACAAAAAGCCATGGCCATGCACCTTCGCTTATTTTGTGGGTAGCCTAAGCACTGATAAGTACACATTACAGTGGTACTGACAACATTACCATGATTGTTAAGTTTCTGTAAGCTAATCAGACATGTTTTGATACACCTAGTGTCACAACAACATTGACATTTTATCTACATGCATTTCAGACTATCAGGACAATGTCTATTAGCATAAGTGGGTTTTTTTAGGGTCAAAGACAAGTCATAATATTTATTACTTCTTATAATTCATTTCACTTACACCAACTAACAAACTCTCTATTTTTTACAGGTTGAATTCATTTTCTTTCGCACTGTTAGGGAAAAAAAAAAGCATCATAGGTAATCATTGGATTTTAATAGAGAAGCATTTCCCAGTATAGAGGTGTTTCTCTATGTGTGACATTGTCAAGACTGACACTTGAAGAGTTCATTTGGCTTTGGTGCCAACAGTTAAAAAAAGAGGAAAGTTTAGAAGAGCAGCAAAAGGATGCAGAAACTGCACAAAAAATGCCTCTGAGTGAGGTGATCTTTCTCTTATTAAAACAAAAATACATTACTCATATTGTACATATATTGTGTATGTTCTTCATAGGTATAAAAAATTCTAAAATGGAAGTCTATCATCTCTTAGAGAAAGACATAGCTGGAAGCTTTTGACAAATACAGCTGGACTGCTTTAAATTTCAATGACACATTTTTATTTTTAAACAATCAATGATAAAGTAATGAAAAAACACTACCTAAATGCACTGCCTAGGAAAGGTGCCGAGTTTCCAACATTTAATATCTTCTAACATGTAGTAGATAGCCATATATATAGCTAAATATGAGTAGTCTGCATAGAGAGCAACAAATGTATGAAGTTCTACATCAACAGTCTTAGAAGTTCCCAATAGATGTGGTTGTGTCCTTTTCCACTTGTAAGCCATTAGGTTCCTACAAAATCATGAATTTAAAGGCACTTGAGTTAGGCTCATGGGCAGTATATTATAGTCAGGATTTAGGAAACAGAGATCCCTCTGAGTGCTGAAGGGATTTATGAAATTAGCTCCTTTCAGATATACTTGCAAGTCCTGGCAATACTATTAAGGGTTTCAACTACTTTTATTTATGGTGGTAAAATTTTGGGGGAATGTTTCTGAAGATTTAAATTGTTTAAGTTCTTGAACTCTGTTGCATATGACACTATTTAAGAACCTCTAACCTCAAAACACCTGGGTCCAGTCAGCTTAAATCATGATGTCAGATGGGTTTACTGATAAAAATTTTGTTCTCACAAAGTGTTTGTGGACAGTATGTTGGCAACACACACCTAAGCACAAGCAGATTGACTGTAAAAGAGAAAACACAACTGGATTTTGCAGATGTGCTGTAGGTCTGTGTTATTTACTTCTGGGAATATTTATTTAGAGAAAGCTAGTCAATGTTTAGAAAGGATCCAACCCTTCAAAACACCTTTTTACTGTTTAACATACACAAGATCTGCAGCACACTGGAAACAGCCCTCAAATAAACATTACACTCTTTGGAAAAAAAAATATTTATATGAAGATTTCTAAGGAAAAAATAGAATGTGAATCTAGAAAAAAAATCAGTTGTCTTATTGTAAAATCAGAAACTTAGTTCCTTTCTAAATTAAAAAGAAGATACTTAAAGTATTGGAGTCTCCTTGAGTGATCAGTGTAACACTGCAATTTCCTTTTCTTGACTTTTTTTTTTTTTTTTTCAGGTGGGTTTTTTCATTTTGTTGTGGTTTTGTTTTTGTTTTGGTTTGGTTTTGCTTTGGTTTGGTTTGGTTTTTTTATTTGACATTTGTTGTGGAAGATTGTGCATTGCAAGTTCAGCTATCACAGCTTGTGCTTTTTTTCTTTTTAGTCAGGCTAGTATATGCCAAATAATTGTGAACACAGGAGCTGACCCTGGAATATTCCCTAGGCAGTTAGCTGAGAAGAATGAGACTGTTCTTCAAGCTCCTTTCTGCTTCTTAGCTTTAAAATTTTCTATAGTTATTAAAAACAAGATAAATTAGACCATTTTAAGCTCCAAATTGTTGCAGTTGGATTAGAAGTAGGAAACTGACCCTCAGCTTTGTTGTTGCACTGCTACACTGCTTTGTGCAATGGAAACAGATTCATGGAAATAGTCCTGGACAGACGGTGCCTCTTTGATGACCTGTGCATCTTGGTCCCAATTTTATCCCTCCCTTTACACCTCTGTCCTTGGAGAAAGAGCTGCTCAGTTCATTATGTTTTTAGAATGAGCATTGCTGAACTCCTAATACAATGACTTGACTGTGTGCAGGTGTCTCTATGTGCACTCCAAAAGGGACACAGGGAAAAATGGATCACTAGTGACTTAGTTGCAGAAAGCTTTGTCTTTCTTTCATCCATGTCCCTTGAACATTTGTATTCTTCATGTAACTTACTCCTAGAATTTTAAACAATATTTGGGTTTTGTTGAACCATGAGCTTTTGTTTTTTTATCTTTTTTCATGACAACAAAACACTGGGATGCAGGTGGTGCCACAGTAGGGTACTCAGTAACATAAAGTGCATAAAAAATTACCAAAGAGTAGTGAAGACCTAAAGTAAATCTAACAGTTCCTCTGGTTAAAAACTTAATCTTAGAGGCATGAAAAACATTATAGGATTACAGGTCATGCCCTAAAAGCAAAATCAGGAAATAATTTAATTCAAACCCAGTCCTTGTATCTATTCCAATTCACATTGCACTTCCCTGTAAAAAGAAATCATTTTCAAGGAGAAAGGCAAAGCAAGAGGGAAGTATTGTTCTCTTCAATATCAAAAAATAGCTACTCTAAATAAATTGTTTTTGTGTAGATACTACTTTTCTACATGTAATATTAGTGGTAATCACACTAGCATTTGTTTTTAGCTGACAGATCCAGGGTGACTTCATTGTTTTACAGAGGCTTTTTTTCCACTTGACTGATAATGCCACTATATAAATTCTTGATTGCATTTCCTTGCTTTTTGACATTGCATTCTGCATTTGTCATTTATATACATACATATGTAAACAGCTTCATGGCAAATTCTATTTGCAGACTCACCTTGAGTGACCCATAATGTATGTGATTGCAGGATATGGAACTATTTGGAAAGGCATATGAATTTAATATGGCCACTTGTCCCAGAAATTATTACAGTCTATAGAGAAAAAAGGTAGGAGGAAATAGAATAGTTTGTAGTTGAAAGAAAACATGGGAAGAAGGCAATCAAAAAGATGAATAAAAAGGCACATCACACCAATTCTGAAAAACACACTTATTGTTATTCTAATAGAACAGGCAAATATGTTCTTTTTTCCTACAGATAAGTGAACTCTTCTGTTATGTGCTTACTTCCTTGGACAGCTTTGAATTCTCAAGGGACAGGAAGCTGTGAAGAGAATGATTTTTCCATGAAATACCAAGGCTGTGGTTTACCACATACTTATGTGGTCATTTGCACCTGGGTGAAAACAGAATAAAACGCTATGTGATCTCAGGTCAGCAGAGGTACAGATGCCACAAGCCCATAGTTAGAGGAAAAACAGGTTATTGAGAAGATTCCTGTTTGAAATGTGAACTGGAAGGGACGTGTCTTGGTTACAGTCTCAGACACATATCCTTTCTCGGTTGTTCCCAACCTCCTCTTCCAGCTGCTGACTCCTGAGGTGATGACTTAGGCAAAAGGAAACCTTGAAATACTCAGAGAATGCCATCCCAGACTATCATCTATCCTTTGTGGTAGAATTATCCAGCACTGACTGTGACTATAACAACCACTCATACCTTGGACTGGGAATTTTCTGTTTTAAAATTGCTCCTGCAAAATGAAACAATTTCATTAAAAACAGTTTTCTTCTACTTTTTTGCCCTTTAGGCTATCAGAAAACTAATAAGGAAGAATCTGCTTCTTTCTGTATTCAACATCAAGCATCCTAAGTTCCCTCCTAAGTTTTTTATCTGGCTAAGTTTCCATGTAATAATTTTACAATCCTGTGCTTTGTAATTTGTTTACATTTGAACATACATCTACAAGAGTGTGTCCATTTGCCAAAATGAGAGGCTTTCCTTCTGAAAACTGTAGGAACAAAATGAGCAAATCTAGCAAGATCTTAAAAAGCTATATAAAAGGTATATTTTTTTCAATAAACACATCTGACATTTTTAGTGGTCTAATAGCAACATTTGGAAATTAGGTGATGAATGAGGTCTAACCTATTTCTCAGACTGCCTCTGTCCATTATCAGATCTACTATAAAGTAGATTGAAATAGGGAGAGTAACAGTGAAGAGCACTCATTCCCTTTTTTTCTTGTGTGTGTGTGTGTGTGCAAAATTCAAAATTTTAAACTACACATTCCAAAGCAAACACTGAGATTCAATTTTTTTTGAAAATCTCATTATGTTATTTCTTTTCTTTTTTTTCTTTTTTCCAGAGCAAGGAGTAAAAAAAAACCAAAAAAAACCCACAAACAAAACCAACCAACCAATCAAACAAACCCACACAAAAGCAACTCTACCCCCACACAAAAACAACCCTACCACCAAGCATGGTAATAGTACTCCTATTCTGAAATAATAGTGGGGCACCAGAAAATTACTTGAAAACACAGACTTTTCTGCCCTATCTGAATTCAAAACTTATTCAGCAAAATGTTGTCTACCTCTTATCTTAATACCTTTTAAAGTTGCTGGAAGGGACACTGTGCAATCATGCATCAGTAAGAAAATTAATGCCATCCAGTTATGCCCTGAATTTACAGCACTCCACAAGATTGGTGCCTTCGTGAGCCAACCAGCATACTTTGAGGCCAAACCTGCATCAGTGAGACAAGAAGCTGGAAGGGAAAAGTGACACTTTTTTTTTTCCCCCTAAACTTTTTCAGTTAATTGGCATTATAGTATCTCCTGTCAGAGCCATGCTGGCCACACACAACTCAATTTCATCAGCTACCCAAAGCCACAAGTCTGAAAGGACTTCATTTAAGAAAATGGCAAGTTAGCTTGTTGGAGAGCCACAGATAAATATTCATTTGTTACATCAGTATTTAATCATTGTACATTTTCTAACCATAAGAACAAATTTGTGACACTGGAGCTATCCTTTTGGGTGTTTAACATACATAAATGGCTTGTCTTTCTTTAGTTTATGGAGTCCTATCCTTTCTTCTGAGCTGAGTTACCAGATTTATATTATTTTTTAATGTTTGTGTATTCTAAAGCTTCTAATGTAGGAAAAAAATAGAGATCAAAGAGCCATCGAATAAGATGAGATTGCTCTTTTTTCTCTCATGCAACCTCTTGTTGGTTACCTTTTATATAAAATTCCAGAAAACAGAGCCGGAACATTTCTCTGTGGAGAAAAAGTAGAAGCATTATAAAGTTAATGTCTGTATCCGTATCTTCAACTGAGATACAAGGGCACAGCTCCAACAGCGCTGTCCTACTTTGTTCTTGTGAAGGCATTTATTATGCATGTGGTCAGATACACTATAGATCAAATCAGCAAAATATCTTTGGGACACAGTAATGCATCTTCTCATTTCTTTCAGATTTAGTTTGTTTGCTGTAGATGCTGGTTGTTACAAGGTGCCAACGTCTCATTAGATTCTCTTTTACTTTGTATGATTATTTTAGTGTCTTCATCACTGTCCTAATAATTGGTCCAATCTGATTATTTTGGACTACCAACCTGTGAGTTTATATTTGCTATTAAACAAATAATATAAGGACAGGAAAAAAAAAAAAAAGTCAAGTAAGAGTCATTTTCTGGGCACCTTAGTGGTTCCTACTGGTAAATACATAAAGCATTAGCAAACTACAGGAATTCTTCATCAACCTTTTTGAGACATTGACAGAATTATATTAACTTTTTTTTTTTTCAAATTATTATATCTTTTGCCTGGTCTACAGCAGGTGTATATGGTATTAGGACAAATGGATGTATTTATGAGCATAATTGATGCACCTTTTACTGACTGGGGAAAAGCATATAGTAAATATAAAATGTGTATATTCCATGATATACTGCAGTGACAATGACTCTTCTTGTCCAATTAGCATAGGAATGGCATTTCTGTCTATTTTAGCTCATGGGGAAACAGTGACTGTCAGCAAAAGGTAAACTGTGTCTAATCTCAGTTTGAAAATAGCCTGCATATATTCTATATGGAAATCAGTAAACTAACCTCTTCACTTTTGCTAAAAATATGATTCCATATTATTGAACCTTAAATATGCCTACATTTTTAATTTTGAATAGAAATGCATCTGCCTGTAAAAGCACTCCAAGTTTGCATTTTACATGCATAAAAATTTTGTTTTGGAATTCTTATTCCAGTATTCATTCTTCCCATCATACAAAGAAGTATATGGTGGGTTAGAATTCAGATTTTGCAGTGTTTTTTTTGTTTAGTGTCTCCTAAGAAAAATATATATCCAAAATATTATGGATGATAAGCAGATGTTAAGTCTGATGAAAAACTTCAACTTATTCAGTTTGACTTCCCTTAATTATAAAGAGACGGCATTGAAAAATCCACTGTTTCAAACATTGGCTAGAACACTTAGAAATTATCCCACCCTACCTTCTGAATGGAGTGGATGTTAGCAAATTTTACAACCACTCTGTGCTCCTGCATGTGGACTGCACAGACAACTATATGAGCAGCTTCTTTCCAGGAATTCACAACTCACAGGACACCCTTCCCAGAATATGCAGCTCAGATAAACAGGAGACCACACTAGAGTTTCCTCATTTTATAGTCAGAATCAGTACAGGCAGGCAGACTACAACTGACAGACTCTGTCAGGAATGACTTACATGTGACTGAGGTCTCCCTCCATCTTTTCAGACATCTGAATTTTATATGCAGTGCTATCAGACACTGTTTCCTTCAGTAATTGGTGGTGGAAAAGCCACAGAAAGATTCATACTTGCTGTTGTTAGATGGGGCTATACATAGAGATAGACATATGGGTATAACTATTTTGCTGGGCTTCACATATCTTTCTTCAAGTTGGAAGTTGTTTGGTTAGGAAAGAAATAGCATTTTTTATCCACCTTAGAAGTTATGCTTAAAACATGTTCTTAGGAGTTCAGATACTGCACACTGGTTGGATGGGTCATTGGGTCATACTAGTGTTCTGCCAAAACCATTTCCTAAATGAGGTACAACAACATTCAGGAGTTCATAAATCACATGAGCAAACTTGTACACCAAGCCTCAGAATCACAAAATGACTGCTTGACTTATACCTGCCTTTTATAATGTTTTCCTAAGCAGCTGTTCCTAGTCACCCTAAGGGATAACTCAGACAAACCTGAATGCCAACTGGAGGAGGGTGTGTTAGGTTTATGTATGGACTCAATTATCTTGACAGTCTTTTAGAACCTAACTGATTCTATGATTTGTTAAAATATTTAAGGGCTCTTGCTAACCCTAGATACACTACAGGAAAAATATATTTGTCATGGAAAGTATCAGTGAACAAGATGTTAAAGGCTATAGATGCTTCTTCTGTAATATATTACTGCAATAAGCAGAACTGCCTAAGGACCACAGTAAGCTGGGGTTTCTTTTATAGGTTTAGCAAGTCATAGATATACTGGCATGACCATCCTAATTCCTGTCATCCTTTCTGACTCGTCTGAGTGTGGTGAGGAAGGATACTTAAAAAAATTTTACGCAAATCCAGGCTGCAGGCATGCCGCACAGGTAGTAATTTTCTTTTTCAGAACCCCCCCTTATGAGCACAAAAATGAGCTGATGTAGCTATAAATCTGATTTTTCCATGTAACTGGAAATAGATTGCATTTCAAGGAGGAACTTGTAAGAGGAGTTCCTTAAGAAGGCTCTGTGGAGTCATAATCTATCAAAACATTTCAAATATGAAGAAGCGCCTTTCAGAAGAAAAGAACATTCTCAATTTCTATATTTTGTAAATTAAGTGTTTAGTATTTGGTTCAAATGACTTTTCATTTCATTGCTTCCTTTGTCTGCTGTTGCATATTACAAAGCAAAAAAACCAACCAACCAAACAAAAAAAGAATTAATCTTATTTATAATAAAATAAATCTAATGGAAAAAAAAAAAAAAAAAGTTGACTTCTCTGCTTTATTTCCCTGGTAAGTACTGAAGCCGTACTTTGAAATATCAAAATCCTTCCTTAAATGATTCAAGTAACTGACTGTGGTATACTTAAAACTCTTGTTCTCCAGCAGCAGTCTCACTCTGACAAGAAGAATATTCACTCCCTTGGGCCTGTTGTCAAAGACCTCCAGCAATGCACAGACTTGTAATGGGATGCACAGTTGCAAATTTTCATGCAGATTGCATTGCTGGCACTGCCCAGGTGCTGGCAGTGGTAAGGGCTGCAGATGTGGTCTCCATGAGCAGAGTTCTGGGCTGCCCTATGCTGGACACAGCCAGTTCCAGACAGATCCACTGCAGCCCCTAAGCCAAGATGGTGGTGACACTGTAGAAGTGTGCTTAAGCAAGGGCAGAAAATGCTAGGGAGAGAGGGACAGGGAAGAGCAGAGTAAGAACAAGCAGCAGGGGCACCAAGTTTTGAAGTGTTAATGCTCCACTCCCCCTGAAAACAATGACCCATGGAGGACCCACCTGAAGCACAGGAAAAGGGTGGTAGATACTGAGAGGCCAGCAGAGATAAACCACTATGCCTTGGTCACAACCCTTCATACCATACTTGAAGAGATGTAACCTGTGTAAACAATGAAGCAGTGAGGAGATGTGTCTGCAGAGGAGGAGTAAAGTTGAGCCTGGGAATGAAGCTGAGCAAAAACCCACACCAACTGAGAGGGGTGGAAAGGCATTTTCACTATGTGAGTAATTGTTTCTTTCTTTTCTGGGTGTTGTTGTATCCAGGTATTCTAATCAGAACTTTCATTGTGGAGATATGGGTGCACTGTTCAGTGATCATGAGTTCCCCCGTGTGTATATGCTGATGCCTGTCCTTTTAGAAGGTGAGAGAGGTTTGAGTATAAAGGGATGTACCTCAGCCTTTCTCATGTTCAGACTTCAGAAACAAAACAAAACCTGTTCCCAAGAGGAATTTCTTACCACAACTCGTCTTTGCTTTTCAGCAAGATAAAGCAAAGACATTACTTACAACATAATCTATAATATTAACAGCTGTCAGTGCATTGAAAGTAGTTTAAGCAATTGTCTTTAGCTGTCAAGATTTATAAGGATAAGAAGACGTTGAGGGTGGGGAGAATTACACAGCGGGAGCAAAAGCAAAACACTCACTCTGACTCCATAAAATCAGGAAACCCTGAAAGAAAATTTTGTCTATAAAGCATTTAGGATCTTGATTAAAGCCATTGTTTACAGCCTAGCAAAGATACTATTATATCAGCAAGGCCAGTTTCACTATCAGTCTCATCAGCCCAATACGGACAGCAGGGGCATTTTAAAAGGGCCCTTCAGTTATGCCCTAAAGTGGTTTTGGTATCTATACTTTAAAAATATGATCAAGAATGTATAAAAATAAACCCTATATTTCATGCTGATGTGTTTCAGTGCATTACTGTCAGACTTTAACTATGAAAGGGATAGCCCTTTTGTGCAAAGAGAATAGCTAGGAGAAGATTCGGGGGATAATAAAAGGAGCTTCAGGAAACAGTTATGAAATACTGGATTTAACCAGCAAATATGAACACAGCTTAGGTTTATGAGGCACCTGTCATTAGCACTGCTGTTCTTTCTATCCCATTAAAAATTAGCTTAGCTGGCAATTAGACAGGCTATGGTTGCTCCCTCCTTGAAACCCTTCACTGGCTCATCAGCAAATCATCTCACAGACTCTTGTCCTTGCTTCAAGGTCCTGTGATGAAATTCGGGGTTCAGTTTACATTTCATGTCTGGTTTTGCCACCAGGAACACCAACCTTGTGTGTGAATTAGGCTGCCTTCAACAGGAAACTCTCAGACTACACCATTTGAACTGAACACTCTTGTAATATCAGTCTGAATGTCCAATATCCATAGTTTCCATCTAGGCTGAAAGCTACTTGAAGCACAAGGACGGATTATCCTGAAGAATATTTGTATTAGTGCTGAGTGACTGGTAGTTACATTGCTAATTGTTTGGCTTTTTGCCCCCACCATTTTCGTGACAAAGCAAAAACCAACTGGAGAAATTTATAATTTTAAGTTAATATAGATTTTTTTTTCCCTTTCTTTGAATTAAACATGTAAGAAGAAAGTACAAATGATAAAAAAGTGTTAATTTTAGGTTTACTTTACCCCTTTTAATTATAGAGTGAAATTTCTTACCTAAATGCAGTGTTTGAAAAAAGTATGAGTCTATATCTGGGATCTTTCTGAATGAGTTTTCAGAACAAGTACAGCCATGTCAGTTCAGTATTCCTTCTTCATGGTTTATATACCTTGTAAAGTTAATTATCTGTGTGAATGTAGTTTCCACTGTAAGAGCTAGCTGTGATATTGCTGTTGCAGTGTACTATACACTGTATACATTATGCCTGGAAAGTATGGATATGTTGCTTTTAGAAACCTATGGTATTAAGTATTTGTGTACTTCAGACTTTGACAGTAAGTTCAGCTGCCAACAAAGTCACAGAATATTCTGAGTTTTAAGAAAAGTCTTAAGTGAATGGCCCATATGGAGATCAAACCTGTGACCTTGGCATTATTGGCACCATGCTCTAACCAGCTGAGCTGATCTCAGGATCTTTGCATTGATTCAATTGCCTTGCAGTGGAAAATTTTAACTAAATCACTACATAAGGTTTTGTTCAGTCCAAAACTCTATTTTAAAATTAATAAACTGTGCATCATAATAGATGTGTACCACTTCTCTATGTGTATGAAATATTCCAATTAATTCTCCTTCCACTTCTTGAAGAACATGCTTTACATTGTTTTTTTGATTCTTGATTTTTGTTCATGGTACCCTGATGCCTGCACATAAATAATGGACTAATCAGCAATACCAGCAGTAGATGTGTCTCATTCCAATAAGAAAAAGTAAAAAAAAAATTTCCTTCATTAGCTCAGTATAATTGGAATGGTTTTATTCTATCCAGCACTATCTGCTGTGTACTGATCCTGACTGACTGACTTAGATCAATGTATTTTTACTTGGTAGGATTATTTATCCATCTTAAAACCATCACAGCGTTGTCAAGGACAGAGAATTAAATGTGTAAAAGCAACTCACAGAGAACACTCTTTTAGAAGTATGTGCTCTGTTAGTTGCCATAAAGTTTAAAGCAATGTAACAAACCTAATATCAGACTCAATAATGAATCAATATGCAATTGTTGCCAAATATATCATGAAATTAATTACTGTTAATTGGCAAATGTTGTTGGGTAAAATTGCTTGATTTAAAGTGTGAAGAGTGAGAGCTGACAGGATACACTAGAAGCTGAAATCTTTGCATGTATGTCAAGAGAAGAGCAGATGCCACAAAGAAACCTTATCTACTTGAAATAAAGGATACAATTTTTAATACCTGCTTCATATTCTGGACAGGATCACTCTAAATGTGATTGTCTGAAAATTGTAACAAATATATTACTCACACATGATTAACTGTATCTTTAGGCACCACAGGATGCAAAAAATTAAGCGGAAATCAAGGGATGACCAACAAAACAATGCACCAGATTTATTAAAACATTGTTAGGAAGACAGAATCAAGGAGGAACATTTACATGTAAAAATGAGCATTTAGGACTGTCATGGTTATGATCAAACAAATTTTTTAAATATCATTTTAAAACCTCTCCTAAAGATCAACTTCTTATTCTTTTTTTCATGCTTATGACATTAAGAGTAATTGGATGTAATACCAATTTTCCTTAGTTCTGTGTTATTATCTTCAGTTTGGACATAATTGCAACAAAAATGCATGGTATTAGTCACTGTTTCTCTGAAGCCACAGATGTCTTTTTTGCTCTGTTATCAAAGAAATCAGTTTCCAAATGAGATGTAAACCCTAATGGAAATTGTGGACATTGGTAGGAATTATGGTTAGGTAATAAAATTTTCTGTAACAAGAAACATTTACAGGAATAACATAAGTCATATTATATCAGACCAAAGAAGCAGTTATCCCAATTTTGTGTACCTGACATAGCCAATTGCAGACCTCTGGCAAACACTGCAAAGGCACTCCTTAAAATATCCATCAAATCTATAGCAGTTATTGACGTGTAAAAAGGTATGACTCTTGTTATGTAGCTGTCCCTGATTTTTTCCTTCATACATGTGATGTTCACTTACTTACACTCAGAATATGTCTAATTTCCCATGGCAGAGAATTCCATGGTTAGCTACACCCAAAGAAGTATCTCCTTTTTTTTGTTTTGAACTAGAGACATACTTGTCTCATCTGATGCTCCCTATGTCTTGTATTAGAAGAGACAGTAAACAATTTTTCCCTCTTTACCATCTTCCTGACACTCCTGACATTCTGCCACATCCACCTTAGATCATTTCTCTTCCAGACCAGACTACTGTATTTAATCACCCTTCTCACAGACACCATGTCATACCTTTGATCATTCTTGTTGCCCTTAGTGTAACTTCTCTTGTTGTAATATCTCTTTTCTTATAGGAAGGGACCAGAATTGTTCAAAAATATCTAAGATTTGTTCTCATTTTTATCCTGGGAGGTTAGGAGATTTGAGCACTATCATCCATTAGAAGGGATTATATTTCTAACCCCTAGCATACCAACCTGTCACTCTAGAGTGAGATACAGTAAGGTGTGTTCTCAAGTGAGAGTGCTGTTTCAGCAGACCTGCAAATCTGTCAGGGAGCAGAACTTCCCAGGTTGCTCTCTAAAATCTCTCGTGTTTTACTGTTTATCTATCTGCATTACTGTCTTGCTCTCTTCAACAAGTTTTAATCACCTGGTTTCTTGGGGCTTGCTTCATCAGGAGTTGTGGTTAGAAGTTCAGTGGCTGAAGCTTCCCAGTATCTTAACCAAGGCATTTTGCTCATGTACATGGTTTCAATCCTGAAGGGACATTCAGTAAAGTTAAGAAAAGAAGGTGCAGAAATTTTGGTTTTCCCTTTATAAATATGCACAGAAGTAAAAAACTACAGACCGTAAAAAATTTTATATTACATACACACACACACACACACACACATATATATATATATATATATATACATACATATAGTACTCTGCACCAGCTACCTTAAGAGGCTTCCTCAAAAAAACTCATTCAAAATTCACTTTTTGGGATAAATTCTTGATCTTCCCACAAAGCTAAGCTATGAAGGCCTCAGTTCTGTAAAAGGTCCATGATGCACACACAGGCTTCCAGGTACAAAATGCTGTCCCTCAGAACACAAACCATTTCCTGGGAAGAGCCAGAAAAGTTGAGCCATATCATGCGGCAGGATGGTCTAGATTTCCATCATATCTCTCAAATAAACTATCTGCAGAGTGAAGCAGACACACTGGCAGGACTCTATCTCACACCTTCCCCAGAGTTGGGACTATAACTGGCTCATTTGCACAGTATCCAGTGCTTGTGTACCTATGAGTCCACGAGCTTGTCCTGGGATAGCTACAGTCCTCCACAAACAAGCTGTGCAGTCACAATGCAAGAACGTATGCCCACACACAATCTGTACCCTGCTGAGAGGGCAAATAAATAGCAAACATAACAAATGAATAATGTAGTGCAAAATTCTGTGCATAATACCTACATAGAAATGTTTACAATAAAAATGATAAAATAATTATTAAGGGAAGAGAAGGCAGCGCCTCCTGAGACACATTACATCTCTTTTCTGTATTACTATTAAGACCCTCTGGTAAAAAAATTTGTGCCTGGAGAAAGTAGAACTTCAGATCTATTCAGTATCAAAACCACTGTGGAAGAGTCTTCCTTTGAGGAGTTTTAGATAAATATTATTCCATAACTAAGTGATTTTTTTTTTTTTTGATCAAGACTGCTTCTCCTTCTTCATAGCAATTTTTTTATTACTTCTCTAGCACAAGGTTGGAGCTAGCAACAGTAACATTCAGAGCAGCCTTAAAAAGTGTTGAAATGAAACTCTTTGTATGATACTGAGTATGTGGTACTGAGGTAGTTTTATACAGCAGAACAAGGTAAGTCTGAGCAGAGGTTCCCTTTCAGCCACAAACTTATTTTTCTTCCACAGGGAAATTTTTTTTAATATTTTCTTACCTTGGAAATATTTTTTCCTGAAAAAATATTAATAATAGTAATATTAATACTACTACTAATAAAGCACTAAAAATAATATAAAATAAATCAAAAACATTAATACATAATTAAGTTGTTTTCTTTATATCACACATTTAGACTAATTTTAAATATCCTAAGATGAGTTTACAAGGAAACATAAATTCAACATTAATTCCAGTCTTTGCATGCAATTTATATTGTTTGCCTAGATTTCTCACTTTTCTCGTTGACTGTTAGTGATATGCCCCAGAGATTATCCTGCTAAATACATATGAATGCTGGCAAGGACTAGAAGACTTGCAAACTATAAACATAATGTATGTTACTTTATATATATAAAAATCCCAATATCCATGAAATAAAAGTTATTTTATGAGATCTGCTTCCTCCTACAACAAACTTAAAATTATAGCAATACACAAGATATTTCTGATCAGATGAGGACTGTAGCTCAGGAGATAGTGAAATACTTAGAATTTTTAAATCTAAATGAAATATGTATATTTTCAATTTCCATTCCTTTGGATTCTCTCACTCTTACAGATAGAAATAAATCTACTAATTTTTCATATTGATGTTATTTTGGTTTTTTTGTTAGAGCTTTAAAAACTGAAACATATTTAACTGCTAAGATAATATGTAATCCTTTGAGGACAGAGCTACACGGTTTCAGTGAAATGGCCTCTTTATAATGAAAAAGAGATAAAAATGTTCTAAGAGACAAACTTCGGTTAGTCTTTGATTATGGTCTGTTTACTGCTACTTTATGGGTTTACTCCCAGAATTTTCTCAGTAGATGCACCTTAAGTTGGGCTTTAGATATACATTTATGGAATAAGCAAACTGTATGAAGAATATTTATTTGCAGAAGCAACATTCTGTTATTTATATGTTGTTCCCTGTGTGAGCAATTTTGCAAATCTCATATTCTGAAATTCAAATTCCAAGTTTATTGTATATTGTAATAAAACTTCTCCCATCTTGGTTGTATAGGTTCAAAATCTCCTTACACTCTCAGCACATTTTCTGCACTCCTGCCCAGCTTTTCTATTCTGAACTCATCTTCCAGTAGACTCCATTGCTACATCTCTCTGATCTTAATTTTGATTTGGAGAGGTGGCATGAAGCATATGCTTCCCAGTTGGATCTTCTATGGGAGAATTTTTATCTGTTCGTTGCATTCAGTTCCAAGTGACATTAAGGTCCTATGAACAAAAAGATCATATGAGACTCTCTGGCTTTCCTCTTCTCAGTTTTTCAGCAGCAGAATCAGAATGTTGCTTACTTAAAAAGCTTTAACTCATGTCAAGCCAGGACTAATTTTTTCTCTTTCTGCATCTGATCCAGAGAAAAAGTCACAGATTCATATAAATATGATTTGCAGAATACAGACAAAGGAACGCTTCAGCTAAAATACATATTTCCTACTACATGAAAAGAATGTTCCTCTGATAAAAATGGACATGTTTTTGAAAGTTGTGAAAAGAAAACTTTTACATTCTATAATATGAGAGAAAAAATAATGGATTGGCAATTTTTTAGCTTTTCATACATAATATATAAGGAAGAATAGTAAAGGAGAAGACAGTAGGACTCAGTAGAAGTTTAATTCGCTTAATTCATTTTGTTTTTAAGAAGTTGTAGACAAAAACTTTTATTCATTTTCTTGTTACAGTTAATGTCGTAAAATCAATAAAAAACTTAGAAAATAATAAATGGAAATTGCCTCTTGCAAAATTAACAGGGTTAGAAGATGCAATTACTTCAACAAAAGTTATTAATATGAAAAAAATTGTTAACTCTTTCACAGCCACAAGACTGACTAGGTTATATATTCTGAGCAAACATCAGCATGTTTGAGTCTTTTTAATGTTTACAGAAAAGTGTCAATTAAAAACCATAGTCAAACAAGAACCCAACAACCAACCACATTTAGATTTTTAAGGAAAAAATGATCTTTTGTTTCGACAGTTATCTTATTTGCAATTCTTATCTTACCTTGGACAAACACTTGATAACAATTGGAGGTCCCAGTGAAGGGGGGCTGAAGTCATAGGACTATATCAACTCTTTAAGTACTCCATGAGCCACCTGGGAGACGGGCTTTGTTGTTCTGTGGAGAGCAGGGTCCACGCTAGCTGAGTGTGTCTTTTGGAAAGCATGCTGAGCTCCATGACAGAACCCAGAAGCTAAGCATCTTTCTTGGAAGACTTCAGGGAGACCATCTGCAGGAAGCTTGCAGGTGCCAGCATATAGTCTGGAGGATGGTAGATGGTCAATTAGAGCTGGTTTTTATCTGATGGTAGCCCAATAGTGGGAAAAAGAAGAGAAGTGCAGGGAAATGATATGGCAAGACCAGACAGAGGTTTCAGGTGTTAACATTTCACAAGATTCTCAAATATTTAGTTTAAAATATTTAGTGAGATGTTCAGTAAAACATCTAATGCAGTAAAATTCTCAATCAAAATCAAAATTTCTGAGGATTAGCCATAATTAAAAACTAGTACCTGGCTTCTATATCTAAGAATAGCAGCAGTTTCTCAAAGCACTGTGTTACTTAATGAGAGGACAAAACTCACTCCTGCTGTAGGGATTAGCATTTCATGATTATGCAGATGCTAAAATTATCTTAAATCAAATGTATTCTGAGGGGACTGATGTATTAGATATGTAACTATATTATAAACAAAACAGAAAGGTATTTAAAAGGTTCATGATTTTAAGACAGGCCTTCTGTATTTAAGATTTAACTTGAATCCAAACCATTAGCTGCAGGACAGCAGCTTTGTCTTGTTGGGAGGAAGGAGATGTCTGATGACATTTTTAGCAATTCTGCATGCCTGAAGAGATTTGGATAAAGTCAATTGGTCATTTGTACTACTCCTGTCTTAAAACTGACTCAAAAATGTCCATCTAGCAGAGGCATTATCATCCCTTCAATTTTCTATGATATTTTTAATAATTTCTCTCCTACATTTTGATCAAAAATGGAAATACCTAATTCTTTTTAAACAGTCCTTTAAAGTTGCTTTATACTCTATGGGATGGATATCTAGGAAATGTTTTCCTAGTCTTTCTGGGAAGTCCATTCCTTCCCTTTGAGCTCTTTCGAAGGTCTTGGCTCAAAGTCAGCCCTCTGTAAAATATAAAAGGTAACTAAACATGGACTCAAAGATATTATGAAGGCTACTGATTTAAAGACCTTATCCCTTATTTTCTGTTAGTGAAATAGAAATTCAACATTATAGGAATTTATAGCTTCCTCATACTACAGTGTGGAAAGTCACTTGGATCTTAAAGGAAAATATGATGAAAGAGATATATTCCACACTAAGTAGGTAATATGGGTGGTCTGAATGACAGATGACTCCCAGATAATATTCACATACCATTCAGAGGTGGATAGTGTCTTCTAAAATTCACTTATATTAATCATAGCTAAAGAGTGGATATATTCCCCATCAGCTAGCTGGGACTTTTTTTGAGTAGTTTTGTTCAGAGGGATTAAAATTCAATGGGATAATTAGCCTACTCAGAGCTGTGAAGACCAGCTCAGCTACTTTTATATGTAACTTTAAATGAAAAAAAAAAAAAAAAAAAAAAAAAAGAAACCACATAGGATTAAATCCAATTTTCTGGCAGAAATTTTATGGCTCTTTTACCATAAATTCTTGGATTAAACGACTACATAAAAAGAGAAGAAAATGGAAAAGACTCATTACAAACTCTTTTCTCCATGAACACCTGTATACACGTGGACATCTATAACTGTCCTCTAAAGCAGGAAAATAATCATCTGTAACAGGGAGGTTCCAAAATGAAGCTATTGCAATGAAAAGCAGTGTTTTTTCATACAAATAAAGATTCACTAATAAGAACTAGATTTTATTCCTCAGGTGTTGAATAGGTGTAAGATTTTTAACATTGTTGTGTAGCATACTGGCCCATTATGTTACATTATTGAACACTACTTCTCCATTCTTTAGTGTACCATCTGTTCATAACACTTTCAGTAATTGTCTCCCATGTATAATATTAGTGTATAACAGAAAGTAAAGTTTGCTGATAATTCCCAAGGACATTGTTTTAAACAGTAACGTGATATACAGATAAGAAAGTGTCAACATTTAGCAGTTGGGAATAAGATAGTGTACTTGGCTGGATACTCTGTGCAGAACCTGATTTTCTCTAATATGACACCTAAACTAGACCATGTGCACTGGGTAAGAGCCAAAATCTAAGTCAAGTTGTAAGATGTTGACATTTGTCGGAAATTATGTGATTCAGTGTTATAAACCTAGTAAAAAACCAGAGAAAAATATAAATTTTAAATATAATAATTCAGTTATTCTTTGACAATTGAACAAAAGAGAACAACCTTTAATTGAAGGAAAAGACTGGATCATTTAAACCATATCCACAAAAAAATCACTATTTCTTACAAACAATCACAAAAATATAAATATTGTCATTTTGCCAAGGTAGAAGTATTTATTTTTTTTAGTCTATGGTGCTAACATAGAATTTTATGTCTAGCCTAATTAGTTATTTTACTTTCTAGGGTTTAGAGGTTTTATATAGTTCAATGATATTCAACAGGAAAAGAAAAAAAGTAAAACCTTCATGTAATTTCAGTCTTATTATCTGAACATTTAATGTCTCATTTTGCTTGACTTCCATCTTATAAATTGAACAAAAATAGCACAATGCTTATTCACAGACTGTACTGTTGCTGAGTTCATTGTCATTATAAAATACGTGGCCTACTTTGTGACTAACAGACAACAAAAATGACATTTTAAAAATACGTGCAGCTGCTGCTTTTTAACCAGATGACATTATCCTGAAGAAAGGTAAGTAAACCTATGTGCTGCTAAGGCAAAATGAGATGCCATCAAATATTTCTAATCACCTGTTCTATGAAATACTTTTTAAGATTTCCAGAAAGATAAAACTCTAGGATTTCTTCAAGTTCAAAAATGAGTAATAAGACGTACAAGAAGTATACAAGAAGTATACTTCTTTAAGACTCAAAATATATAACACATCATGCATATAAAAGAAAGCATCCCCATCCAAGAAAGGATGAAGTAGTTGTATGTTCCAGCTAGAAGTCATTGCTTGACACTGTACCTGAAGACATTCAGATAGCATAGTAGAATAATATGAAATATTAGAAAGGTATAGAGTATTCAAAGGAATCATAGAATTATTTAATTTATTATTTATTGGAAAAGACCTCTAAAAACATGGAGTCAGTAATCCAGTAACCAGTAACCCAGCTCTGCTGAGTCCACCACTAAACTGTATGCCTAAGCACCACATCTATATGTCTTTCAAATGTCTTCAATCATGCTGGCTCAACCACCTACCTGGGCAACCTGTTCCAAAAATTGGAAGTTTTCTTAATATACAAACTAAACCTCCCCCAGTGCAACTGAAGGCCATTTCCTCTTATCCCATTGCTTGTTACTTGTGAAAGAGACCCACCCATACCTCGCTACAATCTCCTTTCAGGTGGTGGTAGAGAGCGTAAAGGTCCTCCTTGAACCTCTATTTCTCCAGGATAAACAACCCTGGCTACCTCATACCTTTAAATAAAACCTGTGCTCCAGATCCTTCACCAGCTTTTTTGCCCTTCTCTGGACATGCTCCAGCAGCTGAATGTCATTTTTGTAGTGAGGGGGCCATAACAAGACACAGAATTCAAGGTGTGGCCTCACCAGAGCTGAGTACAGAGGGATGATCCCTTCCTTAGTCCTGCTGGCCACGCTATTAATTATACAGGCCAGGGTGCCACTGGGCCTTCTTGGCCATCTGGACACACTGCTGGCTCATGTTCAAGCTGCCTGTTGACTTGCAAACCCAAGTCCTTTTCCACGGGGTAGCTTTCCAGCCAGTCTTCCCCCAGCCTGTAGCGCTGCCTGGTGTTATTGTGACCCAAATGCAGAATCCCTCTGGAGAGCCTTCCTACCTTGCAGCAGATCAACATCTCTTCCCGGCTTGGTGTCGTCTGCAAACTGACTGATCCTCTCAACTGGGTCATTGAAAAAGATACCCAGTGGAACACCACTTGTTGCAGTCACCAGCTGGATGTAACTTCATTCACCACCTCACTTTGGGCTCAGCAATCCTGACAGGTTTTTTTCACCTAGTGAGAAGTACGGTCTGAAATTCTTACTATCTATCATGCCCTCAAAGTTAAGATTGATTATCTCTCTGAGCTTTCAGGTCAAGTAGAATGGAGTTTAAATGACAAAGAAAATATACATAAATAGAAATTCATTATTAGATAGAGAAATTTCTGGAAGATGGAATGAACTTTTAAAATAGATGGTGCGGTTAACTAATATAAATGTACTAAAAAAAAAATTATAAAGATAGAAGATTAATAAGTTAAAGACATTAATCAAGTCTGGGATTCTATGTAGCCAGCTGCCCTCTTCAAAAATAAATATTACTTAATTAATGCTACTATTATGTTTTTTTTCTTTAATGTGCTAAGAGGCCAGCTTCCTATTAACAGTTTCCAGGATGAAAATATTTTCATCATGATGTCGGACAGAATGATTCACTGAAGAGCTCCAAATAGCCATAAAATTAAAGGCAATATGAGATGAACAGAGAATAAAGCCTCAAAGCCTCCCTCTACACATGTTCTTCATGACAATAATAATATCTGTCCCATCAGAATGAGAACCATTTTCAATAGATTCATGTACATTTAAGGAACTTTGGAGTTTAAGAATAAGCTTCATCTGAAGCTTTCCTACAGTTCAAACATTTATACTCTCTTCCAGGTTGGTTGTCCCATGTTTTTTAATGCCCAACTTATTTCTACATCTTCTTCTTTCAGAAAATCATTAAGATTTTTCTCCTTTGTTTGACCAAGCCTGTTTTTACAAAACTCAAGAAAACCCAGTTAGATTAGGTGCCTGTTGGGTACCTTCTACTGCAAATGTAGCTGGAACTAAGCAGCCCCAAAGATTTAAATGTGATCATCACACTGTGTTATTTCTGCAGGAGATGAGACTGAAAAATAAGAAATCTTCTAAGGACCTGATGGGTATACAGAGAAAGCACTTCAGATAAAAAGCTCTGAGGAATTCATCTTGGTGCTTTGAACTTTCACTCAGGTTTTCACTTTTGGACCTTAAAACAACATTTATCAGGTTAGGGGAAGAGGTTACACATGTCTATATAGAAATATATATGAATACATATATATATATATATATATATATATATATATAAGCACACACAGACATATTCTTGAGAATCAGTATATGTGAAAATCAAAGTAGATCAAGAAATACTATTTTTGTCTACCAGCTGGAAGGGCACAGATCTATAGTGCAAGCACTGGTACAGTCATTTTTGTAAACCATGTTGGACAAAGAAAAACTAAATGAAAACAAAAACAAAACAAGCAACAAACAACAAAACAAATAAACAAACAAAAACAAAAACAACAACAAAAAAAAGGCAAAGATTAAACAAAATGGCTCTGGTAGTAGAAACAATTGATCTAAGTATGGCAGAATTCTGCCTTTCAATTTGACGCCTACTTAGATTCTCTTTCTATATTTATTTTGATTGATATGCAAGCACAAAACCAGGAATCTGTAATAGAAGAGGTTTTGCCCCTGTATGAGACCCGTGGAACAGCAGCAGCAACTTGGAATTCCACTAGCTCCATGAAGTACTGTAAATATTTAAACTATTTATATTCTACTCTTTTGAAATGCAATACTTATTGCTGGTAGAAAATCTTTTGCTTTTGAGTGGATCAGTTTTTAGATCTTGCATTCAGCCCCTCACTGAAATCATCCATTAAAATTGCAGATAACAGAAGTATACAAAGCTATGAACAATGTAACACAGCACAAAGACTAGAATCTGTCTCGTCTGGGCAGGGAGAAGAAACAAGTGGAAGTATTATTGCACAGTGCAAGTAATTAGATCATAGAAATCTTTGCCCCAGGAGATTGTAAGTGCTAGGTTTATAAAGGCATTAAAAAACCCTAAGTTCCTCTGGTGGACAAAAAAGTGTTTGTGAAAAGCCTACTAAATATATTCTCAGAGGGAAACTACAGCTTGGAAGATGCTTTGTGTCATCCCAAGAAGTATCACCAAGTATTGAGCTGAACACATACACTTACCTTAGCCAGCTAACAATTCTTGGTTTGATTAATCCTTGCTTCAGCACAGAACTATTATTCTTCTCTTAAACCTGTTCCTTTTTGTACATTCTGACTGTGGCACGACAGGTTGGTTAAAATTGATCTAGTTATATCATAATTCATTAAATAAGCAATTATAAGATAATGTTTTACTTCTTTCAAATGGAAAACAAGGAGTGTTCCCTGAATTTATTTTCATTAGGACTGTTTCAACCATTTGTCTTTGTAAAATTGAAGAAAATATGTCCTGTTTGGGTTTTCTGTTTGGTTAGTTGGGCTGTTTTGTTGCTGTTGTTGTTGGTTTTTGTTTGTTTGATTTTTTTTTTTGTCATTACAGCTAATATTTGTGCTACATTTTCACAGAATCATAGAATGGTTTGGGTTGGAAGGGGCCTTAAAGATCATCTATTTCCAGCCTGCCTGCCCAAAGGCAGGGACATTTCCAGGGATGGGGCATCCATGTCTCAGGGCAACCTATTCCAATGTCTCACCACCATTCTGAGAAACAATTTCTTCTTAATGTCTAATCTAAAACTACTCTCAGTTTTAAGTAATTGTCCTTTGCCCTATCACTACATGCCCTTGCAAAAAGTCCATCTTTGGCCTTCTTGTAAACCTGCTTCAGGTACTGGAGGGCTGCTGGAGCCCTCTCTTCTCCAGGCTGAACAACTGCAATTCTCAGAACCTGTCTTTGTAGGATAGATGCTGCAATGAACTTTAAAAAAATTGAGTTTGCATCACTTTTCCTAACCAATTTTCTTTATCATAATTGATAAAAAGTACTTTGCAGAAGTCTTGTGTACATTAGTTGGAAAGAATGCTGAGATAATCTGTTTATTCAAACCAATTTACCACACTAAAATGTATTTTATTATAAGGAGGTACCATAATTCTTTTCTGTTCCAAAGTGATTTTTTTTTCAATGTGTAATAGAGTCTAGAAGTGCTTAATCTCTTGACAAAAACTCTATAATTTGCAATACTCTTCTAATGATCACAGGGTATTTCTCTCACTCTCAGGACATTACTACTCTAGTGGGAATTATGGACACACTTTAAGAGGATTTGATGCAGTATTAGAGCAGTAATTGGGTGTTAATTAAATACCAATTGATTATTTTAAATACTTGTGCTGAGTTTTAGGTACATAATCCTTAGATCTTGATTACAATTCTTTGAATGATAGATTACATGCTCTAGTATGACAGAAAATGTTTGGCTGATGCTGCAAAGTTGCTTTATGTTCAAGGACACCACGGTAGAAGTGGGTGAGTGGATGCTTCCTATTAATCATATTTATCATTGATTATGTTACCTAATACAGTAATTTATAAGCTTTAACAAGTCTAGGGGCTTTTTTTGCTTTGGTTTTCCACCACATGAGCAAGATCACAGAATCATAGAATATTCTGAGTTGGAAGTGGGTGTTGAATTACACATCCCTGTCAAATAGGAGTTTCTCAGGCAGGTAGGTGTTGCAATTTAATCTCAGCCTGTAATTAAGTACTCTGCAGTTGCTCACTCACTCCCCTGTCCCACAATGGGATGGGGAGGAGAATCAGGGAAAATTAAAAAAACTAAACCTCGTGGATTGAGATAAATTAATAATTGAAAAAAAGTAAAATAATATGATTGTTGTTGTTGTTGCAATATAAGGGAGAGGGAGAAAGAGATAAAATCCAAGAAATATATGTGATGAAGAATACTATTGCTTGCCACCTACTGATAGATGCCCAGCCTGGCCCCTCCCAGCCAGCTCCCCCTAGTTTATATACTGATCATCATGTTGTGAGTTCTGGAATATCTCTTTGAACACTTCAGCTCTGCCATCGTGGTAATGCTCCCTCACTGCTTTTGTGCATCTGCTGCCAGCAGAGCACAGGACACTGAAAAGTCCTTGATGTAGAAAGTAAGAACTACTGAGCAACATCCAAAACAACAAAAGGTGATCAACATTATTCTCATAATTAATTCAAAAAACAGTCCTGTAGCAGCTAGTAAGAAGAAAATTAACTCTATTCCAGCTGAAACCAGGACATTAAGTTTATGCTTCATCCTGTGCTGAATAGTCAGAAAAATGAGATTTTTTTTTTCTTTTGTTAAACATTAGGTCATGGGCCCGTCATAATATCTAATCCATACCCACTTGATGTGAGACTGGTTGAAAGCCTAAGGTTCACATGAAGATATAGCAAGTTTATTGCAATCAGCGAGGATTTACTGATGTTTAGTTCACCAGGGGTTATGCTGGGAAAGAAAAATTCATCAGGCATGGTTTCTGTGTTAAGATGTGAGCTACAGATTAGACTTAAATTGTTTTACACTTTCATCACTTCACAGAAATCTGTCATTTTTGAGTGGTGTGTTAGCTGAATCAGCCAGCTTTGTGTGTAGATGTGAAAGATACACAGAGGAATAGATAAACATTAAACCAAGAGATCATAGCAGGAAACCAAATGGCATTTGTGCTAATGCTAGCAGAATAGGTATAATTACAGTTAAAAAATACTTCTGATTCTAGAGTCTTTACAGATTAGATATGTCCAAACAATTCATTCAATCTTATTTATCAAATATCTACTGAAACAGGGAAATAGAAAAGCAGAAAATTCCTTTTGCAATTTTTCTACATTTGGCTGTTGTTTTCTGCAGTAAAAACTTCAGGGTTTAAATATATAAGTGCCTTAGACTATGGGGTATTATAGCAGGAATGAAAATTACTCTAATACCATTTGGACAATAGCAGCTGTTTTTATCTGCTGTGCCAGATTTATTTTTGGCATCATTCCTGATGTTTTCTCTGTGCAGGCCCAGTGGGAGTGAGGATATCAAGACTGAGTTTGTGTGAACCGTCATTGCCAAGGTTCTGCCTCTCTATTGAAAAGGAAGAAAAAGAGAGCTTAGATATGAGCAGATATTGGGCTGACAAGCCTAAAGACTGACTCTCTGTGTTTACTAGCAGAATGGCTGTTTAACTAACACACAACAGCAGTCCAGACTGCAACATGCAGGATTGCCATCATTCTTGTTCAGAAAAGATCAGGGTTGTGAGTGAGAGGCCAGAACAAATCTTCATGGTCATACATCCTGCTATCCTGGGCTGCATTAGGAGGAGTGCTGTTAAGAAATCAAGGAAGGGGATCCTTCCTGTCTACTCAGCACCGGTGACACCACATCTGGAGTACTGTGTCCAGTTCTGAGCTGCTCAGTACAAGAAAGGCATAGACATACTTGGTGGAATCCAGTAAGAAGGTATGAAGAAGATTAAGGGACTGAAGTGTCCTAACTGTGAGGAAAAACTGAGAGAGCTGGGATGGAGGCATTGTATCAATGTCTATAAATACCTGAAGGGAGGGTACAAAGAGGACAAATCCAGTCTGTTTTCAGTGATACCCGGTGACAGCACCAGAGGCAGTGGGCAGAAGCTGTAACGCAGGGGGGTCCATCTGAATATCAACACTTTTTTACCCTAGGGGTGACCGAGCACTGGAACAGGTTGCTCATAAAGGTTGTGGAACCTCCATACTTGGAGATACTCAAAAGCTGTTTAGACATGGTCCTAGGCAACTGGCTCCAGGTGGCCCTGATATTTTGGACCAAATAACCTCCAGAGGTTCCTTCCAACCTCAGCCATCTGGTGGTTCTGTGGTACAATCTTTAGCCTCCCTGCTGTGATTGTCAACATGGACACGTAAGGCAGTGATTTTTGTGCCGGTATAAAACCTGGGTGGAGTCTTGTCACTTGTGGGAGTGGAAGGCTTAGACAAAGTTATTAAAAAGCAAAGCCTTCCTGGTGAGTCTTGAGGTACAGAAAGGACTCCCTTGTTTCGTAAACTCCCTCTCAGAGAAGGGTTTAGGTGCAGCTGAATCATATCTTAGCCTCAGACTGTGTTAATGGTTTAAATTTAAAGGAATTATGGAGGTGTAATTTATATAAATGAATTATTTATTATGACAAATTAACAAACAGGTGAACAGACAAAAGATCTTAATCAGAATTATTTATTACGCAATACTAACACTAAAAATCTACTAGTAGAATATAATATAGCATAAAGTAGTATAGTGAACTGTAACAAAGCAATTATTGATGCAGTTACATTAAAGCTAGCAAAAAGAAATAATTATAAAGTAGAGATTTGATGTAACTCACCCATACCAATGCTTGTGGGAAAGATCTCTTTCTCTCAACCTTGAGGACTATCCTTGGGGGCGTCCCCAGCCCAAGGGAGGAATCTCTACACATATGCCCCAAGAAGGGTTATGCCAGAAGAACCTGACTGCGTGAGAGGGGACTGGACTTTTATAGTATAAGGTGGCTGACTGCTGATAACACATTTACAGGCCAGCTATCAGCTTATCTGTCAAATCAGACTTCAAAATACAGGGTGCATATTTGAAGTCTGATGAACCAGGATGGTTTTAGCATAATTAACACCAAGACAACACCCCATCTTCAGCAGTTGATCCTGAATGATAGCTTGCATGAAAGCTTGACTGGATTTTAGGTCTTATCAGGGTGGGTCTATCCTGCCACAAGTATAAATGGCAAAATTTCACATAGGACACTGAACAGTTTACTAAATTCAGTCACCAACCAACAGCACTTAGGATAACAGGCAGAGGTGTCAAGGTCTATCTTGTCATTATCTGTACCCCAAGTCACTTCCTCATTCTCATCCTCAGCAAGGGTACCAATCTCTCTGCTGAGACCACATTGTCCTACCTGTCCCATGCTCTTCAGAATGAGAGGCTTTGCCTTTCACAGGCATAATAATAATAATCACTGGGGGCCAGACAAGCTGCAATGCCTCATGAATACTTATACACCACCATACTTCAGTGAGACCCCTTGAAGTCAATTACTCTTCTGTAGGAAAGGGGAAGTCATCTGCTACCCCTTTATTTCAAAAGCAACGTTGTGATTTCTAAGATTGTTTTGCTGCCTCCCCTTCAGAGGGATACCAAAGGACTAGAAATACCTACACCAACCAGTCATACTTAGCATGAACACGAGTTATGCAGGATTGCATCTGACCCTGCTAAATTCCAATCTTCACTACTTCAGCTGTCAGATAATGATTTGTTATTTATTTTTAAGATCACTGATGCCTTAGAAAGAATACAAACAAATGCTGGTTATGTTGCTTTCTCTGAAATGGAAGTCTCTGATTACTCATTCATAATTATTGGGAAATTGTAGGAAAGGCAATAAGAAAAGACTTGATTTTTGTGGGAGTGTTTTGATTGCTTTTAATTTCCGTGTTCTCCCTTCCTTCCTCACACATCTCCATCAATATTATGTATAACTTCATGATTGGGTGGAAAAATTGTAAGATAAAGGTATGTGAAATGCCAACTGTCATGTATATCTTATTCTACTCAGTGAGTGCAAAACAAAGCTCTACTTGAAAGTTTGGAAATTGGGTATTATCTCCATTATTCAGTATTGAACAAAACCAGGTTCTTCATATCTCAAGATAAGCACAGAAAAAAACCTGCTAAGCTCTTTATCAGTGAAAAGTACTCTAAGAACAATACAGGCACATTTGGATAGAAATAGAGAGTGATTAAATTTTGACTAAAGTCAAGAAAAAGAGCTGCTCTCAAATCTCTAAGAAAAAAAAAAAAAAAGAAAAAGAAAAAGAAAAGCAGCCAGATAAATATATGCCAACAAAAACAGTTTAATCATATATGCTGCCTAATGTTGTTTGTGGTTGCAGTGACCAGTTTGCAAGGAACAGACTTCTTTGATAAATAACTCTACAGATGAAATGCTGCTTCTCTGTGTGGAGCTTGTTAGTCATATCCTCATGTGTCACTGATGGCTCAGAGAGATAAAGAGAAAAATAGGGGAAACATGGTTGATCAAACAGGTAGCTGTTCTAAGAAGTAATTCTACATATGCATATATGCAAACTTCTATGCACATATATATTTACTCAAAGATATATGTACATAGGCAGTCATACTAAATCAAGATTGGTTCCCAACACAACACAACACAACACAGAAAATACTAAAAAATCTGTTTACATTTGAAATAACAGAAGAATAAAGAAATTCAGCTTTCCCACCTCACAAGGTATTCTAATTGCAATGTGTAGTATTATATAAGAATACTGTGAACAGTTAAATAAACATAAGACTGAGGAAATTTACCCAAGTGGGGGAAAATAGCTATTAGAAGACTTCACTTTTTTACCTGGTCAAAGTGTGGTCAGTAGAAGAAGCAGGCACAGCTCTGAAAGGAGGTAGCACCTGGAAAGCATTCATTCTGTATGAAGCATAGTATTCCACTCTTGTTGTGAACTCACTGGTATGTGTGCACTCTAGTTAGGATTGAATTTGAAGGAGGGGTGTTATTAGAAAAATAAACTCAGGTGAGGGGTCAAAACCCTAGTGCCCTTCTAACTTCTTATTCTGAGATTTGAGATAGCTACAATAGTGCTAAAAATTCCTCTCTTCGCTTGTGAAAGAGCACTTGTGGTGGGTGGGGAGACCAGTGATCCAAAACATGATTATTAATGCCAGCTAATAAAAAAAAAAAAATAATTCTGCTGCTGAATCAGCAGTTTTATGTCTAATTTAAAGTATACAAGTAAACCAAATATTCATTGACTTCTGCATGACTAAAATTTTTGAAATCCGAGGCAATTAGTTAATAGCTTGACAAACTAAGGCTTAAAACCTTGACACTGGGTGGGCACATTATGTGTATGTATACATTCCCCCCCCCCCCGCCAAGAAAACAAGTTTTTAAGAATGGATTGAAATGTCTTATTATCTTAAGGCTATTTTGAATATAACTTCTTTTAAAAAAGATTTCTCCAACCCACCTGCCCAAGCATTCTAGGCTAGGCATCTCATTCTCACACTGCATATCATGAAGCACACTGTGATACCTCATCATATATCAAAATTAGAGAGGAATGAATCACAGCAAATTGAAATTTTGGATGGCTCACTTTCCATGTATGTGGTTGGCAAAATGGGGCTGAGAGCTCAAAAGACTGCTGTTTTCTCTGGCTTATTCTGTCCCTAAAGATAGAAAAGGGAACATCCTGATTCCATTTCTTTCAGTATTTGCCTATGCACCTTCTTTCTGCTCTTTGTTCATGCTCCAGATGTTCTGCTGGTACTACTTCTCCCTCCAGACATGGATTTCCTTCCTTTCCTCCTTGCAGAAAATTATTCTACCTTTTTCACATAGATAACTGCTACAGCTTTAGCACCAGCCCCAGACACAAAGTTAGACATTCCTGACTGAACCCAGCACTGTTTGTCTGCTTGCCTCCTGCTGTTGCAAGCACATGTCTGAGATCTTCTTCAACCCTGTTCACAGGCTCCCAATATTGCACTGCTGGTCATTGCAGAAGTCAAGTGTTTAAATATAACCTTAATCCACAAGTATAATAACTCCCATCTTAGGCCGCACCTGGAATCCCAAAATAGAAAAAAATGAGAAATAATGAAAACCTACCAACTATTGTTTAACCTCAGATCTATTTCTGAGTGAAAGTTCTGGCTTGGCTTTCTCTTCTACAGATCAACTCAACCATTCCCTGATGCAAACATAACAGTCTTAAAAGCACAGTGGTGTGTCACCCAGTGATTCATTATCCTGCAAGTCAGAACTAGAATAATCATTTCCTAAGCAGGGAAGTACCACTATGTGATATAAGAAAAGCTGACATTTAAAAATATACAGGGAAGGATGCTTTTTCAAAGATTTTCTAGTCAATACCCCCAGAGAAGTTGCTTAAATAAAACTGTAGATTTTAAATCTATGCTAAATGCTTGCCCTGAGGCCCTATTCCAATCCCGCTGATGCTGATGGAAGCAGAATCCACTGAGGCAAAAACAGAAGGCTGGAGTAGCTAAACTTCAGCTCTGCTAAAATTCACAGCCTTTTACAGTCTCTTGCTACTGCAGAAAGAATGAGGCCAATCAAGTCTGGGCTTTCCCTGTTCCTCTCACTGTCAAATTTCTCCTTACTCTATGCCCAAATATTTTTTGCTTGTTAACATCTGCTGAGTCTCTTACAGTCCCTGTTTTGTAGATCTGAAGATTATGAATCTAGAAGGTTTGACAAAACACATCAAAAGCTTAGGACAATGGTTCAGTCTCATAAAGAATACTAATAATCTCTGTGTGGGTCAGCATTACCTCTCCTATGAAATGTCCTCTTAATGCCTTCTACATTAAGCTAGTGCTTGATTTATGTCATGAAGCACTACTCTTTTTTTTTTTTTTCATCTTATCTAAAGATGTTCTCATTATCCATATAAATGCCTGTTTTTTCTTTCTGAACTCTATGTCTCAGAGAAATCTTATGGCAGTGGGTTTGACCGAATAATTATGCATTGTATAAAAAGATACTCGCTTTTATCAGTTTGAATTTATTTCCTTTCAATTTCATCTACCATTGAGTTATTCTTGTCTCATGGCAAAGGGTAAGTAAGTTTATCTTGGCTTAAAATCCCTTCATATCCCTGTCCTTCAGTGTTCACCATTACTATATTCCTACTGCCTAATACAGCAAGGCTGGCAATATGCCTTGATCTTTGGATGATAGTGGCTTTCATTTTTTGGCTTTTTTTTTTTTTTTTTTTTTCCCAGAGCCCTAAAGTCTTTCTGGTAGATATATAGGTCCTGGTTAATTCGATTATCACTGTGTTTCTAATAAAGATGTTCTGCAGATATTTAGAAGCAATTCAAAAACATCAGGATCAAAGACTACCAGCTAAAATCTATTGTTTCTACAATGACCTCAGATCAGTGTTCAGCACTCTACATATTAACTTGATTTCTGAAACCCTTGCTCATTCAATCTTGAAGTTTATGTTGCCAATCATGTCTAATTAGCTCTTCTCCAAACTATTTTTTTCCCTTTTTTCACTCCCTTCTAATGTAGAAGCTTTCATGTGGTTCCTTAGCTTTATTATTATTTTGCCCTTTGCTTGAGTGCTCGGCAAGCACAGAGCAACCGTAAGGAGTTAAGGTGACTTCGAGCCTCCCTCCCTTCCAGCTCACTTGGGACAGGCATACAGCACAGGATAACTCACACCTGGCTGTGCAGCCATCCCTCCTTTATGCTTAGGGTTCATATTCGTATTGTGCCATGCTTTCATTTTTCCTGGTGAGAAGATGAGCAGACTGATTATGACACTATTTCAGTGATTATGTTTAGGCTGTAGTTAGATCTCAGTTAAGCTGCATACAGAAGAGGCTGGTTTAAAACTCATTCTCTACTGCTTCTTACCTTTTGGTCTCAGCTGCTGCCTAGTGTAATTGCATTTCCAGGTGTCTAATTTCAGTAAAAGTGACTAGAACTGATCAGATAGGCTGCAGGGAGAGAATCTCTCTCAAGGACAAAGAGTTTTCTGGATTTTGTCACCACAAAAGGAATGTAGAGGGCAGCCTGTTTTAGTCACCTGTCTGTGAAATGGACAGTCAAGCTCTGGGAAAGATTCCAGTTGAGGAATGCAGAAAGTGAAGTTTAAAAGCTTTGAGAGTTTGAATTTGAATCCAAATTACACTTAGTATTATTAAAAAAAATCTTAGAAAGCTAAAATTTCAATATTGAGAGGTCCTGTATGAATATTATACAATTTTATCTCCATGTTACTTTGCCATATTGTAAAGACAGTTTTTGACTTTGATACAGAACAACGAAGGAGAAAACTGGTAGCATCTTAGTATTGCAGGGCAGATCATTTTGTCTTGTGCTTTGTCACCATATATGTTCATCTGACCACACAGCTGTGGTGGAGGGAAAGTGAGCACAGAAAAGAGCATGACAAAAAAGCAAATCCTTGCTCTATTGAAACCGTCTTACTGGGGTTTAATTAGAGGATTTCAGGAAGCCCCAGATTAGTAAATGGAAATCTTTGTGATTTGCCTTGGTAATTATTGGAATAAAATTTCAGGAGCTGAGATAATTCTCAAGGGAAAGTACATCTGTGCACTTCAAATTAGCTGCTTATATGCTCACTTAGATTCTTTACATGCCTTCCAAACCATGTGGCTTACTTAAAAGGTATGCCTAGGTTGACAGATTTAGAAGGAGAGAATCTTTGGCAGATTATTTTGGCAGAAATTTCCCCACATTCTTGTGGAGTGTTTCTCTCCTAGAAAATATATCTCAAGAGAATACATCTCTTTCTCTGGGGATATCTGCTAAAATCCCAGGAAATCAAAATTAGGAGAATAGAAGCATCTTATTCTAGATCCTCAGCCTCTCCTGAAGCAATATACACCTGGCCGTTCTGGCTGTGTTCCCAGGCTGGTGTAATTTCAACTGCACATATGAGTAGCAGGCTGCTGCAGTTTAAGGTTTAGTGTCCTGTGACCTCATGGGACTTAAAAATGGAATAAATACTATCAGGAAAGGAGGAGGCTTTAGATTCTGAAGGCTCATACATTGTGCTTCCAGCCGTAACCATCTTCAGGTATCAGATTATGAAGATAGAGATTCCCTTTTCAACTGTTGTATTTGGAAGTCTTTACAGCTTCCCTTATGCTTCCAAGCTAGGGCTTTACAAGTAGGGATATTTAAAAGTGTTCTGATAAGCTTGGTTCTTTTTGTTAAACTTTTAAAATCCTTTCCTACTCCTTTACTTATTTGTGAAGTTACTATGGGATACTAATACTCTAGTATTTATTCCAGTTTTATGCTAGTATGAAGCTCTGAAAAAAGGCATAATTCTTCTGCCTGAAAAGTTACCCACATTTAAACACACTTTGTCAGATCACTTTTACAGTTGTTATGGTGTTTCCAAGTGAAACTAGCAGAAGTTAATGAGCGTGGACAAAAGCAAACGTTCAAGTGCCCAACTACACAGTTATCCGGTGCTGTTAGCTGTACCTCAGAGGCTTACAGCAGCCTCTCCAGAAGGGCATAAGTCTTTTGTAGTCCAATGCTGTGTACCTGCCAAGCCTCTGTAGCTACCTTGGATTTACTTATGCCATTTCAATGTTGTTAAATTCTTACTTCGAGCTGACTGAATCCCTTACTGAGCATCACTGGAAGCTGGGTTCCAAACTCTGAACTTTAGATATTAAGCCTTCAGAAATCTCCACCAGAATATGTATACCCCACTGTCCCTTGTTTTCCATATAAGCACAATTAAATATTACTGTCTTCCATATCCCACAGGAAGCGTAGGAAACATGAGCTGCACTCCTAGTATAGCTCAGTCTGTCTTGAATTCATAACTAAAAGTCCTATGCAAATTAGCTCATTTATTTGCAGTCAGGATGATGCTGGCACTTGTCATAATCATGTATTCTACATTTATTTCTATCTCTCAACTTTTTTTTTTTTTTCTTCTCAACTATTCATATTCTTGTCTCCTGTTATTTATTATCTTATGAAGTTGCTCAGCTTGCCCGTTACTGTGGCCAAAGCTGAAACTGCAGCATTCAAATAAATAATTTGTTACATTTTTATTTCCATTTTTGAAAAAGAAAACAAAAAAATGAAGGGTCTTCTAATCTTTGTATTCAAGAAGGGAGGGCTAGTCTCTAACTCCGTGGAAGTGAGATTATTTTTTTCTTTTTGTCACCCCTCCAAGATTCCATTATAATCACTTAGATTTAGATGACATTTAGAGGAAGAGCATTGATATAAGGATAGTCCCAACACATCTGGGGAAGCCCACATGGACTGAATTTTCCTTTTGGCTGAAATGCACCATAAAATGACAATAGTTATATCACTGTACTTTAAAAGGCTGCTTCATGATTACTGCCCAGCCATTTTATGAAGAATAAAAATCTGAGCAAAATGTCTTGACCCAGTTCCTAGAGTGTCAGTGATAAGTGTGGGATCAGAGATGAAATTGCCGTAGTACAATTTGGTCCTGCTGACTGAGATACAAGAGGTGCATTCTTAAAAAGAAGCAGTTTCTTACAAAGTGTGTTCCCTTCAAACTTCACTTTCCAGAAACATAAGCAATGTTTGATTGTGTCTAAGGCTGAGGGGTGCCCCTTTTATCCTTTTCACAAATCAGTTTAAAAAATTCAACTCCTCTGCCAAACTGAAGTAGTGTGTTCATAGCAGTCAAAGCAGAAACACATTGATGGGAGGCAATGCAACAGTCTATGAAATCCAGCCACATCTCAGCTAAGATGATGGCATAAAGAAAAGGTTGGCCTGAACAAAAGAAGAGGAAACTGGTCTAGTGACATAAACTCCATCATGCTCAACAATAATCCCTCTCTTTAGCCCTGAACACTTGATTTATTATCCCTTCTTCACTTTTCCCATCTCTGAAAAGTTCATGTTCGCAAAGCATTTGGAAGCTGAAAGGAGTAATAGAAAAGTTCTGTATTACTATCATCAGTCTTCTCCTGATACCTAAACTAGAACAACAGAATTTTCCATAGAATATATTTTTTTATCCAAAACTATTAGTCTCTAATGGACTGTGGTTTTTTATTAGATAATGAAAAATACCTGAAGATAAAGGTCTGAAATAAAATAAAATAATCATTAAAAAAAGGTGATAACATTTAGCATAAAGAGGAAATGTCTGCATAAAATAAAAAAAATAAAATAAAAAAAAAAGCCCAACACAACAGGGAACAAGTTTAGAGACAAAGCAGACAGTTTGGACACTAATCAGTGTGTGCTGAGTATAAATGCAAGACTATGCTGGTGCTATTTTATGAAGGACAAAATTGTAGTATACATTTTCATTGTTTGACCTAATTGCTATTTTGAAAATGGCTTCCTTATCACTGAAAGCTAAGGGACTACAAACATGCTTGTAGACCTTTGTACTTTTATTGAAAGATTTATGTTACTAACCTTCAAACACTGGGTGATATATGGGTTCAGATCTTTACTGGCAAATTTCAGACTCCCTGAACTCTAAAAGCTGGAATGCAGGTAAAACAGCAGACACAACTCACTTATCAGATTTCTCAGCATGACGTGAACTTAAATACAAAAACCACCAGAAACGGATATCAAATGGCTGTGACCTATAACCATCCCTGACAGCCAAGAATGGACTTGATCTGTGTGTGCTTTGTCTGACATGTGGAAACTGCTAACCAGGCAGACAAAAGAACAATGGCATATAAAGAAAATATTCCAGGGAGATTATATTTCAGATATGAGAGACAAGATAATTTATGATACACATTAGAGGCACTAAAGACACTGTTTTGCTAGGTAGGAAAAAAAAAATGTGACATCCTATTTAACAGACAAAAGCCACAGAGAACTGATGCATTTGGGAAAATCCAACCCTTGTAAATTTGTATTAGAGCAGACTGAGAAAGTAAATGAAGCCAAGCTATCAGCAGTCTTAAAAATCAAATGTGCAAGTAAAGCAGTAAGATCAAGTAAAGGTCAGATTTTATGGCAAAAATCAAGGATTAAATCATGGGAGCTGTCATCATTGGCAGTATCATATATTTCCTTTTTAATACAAAGTGTGGTCATAGACTGTGTTTCTGTGGTAACAGGAAAGCTTGACATCAGAATTATGATGTAAATGAATGGATCCTCACATACCTTCTGATTCACAGTCAGTGAAGGATGCACATAAGGAACTTAGATGTATCTTCTCTAAGAATATCATTAAAAAGAACAAAGAAGAAAGGGTCTATGCACTGACAGAGGGCTCTGCACATTTTTTGACAGGATAGCAATAATGAGAGCAAAGCAAGCTGTTCCTTAGTATGCTTTCTCTTTCATTTCTCTACGCCCATCTTCTCCCTTTACTTCCTGTTCTGCTACCTTTCAAAGATTGTATTGATAGGCCTAAAATATTATAAATAAAGTTGAATTAGACTACTTGACAAAAAGAATGAAATATTGATTCCAGTTTAAGGTGTCTCCCTTTAATGCAAGAGAGGACAAAATGTCCTTGAAAGTATAATAAAGCTGGAAATGGCTGAAGGACCAGTACAAAGATGCTGTTTTTCACTTGGAAAACAAACCTTTATATGGTTGAATTAACTTTTATTTGTTTGCATCTCTTCTTTCAAGACAGCTATTATGTGCCAGAAAGCAACTCTGAATGAATGACATTGTAAGGTTCCAAATTTGTGCTCCTTCGGTGACTTCTGGATCAAATATATATGGTTTACAAGTCCAAAGATGATTTTCTGGCTGCCAGAGCTGTAAATTCAATCCGAGATTGGAAAATTAGGCATTGTTCTTTCTGAGCCCATGTGAAAAGTTCACTACAAAATGCCAAACACATCAAAATCACAGGTCACTGCATTTTCAGTTGATCTTGCTTCCATGATATTTTTTTCAATTAGAACTGCAAAGATGTTTTTTTTTTTTTCCCATATCAAGGCTCGACAGTGGTGCAAAACTTAAAGTAGAAATTAAGAATGTACTAGAATAATCCTGAAATTTGTTTTTTTGAAATGCAAGATAGTCAGATGAAAATCTCTCCTTGTATTTTTACTGTGGAAGATCTAATGAAAATTAGCATTTTCACAAAAAAACCCAAATTTTGATCACTATTAACCTTTATCACTATTCTGACTATACTAAATCTGTATATATATATATGTATCATCTGTTTTGGTAAGCCTGAAAAAAATCTCTAGCATAAGTCCCAGTAAAGATATAAGATATTTTATATTACTATCTCTACATGGTCAAGTCATCCCTTCTGACAGTAGAGTGTGAAGAAGAGTGGGACCCTCAGCTATGGCTCCAAAACTCCAGAACAGAGATACAGTAATTAGTCTATTAAGAAAAAATTGGAGAGTTCAAGTTCCTATTTTAAAAAAGTGTGTCAGAGACCAGGACTAGAAGTACATACAAAAATAAATATGAATATGATAAGCATGAACTGATTTTACTTTCAATCCTCCTTCCAACTGTAACAACACTTATATTTCAAACTCCATAGATCTTTTTGAATAAAAACGGGCTTTTGCCACTTACTTTCATAGGAACTTTTAGATGAATTAACTTTAGCCATGTTTATGCCTTGTTGTTTGCTTTCTTCTACTAGTCCAAGAAGTCAAAATTCAGTCTCCTATACTAATGTTCAGGCAAATTATTTCATACTTGCACATGAAAGAAGCATATTCAGCTTTGTTTACATGCACCACAGTGACCAAACAAATGGAAGCAAAATCACGTAACTTAGGTAAACAATTACTGCCATGCAATGGAGTTGTCCAGTAGGTGCACCATGAATATATGGAATAAAAGGATATTGCAGAAGAAATCTGTTGAAGAAATTCAGATAATGACCACAGCAGAGGAGATCACAGGGTCTTTTCAGGAATTCCACAAACCAAGACAAATATGTCTCACATTTATCTAATTCATAATTCATCAAGAATTGTTCATTCTGAAGACAAAACATTCTTCATGTGTTGTCTGGAGAAGCTGCAGATGCCCCTTCCCTGGGAGTGTTTAAAGCCAGATTGGTTGGGGCCCTGAGTAATCTAATGGAGTGAAAGGTGTCCCTGCCCATGGCAGGATATTGGAATTAGGTGATATTTAAGGTCTTTTCCAACCCAAACCATGCTATGATTTTCACCATTTGAAGGTTTCCCAGAAGGAAAAAATGTATACATAGCTCATGGGTGTGTGACTCATGAAGTCCGTGGGAAAAACTGGCACAGTTTATTTTCTTTTTTTGAGACATTTACAATTTCTACATTATTATTTTCTTAATAATATAAAATGACACAACTATAGCAACTAGCAGTGAGTTGCACAAATAAGAAATTTCACAGAGGTCACGGAGCCTCTGGATGGTGAAGAGACAATCCTAAATGAGTCCCACGATGGGCATGTTACACAGCAGCAACTTGGCTGATAGACTTACCTTTCAGTACTTCATCCCTGTCTATCAGCATGAACTAGACAAGAAAAACAGTGAATATCTCTCAACATAGACCTTGAAACTGATTTGTACAATGAGACAATAACCATCAAACTTATAAAAGTGGTCCTCAAGACTGAACTAAACCTAACTTTTTGCTTCTCTCTACCAGGCATCTTTAAGAGGGCAGTCAAAAATATCTTCTCACTGTGCTTACATTCATTTTATCTCAGTTAAGTTACACATAGAGATGTGATGAAAAATCACCATCTATTTATATGCAAGTTGAAGAAACATGCTTTGACCATGTACTCTAAAAGCAGGAGATGCCATCTGCAATCAAAATTATGTAAATCTATTCTGTTGAGGAACAACTCAGTAGCATTTCTAGGAGCAATTCTGATGACATTTCATAATTAAAGAATGTGAGGTCTCTGTGTCATTTATTTTAAAGTTGTCCTATTATTTCAGTGAAAAATAGAAAAAATATGTATTTTTATTCATATATTACAACTGTACCTTTATATTTATAAAGGTATATATTTATAACAGGCTGATTAAAAATTTTAAAAAAAACAACCAATCAAGTTTAAATGTTGCATGATTTTGCTGATTAAATGTAATTCAAAGTTATCATCCTCTGCTGCATAAAGCAAGAACCAATGAAATTCTGTTTTTCTAAAAGGAGATGGGTGAAATTATAATCTCACCCCAAAATTTGCTTTTCAAGAAAATTATACTTTCCCAGGAGTCAACTTCACAATCCTTGAAGCATGCCCTGAAGGCAAACACATCCATGTTATTTCAACTGAGGAATGGGAGGATGAGTTTCAAAATTAACAATTCAGCAAGGGAAAAAACTATCTAAGTTCCCTCTCTTGGACTGAAAAACTCCCATTTATACATCAGTGCTATTTTAGCAAAGGTTTATAATGCTGTCATTATCACTGTGAGGGAGTGCCTACTATCAGTTTGGTTTTACCCAAATTGGATGCTTCATAGTTGCTAAGATATTAGAAAATATTGAAATTACAATGAAAAAATTGCCTTCCACTTTGTTCTGGTTTTGCTTTGGGTCAGTTTGCTTTCACACCCCCCACACAATTATTATTAGTTGAGAGAAGGTTTATGCAGACAAAAGAGAGTGAATTTGGGGAAAATAGTATGAGCATTTATTATTATTAAAATCAAAATAAAAGATACTAAAGAAGTACATCAATAATAATTCTACTTAAGTAAAAGTACTAAGTATTTACAGAAATACTCCTCCCCCCACTCCCCTTTTATATCAGTCCAAGGAGGAGAAGCAGTCCTTTTCTCCATTCTCAGAGTTCCAGCTCTCTCTCCAGTAACTCTGCAGCACCCTCATCGCAGCTGGAACTTTTTTTCTCTCTCTCTCGCTCTGTGTCGGTCTCCAGGGCTGGGCCTACCCCCATCCTGGGCTAAGACCGAAGGCTGGGGGTTACCCAGGTCCTGAAGGGTCTTCCTTCCATGGGCTTGCAAGGGGACACTTGCTTACTATGGTTCTTTTTCCACGGGGTTACAGGGGATAATGGCTTGTAAGTCCACTCCTGTTCCCTATGGAGGTCCCTTCCCATGGGAGAACAGTCCTTGATAGACCTCTCGGCGTGGGTCTAGCATGGATGCCACACTCGGATTCCAACATCCCACCTGAGCCGTCTCGCTCCAGCGTGAGTTTTCTCAGGGTTACAAATCTCCAGTAGCAGCAGCATAGATTTCTCACTCAGATCTCAAGCTTACCCAAGCCGTCTTTCTCTCTGGCATAAGTTTCATCTCTCTCAGGGTAACAAATCTTCAACAGGACTTTGCCTCACCTTAGGTCTCTCGTGAAGTCTCGACTTCTTCATGCATTAATTTACTCCAGTGTAGGCTCTTCCACAAGCAGCGTGGGGGTCTCCTCACCCCAAAAAACTTTCACAGATAGCAGGGATTTATTTTTCAGTCTTTTCCCTGCTGAAGGGAGAGAGCAAAAGGAGGGAAAGAAGCAAGCCCCCCCCTTCGCACTCTTCTCTCCTGCTGCAGTTTCAGCTGCCAGCTTCGACCTTGGACACTCCGTTATCTCTCTGCTGGAATTTCTTCTCCAGCGTTTCTTGTCCAAGCAATCAGTCTTTTAAACTTTTTTTTTTCCTTCACTCTCTTACAAGAGAGAAGGGGGGGTTTCAGTGCTACACCTGCCCCCCGGGCCAAGCCGGGGGAGGAGGGGGCCTTGGCCCACCTTGGGGCCCGCCGCCACCTCTCCTACATGGCTGCCTAATTTTTAACTGCACAATCCCCTTCTCTTCTGTTTTCTTAAAGATGTAATTAGCAAAGGCGTTACTGAGAGTTTTAATTGGCTTCTTGTCCTGAAACTCACCTGGACAAAACCATTCTCAGCCCCAAGGGCTGGCTGACTGGGCAAAACCACGACACACTTCTGTATGTATTGCAAGTGAGGAAGAAAAAATGAATGAAAGTAATAAAAGTACAAAAAAGTTCAGAGTAATGGTTTCCAAAAAATTCAATTTCATTTACAGTTTTTTTAAAGTGTGGAAAATCTTTTTGCATTAGTAGAGGTTAAGAATCAATATATTAGGCAACAAACTATTTCTCAAGAAAAGAGGGCTCAAGATATTTAAATTATACATATTACTACCAGAACCTGGAAACTATGAGCAGTGTCAGCATTTTACAGTGGAACAACTTCATTACCTAATTTCCACAGTGATCATCACAGGCCTATTTGTATGATATACTGTTTTCAGATTAACAGGGAGCAGTCTGAAGTAGGACACCATGTGGCTGGCAAAATCTTAAAGTGACAAAGTGGCCTTCAGAATTAAAATTATAATCTCCTCACCACATGCAAATAAGAGATGGTAATCCTGGCTTCCACTGAAAGCTGATCATCCAACATTAACAAGAGCTAAAGCCTTGGATATCCAAACAAGTATCCAATATCAGACAGAAGCAGGATCATATCACTTGTTTTATCCAGAGTGATTCTTTGCTGTAACTTCTGCCAAACCCTGGGAAAAAAAAAGAAAAAACAAAACAACAACAACAACAACAAACAAAGAAAAAAAACCCCTCAAACATTGATTTGGAAGAATTTGAGACTTGCAATGTGATGGTTTTGGTCTAGCCCCTCCTGGTGACCAGTTTGTAACCAAGGAAGTGGCCATGTACCCACTATTCCATACGATTTTTACGTAAACCAGAGTATAAATAAGTTGGAGATTAGAGACCTCACTCTTTTCTCTTCCGGCGAGGTTTGGGAACAGTGGGTCCCTGCGTTGGTCTCGCTTATCTAAGGCTGAGGCCTGCAGAGTCCACTGTCCTGCCACGTGGAGGTTTGGAGAGTGCTGGCCGTGTCTGCCAATCCTGTTTTTCTAAGGGACGTGGTGAGATTTGTTTTACTAGTTATTTTACTAGTTCTCGGGTTTGATTGTGCATATCTATTCGGTGTCCCTTTTTGTTCCCTTTTGTCCCTTTCTCCCCTTTCCCTATCCCTTCGGGGGGTTGATTCCCTTTTACTGTGTATATAGCATCTTAACTGTATATAACTGTGATTTACGTAAATTTATATATTTTTATATAAGCAGCTTGACTTTGGGTTCTTTAATTTTTATAGTTTTTTTTTTTTTTCCTTTCTTTGCCCTAAGGGAAGAAGGAAGGGGGAAGAGGGGGGCTGCTACTGGAGGTTTGGGCATTTGGCAGGGAGCCAAGGTCCAAACTATCACATGCAGTCAGAAAGTTTATCAAAACACACTGTAACTTCGTCTTCCTTCTAAATGCAATCCTGATTTCCTTTACTTGTGAGGAACAAGGAGACCATGATGAAGATCATTATGATCTTTCAAGAATTATATTTAAAAATCATAAGTTCTCAGCACTATAATTTGAGGTTTTCATGTGCTAAGTCAGTGAAACCATGTCAGATCAGTCCTGTTGATTTCCTACAGGCGAAATATTCTAGAGGTACTCAGAAAAATGTCTTCAACCTCCAAACTGTTTATGGGAGTATTTCTCGACAGTGATTACCAGAAAACCAAAGTTTTCATGCCAGATGTCAGAGTTCCAAAAATAAGGTTACTTAACCTCTTCCAACAAAATCTTCAAAAATATTTTTCTTTTTCTAGAGGAATCTACATAACACACTGTGGGTTTTAGGCAAAATTATGTAATTGAACAGAGGAAAAAGACATTTAGTTAAATTGATTAATACACAATCTGAAAGTTAAGGTTGTAAAATGTAATATTTATCTCTGTTTTCAATTTTTGGCATGAAATTTTAATTCCAAATTGGAGAAGAAACTTATAAGCCCCTAAGCTACAAACACAAAATTTGTTCTCAGTATGATGCACACATTGGTTTCCATGTAGGACTCAACAGATATCTCCTCACAGATGAAGACCTCCATCTATTTTGACAGGGATTTATTAAAACCTACTTGATATATATCTTGCTTCCAGTAAACACATATTTTTTTAAGAAAAAGCAAAAAAAAATTCTCATGGAAAATTACATACCAAATCTAGTTCTTAAATTCTATCCTTTTCAAGCTGTTATCCAGGTTGACAAGGAGGTCAGGGATGTGCTGAGTGTTGCTACAAAGATTACAGAAAAGTGCACTAAAAGTGCTATGACTGTCAGTGCCTTGATGGCTTCAGATCACATTATGGTGTTGAAGAGTTTCTATTAGCACTAAGCTCAGTATTTCACCCACTAGCTTTTCCTCAGCTAAGTGTGGTATGGATTCAGAACACAGCTCTGATGTAAGGTTCTTCCAGGATCTTTGACAAAATGAAATGTTTAGAAATAAATTTTTAAAAAATATATTATTTGTCCCAAAAGACCCTGTTCTGCTTGTGCAGAGACAAAGTGCTCAACTTGGATCCAATCAATTTTTTCACAGTGTAGCTGACAATTTTCCCCACAATCAAAAACCACTCCAATCAGTTAGTGAGTAGATTCATTTAGAGTTAACCAATCAATATGGCACACAAGAATTTTTCTGATTGAGATTTTCTGGATGTTCTGGCAAGGCCATATATATGCCAATTTTTGAAGTTATTCAAAAATTATCCTTTTGATTCCAGATTCCTGTCTTTGCCATATTAGAAAAAGAAAATGCAAAGCATTACTGTATTAATATTTTAAGGAAAGCAGGCCCATAGCATTGCTAATTACATCAGAGACTGTTTTAGAGTCTACCAGCCAATGGTCAAAGTGAGCTCTCAGAGAAAAGAAAAACTTAGAAAAGAAAGAAACACAGAATAAATTATTTTTAGAAGTTAGAAAGAATGATATAGGATCACATGCTACTAGAGAAATCAGAATCATGACAGTATTCACAAAGCATAATGATCTTTGCCAGTGTCTTCTTTCTGATTTCTCATTTCAGTCTTTAACATCCTCATGCTGGGCAGTGGAGGGGCAGGTACCGATCTTTTCATTCTCATGACCATTGACAGGACCTGATGAAATGGCACGAAGCTCTCAGGCACATGGTGTGATTCTTGGGGTGTCCTGTACAAGGCCAAGAGTTTGACTCAATGAACCTAATGGATCCCTTCCAATTCAGCATCTGTGATTCCATGATTCTGTTATTCAGTTTTCTTTGTGTTATGAGAGCCTTATGTTTCTGTCTGGTCAGGCAGTGTTTGGATCTAAGTTAAATTGGCTGTGCTGATCGAATGCTGTTCTTGTCCCTCAGCATCTGACTTTTTACTTTATATTTAAAAGTGTCACAGTTTGCTCTCTCAGTTATACTCCTTTATTACTACTGATGTGCCTCCCTAATCAAAGTCTGCAAATATATTCAAAGGAAAACCCAAATATCAATTTCAAAAACTGGAGGGTTTTAAAATTTTAATTGCTTTAGGTGACCAATTCTTTATAATATTTATTCAAAATAGGTGTCATGGAAAAAGGTTGGAATATTGGAGTTATAAAAAAGGAAAGTTGCATATCTAGGGGTAGAGAAATTTATTCCATATTGAAATAATTAATCACAAGTTACTACGAGGAACATCCTGCATTAGTTAACCAGCAGTTTCTCATCTAATGAGAGTGGCTTGGCTATTCAGATTGTAATAAAATAATTTTATAATTCTAATAATTTGAGTGGCTGGGTTGGGGAAAAAATAAATAAAAATAAAATTTTGAAACATCTTCAGTTTGTTAGAAGCATTTTCTTTTCAGAATTTAATATTGCCTTCTAACATGAAAAAACCCCCAAACAGTTATTTACATCATCTTTCTCAGGAAATGAGCTCTTAGTGTTCTAATTTTGTAGGCTTTTGAGTTACCTTTTAAAATTGAGTACTTTGTTCTATTTTAAGCAACTTTGTCTGGTACTAAAACACAGTTGAAGAAATTTTATATAGGTCTAAATCAAGGTTTCAGAAGTTAATTTTCTCAAATCTCTAGAAATCCAAAGATTGTTCTTCTAAAATGACAAATAGCTGTACATTTAGATAGACAGATAGAAATTTCTACATATATGTATGCATACATAAAAAGACATTAGTTTTACTTCAGATTAGTAGAAAAAATTGAATGCGACCTGTAAATATGCAGTTTGACATAACTGTTTTATTCCAAAACATTACAGTTAAAAGTTCATTTCTAAAGCTGGTGGACAATGAATTCAGACTATTTTTTTTTTTATCCTGTCCTCTTCTGATGTACTCTGGTTTTGGCAAGTTGTGGATCTTTACTGTTTACAGACATTTTGAAAACATTTGCTCATGTCTTCAATCACTCCTTTTCCTTAGTAAATATTTCCTGTAGTTATTTCAGTATTGTATTTGTTCATATGCTTTTCAAAGTGGTAGGATCAGTCCAATCAATCTTTCTCTACAGCTTTTCCTGTGTGGATAAAAAGTTGCATTTAGGTATATGGTTGATTATGAACGCATATTAAAAACAATAAACCTTCCCAAACTCAGAAAAATAATCTTGGAGTAAATGTTCTCTGCATAATGTAAATGTTAATATTCAGTCATCTCAATCATTTTCAAGGAGTCTTCCTACCCCACTGTCACCACAGTAGAACTTGTCAATCTCACAAATACGTAAAAAAAAAACCCTTTTCTCTTAATCGTCTTTTTTTCTCCTGAACATACCTCTCTTGTAATGTACTAGATAATATTTGCAAATGTAACCAACACTTCACCTCAAAACCTAATCCCCTTTTCCATATACTCAAATTTTATCTTACTGCTCAGTCAGCACCAAATCAAGATTTTTTTAAAGCAACGCAGACTTAGTATGATCTAATCAAGAACAAAATAAACATTTCTCAAAATTATTAACGTATTATTGTATGCAAACTCACTTGATTTTTCAGCTAATTTTACTTCATGATTGTGACCTGATCAGGAAGAGAATAGATAACAATTTACAAATAAGACAGTGACTAATGCTGTTTAGAACTGAATCAGGTTCTGAGTCAGTCCCTGATATGTGCAGCATTAGCAGTCCTGCATAGCAACTTCATTAAATCAATCATTTTTGCATTCGATTGAAAATACTTGAAACTGACTGCTGCTTTATAAATTATTCTACATTTCAAGATAAAATGTCATAACATTATTTTAAACTCAGAGAGCATGTGGCCACATACTATGTATAGCATCGATTAGCATAATGCCAGATAACATGAGGTGATATGCAAATAGAAGAAGAAAGCAATATTGGCACGGCCCACCACAGCAAACTCTGACATCTGTTTGGCAATATTTCGCACGTGTAAATTCTGCAGCTCTGTCTGTCTGTGTTTAATGAACTTGTCTGGAAATTCAGAGCACCTAACAGAGATTATCTAAACTAACAGCACAGCAGCAGTCTGTTTTAATTTAGGCTGTCTGCAAGCTACTGCTATGAAATTAACAACTCTTAAGTGTGTTAAATAATCCCTGGCCTTCGTAATAATTGAGCAGGCTGAAAGAAGTCATACAACTTGTATTATCTTGTTGTCAAACACCAGCTGACTTTTTTCCCCTTGTATATTGATTTGGAGAATTAAGCTGCCTCTACTTAGATATGTCAGCCTGGAAGGATTAAGGACAGCTAGTAAAATCCTTGGGCTACCGGTTTTAAGGTAGCAATGTCAAATGAGATTTTATTTCATAGTAACAGGCAGACCCTATGTTTTTACCTCCTGAGCAATTACAAGAGAGGGCAATTGGGGCAGAAATTAATTGCTCTTCTGCCTATCTATAAGGCTTTGGGCCAAAGAGTATTGGCTGAGAAATGAAGACAGGTTCAATTGTTCTGCAGCCCCAAAATGTGTGTTCTGTATGAGTTGTCATAAATTGTCATAGAATCATAGAATATGCTGAGTTGGAAAGGACCCACAAGGATCATCAAATTCAGCTCCTGGCCCTACACAGGACAACCCAAGAAACACACTGAGAGTGTTGTCCAAATGCTTCCTGAACTCTGACAGGCTTGGTGCTCTGACCCCTTCCCTGGGGAGCCTATTCCAGTGCCCAATCACTCTCTGGGTGAAAACCCCTTGTCCTCATATCTAACTTAAATCTCCCCTGACGCAGCTACATGCTATTTCCTCAGGTCCTGTCACAGTACACAAGAGCAAAGAGTTAGATTTGTGCCTCTCTGCTTCCCCTCATGAGGATGTTGAAGACCACAATGAGGTCTTCCCTTAGTCTCCTCTTCTCCAGGCTGAACAAAACAAATGATCATAAGGCTTCCCCTCCTAGTAATGCTTTCTCTAATCAATTAACTGCCCTGCACTGACTTATTAAAACAACCATTCTATGTTTTTGAGTCAGAGAAATGGTGCCATTCTGGCAACAGCGCATTTGCTTAGTGCTTACTAATCAATATGCTTCCACCTGAAACAGAGGGGGCAATCTCATGCTCAGAACAGATGGGAGAAGAGAGAAAGAAGTGGCCCCTGGCACTGGAGATTAACACAGAACCTTATTAACATCAGGGAGGATGTTGCAATAATGCCAAGAAACCTTGGTTGGGGCTAGCATCTTGTGGTGCCAGACAGAGAAAGATATGAACATAAGACATGGTTCAAAAAGTCTTTCTCTATTTTGGACAGAAAAGCTATGAAACTCTGGCAGGAATGATGTGAATGATGATCCACTGTTTCTCAGCTCCTCCAAGCTCAAAGAACTATAAATTTGCTTAGGCATATATTATCTCATTCTGATTGATGGACAGTCTTGTTTTGTGGTGACTTCAAAGACGCAGGAGGTGATGTTGATTTTGGGACAACTGGAGGTGAAGTGACTATATTTCCTATTTCTTTGGCACTGAGAATAACTATTTGCTTGTTTTTTCAGAAAGTTGATTTTTAATTCTCTGTAAGGTATCCAGAGACTGGAACAACTATTTATTATAACTTTTTTGGTTCAAGGAACAGAAAACATCCAATAAAAGTGTGCATTGTCATGAGATAAGGAGTGGTTGAAGAACTCAATTCCTGAAATATAAATATAGATGTAGCAGGTGGAAAAATCCATCATTGTCCAGACAATGTCCTGGACTAGTTCTGTAGCTTTCATCAGGCAGAGAGCATTTCAGATTGATGGTACTGATGACTGATGTGGGGTCTGACCATGAGCAGAAAGACCTTTGAAACTTCTAACTCTTTCATTCAATTTCAGTTCAACAATATTTAATATAAAAAATGTTTTGTTTCTATGCTAAGGGGGGAAATTAGATGGAAATGTTATACTTTAAAGTACTTTACCTCATATTACCTCTGTACAAATATGACTGAAAACAACGGTCCACACATTTTGAAATATTTCATTATGAATATTAATACAAAGGACACAAAGCTTAAAGTTTTATTCACCATAGGTAAGTAAACCTACTATCTTCCCAAGTACAACAGGTCTTTTAGGGGACTAATTGAAAATATGCAGGTTGCAGAAATGCTCCCACCAATGAATACAATTTAGTGACTCTGCTTGCGAGACTGGTAAAACTAAATATTTTTTTAATAAAGGATACATATATAACACTTTCAGTGTGTGGATGTTTTTCATGCAAATATAAATGCTGACACGTTTATGGAGAAATTCATCTATCTAGTGCATCAGATAAGGTTATGCAGTGGCCAGACTCAAGGGAAAAGAAGTATATTTCATTTGAGCTGAAAAATATAGTGTGTTCCAAGAGAATATAGTCCACATTTTTCTTCTTTTTCTTGACATGAGACTTTCAAAGTAAATGCTATTTTTCACATAATACAACCATTTCTCCTACCAACAATTTCAACAAACAGAAAACATTGAAGTCCACACTATTTTTATTATTTCTTATTAAATCTTTTTTGGTAGCTATGTGCTGTATAACACTTTTCAACATTTAAAGATTTGAACTGAACAAGCTTCATTTTATTTGTCTGTTTTTGATTTTGTTCATGGATTTATTGTCAGAGAAAAGTTCTCCTCATTCTGGTGGCATAGCCTGAGTTGGATGAAGGTTCATAAGTCATTACAGAGGGATTGCATTTTTCAAGGCACGACTATAAAGAAAAAGAAAAAACACAATAATATTTTGGCTATTCTCTCTATATTTCAAGAAATTGCAAAATAATTCTTTGATATATCTGTAAACACGTAGATAAGGAAGAAATTAATGAAGTGAACCAAAGACTGAAGTACAAGCATGTTCCTAATTGCTATGAGACCACTGTGTTTGATATAATATGTACAGCAGAACATTGCAAAGCAATATGCCTTGCATGACTGAAGCACAGTGACCTTCTGGTGGTAGACAAGAATTCCTCATCTTAGTGTCCTGAAACTGGCTGGTTCACTCACTGATTAGTAAAGAAAAAACCTAGGAAGAAAACTCTTTACCCCATCCAAATGCATCACATTCTGCTTTTTTCATGGAGAACAGTGAACTCATCATATGCCACACATGTCATTTTATGGCCACTTCACACACAGTCCTTGTATTATGTTTCTTGAACCATTATTAAAGAGTTAGTATTTTTTCTTTTATCAGATCATGCTCAAACATAACTAAATATTCTTAGGAGAGTAATGGAAAAGTACATACATGGAGACTGATCTGGCATTCATTTTTATGAAGCAAAATACTGCTTCTGTGTTTATGACTCTGTCCTTGAATTAAATACAACCTCCATGTGCATTATTTTTATTCAGCCAGTTTTACCATCATAAGAGCAATGTTATCCATTTACGATGTTTAAGGAAAATTCTCTTCATTAAGACAAATCAGAGTGAAGCTGGAATTAGAAAAATATTCTAATTATGGCAACAGTGAAGGTTGTGAACATCTACCCAAAGAGGCAGTGGAATATTTACCAGGCATATTATGTGCATGTACTGAAATGGACATGAAGGTTGCATTTATTTGAAACTATTTGAACTAGTTGTATTTAACTTTTTTTTGAATGTTCCTTCTTAGCTTTATTTTTGACTGCCTTCCAGATATTCCTGTTCTGTGGAGGACAGACATTCTGATTTCTTGATCTTCACTTTTGGGTAGGCAATTACACTGCACCTCTTATAATTACACTGCACCTCCCAGACTATCATTGTTACACACACAAGACTAAAAGTGTTGTCATATAACTGTAAATAGAAATATTTTTCCACACCCATGTCCTTCATTTGTATGAATGAGTTTAAAGAAGGTTTCTCTGTGGAGCAAATACAAATTGAAGTCATTCATGACTGTAACCATTACTCATAGATTAACTATTATAAAGTTCCTTCAAAACCTTTAATTTAAGCTACACATTCCAAACCTTTTAAGTGACATATGCATTCTGGAAAAAAATTCTGTACTTTTTCCTGCCAGTTCATGGAAAAAAATTGCTTTGGTAAGGTTAGTACTGATGGGTAATCATGTAATTCAGGAGCTAACAAACATACAAGCACTTTCATTTCAACCTAAATGACGTGAACACACTTAGATTCTTAAAAGTAGCTTTTTATATTTTCAGAGCTTTAGTATGAAATATGTCATCTTCAAAAATTCTGAGATAAATGAAAATATGGGAAAGAAAAAATCACAAGATAGACAGTGCTTATAAAATTTTTTTAAAGTTCTGATTTTGTACAAGTTAATATTCTGCAGCCCTGATGACTGGAATAGTTTTGATATTTGAATATTAAAGGATTATGATCAGTAGCATTCTCACCCTTCGTAATATTCTTTAAAATGCATCTTGTGTTTATATGAAATTATAAGTAGCAATCTTCCAACAATAGCAAGACTAGCCATGGACCATTAGCTATATTACCGTGTAAAAGTCTAGATCTATTCTCCAGGAAAAAGTACTTGAACATTAATCTGGCTGAGCAACCTAACCAATGAAGCATTTGTGTTTTTCTAATGATACTGAGATAAGTTGAGACCAAAGAGAAAGGAAAAACAGATTTTCTTTTTTTCTTTTTTTTCCTATTGCTATATTAAGCAAATACATTCAAAGAAAATCTGATTGCAATCACTGACATTTTAGAAATACACTTTTCCCATTAGTAAAGTAACCTGCTGTTGCCAGCAGCTATCAGAAGAGGCGGTGTCCCAGTTACATAGGTTTCAAGCTTGTTATTTGTTTCCTGAAGAGTATCATTTAGTGCAATTTCAAGTCAGGGATAATATAACTGATATTTTATTAAAGCACTGACATTCAGAGGTTCATTTGGAACCTCTTTACAGGGTTCTACCCTTACATTTTCAGATATTTGGTCTTATTACTCCAGATTAAAAATCACAATGATAAAGTGTTAATTAGTGAATCATCAACACAAAAAAAGACATGATTGAGTGTTTTGTGCCAAACCTTTCTTATGAAATGCCTTCAAAGTTTTTTTTCTTTTCCTTTGGTCACTATCTTTTTCAACTTTTCACTAGGGGAAAAAAAAAACAAAAACAAAACCAAAAAGAGGAACAATTTTCCCCTGTATATTTTCATCTGCCACCTAAGAATTAATCAGGGTGTGGGGTTTTTTGTTCTGTTTTGGTTGTTTGGGGCTTTTTTTATAATCTGGTATATGTCTTTTGAGAATACTCACAAAGTCTTATTTTATTCTGTGGTGAACATTTTTGAGCTCCTACATATTTTTTAGAGTATTTTAATTCCATCTTTTATTTTTTTTCCCTGAAAATCTTCCAAGACAATATGGAAAAAAACCCCAACCAAATGGTTGGTGATTTTTTCTTTAGTATTGAAAGTAATTAGGATTTTAGAAACATCTCTAATCATTGTACAGACGCACACGAGTTCTGACACTATTTTTTGCAGATATATCTTAATAATTCTTATGTTCAATGCTTGCCTTACTAAAGACAATAAAAGAACTCTGGGAACATTAGAGAGAAAAAGCTTGTGATGAAGAAGCAATGGAAAAAAGGCAAATGTTGATTCAAACCAATCATTGTAAAATAAAGTGTGTCACTTTATTTTGAATCAATTTAACTCAATTACTTAATGAGGCATAGTGGGGGAAGTCAGTCACGCGAGTGATTCAATTGTTTAAAAATATTGGAAACAGTAAGGGAGGAAATACAATATATTAGGATTTTTAAAGCGAATAAGGAAAACAGGAGAAAGCAAGAGGATACTGAAAAGTAACCTTTTATGGGAGGAGGTGGGCAAGTGAGAGGTCAAGATTATCTCATATCTTATTATCTTTGTGTCTTTCAGTTTTGTCTACAGGAATCATTTGCTTTTACAATGAAAGAGTGATTTAGTTTCAGGTTTTCTTACCTTGCTTTGGATAATGTTCTGCACATGACAGTAACTTAGTTTACCGGAAAGGTTCAGCAAGGACTCATTCAGCTCTGATGACTAATGGATCACACAAGCATGCATTAGAAGTCCAAAAATGATGGGGAATGGAACAAGCAGCAGCAGAAATATACAGCAGGAGGGGGGAAAAAACCCACCTCAATTATTTTCCAAAGAAAAGAAACAAATACATCCCCTGATATTCTGCTAGCTGCATGCCAAAAAACATACTTGAAATGTTAAACTATTGTTACAATTTGGGAAGCATGAAAATTGCAAAAGCTGCAAGCTGAAAATGCTACAGATAACAGAGAAACACAATTTAGTGGATTTTCACTCTTTTTACTAATAACTGACAAAGGATGCTTTGATCAAGCAGATTCTGTTGACAGAGACTTTCCACAGCAGACAGAAGCTCTTATCTTCAAGCTATGAAACACAAAAAACGTTCATAAAGATCACTTTGAATGCCATTTTCTCTGTATTATGTAAGTTTAGGGATTACTGAGCACAAAAAGGTGTGTGATGAAAGATACAAGACTTGGAAGATATTCTGGTGCACAGTAATTCACTGCATTTATTACCATTAAATTCCACATTCTGCTGGTAAACATTGTTCCCTATTTAGCAGATGTGTCAATGGTTCCAGCAATTTCTATAAGCAAAAATTCTGCTCTGTCAAATGTATTAACCTTAAAACAACATAGGCTTTCAATATTAGATACAATAGTTCTTTCCTCTCTTAAATCCAAGAATATTACAAGATATTTAGCATGAATTTCATAATGTAGAGTGTAAACAGAGAGTGAGGGTCTGTTGCTGGGTAGAAGCAGTTAAAGAGCACACTGCCTTGCTTGCATTTTCAGAACATCTTGGTAAACCAATTAAATGAGCTTTAATTTTAGACATTTGTTATTGCTTTCAGCGCATTTTCCTACACCATAAAATTCTTTAAGTAACCTTTCAGTATTGAGTATCCCATTACAATTTTACAGTTGGCCTTCCAAAAACATTAAAGAACTTGACAGGGTTATGAATCACAGATTATTTGCCTCTCTGTGGACTAATCTATCGAAAAGATTGAGATCGGATCTGTATCTAAAGACCTGGGGTTGACTCAAAGAGAGTGGGAAATTAAACTGGGAGAGTGTGTGGTTACCTTACACACACATCCATACTGCTACTACAGTGGAGGTTTAATCACCCTTAAATCATTGCAGTTTTCAGACCAGTGTATTAAAGCTAAATCAGTAATTCTACATGGATCTACAGCATACTGTATGGATATGTCTTTTGGAATCAATACTAGCCCAGAGGATTTCATTGTCTTATACATGATGATACTCACTGAAAACCAGGGTATCTCTCATATCTTATCTTTAGGGCTTAGATATCTGAATCAGGACTGCTTCACTTATGTTGCCAGTCTTATAATAAACTGGAATTTGTCACACAACACCTTATGAAATGCAGTACAGATAGAAAATCTTTCCTAAAAGAATGAGGCTCCTTATGAAAGCAGATGCATTTTATTTTCTGTTACCTCAGTCTGTAGTTAATGCCTACAACATTTTTCCCACTGCCACAGCGATAATTCAATTTCATCTCTTCATAGAACTATTATTTTGGACTCTTCATCATTTCAGTCTTGTCAATATTGTCATTCAATGACCATTCTTAAAATTATTATCTGCTTTAAAGTTCCATTTGACTTTTCTTCCAAGCAATGCCAATAATATAACTGACGATTGCTTTGAGTATTCATTTCTCTTTCAATGCACAATCAGATTCACTCCTACCTTGAGACTCCACTAACATCAGTCACCTTAGCCTATCAAATCAATCTACATAATGGGAAAATGTAAAAAACCTGGGGTCAGAGAAGAGCTCTTTCTGTTTGAAAGCTATAAAGAATACTCTATTAGCATAACTTGCAGACTTCAGCTGGGTGTGTACACAGCGTAGGTCAAAGAAATGTTTGTTGTGTCATCCTCATTTGTTTAAACCACCCATAAAACAGTTTTAAGTCCTTGAGTGTTTTTCTCTGTGTGCTTCTACTAGGTGGTTTGAGAGATTTATTTAGAATAAATACATTATGGTGGGTTAAAGTAAATGACCAGTAAATACTTCTACCTGAGTGGGAGTAATTCTTGACATGAAATAAAAATTACTCTTTTCCCTATGGAGATATGTTGTAGGAGGTCCAGGGAGAACAGCACATGAAAAATTAGCAAAATTCTCTTTTAACTCTCTAGATCTGTTTCAAATTCAGCTAAATTTAAGGAAAATTTCCCATAAAATGTCATAGGCTTTCACAGAGGCTCTAATTTGTGAACAAGTATTATTACAATTTTATAGTAATCAGTCATAGTTTAACTTTTAAATCAAAGTCTAATTTCTTGCATTGACCATGCTTACGTAGCAGTATAATGTGTTCCTCAGAAAGAGCAGTATTTGTCCTTTCTTTGATATTCTTTTGTCTACAGTGTGTCTTTTCAAATAACAGTGAGAAGACTATTAAACCTCAAAAACCAAAACGAATGAACACTGGGGCAAAGTGGGACAACTCCCAGGAAAAAATACATAACCTTCAATGGATTTCTAGGAAGAAGTAAACAGATCCATCTTGCCTTCTGATTCTGAATCTGTCTACAAGGTAAGGTCTCCAATTTGAGAATCAAGTCACTACAACTGCAGATGTGTGGAGCTGGTGCAGTCAACAGAAGGTAACCTCTGCATTCACCTTCCAAAAATTACTCTCCTCTTTCACTAGCTTCAAAACTTCACACCAAACAACAGCAGAAGACCTTCACTTCTTTTTTTCATGTAAGCCTATTTCTCTCTTTTGTAGCCATAGTCCTTTTATCTTCTTGCATTCCTTAAAATTGACAGTAAAAACGCTTCAATGTATAACAGATGTGCACATGTACATTGAATTAAATTCATTGCAGATATAGTGCACACTGTCAAAAATGCCTTTTTTTTCTGTCCTCATGTGACGAACACCTGCATCCTTTTACAAAGGAATGTGGTTAAGCAGGAAGAAGAGGTTGCTATGCATTCATCTTATTTCCTTTCTGGTTGTGCTTTAATAGGAGAAAATAATTTTGGATACCTGTTTCATGCCCTTATATATGAATAATTTACACATGTATCAAATATATTTATTTTTTATCTCTGAACCAAGCAATACCCATGTGACAGTTCAGAAATATATTTGCTTTTTGGATAATTTCAGCATTACAACATTTTCCTAAGGAATTTTCATGACTGGAAAATCTGTTCTACTAACTTCAAATGTGTCAGGTGTTCTTGGAAGGGAGGACTGCAGTGTGGTGCACTTTACAGGCATTAGGAAGCAATTCAGTAAGTGTCCCTATGGTCAGATCTGTCTGACTTTCTAAAGACCCGCTGACATTAATGGGGATTTTTCAGGACTTTAACGAACTTCCTATCTGGAAGAAATAAAATAAAACCTCAGAAAGATAACAAGATTCCCTACTCAGATCCCTAAAGATATCCAAGTAGCTAAGTTTAAATAATAATGAAACTGTCACTAGTGGACATATATTTCAATGTGGTCATTTACAAAATTTATAAATCATGGAGGGCTAACTATGTGGGTTACAGAAATGGAAATTATATAATAGACTTTGTTTAACCATATGCTGTTAACTGTCAGATATATAAATGTCAGAAACATGTAAGCCAAAATTTATTAAGAACTATTCCCAAAGAAATATTTATTTCTTTTGTAAGCAAGCCTAGTGTAATCCTTTCACTCTCTGTGTTGTCTGCACACCAGCTGGAGAACTGGTCAGAATGTGCCAAATTCAGAGCAGATGTTACAATCTCACTGAAGCTTTTTATGGTAAATTTGGTAGCCCAAAGTGTAAACAAAATATAAACACAACATAAATTACAGACAGTGAAGATTACTGAAAATTCACAAGACTTTTACGGATTTTAGTGAAAAGGAAAACACGAAAAGTGAGTGTTTCTGGTAGGTTCTGTTGTTTCAGTTCTCAATGGCTTTTTATCTTACCTTACTACCTACAGTTCCAGTACATAAGTATAATAAAACATCATCTGGAAAGCTGGTATTTTATTGTTTGTTTCTTCATCATGGCTTCTTTAATTAGACATTGGCATTTCCCATATAAAATATGATTAAAAACATAAAAATAGTCAAAATATGAAATAAACTATCCTACTTCTATTCCAAGTTCCAGGAAGAGAGAGATACAAAATTTGGAGTGATGGAGTTTGTCTTCTCAAGGCATGGTTACACGTGATGAAGCCTGGCTTTCCTGGAGTAGCTGAACACTTGCCTGACCATGGGAAGTGGTGAATGAATTGCTTGTTTTCCTTTGTTTGCTTGCATGGCTTTTCCTCTGTTTATTAAGGTGTCTTTACCTCAACCCATGAGTTTTCTCACTTTTATCCTTCTTATTCTCTCTCCTCTCCCACTAGGGGGAGTGAGCAAGCAGATAGGTAGAGTTTAGTTCACATAGTGTGGTTAAACCGCAGCAGTTTTCCCAAATGAAAAGAGGATGCATCCTGATTCTTATCAGCATTTAGGCCTAGTTAGAATTGACAAGGTTTGTAGAAAAGATGTAGGCAAAAAGAGTTAAGTTTCAAAAAATTATTAACAAGCCAATATTCTGAATAATGACATCAACTCTACATGCTCCATCCCATAAACTACAAATGCCCTTGTGTCATAACTGTTTTTTTGGAAATGTTTTTTTAGTTAAATTGCGGGGGGTGGGGAAGGATGAGAAAAAAAACCACAAAGCCAAACCAAACTAAAAATAACCCATATAATTTTTAGTCATCTGACTTTATACTACATCTTTGTATTAATTTCCAAACCATTTTAGTTAACAGTATGACAGGCCATATGCTTGGTGCAAATAAACTATGTGTTGCAACAGCCTTTGATTGATATGTGCTTTAGGAAAAAAATAGAACAAGAAAGATTATTGTATTAATTAGCTAAATTGTACAACACTTTGAAGATGAAAATTACAGTATATGTGCAGAGTTATATTATTTTTTATTTCATCACTCACTACAGTTATTTGTTCAATTAACTAATTACAAATGAATAACCAGGGAGTTCAAGAGGCATAATCACCTATTTTATGACAATTTACATTTTTTTCTCATGTGATTTGACTAAAATTAACATTGGGATATCTCATTAATGGCAATCCCCATAAGAAAATGTCCAAACAATTTAAAAAAAAGAAAAAGAGCAGCTTGAGGTTGAAAATAGATTCAGAAAAGGGCACAGATCTTAAATTGTGCCTGTTATTTGTGTTTGTAAAGTCTGCTTCTGCCTACACTGATTTTATATAAGAAACTTCCCATCTTCACATTTGCTAAATGAAAAATACAAAAATTCCTTGACCTTTACCACTTTTGTTATACAGATAACAAGAAACACATTGCCACAACAGTTTCCCTCCACAAAGGATGAACATCTTGGCTCCTTTGCAAGTAAAGGACATTTTACCCTGGCCTTATTCATGTGTTAATATTTAATCCATATGTCCATATTGAGCTGTCATATCCAATGGTTTCCTTTGATAACAGTGGTCCCAAAGCACTATCAATTTAGCTGAAAAATGGAGAAAATAAAAAAATTTTAACTGGTCATCCCTCTTCAACCGTGTCCTGTCAAGATCCATTGAAAGGCCCCTTTTCCTTGCTGTGTATCTGCACCTGGGGTGTGAAATTAGTTGACTGAATATTTTGATGGTATGTAAGTCTAGATCACTAAATCTTCTCTTGGTCTTGAAACTAGTGTTTATGTAGGCAAAGGAACAGATGAAAGACAAATGACAAATTGCATGTAATACACAGACAGTTAAAATAAGAAAATTACTTTGTGGATAATTACAATTATTATACATGGCTTTCCCTTTTCTCCCCCAAACTCTCCATCATATACTGAAAAAGCTTAAGAACATTAGGACACACCTTTACTCCATTCTTCTGAAATATTATTCTATTCTGCAAGATGTTATAATCGCCAGAAGACAAGATGCTTTATACTTATATTTATACTTGCTCTCTGATTTCAGGATATTCAGAGGGTTTTTTTCTTTAGCTGCAAATTTCAACAAAGTTGCTATACATTCAACCTCTGTGTGCTTTAGTATCATGCATGGAATGAAGCCTCATACCAAAAGATTGCGCACTATTATTTGTTGATAAACAAAATATGCAGTGGATAAAAGGATGCAATGAAGTAAAAATTCATCTTTATTTTATGTTTCTCAGTAGGCAGTAAATAAAAACATAATAGTATCTCTGATTTAAAACCTCAGGGGATGCTAAAATGAGCACATTTTTGTAAGGAATACCTTTCATATACTGGGAAAGTCTTTGACCACAACATTTTAACTTCTTTCCTAGTAAAAGAGAGGACTAACCGTTAATTGTTGACAGCAGTCAAGTACTCAGAGCTTTTTTCTTTCTTTGTCCATTTCACTTTTTTCTGCAGTCTTTTTTCATAACATGATAATTACACCGGCTTGTCACTGGTAAAATACTATGATTTCATCACAATAAGAAAAATCCAACAGAGATGAACTGTGAAGAAAAGCATAGAGAAAAATACAGGTCATCCATCTCTAATACTCGTAATAACACCGGCATTTTTTAAAATATCTAGTTTTCAGCTTCATGTAGAAGAGGCTTTTTGTCAGTCTGTACTTATGAATCTATTTGCTATAAGCCACGTTTTTAGCTGGTTATTAAATATGCATGAAATCTCTTGCCTCCTAAATAGACCCAGAAATGTAGTTTGGTTTTCCTTTTTCTTCTTCGTTTGCCAGGCTAAACAACCTTCTTGTTGTATGAGCCAGAAAGAGGTCAGACTCTGAAATGCTGGCAGTGCCCTGTGTCCTGCAGGTGGAAATACCACACAGTGAAACGGAAAAACATAGATGAGAAATGTCCCTATTTTTAGCTGAAAAAAATAATAGTCTGAAATCAAACACTGCTTGTCGCAATGAACTGTCTTTGTGTCTGACTGAAGAATCCTTAAATATCATCATCTTAAATGCATGGAGGGGGAGGAAGAAAAAATAATTACTAAATACTAAAAAGATTAAATAAGTGAAGCCAAAAGCAAATAGGACTAGAAATCCATTCTGAAAGCTGGGAGACGAAGAAAAAATGAAAAGAAAAAAAAAGGCTCTAAGTCACAGATAAAATGCTTTGGGATAAATCTCTAAAAATTGTAGGTGCAAATTAAAGCTTACCAAGAGAAGAGAAAAAACCTTAGTTTCATAATATAGCCTTTTTAGAGTTTCCTGAATGTAAGCTTACCTGCTACGTGTTGTATACAAGAACCTACAAGCTCTCCAACTTCTCTTGAGCTCTGGTTCAGTTTTACAGAAATTTGACCAAATATTCTGACTTAGAAGGGACCCATAAGGATCATCAGGGGCAGACCTTCAGTGAATGCCCATATGGTTTATGCATGTTGGCCTCACCTTAACAAAGTTTGATGCAAGAGTTCACTCTGCACTTGCTACATGGATGAAGCATACAAAGAAAAGTCAATTTAGAATCAATTTAGAATTATTTACAGAGATTGAAGATGCTAAAGGATAAGAGAGACCCTTCCATTGATTCACTAGGTTTAGAGTGGACCTCTTTGCTTTTTAAACTCCTCTAGGAGCCTTGCTGTGTCTAGGTCCAATCTTTGACTTGGTCAACAGTTTATGTCAAAAGGAATGAACTGCATAGATTTCATTACCATTGATTTAGCATGCAATCAGAAACTGTTGTTAATAAGGACCTCTCTGCCTTGGGTAAGGATAGATGTCAAGCTTTGGAAGACATCCTCTCTCAAGGGGAGCATATCTGGCATGCAGTCCTATCGCAGTGTAGGTAGAACTCAAATTGGACTTATCTAAAGATCTGCCATTAGTAGAAAGGTGCATCTGGCATGAGGATGAACCTTGTGAGGCATCTCAGCTCCAAAGATCACCACCATGCAGCCACACTGTCCAACTGGGAGAGCCTAAAAAAGGCTCGCTTAGGCTGCTGTATTATTGGAATTAAGGGGTTGACCCCTAGTCAAGTTGCATACAGTGGGACAAGTATGCACAAGTCTTTTTGTACTGACAATTTTCATTGTTCCTTGGCAAACAAATCTTGGAAAAAGATTCACGTGTTAATCGTATGATTACTGGGTCACCCTGCCCCATTGTGGGTTTCCTGGAGGATTTTTTGGCCCAGCTATTACTCAGGCTTTTGCCTGCTTTGAAGACACTACTAACTCCTGCTGTCTTGATTAGGGGGATTGAGTGTATCCATCACACCTCTACAGTTCTCACCATCTCTGCAGGGTGATCCTTATGTATTATTTATGTTTTTAGGGGCACATTGTGGTGGTATAGAACACACAGAAACTGTGTAGGGGTTTTGAAACTAATATTACTCTCTATTGCCCTTCAGAACTCTCCAAATCTGCAAATTCAAATCCCTCACTTACAAACCCACAAAACCATTGCATTTTCATGCTATGTTCTTTTTTATTTTTTTTCTTTTTTCCTTTCCAAAAACGTGAATAGATGGGTATTTATATTTGATTCTTATAAGCAAGAACACATATCCAAAATATTGGATATTTATTATTTATTTTAAATTCAGAAGCACAGCAGGTAGGAAAATACATTAATATTTTTAAATTCCATTGAGGAAAGCAGAGATCAGCAGTGCTAAAATAAAAAAGAACAATTGGACAGGGCACAGAAATATCAGAAGCCTAGGAGTATTTTCAGATAATTGCCTGGAAAATATGTGGGTTTAATAAATCATTGATAAGGATCAAATGCTTGGTTCCCTTCCTGTTACAGGTTCCCAAACAGGTTAGGTCCAGCACTCAAGAAGCCCTAAGAGTTTAAAACACAGGGTCAATTTTCCTCATTTCATAGAGTTGCAATAGAATTTTTTTCCACTTTATCATGGCCCACTTTGCTCCACTGTTTCACTTTTTTAAGGTTTCATAAGCAGTCAGATTCCTAGTGGTGGCTCTCCCAAAGCCTTCTCAGCAGACAGAAGAGCTGATTGCAAACAAATTTCCAGCTTTGGAACCTTGAAGGAATAGTGTGGACAGATCTGGCAAAAATGGGTGCCCACAGGGACAAGGGAAAAAGTGTATGTTAGCATTTCTGGGCTAGAGGGAGGAAAATTGACAGCTGATGGATTAGCTGTAAAATGGAACAGCCCAAAAGGCAGCAGCAGGATTATGTTAGAGGACATTTTTCCCTGGTTTTCCCACACAAAGAGCATTCAAAGCTGTACATTTTGTGGGTTCTGGCAGAGGAACTCTAAGTGACTACTAGCATCATTGAAAATGAAGGAAAACAGTCATACCCTCTACTTCAGGTTGTAATGTAGTTCTCTGAACTCCTTGCCTCTCCCTCTCTCTCAACTTTCTGGAGGTATCTTTTGCTTTCTATGTCTGCTCTATGAGAAATCTATTGCACATATGTTTGGTCTACTGAATCCCACCTTCATTTGACATCTAAAGACAACAAAGTGAACTTCTCTCTGAGAGTCTGTTTGACTCTCCCACACTCAAGTAAGGAGCTATTTTTCAAAAACCTATCCTTTCCCTGTCACTTTGAATTAAATTGCTGTGAGAGCTTCCATTTGGGTTTAAAAGAGAAAAACAACCATTTTTTTTAGTTCACCCAGAAGACTAGGCTAAAAATTAAAACTCGACTCAAACTCCTACAAACTCAATCATTACCCAAATGGCAGGTAAAGCACATAAAAAAGTGCCTAAGCAACACAGGAGTTTGGAAAAGAGCTGTGTTCTTCCAAGTACAATTCTCTCTAAGACTTAACCCCTGAGCTGCACAACATTATGGATCACAGACCCTTAGACAAAACAAGGTATAGTGTCTACTCTCCTCTGAGGTGTTCCTTTTTCTTTGTGTTTTCACTTGCTTTAGCAACATCCAGTTGAGGATGAGCTGTTCACATTTCTGCCACCATCAAACCAAAGTTGGCTGACTTTGCAGTTCTAAGAGTTCAAAGGTACAAAAACCCAGAACACCTGTGTAGGTATGAAGAGATCTTATGGTAGGAACCGAGCCTTGATGTCATCAAGGGCAAGTCCTGCCTAACCAATCTAGTGACCTTCTATGATGGAGGGACTATATCAGTGGACAAGGAAAAAGCTGCAAATGTCATTTATCTGGAATTCTGAACAGCCTTTGACATAGTGCCCCCTCAATATCCTTCTCTCTAAATTGAAGATTTGATTGATAAATTGGAGGTTTGATGGAGGGGCTGTTATATCGAGAAGGAATTGGTTGTATGGTCACATTCAGAGAGTATTGGTCAATGGTTCAGAGTTCCAGTGGACATCAGTGACAACTGGTGTCCCTCAGGGGTCCATACTGGGACCAGTGTTATTTAATATCTTCATCATTACATACATGAAACATGGAGTGCACCCTCAACAAATCTGCAGATGACACCAAGCTGAGTGGTGCTGTTGACACACCTGAAGGACAGGATGCCATCCAGAGGGACCTGGGGAGTTCAAGAAGTGGGCCCGTGGGAATCTCATGACATTTAACAAGACCAAATACGCTTAGATAGGGGCAAACCCTGGTATCAGTATGGGTTGGGGAACAAACACATCGAGAACAGCTCTGCCAAGAAGGACTTGGGGGTGCTGGTGGATGAGCGGCTGGACATGAGCCATGAATGCACACTTGCAGCCCAGAAAACCAACCGTATCCTGGGCTGCATCAAAAGCTGTGTGAGCAGCAGGTCAAGAGAGGTGATTCTGCTCCTCCACTCTGTTCTGGTGAGACCCCACCTGGAGTGCTGAGTCCACCTCTGGGGCCCCAGCACAGGAAAGACCTGTTGGAGTGAGTCCAGAAGGCAGCCAGCAAGATGATTGCAGGGATGGAGCAACTCCCATATGAAGAAAGGCTGTGAGAATTAGGATTGTCTAGCCTTGGGAAGAGAAGGTTTTGAGGTGATCTAATTGTGACTTTACAATATCTGAAGGGAGCCTACAAGAAAGACACAGAGAAACTATTTACAAAATCATATAGTGACAGGACAACGAAGAAGGGCTTCAAAATAAAAGAGGGTATATTTAGATTAGACATTAGGAAGTAATTAGTTATTGTGAGGATGGTGAGGCACTGGAACAGATTACCCAGAGAAGATGCGGATACCCCATCCCAGGAATCATTCAAGTCCAGGTTGAATGGGGCTAAGAGCAGCCTGGTCTAGTAGAAGGTGTCCATGCCTATGGCAGGAGGTTTGGAACAAAATGCTCTTTAAGGTCCTTTCCAACCCAAGCCATTCTATGATTCTATATTCATAAGAAGTACCTCTGCTTCATTAGAGTTTAAAGTCCTGGCTGTGAATGGGTAGAAAAACCCAGATGTTATTTCTGTTTTGCAGATAGGTAATTGAGGTACAGGACAATGCCTATTCTGACAGATCTCTCTGTCTACCAAAGTTGGCCGAAGGAATATAAATTTCCTGATTTCATCCACAGTGCTTTGTGGCCACTTGCTTTTTTTGGTCACATGTAACTGGTAATACTTTCCTGAGTTGCGAGTTTTAGAGAAGATGCCATATTACTGGTACTTCCATTACATGCAGCCTGATCTCAGCCTCACAAATCTATTCTGCTTCTGCCAAGTGATACCATAGAACATTTAGGATCTCAGGCTATTTTAGTCTGATGTTATGATGTGTCCATAAGAGTGTGGGGAAAAGATAAGTGGGCTAGGCTTTTCTGGGATCTAGTAAAGGGCCAAGGCTTTTTCGTCCATAAGTCGTATTTGCCATGACCTAGGACCAAGGGACCTCGTGTTCGCCAGCCAAGGGTGAACATTAATAGGAATACCTCTTGTGTGCTTAAGATACAATAATGTCAGTGTGTGTCTGCTTGCCAGGTGTTTGCAGGATGTCCAGTCCTGTTCACCCTTTTCCCTGACTCCTCTCCCTCTAATCCCTAAATAACACACAAGTGAAAACATACCAAGGCGGCAATCTAGCCTGGACTTTTCCCCTGAAAGCACTAGAACTCCATTGTGAGAGACCTGACAGTGTAAATTTAGCCCCTGGGTAGATTTGAACCTGACTGACAACACATACATACACAGTGAAGAGCAGATGAACTCGCCAAGGCACATGGAAAGTGTGTGGCAAAAATATATTCTAGTAAAGTTGGGGGTTTTTTTAAACATAAATCCTATGTTATGACTGAACTTTCTCGCTTTCTGCAGATGCATCATCTTCTCCTTTCTTCTTTCATGCCATTAATCACAGCAGAATTTTATTTAAAACATCTATAGGAGCTAAGACTGCATCTACAGACATGTCAGAAGTAAACACCTGTGTAGACTTGGGCCTTTGTTCTCAAAGCCCATTGTCTCTATTGTGCTTTCTTTCCACACACTGTGTATCTCTGTGGCTATGTTTGATTTGAACATGGACTGACAAGTACAAGCGGGGTGGGGGGGGAACAGAAGGGTATAGGGAGCAAATATACAATTTAAAAAAACTTGTGCCATAAAATACATAATTTTCAAGTGAAAAGGACATCTTCATTTTCTAAATGGGCCTTTTAAAATGATAGGCAATAATGGGAGAATAAGTCCATTATTCATTTATAACAGAATTAGCATAACAAAGCTGCTTAATGTGAGAGTTCAGAAAGCTCTGATTAATAAATTAATCCTTATATTTTACAATAGGTCTCACTTTTTGTGAGTAATTTCTATAAGAAACTGTTTTAATAATCTCAGTGTTTTTCTTCAGAAAATTTAACTCTTTATGAGCTACCCAGAGCAGAGACCAAGACAAATTTCATGTTGTGTAGATGAATGCAAGGAAATGTATCTTCTGAGCTGTGATTCCAGGGGGAAAAGCTGGAGGCAGGAGCAGGGAGAGTTCCACCAGCAGCACATCAGGGTACCTCACACTGGCGTTAATAGCTAAGCAGCACAATTAAAACTAATCTGAACAGTAATTAATATGAAGGGAAAAAAAAGAATTATGAGCCTTCAGATTTGACAAGAGTAGCCTGAATAGGGAAAGATTTATTTTTTGAAAATCTCTTTAAATCTCTTTCATAATTTTTCTTTCTTTAAGTTACTTTCGAGTGTGGACACAGTCTTTTAAACTTACCTGCTCTTTACTAGATAGACTCTGCAGTACAATTAAAAGCCTTTGCTTTTCTTAAAAAGATCTGTTTCAGATGAAACACTTTCCATATCAAGTCACTGCTCTTCTGTCTTGTGAAGACAAGTAAGTCAACATTCTCAATCTCCTTTTCTTAGAAAAGAGCCTTTTAAGTTGTCTTCTTTTTTAAGCTTCAGTGAATCCAGCCTTTTTATCAGAATAACCTATAAAAGGGTTTTATTCAGGTTTATTTTATTAGAAGCATTGTCCCTATGTAGTTGTAAGCAATGCCATTTGATGTATGGCATAGTTCCATGTTCTATTTCTGTATTAACAATTTTATGTAGCAGCCTTTCTCTTTTTACAAGAAGACACTAATGAAACCAGCACTTTTTTGCTTCTCTTCCTCTTTCCCCCCATAATTGACCTCTGATGCTGTTATTTCCCTCCATGCAGGTCTAATGGGAATGGACAAATCTTTCTGATTACTTTTGGAGGGCCAGAAAGGATGCTTACAATAGGAATCTTGTGATAAAATGTTAGTCACAGTGAAGCAGAGAATGGTGAATTCTGCTCAGACAAACCACTCACAGTATAATGCCTGATGCAATTTGCTCCAGTCTGTTTTTGAAAGCTTTGGGGAGAGAGTTAATGATGTAGTAATATAACAAGGAAGGCAAAAAAAGAGAAAATAATGATAACATTTGTAGTTTTACCTTGAACAATGTGAATGCCACTTTTACGGAGGTTATCAGAGCACTCATGTTGTGGTTTGATTGGGAAATGGAAAAAACAAAGCCTGGGAGGCATGGGCTGATCTCCTCAGTGTAGGAGTCCAGTCACTGCACTACAGAAAGCCTCAGCCATTGGGTTTGTGTCCTTCCTTTGGATACTGTAAATGGAATTTTATTCTATGGTCTATTGCCTACACATCCACAGCAAAACAACAGAAAGCCTTTCTTTGGGTTGTCAGAAAAATGAAGTCTCATTTCTAGTATTACTGATCTTTGTTCCTTCACCTGTGGACTCTTCTGGTATGTTCAACTTGTCTGTTCTTATCACACCTTTATTCTGTAAATCTAAAAGACAATGCACTGTTTTGTTAAACGGCATAAGACAGCAGGGGAAAAAATCATGGCACACAAAAATAACAGAATGCATCTAGACTGCATAGCAGTTTTTCACAAATTACTCTCACTTCAAATGTGAGCCAGAAGCAGCAGATCTTTTAAAAGAAAGCATTTGATGGATTACAACAACTAATACACTTCATATTGCAAAACTGAGGGGAAGGCACTTTTATAAAACTGTTCTTATTTCATGTTTTATTACAAATTAATGATGCAAACAGGAAAACAGAAACTCCATTGCTCATTTGCATGAGAAATCTTCCATCAATGAGCCTTCAGTTTGAGTTTTATTTGTGATTCCTACCACTACTGCTTTGGTTAAATTTATGATTTATATCTTTATTATTTTGGTTTAATTTATGGTTCCTTGTTGTCTAGAGTTGTTTAGAATGAGCTGTGCAAGCTTAGTGAAATCTGTCTGGCAAAGCAAGACTGTCTTTATAGAAAAATTAACAAAGTTTGCCAAGCTCATGAGCCCAAGGGTTGTATCATTTAAATCTTTCTTTTATGCTCAATGAAAAAAAGAAAAGCCCTTAAAAATTACTTCTTTGGCATCAGCACCAGCCTCCATTTAGTTTTCTTCCCTTTGGCATTGCTACTGCTTACAAGGAGCTAAAAAAAAAAAAAAATCCACTTTTGCAAGTTCCTTTAAGGTCCTATTCATATTCTTCCTCACTTCATCCCTACCATCCTAGTTCTTCTCTTCAAATGTTTTCACCTTTTTATATTCATAGAAGACATCTTTCTCTTCTAGCTCTAGGCACAGAGCAGAGATTTGGTGGCAGTCACTGATTTATCTGCTTAGAAGATCTGTTGAATCTTTTCCAACCTTAAAAATTCTCATGTTTGCAAGGATGGTAACTTTCACTATGTATAAATATTTTCTCTATGCAAATTTGTGTATCTATGTTACTTTATGACTGTGCATTTTTAAGCCTTCACTGTGAACCTACAGGCAAAAACAGCAGAATGTAATGGGATTTAAGGACATTGGTCTGCTGGAGTTCACTAGCCAACTGCTATTTGTGGATTTAGTCAAGAAAGATTTTTTACATTACTATTTATACTTTTTCTTCACTGTTTAAAATTCTAGCATAGAAGCATTTCTGTCTCTGTAATGATTTGAGATGTACCTATATATTCTTCAATTACTCTCTATATGACCTGTTTTCATCATTTGACTAAGTCTTTAACATGAAGTGTTTTATCAAAGACTAGACTAGTCAGGGTTCACAGCCATAAAATAAAAGGTAGAGTCTGACGGAACGTCGCTGATTCTTTGTCCTTTCCAAAGACGGCTGACAAATTAAAACCAATAAAGTATAGGTTGAGACAGATGACGTTTCATTTCTGGTTAGGTAGAAGAGTAATACATGATCCACAGACAGGTCCATCAATCTCATCTGAACAGAGATGAAACTCAGTGTATAACAGGACCTCGTCCAGTTTTTGTCTTCTTTTGCTTTGCTTTGTGGCCTTTCCATAAAATTCATCATTGCAATAAAAATGAGAAAATGAAAAATGAAGTTTTAGTGGTGTTCTAAATTATATGTGTTAAAAAACCACAAATAAGTAAACAAGTATTTTGCACACTACATGGTGGTTTATTTTGGAGTTTATTTTTGTGGTTTTTTTTTCAAATATGAAACCCTAATGAACTAATTCTGGAGTCTTGCTTTCTTTTGTATATCATGTTTGTAGCCACATTTTATTCTAAGCACAATACAGAAAAGGGGGCACAGAATGCAACCTTTGTAATTCCTACTTTCCAGGTGAGCCACAGTCCTGTTCAGCCATGGTATCAACTGAAGGTTCTCAGAGCGTCTTCATCTGCAGTTCCTTCCTAAAGCATGAAACATCATTGCCACACTCTTAGTGAAGCAGTGAAGCAGAAACACAACAGATCAAAGTCCACTGGCCATAACAATGCCTTATCTTTGGCTTCAGGCTCCAGTCCTCCAGCTCAGCACCACTGCAGATGCTGAAAGCAGAGTAGTAACTCTGTAATAGAGTCATGTCTGTATCCTTCTGGTGGCTTAGGTCGTCATGTCTGTATCCTTCTAGTGGCTTAGGTCATCAGAGAAGGGGTTTGTGCAGGGTTTTGTTGGAGGATTCAGGTCTCCTCTTTGCTCAGCCAGCCCTTATTTTATAGCAGCGGAAGGATGGTAGATATGCAATGCATGACTCCTTTTCTTCTCTTCTTGAGACATGAGCATGCCTGTGGGAGGAGAGAGGGCTATCAGTTAGTGAGGTAAGATGTCAGTCTGCTAACCTGCCAGGAATAAATAAGAAGATATGGATATAAAAAGGAAAAAAAAAGTCTTTCATCTTCATGTCTTAAAGCTTTAGAAAAGCTAACCCTGTGGTAAGTGTATACTGATCCAGATATTCCCTAGGAACTAGGAGAAAGGGTGTTGTCCTGGTCTCCTGGCAGACAGCATTACAACTTAGCTTGCGGTTTATAAAACCTATGGGCAACAGATATCATTTAAGAGCTAACTTCGAAGTTAAACTTCTGAACTTGCCCAACTTGTGTTAGGAGTTAATCTAATACAAAGTTCAAGGCTGTGAGAACAAGCAAGTGCACTGTTTCTTTTTCTCTGTCAATATCAAGAAGTGTTTAGCCTTATAATCTTATTTAAAGCATTGCCTTTGACTAACCATGTGTTTAACAGGATCATCACACCATAGGTTCCAAATCAAATAGCATCCAACAAATTTACTGCAGTGCTTGTCTCTCATGACTAACAGTCTACCCTCTTCAAATTCCAGACATGATCAGGCACTACCAGAAACAAGAAGCAAATCAGCAGCATCCTGTAAAAGCAATGTATTTAAATGCAATTCCTAAAGCAGTCCTTAAAAAATAAGCACTGTAGCTTCATAACCAGTAAATTTAGAAAATGAAGGCGGTGGAATCCAGTTTTGTAAAGATGTAATTAGGACAGTCAGTAGGATTGTTTGGCTCACCTCTGGGATTTTTGAGTGCTTTCTGCATTTATAAAAAGGCCCAAATGAATATGAAATAGTGAATGAGAAGAAATCATTCTTAGGAGAGTGATTTCATGGTTTTTAATTCTGAAAACTCCTTAAACTGCTCAATGCTAGAACCTAGTAAGACATGTCAAAAGGAGGTTTCTTTATATTTAGCATCTCTGTATGTCCTGGTAGAGGATATGCCACTGACTATGCTGAAAAAATTACTCATGTATGAAGTGGGCCTTGGGTTTTAGGCAGGATTTTTCCTTTTTTCTTTTTTTTTTTTTAAATGTTCCATTCTTATGTATTAATAGATCTTACTCATTATTTTTATGTTTTTTAATTGCGAATTTCATGTCCAGTAAATTTTTAACATGGAGTTGTAATTCCAGCAGAAAAACTGATTACTTTTCCTCATAATAGAAAAAGTAACAATTTCATAGGAATGGTGACAGATTTTCCTTAATGATGGAAAGGGTTAGGCATTTTTAAAATAATCAGGTTATCCCAGATTATGGAAAAGGTTAGGCATTTGTTACAATAAATCTAAGCATGTTTTTTAGTTATATCTTGCTTATATCTGAATATGTTCCATAGTACTTTAAAAACTTCTATAGAGTTTAAAATACAGAATGCAATTGCTGAGTTTAAAATGTACTGCAATGTGTTAAAGACTTTTCTGATATTACTGCCTCAGAACATGAGAAAGGTACAGAATGTCCATGAGCTGAGCAGATCTACAAATGCTCTCAGAAGTTACACCCTGAGGCATGTGGCTCCAAAACCACTTGACACATAGGAATAAGTGTAAAAACAGCCAGTTTATAGCAGACCTTATTAAATACATGTAAAGACATCAAAAGCTAATGTGTAAAAGTAGTGGCGCTACAATTAGATTACTTGAAAATAGACTTTAAAAAAAGTTTAGACGTTTACAAAAACAAATTTGGAAGATTTACTCTACCAGGAATGCCTAACTAAAACTGCAGGAAAGTCAGTGATGTCAGTTTCAGTACCACTAACTTCAAGCTTTCAAAATTCGTGAGTCAGCCCAAAGGAAGTTTTATCATTAGTTATTTGTCATTCACGTATAAAAGTCATTAGGTTAAAAAAAGGTGAGCGGCTCATTCATCCTTTTCCTTCTCCCCCTCTGTAAACTGTCTTGTTTGTTTGCAGGAACTCTTTTCTTAACTCTGGAGACCAGAAAGTTGTGCACTTTAAATGAAAACTAGCCAGTCTGTTGACACCACGGTAAGCTTCAGGCACAGGAATCAGAGAAAAATATTGTATACTGCAGTCTTTGTGATTAAAACAGTAACTATTTCAATTCTGATGTGAGAAGAGACTGAAAATCTCACGACTGTGAGTGTTAAATTTGGTATAATGAATAAAGGCCCTTTGGCATATACCAACAGTCATTTTTGCCTATTGAAAAAGAGTGTAAGAATAGTACCTGAACTGTAGGAAGTCCTCCTGAAGTCAGAGAGGGATAATATGTTACACTGATACTCAAATTAAGAACACCTCACTCATTTCTCCGTTTTGATGTAGAAAGAGGGAATTACGGTGAACTTTTTGAACATTTCTCCATCTCTTTAGTTTTCTCTTATCCACTTTTTCATCAGCATATTCAAGAAGAGTTAGTGAATTCAGTTCAGCCTAGACATCACAGAAATTGTGACTGCAATAATTAGCTATATAATCCAAGATCTAAAAGCACAAAGAGTGAACTCTCTTAACCAGTAAAAAGATTCCTAAAGGTCTGTAACGAGTTGAAATAGCGGGCCATTTGAGAAAGCGTGCCCTATCATTAGTAATTAAAGAAATGTTTCTGTCTTCTACCCTGATGATCTAAAAAAAAAAAAAATTAAAAAATGAAATTTCATAGGGAGTACCTGGGGCTGTTATTCTTGTTGCTTTTTACTATTTGCCTATGACAGCAGTATACTCCTTCATCAAGGGGACTTGGTAGTTAGAAGCTTTCATTCATAACAGACTTGCTGATAAATGGGGCAGCTCATTTAGCGCCAGTGGACACAGATAAGGCTAAGGTACTCACTGCCTTGGGTTTTGTCAACAAAGTTTCCAAGGCCTTTGCTCCTGGGAAAGAAGTAGAAAAAAAGCTTTCAGCCGTGGAACAGAACTGAGCCAGGTGTCTTTTGATGTCATCCTTGGATGACACTCTGAGCCTGTTGAGAGGACTGGTTACTGACATTGTGAGGCTGCTCTCAACTGATTTTTAGATTTTGTGGAGATAGGAAACGTCCTAATGACCAAACAAAGGCAGATATTCTCACCACCCCCATAAAAAGTCTGAAAATATAACCAAAGGAAATTTTGGCCAGACAACCTCACCTCAGGACCTGGAGAAATCATGTAGCAAGTTCTCTTGAAAGTCACTCCTGGATTCATGAAGTAGAGGAAGCTGATTTGGAATATCTAGCAGGGATTGAAGCAGATAAACCACGCATGACCAACCTGATGACTGTCTTCTATGAATAAATTACCAGATCTGTGAACTAATGTAAGGCAGTGGATATTGGCTACTTAGGGTTTAGCACAGCCTTAGGCATAGTATCTAAGTCTGGACACTATGGTCCAGAGGGATGAACTACCAGACCGCTGGATTGTCAAGCTCAGCAGAGAGCAGTTTAGGTTTGGCATTGTTCCTGCAGGCTGACTACAGGTGGAGTACCAGAGGGGTCTATGTTGGGACTGCTCCTGTTCAATATCTTTATCAATGACCTGGAGGAGGAGATGGAGTGCTCCTTCACCAAGTTTGCAGATGACACCAAACTGGGGGGACACAATCAACTAACATAAGCAACTAACCCTCTGGGCTGGGGACCAGCCAGCTGGGGAGCTGGGTTGATGATCATGATCTGCAGGTGCTGGTGAACAGTGGGCTTAAAAAGGAGCTAGCAGAGTGCCCTGACAGCAAGGCAGGCTCTCAGCATCCTGCACTGTGCTAATCAGATGGTAACAAGAGTATCATTGAGAGTGATTATTTACTTGACACTTGTTAGACCGTATCAGAACACTGTATCTAGGTTTGAGTATAAGAAAGTTATTGATAAAGGGGATTAACACTTTATCAGCACCCAATGAGGCTGTGAAATCTCTACCTTTAGAGGTTTATGAGGACTGGCCTGAAAAACATGCTCAGCAATATGGTGTGACCTCACAGCTCACACTGCTTTGAACAGAAGATTGAAATCTCTGACTCTTTGAGGTTCCTTCCAACCAGTTTTTGGTTGCTATTAAATTTATTTTCTAACCAACATTAAACACAATTTCCTAGATCAATCACAATATTTGTTTGGTTGGAGAACAAGTGGCAAAATTCCAGATTGAATATATCAAGGAAAATTTAAATCTAGTGAACTGTTGAAATTTTTGATCCCTTAGAATTCAAGCAATTCATGACAAAAAGACTTTTTTTGATCTTCAGCTAAAAAATAGTTTTGTATTTATCATTCAAATGTAAATATTTTGTTCAAAGATAGGAAAAAAATCGTTATGTGCCTTTAAAGCAAAGCAGTTTTAATGGCTTTATGAACATTAAAAGTATTTTGATTTGCTAGTGAATTACACATATTTACTGAAGAAATGTTTGTTTTGAGCTGTAACTTGATTTAAGTCTTCATTGTTCCAAGAGATTGCAATGTGGTTTATTTTCTGTATTGCAGGGAAGCGAAATGATACTGAAAATTGTGTAAAGTAGAATGGGGAAGCAAAGTGTCACCAAAATATCTTTTTTTGACTTCTTCCTCCTCTGCTACTGTGATACGTTTCTCTGTGTGTGCATATTTAAACAAACAAAATATTTCTTATAAAAATATTTTCTTATTTCTTCCTCTGTCCTTTGTTAGCATGTTATCTGAGGTATGATGACACCATCAGTTTTAAAAATCTACTGCAGATGGATTATTTTGAGCTCAAAGCATTAACTCCAGTTCCTAGTTCTAGTAATAGAAACAGGAAGTTTCCAGTCTCCAAAGACTGGTGTTTCTACAGGACAGGAGGAATCCTGTCTCTTCTTGTCAAACAAAAAATAATACGAAAAGTAATTTGAACTCAAGAAGCAGGGTTTATAAACAATGGTCCAAGCAATCAATGTACAAGGTAGGATTTGAGACTCTGATGAATGTGAGGAGAAGCAGGGGTCAAATCTGAAATTATCTTTTTTTTTTTTTTTTTTTTTTTTAAATAAAGTATCTGGAAAAATAAAATATCACAAAAAAAATTGTACCAAGGTGAACAAATGAATGGAGTCTAACACCTGGTTCATCCAAATGTCTAGAAAATTTCAATCAGGAACATTTTTAGGATGAGTGTTTCTCTCCCAAAGCTGCTCTTTTTTCCAGGAATAAAAACACAAAGAAACCATCAGTGGGATAATTTTACAGTCTCATACAGCAAGCCCACAGTGATGCTTTTGCACAAATTGCCCCAAAAATATCAGTCAAAGAGGAAAATGATGATCACTTAAGAGCAATAGTGTTGATGTGCCATCTGGAAAAGGAAATTTTGAAACATGAGGAAAAGCCATAAAAATACAAAAGGTCTTCTTGCTTCAGTAATATAAATACAGACTCAGTGCTACCAGAAAGTACGTTCACTTTCAGCTTCCACAAGGCTGATTTCTACTCCCAGAAAGGGTTTCCCTTACACTTAAGACATGTTTTCTGAATCAAGGGCAAGAAATTTTGTTAGAGGAACAACATCTACAGCAACATCAGCAAGAAACTTAACTCCATGTTCAAAGAACAAGTCAAATCCTTAATTGTGAAATTCATGAAGTGGCAACTTTGTGATACAGATCAATCAAAGGCAGGATTGATACAAGGGCAGGTATAGATTCCTCCATCTTCATTCACTGGACAGTATGTATATATTGCATTTTGCTGCAATTGTTTCAAAGCCCAGGACCCTTATGATCCATTGGCAGAAGTTACACTTTGTCAGCTGAAATGGAGTCTTTCTTTGCTGGTAGAATCTGCATCATGTTTGTCTTAGCAGAAATCTCTTTTTGCATATCTGACAGGTTATTCTGTAACTATATTCTTAAAATTTAAAAAGAAAAATTAGATTTCTTATCTGAGACAGACATGCTCTGTTTTCTAGGATGTATAAGATCATTATTAGAATGATAATAAGTTCTTTCATATTAGCAGCTACTTAAAATACCTTTGCATAAATTGGTCCTTAACTGATTTCTTCTGACTTGTCTGGAAGGCCAAGAGTGTTTTTTATCACTGGTAGTATTGCTGAAGGAACAATTTCAAGGAAGTCAAGACAGCTTTCTAAAACTGAATACAGCAAACACTCCCAGGTTATATGTTAAACCCTGTAACTCAGAATACCAAGCAAACAAGACACTAAATAAAATTACCAGACTGCAGCTTCAGTCAACCTATTGCAGTGCTGGGAGGTGGAGAGGCAGGGGAAGCAGTGCTGCAGCAGTCAAATGCACTTGCAGTGTTGTGTTCTGGGTATACACAGATGTCAGATGACAAGGTGGAGTGAGGTGCCCTTTTTTCAGGCTCTCCTTGTAGGGACACATGGTTTGTGAAGGAAAAGCTGCTGAAAAAAGAAACACAGACAAACATGCAAAAACATGCTCATCGTATTTCTCCTCTCTGATTTCTTCTGTTGCATTACTTGGGAGTTATCATCCACTTCTGTGTCTTCATATGGCAAAATCAGAAGCCCCTTCAACTTGGATTGATGTTAATGGACCACTTACTGTGAACATCACAGGTAGCTGTAAGGAGTATATATTTTGAGTCATGATTCAATATAACCTTGTTTTCATAGTGCCAAGATAATATTCTATAAAAAATTTATTAAGGTATAATGAGTAAGTAAAACTTATGAACCATGAATATGGTAGTTTTTTGTAACACTTATTTTTATTTCCTACTGTAAATAAATGGCTATTTATTTTAAAGTGACAGAGATAACTAACAGGAAACACTTATTTAAGCAGCTTCTCATTTTGCACATGTGCAAAGCAAGAATGATTGGTATTTAGTATTTATGAGTCTAGGGATCCCTTACTGTGTTAGTGCAGTTGTAGTTCTCATAAATTTGTATCTTTAACACTTAGAACATTTGTATGTTTTGGCGAACACAGTGGTAATGTAATGTGGAAGGCAGTGCAGTCCCATTGTTGTATCCATGAATGAGTGCTGTGATTCCAGTGTTGCCTTCAGCAAACCAGTCTCTCTTTCTCTGTGGTTGGCATTCTCTGCTTTCACAGTCGTCCCTAGAAGAGAGGTGCTACACATTAGCTCTGTATTTTTTATTGTTCTGAGAATACCCTCATTAGTCTTACCCATCTCTTTATAGCAGCTGGTTGAAAGCAATGCTTTCCTTCTTTCGTAGATTTTACTGAATATTCTGAGTTGGAAGGGACCCACAAAGATCATCGAGTCCTACTCTTAAGTGAATGGCCCATATGGGGATTTAAACCACAACCCTGGTGTTATTAGCACCATGCTCTAACCAGCTAAGCTAATCTCATCTATTTCAACTTCTCAAGAACTCTCAAAAGCTTTAATTAATTTTATTAATTCCACCTGCTACTTGGCTGTCTTTCTTAATACGTAAGGAAACCTTTTTCTCACTAAAGATATGTGAAGGTTCTTCCCTTTCTGATCTTCAAGTAGTGCATGCCACTCTGAAAGAGAAGGAAGAGGAGTCAAGAATCTAAGTTTGCTTTTTATTTCATGTAAAGTCAATTCCATGAGTGTTGTCCTTGCAATCTCCCAAGAGTGTCCCTAGGAGTTCCGATTCCTGTTTAAAGGAGGTTAATGTTGCCAAGGAACTTCGACATTGCTGATAAATTATTCTACATAAGGGCGAATAATTAATTTATTGCCTGCAGTGTTAGATGGAAATTTATAAGAATGGCGTATCTATGGACTTTTATAGCCATAGTTTTCTTACGGCCACTTCTGCTAAAAGACAAAAAGTGAATGATATGAAGGGACAAGATATGATACAATTTAGGACAAGAGGGCACAATCTTAAGCTCTGCCAGGGGAAATTTAGGTTGGATATTAGGAAGAAATTTTTTACAGAGAGGGTAATTAGGCATTGGAAGGGGCTGCCTAGGGAGGTGGTGGATTCTCCATCCCTGGAGGTTTGTAAGATGAGACTGGATGTGGCACTGAGTGCCACAGTAACTGTAGTGGTAGTGGATCAAGGGTTGGACTTGATGATCTTGAAGGTCTTTCCTAACCCAGTTGATTCTATGATTCTGTGGAAAGGAATAGATAATATAACTTGGAAAATCTTAAGTATGGAGGGAATGAAAAGTGGTGAGATATCATCAGTCACTCGACATTCAAGTGAACAATGGAGGTGTTCATTGCATAAAACTGAAGCTCTTCCAGAAGGGACCTGAGTGGATCAGTTTATTGCTTGGCTCCCATCTGTTTCTGCTATGTTTCTTCATTCTTCACAGAACCTAATAACACTAAAGTTCAGACAGAGAGAAGAGCCTCTCCCTTGTCTGAACTTGCATGTCTAATTCAATGTTACCTCATTAGATCGGAATGCTGCCTTGGTGATAGCCATTTTATAATCCCCAATCAAAAGTGAGACAAAACCCAAAATAACCACAGTTATTTCCATTGAGCCACGAGGTGATATTTCCATCATTTATCTTTAAGGTTATGAGACCCATTACGAATTTTTTATGTTTTTTTCACTTTTCTCTCTCTTTACTTTTTATTCTATATTGGTGCATGAAAAGAGGTAAAAGGAAATTATTTTAAAACAGGTAGTTTGTCAGCAATTTGAATCTCATCTAGTTAATACAAATATTCCCACTCAAAAAAATGGGATTTAGTTTTGAAGTATGAAAGATGATCAAAACTTACTGCAAATGTTTCTGAAACTGTACTATTTACAATCGACATGGTATAATACACAGTGATTTACACAATTCAGGTCAATGTTTGCAAGACTTTCACTGTGATTTATTCAAAACCATCAGCTTAAATTATGAAGACATGAATAATATATTGCAAAATTAATACATTGTTGTGATTTAGCTCCATCTGGCAACAAAGTACCATGAAACCGACGGTTCATCATCCCCTCCGTGGGGCAGAGAATCATCTCTTGGGTTGACATACAAACAGTTTAATAATTAAAATGAAGTAAAATATAAAAATAATACTAATTGTATTAATTATAATAATAGAAATTATATCATAATAATAGTAAAGAAAATTAGTAAAGACAAGAATTAAACCCAAGAAAATCCAACTGATAAAAAATACAGTTGCTCAGCACCTGCTGATTGGTGCACAGCCTGTCTCCCAGTAGCGATCAGCAGCTCCTAGCCAAGTTAACCAAGTTTACATTCTGGGCACAGCATTCTAGGTAGCCAGTTCAGATCAGGTCTCTTGGCCATGCTCCCTCCCAGCTTCTTGTCCAACTCCTCACTGTCAAAGCATGGGAAACTGAAAAGTCTTGGATGTGGGGCAAGCACTGCTTAGCAACAACTAAAATTAAGTGTGTTATGAACATTATTCTTATACTAAAACCAAAGCAAGCACTGCATTATCTACAAAGAAGAAAATTAGCTCTTTACCATATGCAACCAGGACATACATTAAGGAATTTTGCCAGCCACAAGCAATTTACAAATAGAAGTATGGATGAGATCCACTAAATCAGTTATCACTCATGCACTCTTAATAAGTCATGATAATATAAATGTCTTCAAGTGTGTTCATGTTTTGAAATTGGATTTTTCTAATTTTTAATTTTTCTTTACAATTGTCTTCAATAATGAGATTTTTTTGAAGGAGTTAAAAGTATTTCAGTGTTTTTAAAAAAAATATAAGGAAGAGATTTTTTGAGAATATATTTCCAAAGCGCAACATAAATATCACAGACAAGACAAGGATCTTGAACTGACTTTCATTATTATAAAACTAAGAAAATGCACCTTACTTTAAAAGAGATAAAAGTATAGAACTGAACATCAGTAATTCCTGTCGTTACAAGTTAATTCCTCTCCTGACCACTAAACCTCATCAGTGTACATTCTGAGTTCACAGACACTTTTCCTGCAAGTGGTCTCTGATATGGTGTCTACAGAGCTGGTTTACTATGTCAGGACATTCACTTTGTAGTCATATCTGTCCAGAAGACATAATCTTGCCATCTGGAATGGTGGGAAGTGTCCTCAACTCCTATAAGACATAGATTTCCCTACAAACTAATTACTGGTGTAAAAATTTCTAAAGCAGTTATTATATCAATGAACATGCAGGAATAAGAATTTTGCCAGAAAAAGAGCAGAATAAAGATAAAGGAAACTGAAACATAATTAAAAAAAATAGTTCTTTTATGTACTGATTGTTCTTACCTTTTCTTGTAACATCATACCAAGTGTTAACTAATTCTGCAAAAATACTATGTATTCTTGGCTTCCAACTAAGATTGTATATTTCTTGTTGCACGACATACTTTCAAAAAAGGCTGAATAAATCAAAGTAAAGCACTGCATTTCAGTTGCATCTCTCCAAAAATGGATATCTGATCTCATATACTCAGCAATATACAGCATGTCTAGCCTAAAAGCTCTGTAGTGTGTTTTATACACACACCAAGACACTGAGCAAGCTTAACAAGTATGCTCTTGTTACCTTATAGCACAAAGGAAGCACAATACATGCCTACTCAGTTTTGCCAGTGACTTTCTAAATACCTTGCATTATAAGATCATGGTAGATGTAAACTCAATTCAAAAGGAGGAGCTGAGTAGCTGCTATGACCTAATGGGTCGGTGAGGTGTAGAGGCCAAGTTTCTGCATTTCTGACTGCAAAACTAGGTGGAGATAAACGCTTTAGCATTCTGCAGAGCATGCCCATTGTTTCCATTGTTCAGGAATGAGCTGTATCTGTTGTTCTTCAGTGTCTCTGATTTACCAGTTTGCTCTGTTGCAGAACAGGAAAGAATCTGATGCCTGCTTGGGAACGCCGGTGTCCTTGTTGCTCTACAGAAACACACATATGCCATATGCCAGAGGCTCTGGGTGCCAGCCTGGACCAGTTGGTTCCATGGCTCTGACTGGACTGCCAAATTCCCAGAAGAAAGAAGCATCAATAATGTGAGCAGAGCAAAGCCCCGGGACACTAAGCAAAGCTATGTCCATATCTAGTTAATAATTTATCTTGCTTATTTCCATGTGATATCAAAGGCAAGAAGGTAGTATCTAGATAGTTTTAATAGATAATTAAGGAAATGGACTAAGTGTACCAGAACCTCATCCACTGTCAAGCAAATTGTCTTACTACTCATTATTTTTGCATCCTTTGTTTTGTTATCTTCCTCCATGCAGTGCTGGAACATTCATTTCCACTGAGAAATGCAATTTTGCTATAATCAAAATAATGTACTTGTCCATTTTGGTGCTCAGTGCAATTGGAAAGGAAGTCTAAAGCTGTATGATTTCCTTGGTTCATTTGAATAAAGTCAAAAGGCATTATTTTAATGAAGTGGAAATATGCTTTCTGATTTGGGGTTTGATTTGAATATTGTAGAGAAATGTGTGGCTTAAGTAGGTATGCTGGATTAAATGTTAAGTGCATTACCATTTCTTATATATGGAAATAGAGAGTTGTTTAAAAGACTTGACAGGACCATTTTCTATTGTTTAAGCCACTCAAAATCAGAATGCTTCACAAAGTCATGTTGATGCCACCAATAATTCTTTTCAGAAAAATTGCGGTGATGTTGTAATGTTTCAGTTTTACATTTTTGCATTGAAGCATTTGACATTCTTCATTTAGAAATCCTGCATCCAATTATTATAACTTTTGTATCCTTAATAATACAGTAGTATTTCTTAAACTGTGGTAAAAAGAAAACATCCAAAGTGAGTGAACATTTTGTTTAGTTACAAGTTTTTTCAGTCTCTGTTCAGAATAAAAGCCCACTCTTATTTACATCATTTTAAAATATATTTTTATCCTATTCTGTTTCATTTTCTGTCTCACTGAATAAAAAACCCTGATATTATTGAAATGAAAATAATTAATCATTGCTAAATTAGATATTTTAATTAAAATAAATGTCCCATTTCAGTTTTCAGAAAGTCTTTCTTTCTGCAAGAAGGTTTTTGTGCTGGGTTTTTTTTACGTGGGTTTATTTTTTTTTTCCCCTGTGATCATAACCTCTTCTTTGGTTTCAATACTCAGATTTTCTGTGAAAAGGAAATTCAGTTTTCTGACCAGCATAGTAACTGCTGATAGAATACGGATATGTGCTTTGCAGGTACATAACAAAAAAAAAAAAAAAAAACCAAACATTTTTCAGTTGTTACTATATATTGTTTCGTCCCAAATTGCATGTTGCCATGTCAACATCCTGTCAGGTCAACAACTGGGTGCTGTTTAACACACAACACATGATGACAAGGTGTAGAAGAAGCGATCAAAATCTGTGTTATTCTGTTTTAAGGCCGCTACCCACTCACTGTTATTTCTGGCAACAAATGTCAGAAGTGCTTACCACCCAGCCAGCTCAGAGACTGGTGGGTGCTCCTTATTCTCTGTGACTGAAATTAATTTGGGTTCATGTCTGTTTTCACAGCCCTCCTTTCATTCTTGAGGGGCAACACAAAATCCCTGTGCTCAGTGGGTGCCTCCTGCTCTGGAGTGCAGGTGGTGGGAGCCAGGCTGTGCTGGGGGAACTGCCCGTACCCCCTCCCTTGAAAAAATATGCTAGAGCTGCACAAAGAACCGTGTAAATGATTTGAGAAGAAATCTTTCTGGAGTAACTTTAAACATTGCTTGCCTTCATTTTAGATAGAAAGCTCATGCTGCCCCAGATAACTTTCCTAGCACTGACAACTAAAACAAACTTGTTTTTCAGCTCAACACATCCTAATGTCTTAAGTCTCCGTTAAGTCACAAATTTACTGCATAGTGTGACCTGGCCTGCAATATTTTCCATGATTTGTCTTACTTTCAGGGTAATTGAAATAATTGCCTAGTCAATCAGAGAAACCTCTTCTAAGCTTGTATCAGTATTATTTTGGCCCATATAATTCATTCAAAGGAAAACAGCTCCCTCATCCCTAGTTCCTAAGAAACCTTTTCTGGTAATTCATATTGACAGCAGTGAGTTGTGACATTTATCGGTGAGGTGAAGCTGACCAGCTGCAGGGCTCCTGACTGATTTACTCAGCCAAGAAGCTGCTCATGATTCCAGCCAAGTATTGACTTTTCTTTCCCTTCCCTCCCACCTAGTTGGAGAGAAAATATGGAGGGATTCTTTATTTCTACATTTTTATTTTTACCAGTGATACTGAAAGCTAAAAAATGGACCACTGACTATATCTTCCCTTTAAAATTTACTTTCTTAATGCAAAAGAATCTCAAAGATGCTTCATGGAAGGGAAAACAGCATTGAATTTAAACTAGTTGAAACATAAAATAAATGAGCAGTTTTTATCTAATGTCATTGGAATCATTTACTTCAATAGTGATGAACTTCAGTCTTGTAAACAAACTGCCTGCAATCAAATGACCTTTGAGATGAAAAAACTCTAGCAATTCAAACTTAGTTCATTTTCATACTTCAAGCCCAGATGCACAAATTATGCTCCAAACATTCTTGAATTTTGTATATTTTTAAAGCCAAGATACTGATTGAAGTCAAGGATAGAGAACTTTCTGTATTTCTCTGGTTTCTCTCAATTTTTGAGTCCCTTCTTTCTGGACCAACCAATGCCTGAGCTACAATCAAACTTAAGGAAAGCATGAGTATTTCTAGAACTGAAATTTTCAAGCACAAGAGAATTACTGAATCATTCATTCTTGGCACTAATACATTATATCCATAATTTTTATGCTTGAGGAGGTGACATTTCCAGAGATGGCAACTGAGCATGGCAAAGGACACAACACTGCTGGGAAGATAAGTGAAAGGTGACAAGACCTTGCAGCTGCCAAAGAACAGGCGCTCTTCATGCATAGGCACTAGATGTAACCAAGTTCAAGTGCTGTAGTCTTGATGGAAATTCAAGCCAACTTACATTGATAATGCTCGCATCTGATTTCCTTAATAGGCACAGAAATTAGAAATCACAGAAATTTCTGTGATTAACACAAGGGCCATTACTGAAGCCTTTAAACCTCCTGGAAGGCAACCGGAGTTACAGCTGAGAAGAGTATAAAGGACAAATAAGGAAGGCAGGTGAGAAAAAGTGGGGGGCAAAATGGCTTGACATAAACCAGACAGAAGGGAGCTTCTGATGGATAGGAAAAATAAATTCTAACCATTGTCGTAAGAATTGTGGGACAGATAAAATGCCTACTGGCACAAGCATTCTCGCTGTGTTGTGACTGCAACTGAAAATATAATTCAATTTTGTTTTAAAACTATTAAAACAGTTGTTGCACTAGGGATCATCACACTCAAAGTAATCCCAAAAGTTAATCTATAGATATCTGGAGCCATAAATATCAAGTATGTACAACTGTGTATGTTGCACATACCATCCTGCTAGTTATATTAGCCCATAGAAACTAAAGGGCATATGTACCTACACTCAGTCATTTTTTTTCCTATGTAAAGGAATGTATTATGTGTTATTGTGCTCATATGTACAAAATGTTTGAAGAATGTGTGTATTTCCAAAGATGAGCTCAGGAAAAGAGTATTTTTCTATTTCTGCTTAGAGCAGGTCCTTTAACAAGAAAATATATTAAGCTGCCTATTTGAAATGTTGTGGCTTCTTCAAATGTAGCTGTGAAAAACACCTTTTGTCATTCCTCCCCAATGCATTATGTTGTGTCAAGGCAGTCATGTTACATAACGTGATGGGGTTGATACTAAATTGCATGTGAAAGATTTGATCTCTTTCTCTTTTAGTAGGAGCGTTCTCAGCTGCAAGTGGCTGGACTTTGGAGATTCTTTTCTTTCTCTTGAAATAGAAGGAACAAAGGAACTTTCTGTTTGAAAGTTCTGTCACGAGACCTGCCCTTACAAATATGACTAATACTTTGTTTACATTTGCTAGTGAAAAGGTGTCTTCACCTTTGAAATATGCACATTGTTACTGGCTCCCTCTTTCCCCTGTCTCATTCAGAGCAGGTTTTTATTAGGGTCTATAAAATAGGCTTTGAGAAACTTAAGCATGTAATCCTGTATGACTTCTGTCATCACATGGTGAGGTGTGTACTGCATTGTCAGTGACCCACTGGCTTGACCCAGTTACTTCTCAGTGCTGAGAGCAGCGGGAGAGGAGGAGTAAGGAGGGCACTGAGAAGTCACCAGGAGAGGGACTTTACAGCAGGGATGTAAGAACCTGAAAACAGTTCTTTCCCTCTCCCAGAATGTATTTTTGAAACTGTTGCTGTTTTGAATCTCCTGAATCCAGTGTGTTGAGAGAGATGCACCTTTTCAGAAGTACACTGAGTAATTATTTAATCTTCCATAAATTAAACCATCACAATTTAATCTAACAACAGTGTAATCCAACTGCTCTTAATAGAGTTATGCTAGAGACAGTGTTGGACCATCAGTGTAATTGCTGTGGGTTAAGTGGCCTCAGAAACCAGGTTAACTGGAGATTTGCTGTCTAAAAAGCAGTTTTACAAAGAAGAGTTTAGAAAATAAACCAGACCAAATCTTTCAGGTAAAGAATCCCAACGAATAAACCCAACCCCTCTGTTTTCCTGAAAAGTAAATCTTCACTGTATTTTACTAATCTGGCTGAAACTGTTTTCATACTCACGGATCAGTAGAGGCAGCTCAGAGAATGATGTATTAAAAAAAAAAACAAAACAAAACAAACAAAAAAACCCCACCACCACCAACAACAACAAACCAACAAAAAACAACAATAACAAAAAAAAAAGCAGCCCACTGTAAATTAAAAAATATAAGGCAAAAATTCAGGAAACTTTACAGTAGTTTCATATTTATATTTAATAAGTATAGAAACAGTGTTCATTTGATGAATGAGATTGTAAGTACAGTGATAATATCCACAAAACTCTCCTGGAAATTTAACTGACCAGAATCCAGACAATGTCAATATCTTTGATTACATGTTAATACTATAAGTGACACTCATTTGTTGTCACAGAATTCAACATGAGCAAATAACAAACATAGCTTTTAAAAACTATTTATCAGAGGGAAAATGAAATAACTCCAAACATTCAACTTAATGTCAAATCCATCAGTATGCCAATTTCATAACAGTATTGTTTCTAAAATGAGATATTATGAACTGAAAAGTTAATAGATCTGTGCTTTTATTATTACACTTCTCACAGCTCTATGAATTGAGGTAATTTTTACTTTTTCTGTCACCAAAATTCCTGAGGTAGACTACAAGAGGATAATAAGACTCTAAATTACACTGTTGTAGGAAGGCTGAGATTATTTTCCTAGATCACTCTAAGATCTCTTCTAGAGCTATGTCCTGCTTCTGATGAAACTCGAGTTTATGAATCATAAAACTGATAAGAGACGTCATTCCTGAGTGTTTTGGTGAGACAATGGTTATAAATTGTAACTGACCCAAGGGAAGAGGTCTTTATAATATGCACTAACAATTTTTCAGATTTTCAACAATTTATTTACATAGTGAAGTGTTTCACTTATTGCATAGCTGTCATGCCTTCACTGTACTCCTTCAGCAGTCCTGCCTGCATCTCACTCTTATCTTAATTTACTGGTGACAAATAACAGTGAATGCACGTGTCTGTTTTAAAGGCAGACCATCCAAAAATCTAAGCCTCTATACTGTCTTTTAATATTCTGTCTGGGAATAGCACATTTAGCACTCTGGCACATTCCTTTTACAAATGTTCTTAAGTTTATGTAAGTCTTACTTTCTTACTCCTGAACTGAAGTCTGGGATTCAGTATTGGTCCTGTCTCCATAGCATTCCAGTCTATAGAAGACTGACTCTATTTGTCAAGGCTCTAGGGATCCCTTAGTCATTCTTTGTCCAGGTAGTATAGAGTACTTGAACGGTGAAATCAAACCGAGAATTAACAGTAACCATGACACATAAGCACTACTCACACAGCCTAGGTACAGAAAGAATGCAGGTTTACATAAATTGTGTTGGTTAGGTATGTCAATACTGTAAAATTGTGCTTATTTTCTGTGTATGTCCACTCATTTAGGAATTAGAAACCTTCCCCTTTTGGACAGTGATAAATGAAGAGCTGCTTCTTGTGAAGAAAAACTGGAAAGAGCCAACATTGCTTGTAGATTCAAACGATCTGCAAGGTCAAACAAGCCTGAGTTTCCCTAATCTCTCTGGCTGAAGATTATCTAAAGGCCAACTGTGTACCTATTTGGAAGCTGTGTATTTATTTTAGCTGATTCTTAAGATAGGAAGAATAAAGAGTGCCTTCACTCAAAGACCATAAAGCTTAGGTGTTCGATATTCATATCACTTAACAATATTAGAATTATATAGCAGAGCCTTGACTGATTGTGAAGTGTACAATTGCAGCATGAATAACATAGTCAAAATGGAGTTCCAAAGCAGGACACTGGAGAGGATGACTGAGAACATAAATATCACAAAGAGAAACAATTACATTGCAGTGTCTCTCAGACATTATAATTCATGACTTTGATTCAATTAAAATTATTTCAGAGCTTTCTAAGTGCAAAAAAGGGCACTCGAAGCCAGTAAAGTAATGAAAATTGGCTTCACAGATGGCTGGTTTGTTCTATAAGAAAGCAAGAGGTCTACAGAAAACTTTTAAAATGACCTCCTGGTAAGTCAAAATTTGAAGAGTTGATAAAAAGGTGAAGAGGACAATCGTACAAATTAGTGCCAGGAAGCTGGCTTAGGAAAACAATCTCTCATTCAAGCTACTTGTTCTTTCTCAGAGTCTCAACAAACTAGTTCTTCTGCAGAAAATACTCAGATTTCGAAACTATGTCTTCTAGGGGTAAATTCATCTGTGGCTTCCTGACCAGTACATCACATTTAAGATACTGAAGATCACACTCTGTCCACATGGTTGCATAGAAAATAAAGTAAATAAGGAGGAGGTCTCAGAATCTGCCCTCAGTCTGTTTTGGAGGGGGACCAAAAACTCTGCTGAAATTTCGTAGAGGTAAACTTCTATCATGATGGGCTTTCTATCCTTCCTTTCTTCCCAGTTTGTTACATTTCTTTTTTCCTACCCTCCTGGTCATAAGCAATCTGCACTTGAATGACCATCTTAGTTGCTGCCATTGTTCCTTGGGATTTTCTGGAAACATTATTGGGAACCAAAGGCAAAAAATAATTGCAAAGTTTATACCATCGATATTTAGGTATCAATACCAGGCTGCATAAAGAAAAGATTCTTATGTCTGTAAATGAATCTAAATATAGATATTTATAGAAATAAATGTTTCTATAGAAATATATAGAAATATATTGAATGCATGTATCTGACTGTTTACATTATTATAGAAGAAACACAGCATATAGGACAGTTATTTGCCATGATGTCAGAAGATTGTTGTGCCACTTAGTTGCCCATCATATCAGGAGAGTGCTGTCTCACCCAGTTGCCCATGCCTCTCTGTAACTGTTGAATCAGGTGCAAGGCAGTTTGCCATTTATAGTGTTTAATGTTTCCTGTAAACGTGCAGGAAATATTTGTTTGAAGTTCTGAAGGAAACAGTATTGATGTTCACAGAGATGCAACAAAGTACTTGATGAAAGAAATCATTTTCAAGAAAGAGTCCTATGGGAGAAAGAGAGCCTGTTTATTTACTCGAAGATCAAAGCAACTTTCATATGAATTGATGCTAAATATTTAGTACTTGAGTGACTAGTAAAGAGCACTCTAAACTTCTAAAGGAAAGAATGAAAAATGGGAGACAAATCCTGATATATCTATAGATATAGATGATATAGATAGGGTCCCTGTTGGTAAAACTTTTTTGTTATTTGCATTACATCAGTGTCTAGGGTCCAGCTTGAGATCAGAGACCCACTCTGTCATACTGCATGCAAATACAGTCTCTTTTCTGACAAGCTTATCATGAAAACAGGCAAAGGTCAAGAAGGAGAACAAATAGAACAAATTCTGATTCAGTTTGTGTGAGTTTCTCTTATAACTTCAAAAATGTGTACATAAAATAAAATTGTTATTAATTACTCCAAGCAATGGAAACTGCTTAATGTGCATGTCAGGCAAACAAAAAATGAATAAATGACCCCATATACTAACTGCTCCTGATGAAAACTTTCCTTAAATTGCCTACCTATATTCTCATTTTCTCCTTCATCCAAACCAAATTTAACTACACAAGTCAAAATCAGAGCTGAGTTGTCCTTACACAGTTACACAGTATCACAATGACAGAGGATGTTCAGTCACAGACTGATCAAGCACAAAAATGATATGCAAAATGAGGAGTGCAGGAGTAGGCATCCATCCACCAAAGAGTACCATCTCTCTGTGAGTTGCCAGCAACCTCAACCTCACCCAAAATAGCTGCCTCTAGCTGGCAGGATTCTCAGTCTTCCTCTTTAAAGGTGAGCCCTGAGGTTTGAGAAGGAACTATGCCAAAACAGATGAATATATCTGAGTGCTAGGATTTCTGCAGCTAAGGAGGGAGAGGGCTGGGAAATAGGTCAGTGATATGTATTTCTCATAGTTCACCACCTTCTTCCCAGCCTCTAGCAGCAGATCCCTAACCTCTGCCTAGAAATCAGCACAATGCTAACATACATCTGGGACCATGCTTAATTTGAAGCTAAGCTAAATTCACACTTCTTCAAAGCAGAAAAGCCTTGTCCTCCTATGTGTAATGTACTACTTTCACTGTATGCTCCTGAATAGTCCTCATTTCTGTAATACTTTTCCCAATAGCACATTAAGTGAGCCTTTACCATCTGTCGTATGCAGTTTGTTCTCTCTCTTGCACTTTATTACTTTATTACTATCAATATAAAATAATATATAAAGAGTAAGAAGAATAGGGCAGTTGCCTGCATGGAGTAAACAAACTGAAAAATTTATATCAATCTGTAACAGACTCTTATGAAAAAATCTTATTTGTTCGCTCTTCCTTCACATATTCAAAGAAGGTTCTTCAAGCTGCAGTCACTGGTGTAGTATTCATTACTCTCTTTTTTTTCCCTCAAAGAGGAATTATTTTATTTTAAACCTAAATAGTGATGGTTTTTTTTCTCTGTGAAGATTTATAAGTATGCTATAATAAGAACTAGACTATGTAAAAGAAACCAAAAATAAATAAAAAAGCTATCATTGCTTTAAATTCCTGATGTTGGGAAACCAGTAAAAAATTTTAAAACAAAATTCACAGCGTACTAATCCTTATAGACAATTTCAGGCACTGAACTATAGTGAGCTCAGGACAATTGACTCCCTTCTTTGCAGTGCCTAATGCAGATTATGTGCTCCTTGGCACCACCAGCTATAGGCTTGTGAAGTGTCTGCGTTAATTCTCTGTGTGACCTCAGATGGGCTCATTTGCCTGTCACAGCAGAGCTGGTGACTGTGGCATACTTGACCACTTAAGTCTGAAAAATTCTGAGCACTGAAATTCTAGTCCAACCCCCTTGCCATGGGCAGGAACATGAAGAATTGTCCGTATCTTCCCTTGAGAGATCAAACTCATTGATTTTATTATCATAAAGATTTCCTTGAAATCAATCCATTTTTCCTTTTTTCAATGTCACACAGAATCACAGAATCAACCAGATTGGAAAAGACCTCTGAGATCATTGAGTCCAACCTATAAACCAACACCACCATGTCAACTCGACCATGGCACTGAGTCCCATATCTTCTTGAATATACATCGAGGGTCTGTGACTCCACCAACTCCCTGGGCAGCCCATTCCAATGTCTGATCACTCTTTACGTAAAAAATTTCTTTCTAATATCTAACCTAAACCTCTCTTGGCACAGTTTAAGACCATGCCATATTGTCTTACTGGTAGTTGCCTGGGAGAAGAGACCAACCTCCACGTGGCTACAGCCTCTTTTCAGATAGTTGTAGAGAGTGATGAGGTTTCCCCTGAGCCTCCTCTTCTCCAGGCTAAACAACACTAGCTCCCTCAGCCTCTCCTCATAGGACTTGTGTTCAAGTCCCTTCACCAGCCTGGTTGCTCTTCTCTGGACCTGCTCCAGCCCCTCAATGTCCTTCCTGAACTGAGGGGCCCAGAGCTGGACACAGCACTCCAGGTGTGGCCTCACCAGTGCTGAGGACAGGCGAAACATCACTTTGCTGGTCCTGCTGGCCACCCTATTCCTGATCCAGGCCAGGATGCCATTGGCCTTCTTGGCCACCTGGGCACACTGCTGGCTCATGTTCGGCTTCCTGTCAATGCAAACTCTCAGGTCCTTTTCTGCCTGGCTGCTCTCCAGCCACTCTGTGCCCAGCCTGTAGCCCTGCAGGGAGTTGTTGTGGCCAAAGTGCAGGACCCGGCACTTTGCCTTGTTGAACCTTATTTATAAACATACTTCTTGTTGTCCTTAACAGGAGTAGCCAGATTAAGTTCAAATTGTGCTTTTGCCTCTCTATTTTTCTTCTTACATGACCTAACTACATTTCTAAACACTTCGTGAGTTGATTGCTCTTTTTTTCCAAAGTGATAGACCTTTTTTCTCTAATTTCCTGCAAAATCTCCCTGTTCAGCCAGGTGAGTCATCTTCCCCACTGACTAACCTTTCAGCACACAGGGACAGCCTGCTTCTGTGCCTCCAAGATTTCTTTCTTGAAGCATGTTCATCCCTCCTGGACACCTGGGTTTTTAAGGGCTGTTTCCCAAATAACTCTCTTAACCAGCCTACTGAATAAGCCAAAGTCTGTCCTCTGGAAGACCAGGGTAGAGGTTTTGTTGTCGCCCTTCCTTACTTCACCAAGTATTGAAAACTCTATCATTTCATGTTCACTGTGCCCCAGACAGCCTCTGACTACCATATCTCCCACCAGCCCTTCTCAGTTTGTAAACAGCAGTCTAATGGGGCTCCAGCTCTGGTACGTTCATTTATCAGCTGCAATAAGAAATTATTCTCCATACACTCTAGGAATTTCCTAGACTGCCTCTTCTGCACTTTGTGGAGTTCCCAGCAGACATCTGCAGGTTATAGTCACACACGAAAACAAGGGCTGGTGATTTTGAGACATCCGCCAGCTGCTCGTAGAATAATTCATCATCCTCATCATCCTCGCTGGGTGGTCTATAACAGACTCCCACTAGGATGTCAGCCTTTTTGGCCTTCCCCCGATTCTCACCCATAAGCACTCAACGTTATCATCACTGATTTCAAGTTATAGAGAGTCAAGGGACTCTCTAACATACAGAGCCACCCCTCCACCTCTTCTACCCTGCCTATTCCTTCTGAAGAGCATGGAGCCACCCATGGCAGCATTCCAGTCATGCAAGTGAGCCCACCATGTTTCTGTGAAAGCTTTCCTGCTGCATGATGGCTTCCAGTTCCTCTCGCTTGTTTCCCAAACTGTGTACATTGGTGGACATGCATTTCATCTGGGCAGCTGATATCACTTCTAATTCAGGCTTTTCACCTTTAGGCTCTTCTCTGGAGACCCTGGTTTCAATCCCTACCCCTTCAAACTTAGTTTAAAGACCCCTGATCAGCCCTGTCAATTTATATACTAGAGCTCTTTTGCCCTTGTTAGATAGATGAAGCCCATCTGACTCTAGCAGGAATGATAGCATAAATTTTGCCCCAAGATCAAAAAAAAACAAAATTCCTACTGGTGGCACCAATCCTTTAGCCACCTATTGATAAAATGGGTTTTCCTACTCCTCATTAATCCCTGCTACTGCAGGAATTGAGGCCAAATACCACCTGTGCTCCTGTCCCATCAACTAATTGACCCAAAGCCTTAAAGTCTTTTTTAATTGCCCTGGTACCTCTTTTATTGATCTCATCACTGCCAACCTGTACTATAATCAGAGGGCTGAATTAGCTCAGAGAGTCTCCTGCTAATATCCCTCACCTTGGCCCCAGGAAGGCAGCAGATTTCCCTGTGGAAAGGGTCTGATCAGCATACCCTCAGTTCCTCTCAGAAGTGAATCACCAACTACAACTACCCTTCTTTTTTTCTCATTTTGTCAGATAACATAGCACTTTCTGGAAACTAGTCTAAAGTTTTGCTAATCAGTAGTTCAGTTACAGATATTAGAGCTGCTTGTAACCCTTTAGAATTTACTTTTTTTTTTTTATAGCAGTTTATTGATGCCAAAATGTTTTAGAAATTTGTATGGATTTCAACATCAGTTTTGATGGTAGGGTTTTTGAGGTCATGGGTGAAATCTGTGGCAACCCTAAGAAGGCATATATAAACAGAGAAATTACAAAACTAATCTTTTTACTACACAAATGCATGCACCTTTTTGATGAAATAATAATCTTTGATTTAAACTCAAATTACAACAAAAAAAATCTTTAACTGCTATAAAAAAATCATATTATAAGTCCTTAACCAACCATTATAGATGTATCTTAGGACAATGTAATTGTGTCTTCAATTTGTTTTTCATCAGAAATACATGCATAACAGGACATATTTTAATGTTCTATCTATTGTGAGGTTGATACAATTCAATATTTTCATTAATGATCTAAAAGGAACAGAGTTCAGACTTACTGAGTTTACAGAAAGCGTTTCCTGGGAGGGACCAAAAGAATGTTAGAGGACAAGGACAGAATTCAAGATGAACTTAATAAATCAGAGATATAGACAGGAAATATTACAAGATTTAGTAGTGGTAAATGCAAGATGCCATACTTAGTCATGATTAATTAACACATAAATACAGGATGAGGAATAACTGTTTATAGACAGTTCTATAACAAAATAAATGAAGGATTGTAAGAGGTCACAAAGTGAACATGAGTCAACAGTGTCATGCTGTTGTGAAAAAGGCAAATGCTTCAGAATCTGTACAGCAGGATGCATAAGACTATGACTGGAAGGAAATATGAAGTAACCCCTCTGCTTTGTTCAATGTTTTATTCAACACTATGGCCTTAGGTAGAATATTGTGTCTAGTCCTGGCCAGTACACTTCAATAAACTCATAGATCAGTGAAGAGAGTCTAGAAAAAAAAAAAAAAAAAAAAAAAAGATCAGAGGTTTAAAAACATGGCCTATGGGCAAAGACTAAAGGAAATGAGTAGTTTAATTCAGAGTAGAGAAGACCAAAGGATTTGCTTTAAACAACAGTTAAACAAACAAAAGGGATGAGTTGATTTCTTGGAATTCTTTTCTGGTCTTAGGATTTCATGATTCCTGGCCACTGAAGTAAATAAAGACTATAGTACTATGGAGCAGAGACACCAGCCAGAAATGCATAGTACTTCCAGGATAAAAAAAAAATAGACGTGTTTTTACATTTGCAGAACTCTTACTGTAGAAACTTGCAGAGAGAAAAGAGTGTAGTTGAGCCAGAAAGATACATCATCATTAGATAGCAGCACACAGTCTATGTAATTCAATGGATAAGAACATTTACTTGTACTATACCATCTATAACCTACTTCCACTCCAGAAAGCATAGAATCGATGATAGAATGGTTTGAGTTGGAAGAGACTTTAAAGAACATGTAGTTCCAATATACCAGTCATAGGTGGGGACACCTTCCACTAGACCAGATTGCTCAAAGCCCCATCCAGCCTGGTCTTGAACACATCACTGTAAAAAATGTCTTGAGATTTTTATTAATCATTTTGAAATTAAACTAAAGGCTATTCAGGGTAAAAAAAAAAAAAAAAAAAAAAAGCAAACAAACAAAGAAACAAAAAACCCTCCATTCAAAGGGATGTATAAGACCTAATAGGAATATAAATTCTCTCTCTCTCTCTCTCTCTGTAAAATAACAACTTTAAATTTTTTTAGACACAAAGAAACAAATATTGAATCCTCAAAAAAAATCTTGAGTGATTGTGTGCTATACTTCTTAACACATATATCTCTACAAAATCCTTAAATTAGGTTTTTATTACATAAGTTGCTTTTGTGAACCCCAAAATGGAAGAAGTTAATTGGTGATGAAGTGTCAGAATTAAGTACTGAGAAATTCATCGGTGAAAATCACTTCCAAATGGGAAGCTTACTCAATATATGTCCTAAATGAAGGTTTTGGTTTTTTTTTTTTTACTGTTAATATAGTTTTTGTGAAACCCAAAGGAACAAATACTCATCTTGTTTCATCCTGGAAGAAGGAGGTGCCTAAAAAGAAAACTGCTGAGAACAGAAAACAGTGACACAGCATTTGAGCTGTTCTATAGAAGCAATGCACAGAGACTGCACCATTCATCAAGCTGTATAGAGTCTTCCTTTGCAAACTGTGCTTTTTTCTCCAGCTGCCAAAACGGTGAGGAAAATTACTTAGTTTAAGTCATGTGAGTCCCCTATGGAATGTGCTGGAGTGGCCAGTACTTGCTAGCACTTTCAGAAAGACAATAATACAGACAACTCAGAACCATAGGGAGAGAATAAAATTAAAAAATCTTGGAAGCTGTGGTCCTTTGTCTCCTCACCCAAGGAGCTACACTGAAGTGAAAATTTTTTACCTAAAAAATCCAGTGCAACATTTCCTGTCCCCAACTTTATTCCTGAAGCATGCAAACTTAGGACCCATGTTCCTCTTCCTGTGTGGTAGTGGGATAAGGAAAGAATAATCAGGCCTGTATGTTACTAACAGATGCCATTTAGATAAAATTGAAAAGGTACAAGGCTGCCTAAATAGGAAAAAAATTTCCCAGCTCAAAAAAAAAAAAATAGTTACTGGACACCAAAAACTTTGTGACTTGATAAATAGAACAGGACACCAGGTAACAATAACAAGAGAAGAGTTTCCATTTTAGAGAAATAAAAATCCTTATCAGCCACCCACCATGTGCTATAATTTAAAAGCTTTTGAGCAAAAAGCATTGCTTTACTGCTAAAAGGTTTAAAATGCTGCAGTATGTAGACCAAAAAGTCTTGATTAGCTGTGGCAGATGAGTCAGCAGAGAAACAGTTCACAATGCAGTGCAGCCCTTACATTTTGACATATATTGTTAAGGGCTCCCCAATGTCATTCCAAAGAGGTAAAGAAAGAAAAAAATTGGAAAAGTGTGGCATCATGAATTTAACTTGAAAGTAATGTAAGGGGAAAGGATATGATGATGAAGGCCATGGCATCTTTCATCATCACAGATTTTGTGGAAGTTTTAAATTTAGTATACAGAATTTAATCATTCCTGTCACAGGGTCTTCCTTACAATGTCTATATATTGAATTGTCCTGATGCACTTTAGGTAGAAGGCTACTCTTTCAGCCAGGGAAGGTATTACCTTAATATTATGTACTACAACACAAGCCCTTTTCTGTCTTTTTGAGAGAAAGAAAATGTTATGTAAATACAGTAACAGATGTGCAGTAGTGCTGGATGACTACACACTGTGCATCTATCTATGACTCTACCATCTATAAACCTAAATAAATAAAAATAGTTTGATTCAAGGGCTGGACAAAACATATTTCAGAAACATGCCAATTCTGCAACACAGTTAGCTCTTTCTTTCAGATCATGATGAAGTTGATCTCCCAGAGCGAAAGTTGGGAAGGGAAAAAGAAGACGTAAAAAAGAGGTTCAGACAGTTCTAGATCCCAAGACATTTCTAGCAAAGTCAAAAGTCTGACATTAATATTCCAGGTTTCTATAGGGCAGAATTCAATGAGCATTCCAGACAATAATACAAGATTGCAGTCTGGCTTGGAGTTTTCAATAATCTCTCAAGGTCTGAAGAATTCCTGTGGAATGTGAGAACCCAGCAAATTCATTGCATTACTTAGCATGGCTGCATGATGGGAAACATTTTACAGTGTCCTCTTGAGGCAGTATTACACTTCCAAATGCAACAACCAGGTACAGAGTTGAATTAGATCGGGATGTTGACATGAGGAGCTGTGGAACAGAAGCAGCACCTCATTGCAGAGAAAAAGTTAAATGAAAAACCCAGCCTCCCACCAGGGCTATAAAGCCAAGGACTGGGGTGACAGTCTCACCTTCTCTTTAGATAGGTTCTTTCTCTTTAATGGGATCCACTAATGGGTTGCAGCAGCAACACAGGGAAAAGAAATATGACAGCAAAGCTTTTGCCCTGCCTGTTTAATACCAACAACAGCTTCTGTCTTTCTGTAGTGAGTTGCATATGCCTAAATTCTGAAAGATTGCCTTCTTTTTTCTTTGTATCCCGAGTCTGAACTGAACAAGTAAGTTATGAATAATTAACACTCAAGCCTATTTAAATTTCAAAGGTAGTGGAAGTCTTCCTCTCTCATTTTCTAGATTGGTACACACTGTTTTGATTCCAAAATGTTTGTTAAATCAGAAGAGGTGGAGTTTTTTCCCCTGTACTTTTTGGAATGTGATCAAAGACTAAGAAGGTACTAGGATGAAGAGGCAGTTTCAAGAACTGATGTTTTTACCTCTGTGGGCCAAATCATGTTCCTTTTCTAGTATAGGGACCTTATCTTTCAGTTGTTAGCAATATGGCTCAAAACTGACCTAGGAACATAAATAGAAATATCACTGGATTTCACAGTATACTGTTAAATTCCTATCAGTCATTTCACATCGTGAGAGGTTTCTAACCACACTGCTAAATTTTGTGTAGTTCTTTACACACTCTTATTTTCACTTGACACATATTTTACTGTCTTATAATTGTACTGCATCTAAACACAGAACCATAGGGAGACAGGTAGATAAAAAGTGCAGATTGCACTGAGAAAAATCTTTTGGCAGGTTTAACCCAGAGAGTACTCTGTATGCTTTAGATTGCAGCTGTGTGCAGTAACTGTAGACCATCATATGCACAGATGGAAGTGCAAGTTTGAGGGCTATTGAGCATGTGGATTTTCCCAGTGTGTCACAATTACAGAAACATCTGTGCTAAATAACTTCAAGCTGATCCACAGCAAAAATTGGCAATGTTCAATAACTCTCAATATCCTCTTTTTCCCCTGTGGTGAGATGGCCTAGTGATTCTGAGTTGGACTATAGCGTAAAACATGTAGCTTCATTATTTCAGGGCCTGTTTAGAAATTTCTCCCATGGTATATTACCTAAAAAATCCATATGTTTTTCTTTACTTAGCTCTATAGACCCTGAGTTTCAGAGATGCCACATGCCTGTAGCTGTCATTGACTTCCATCAGAGGTGTAGATATGTAGGTTCTCTGAAAATTGAGTCCTATGGGGGTATTTTTAATTGATTTTGATTTGCACAGGGAAGACAAACAGTCTGGGTGGTGTGATCATAAGAGAACAGAAGGGAAACAGGGGCAGTTTGCCTGTAAGAAAAGATTAAAACTACGAACACATCTGATATTTATATTGTGTCGTAAGAGCATAGAAAACATTCATCATTCTGTTTCTTTCTTCTAGTGGAGACAGGGAAATTAGTATTCCCCTGAAAAACTATTACAGAACAGAAAACTTTCCCAAATACCATAAATTATAATCACAAAATCATCAATATATTTAGGCCACACAACAATTTAGGAAACTTCACTGTTATTTTTCTGTAACTGAGCTGGGACACTTATTTCATACCCTACGTTCCCCTGCAGCACTGGAACCCTGAGGATTTTTGGATGTAAGTGCATTACTCAAGTACAGCACATTACCAATTCCTCACTGTCACAGAATCACTTTTTAATCCTTGTTGTCTTTAACTTCATCTAGAAAAGCACTCCAATACAGTCACCAGATTTATCTCCCGCCCTCCCAGTAATAGAAATAGAAAGATTCATATGTTTCTCAGCTGCAACACACTACAAAATTTCTGCCTAATGCACATATTTCCATCCATTGTCCAGTGTCATTTGGGACATTCCAAGTGTAGAATACTCTTCCTCAGAAACTGTGACCCTTCTTTAAAGTAATAGAGTCAGCAGTAGGATTCCTTCCCTTATATCTGGTTTGGATTTTATTTTCCTCAGTTCCAACCCACTATATTCCAAGAATACTATTATTCGACTAAATATTTCCTTAACTGTTTTGATGTTCAGACTCTTGAAATATTAGTAAACTAGTAACATGCATCTTATCTGACATTCAGCCAACTTAAACAGTTTTAGTTCTTTCATCTTTATAAACCAGTCTCCAGTTCTCAGTAATTACTGCTACCTGGTTTTAAATTTTTACTAGTTAGTCTCTGACTTCCTATGTACTGAGCTACTGCTACTATAATATTCTAACTTCCTTTACATCTGAACTACAGAGGAACTATAATCATCTTGGTTTATGATATGACTCCTCAGAGGGAACGAAAAAAATCATATTGGCTTTTTATTCAGCTTTATCTCTTTGCCAGCTCTTGCATAATTTTTTGCAGAGCAATATACACTCATCCTAGGATGGATGCATAGCTAGTTGATGTCTGAATATGGGTCTTCCTTCCCTCTTGTTTCAAAGATGCTAAGGTTCTAAACAACTATATTGTGGGAGGGGAAAAAAAGGCAAAACAAAACAACAAAAAAAAACCAACACCCATCTATCCCCAGTGCACACTCACCCAAAATCATCCAACAGCCCCTCTCCCAGAATTTCTCTCTGCCAACTCTAACAACTGCCAGGTTGTCAAATAATTCTGCTATTGTGTCCCCATAGCAACAAGCTTTCTGGCCTGAGTGACAGTATTTCCATGCTGTCAACTGGAAAATGTCCCAAATAACTCTAGGAGCACCTGGAGTTTTCTTGCAATGCAAATATCTTTTTCTTTTCCCCTTCCAGTTCTTCATATATTAAGGGGAAGATATTTATAATCATTGCAACGGATGGTATGATGACAGCTGAGCATTTGAAATTTGCTTTAAAATTCTGTAAATCTGTCCTTTCAGTGGATTTTATGTTCCTTTTCAAACAGCTGTGAATTTTAATGTCATATTTAAAATAAATTTTAAAAAAAGTAAGTAACATATCAAGATCTTGATAACTGAACAGAGAAAATATGTAAGGTATTATGTGATATATTTTTCATGCTTTTAAAGTCATTGAGAAATATAAGAGAAATGCAAAAGAACTGATGAAAATGTTTTCCTCAAGGAGGAACACATTTTTAACCTCCATATATCTAATATGTTTCTCTTCTGTATGCTATTACTAATCTTCCAGAGTAACAGTGGTTTCATCATACAGAATGATTATGCATATATATATATATATAAAAAGGCACAGTAGGTGAGAAATCAAACCAAAATAAATCACACCAGTCTAAGTGAATTGGATGAAATTTACACCCCTGAAAATCTGGCATTCGTGTCACCCATCTCGAATTTTAACAGTATTTTTCAGTTAGATTGTTTAATCTCACTGACTCTTGAAGATGACTTCCAGTCCATTTATCATGACCACCTTAAGGTCATAAACAAAGAAGTAACTGGGTATTCTTAATGCACATGGAAACTACCTTTATCAACACCATTATGACATTCAGATAATATCATTTTGAGTTAATATGTGGGTAAAAGAGAACAGAAGCTAGTTAACTGTCTTTTGGACAAGATGTAGGTCTACACAGTAAGTGATACTTGAGTGAATGATGAAGTCAGTCCCAGTAATGTTGCCAAATGTAGGTTTTGTGCTTAGTTTCTCATCCATGTTACCAATATAGTTTCAATTTTTTTTTTTTTTTTTACTTCTGAGCTGGACAGTAACACCATCATATCTTTTTATATGGTTGCTATGCTCCCTATCAGGCTTTCAATAATGAGTGACAGCTGATCCTATTAATTGCATATTGCTAATTTGTGGGTTTAAGACAGTTATGATGCTTAATTAGTGAATGTTTGCAATGTTTTTATTAGGCTTTACTGAATAAAGAATGGAATGTCCAAAATATATCAGGCAAACAACAAAAATTCACAAATTAAAAGCTCACTCTGAAAATTAGAATCTCATATATGCAGGTTAGCTACAGGCCTATGATAAGAAAAGACATGTAAGGAAGTAATTATTTATTAAATAATAAACATCTTTTCAATCTGAGAATAGTGGAGTAAAGAATTATTAAACTTTATTTCAAGGAGAGAGATCTATTTTATTGCAAATATTTATTTAAAAATATAAAAATTTTATGGGGCAGTCTTGTAAACCCTAAATAATAAACTGAAGTACGTTTCATTCATACATTATGTCCTAGCTGTTCCAACTAGTTATGCCTGTATTACAGAGAAATATTTTACTGTAAGGGGAAATCTTCATCTGAAGTCTGCAAAAGCACTGGATCAAGGGAATCACAGATGAGACACTTCCCTGAGCATTGTTTCTGTCTAGGTAAGTACAAAATATAATTAGTATAAAAACATTTGAGTTGGTTAGGTTATAAGCACAAACTGGGGGCAAAACTTGCCTGCCTGACAGTAAAAGAGGTAGGGGGTTGGGGTACAGGCCAAACTGACAGGTTGGACAAGGTTTAGAGACTGAGACCAGGAGCACACTGCTGGGAGACATAACCTGACGGTGACATGGGGCATCCCCTGTTCTCACCCTCATGCAAGTGCACAAAACAGACTGTGCATCACCAAAGATTCCCAATGCCCTATTCCTACAAATTGCAGAAGCCCAAAATCTGTAAAATCCATGCTTGTCACAGGAAGAACAAAGGAGCAACATCCATTCGACGAACATCAAATATTCTACTAATAATCATAGAATCATAGCATCACTTTAGTTGGAAAGGATCTCTAAAAGCATTGAATCCAAGCACTAATCCAGCACTGCCAAGTCCACCTCTAAACAATGTTCCCAAGTGCCACAGGTCCATAGTATTCCATACAAAGATCTCATGCCCAGGCTTTGTTGTTACTACTCCACTGTTTTTCTTTTCCCTACTCATCCTAGTGGATAGAGTGTAATAATTTTTAAATTCATGAAAGTAGTTTCTTCAAGCAGTATATGGGTTGTGCTGTACATAGTACTGTGATTTCTGACCTAACTTCTCTCATATTCTCTTTTTCCTATACAACTGGGCTCAGATCATCTCTGCCCATTGCCTGCTGAGTGGTTGCTGCATTTAAGCTACATAAGGGTTACTATACTTGAGTGTAATATAGCAAATGAGTGCATCAGAATCCCACTGAGGCAGCCTGTAGCCTGCGGGTACTAATGGTTCATCAAGAAGACCTTAAAGCCTATTTAATGCCAAAGACTAAAGATCTTTATATTTCTTTCTGCCATTTTGCAATTCATTGCAGAATCGAAGTCAGAGAATGAAGGATTTTTTCCTCATGTAGCAAATTAAAAAATGAACAACTGGGTATTATGTGTTTCTTTATAATACAATATGATTCATGCCTTATCCTTCATTCAAGCCAATAGTTCTTTGATTTAGGACCCGGATAGCTATAAGCCATCAGTACAAAGTAATCTGCTACACAAGAATTTATAGGACAAATCCCTTAAGTAAGGGTTCATGGCTCTTCAGCCCAAACATCCTACATCTATCTAGTTAATCTAGCTAATTTATCTATCTCTATGTTTATAAAGCATCCAGTCACTGTAGCCAGATGCCACCAGTGTAAATATAATTTACTGACAAACTGGGGGAGGCTTATTGCTGGCAAATGCAGTTCTGTCATTAAGGAAATAAGTGTTTTAAGAAATATTATCAGTGTTGATATATTTTATAAGATTTTATGTTCATCCACATTCTGACCCATTGTGGTATTTTTATTTGGACTGACATATTTATCTGTGCAAGTAATAGCTGGGACAGGGGTGGGGGAGGGGCACAGGGAAGGGTAGTACAGATGAAGAGTCCCAGATCGTTGCCTTAACAGCAGTTTCTCCCATTGCACAAGGAACTTCTTTAGATTTACACTTGTTAGAGGTATTACTTAAGCAATCAAAAGGTTAATGCAGGAAAAATCAGTGCAGTTTCATTTCCTTCTTCCCTATTTTTCATAGTAGCTGTGAAAAACATTTCCAAATTTGGAATATTTTCTCTGGAACTATATTTCTCATTATTTGCCAGGAATGATTATGCTTATTATGCATCTAGGTTGATATACAGACAGTTGAGAATGGCATTCATAGAAAAGAAATATCCATGTTTTAGGTCACGCATAAGAGAGCTGTTGTTTCACGAGGACAATTCCTGTTGTTGTTCCTAATAGTGAAGGTCCTGCTGTGCTACTTTTGTTTCTGCTATGACGGGACAAGTTCTTGCCTGCAGGCGAGACTGAACTTCCAAAATGATCATGTTATTCTCGGTGTCTAGTGAGCAATGTGGAAAGCATGGGGTTTTGATTTGAGGATGCAGGAGAGCTGTAAGGATTTAATCTCCGGAATGAATCACAGTGCTGGAGTTCACTCTGCCACTGGTCAGTCAGTCATCCTTTCTGTGCTCACATATCGTTACAAATCATTGCACGCTGGTATATTAAAGGAATATTTCTGCATTTGTTGCGTCGATGAAAAATTTGTAATGGCAGGAGTTTGTCTTGGTTTTATTGTTTCAGTGAACAAAAAACGATGTGAAACTGTAGCAAACGAATTCTGGGCCAGACTGTGGAGCTTCAAACACGAGCTGACACGTTGTGGTGAAGTATATGTAACACAAATGCTCTCCATTTTCTGCCAGAAACTAGGCCATCTAACTGTGCCCTCCAGAGCAGTGTGAGTCCCAGGCTGCCTCTTCCATGCCTCTTCCCAAAAGCTTCAGAGCTGCCAGTCCCTATATTCTGTTCCCCAGCTGTGCCTCATTTATTCCAGATTTTGAAGTAGAAAAGAAACTGATTGCTAAATAACACCATGTAGGAGATAAATGGAGATTTGTACTATCTATGGGCAGTAATGGCACCTTCCCTAGGAGTAGCAGTATCACTCCCAATGGCACTTAATGACTAAATCTGTGATATTATGCCATAGAGACTATTATCTTTGTAGATGACTGCCATTGTTCTGGAGTACCTTTAAGATAACAATGTAAGGACACATACTTGTTCAGTAACTGCTATGAAGCAGTTACAGTCCAAGCCTTCACTGTCAGGTGCACGCAATCCAATTTTATATCAGATACCTACATTTCATTTTTCTCTGAAACGACATATATTCAGATATTTTACATTAAACTGCTTCTATTTTTGCTTAACTGTTTGATTATTAGTTATCTTGTCACACACTGCGTATTAAAGCATGTGCTCAGTCAACCTGAAAAAAATGCAGTGCAAGGTGTAGCATGGAGCCCAGGCAAAATCAAAATTTCGTTGCCTAAATTAATTTCAAATAAAACCCAGGGGAGAGTTGTCCATGGTGTTTTGTGATGCATGGAGGTGCCAGGGTCAATTAGACACCTCCAAAAAAATCGAGAATTGGTTAGCGCTCCTGCAACTCATGGCAGCAAATTATACTTGCCAAGAGACTTATAGGTGGAGACATTAGGATACAGCAGTGCTGTGGAAAACTCATTGATGCTGTGATTGTGTACCAGCAGAACCAGTATTTATGCACATGAATCCAGATAATCTGTATTTTTCTATATAGTTCTGGAGTGCATATTTTTCTACTTCCAAAACAATGAAAAAATGATGGGACTGAGAATGACTCCCTATGTATGAGAATTTCTCAAAAATCAATGCCCATATTAGTCAGCAAGGATACTACATTTCACTCGGCTGTGTGTGTACTCAGTGCATTTTTTTTTCCTGTGTCACCGTGACCTTTAATAGGTCATGCTTCCTAATAAGCAGATAAAGCTAAAGCAACACAAAATATGATTGTTTTCTTCTGATCTTTTTTCTGGCTTCTGCACCTAATGATGCAACCTCTATTTCTCTCTGTTCCCTGGCTCGTTCCTTTCTGAGCACACCTGACACATATAAGGTTTAATAATTTACAGGTAGAGGGCCGAGTTTGCCAGGCTAGAGACATTCCAATTTCTTTCCACAACTCTAATGAGACAAAGCAGTCAGAAGCTTATTGCTAACGCCACATAAAATCAGATTTATGGATGCTTTTTATCAGAAAATGGTGCAAGGTAGTTTGAGTGTTCCCCTGAATTTCTCCATTCATCTTCTAGAGTAAAGTTTCCCCACCTGCTGATGAAAGAATCACTATTATGAGTATTAGGGTTTTTTCCTAATTAAAAAGTTAGATAAGATTGGCCGAGTCTAAAACACACTGTGCAATTCTACCCAAAACTACTGGCCTTATATCTAGTGGAATTCCAAAAAGATTGCACCCGTAGAGAGAGATCTCTGTGCACTATAGCTCATTCCTGGTTGACACATTAAGGAGGGGTGGTATGGAACCAGTGATCCTCTAAATGATCTGCCACTGCTAGCAGAGCTCCTGAGAGTTCTCTACAGCTGGCAAAGGTTATTCTATACTCTCTGAAAATGACAGCAGAGCACACTGTGTACCCCCTCCTTTCCCAGCAAATGAGGAGATGCCCATTGACTTCTGTTTGTTTGCTTTTCTCTGTTTCTGATGTGAATTATTCATTGCTTCTGTTTAAACAGTCTGAGGGTTTGGATCATCTGAAGATGCCACGTCAGCATTATAATTTCAGAAGATGCAGCACAAAGGCAAAAGCTACTCACGTTATATATGGTGGCAGCTCATCTAGCTCTAGAAATGGCCAGATCTGAGATATTATATTCTGAACCAGATGGTGCTGTCAGATAGTGCAGAATGACAACTTTTAGATGATGCAGAAAGGGTAATGTGTCCAAGCAGTAAAGGAACTCTGTCTCAAATTGATGCATTTTTTTAACTGCAGTTACAGATGGCACAGTAAGCATCATCTCTGGAGGAAAAGCAAGATTTCTTCCTCATAGCTTATTTTAACTTAAAAGTATCTGTCAGAACATTTAAAAATTAGGCTGGCAGACCTTTGTTCCTAGTGTCTGCCTTTGGCTCCTTCATAGTAGAAAGAATAGGGATTAATAGAAGGAATTGGGAATTGTTTGCTTTTTTGGGTTTTTTTTAGTCTGAAAAACTACAGAATAGTATTCATTCCAATCAAGCAATCTTTCTGATGTAAAATACATATTAAAATATGGCATGTTTTTTTCTGTAAAAACTGGTTCCAATTTTCAGGTAAAAATATTTTTCAATTCAAAATATAACTTAGATAGAAACAGTAAAATATTTCTAAAAAATCAAATTGAAACAGGTTGAAATTGTCAAAACAAGATTTTATAATTGATCCAAGATATCACATATTACTTTACAACTTAGAATTTTCATTCTGTGGACAGTTATTAAAAAAATTACTTCTCATCATATTTTGTTGTCAGTAATTTTGAGTCATCTCGAAAATACTCATAAGAAGGTAGCGTATTTTTTACCCAGTGCTGATTCAAATATGGGTTTTATGGGGAGTAGACCAATAAATCAATCAAAATGCAGATCCAAATATCTCAGGCTTATATTTTGCATTCATTTAATCCAGCACAATAACACTAGTAAATGAGTAAATTTATATAAAAATGAGGCACAATCTTTGTTTTATCTTAAAACTGTGGCTTTTAACTACAGAGGCCACATGCCAAACTATCTTCTTTTATCTGAACTAATGAAAATTATCACATCAGTTCATGAAGTGTACACCAAGACTATGCCAAAAAAAAAAAAAAAAAAAAGGATAACAATACCTGAGATATTTATTTTGGCTATGGCAGCTAAACTCAAGGAAGATGAATTGCAATTCAGAGAATCAGTGTCTTTGACTGTAAAATTAACCACTGAATTTATAATGAGGAAAAAAATGTTACAAAGATAAAACTCCTAGTTAATGCAACATGCTACTTCTTTGCCTGTAGAAATTTATCATAAACACACAAATAAAAGTGGCTTAATTTTGCTGATCTCAGCCCTCTGCAACCATGACAAAATTGGCTGGGTGACAAATTTCTAATGACAAATAGGTGGAACTTTTATCTATAATGGGAAAACATAAACAAGATATTATTTTAGACATTTAGGACTAAAATACAGTCTTTTATCATTTAATGGAGATACAGAGGACAGCCAGTAAAATTAGAACATTTTTACCTATTGCAGGCATCTCAACACTTTCCTGTGTTTCTATTGAGCTATATGGCACATAAGTCTCCTTGAAAAGGATACAAATCTACTTTTGGGTGGAATGATTAGGAGGGAGATCATAAATGGGAATCTTAGCAAATAAAAGTATGTGCACAGGGAAAATCAGCATAATCTAGATGAGTTAACATGGAAGCTGCAGTCAAGAATTCCAGAGCAGTGATCTCAAATCAACCCAGTGTCACTTGTCATCTGCCCATTCTCCAAAAATTAGGAAGGTAATGAAGATACCCGTCTTCCAGGGAAGCATTTATTAGGACTGAATGCTTAATGAAAACAGAGATTTTAAATTACATAGTATATTAAAATATTCCATATAATTTCCAAATACTTTCTTATTGGAAACATTTTTAAGCCTAAATTTTCTCAGTCGCACAAGGAAAAGAATTTTATAGAACTCATACCCTCTTCTCCTGAATCATTATACTTCTGCAAAATTAGAATGGGAGCACTGCTTTCTGTTCCAGAGTGAAAACACATTCATATGCTTTTTTTGCAAGATTTCTTTCCAAAGCTCATTTCAAAGTTTTTACTTGCTTGTTTGTTTTTTCAAAAAAAAAAAAAAAAAAAAGGCTTTTATGTAAGCAGAGCCAGCAAAAACAAATTTACATTGGCAAAACTACGCCTCATAATAGTTCTGCTAGCATAGCGATGCCAACCTGGGGAAGAAACTTTTCACAATACCAGCAGGAATGTTGAGAAAACTAAGCCAAGCAATATTTTTAACTGGGGTATATAAATATTTTGAGTTTTTTACTTCTTTCTGCATGGTAAAAAAATGTATAATTCATCATGTAATCTACACCAATGCATGCAGCAACAAACAAGGGGACCTAGAAGTCATTGTTTAGCAAGAAAATTATTACATAATTACCTTCACAGAAACACTGTGAGATGACTCCCACAGCTGAGTGCTGCAAGGAGTGGCTATAAACACTTCAGAAGGGAAAGAGAGGCAGAGAGGTCATCCTGTACCATAGAATCATAGGCAACTGAAAAGTGCTCATCAGGTCACTTTCCATCATTTATAGCAGTCTAGCTAACCACAGAGGTCCAAGGGAGCCTGAGGCTAGACAATGTGATGACTACAAGAAGGACTGGAAGGAGGTTTTGGGGAACTACAGGCCTGTCGGTCTGACCAGAGGCATGGCACGTGCCGTGGCATGCACAGGGCAGATAACCAGGGGATCAGGCCAGAATGGGCTCATGAAAGGCAGGTCCCAACTTCTTTCTATATACAATACAACCCACTTGGTAAATAAGAAAAAAGGCTGTGGATGTTTAAACTTCAGTAAGACCATTTCCCACAGCATCCTCCTGAAGAAACTGGCTGCTCATGGATTGGATGTGCAGACTCTTTGCTGGGTAAAAACCCAGTTGGATATCCAGGACCAAAGAGTGATGCTGAATGGAGTTACATCCAGATGGTGTCCGGTCACCAGTGGTGCTCTGCAGGATTCAGTTTGGGGCTAGCTCTGTTTAATATCTTTACTGATAAACTGCATGAGAGGATCAAGTGCACCCTCAGCAAGTTTGCAGATGACACCAAGTTGTGTTGGAATGTCTGCTGGAGGGTAGGAAGGTTCTGCAGTGGGATCTGGGCGAGCTAGATAAATGGGCATGAGGCTCAACAAAACCAAGTGCAGGGTCCTACACTTTGACCACAATAACTCCATGCAGCAACACAGGCTGAGGGCAGAACAGCTGGAAAGCTGCCCAGGAAAAAAGGACCTGGGAGTACTGGTCAACAGCTGGCAGAACATAAGCTGTCAGTGTGCCCACATGCCAAGAAGGCTGATGGCATCCTGGCTTGTACCAGAAATAGTTTGGCTAGCAGAACTAAGTAAGGGATCATCCCTCTGTAGTAGGCACTGGTGAGGTAACACCTTGTTTCCTGTGTTCAGTTTTGGGCCTCTCCCACTGCAATAATGACATTAACGTGCTGGGATGTAACATTGTGTTGCCCCAAAGAAGGGCAACAAGGCCGGTGAGGGGTCTGGAGCACAAGTTTTGTGAGGAGCAGCTGAGGGAACTGGGGCTGTTTAACCTGGAGAAAAGGAGGCTCAGGGGAAACCTTATCACTCTCTTCAACTACATGAAAGGAGGTTAGAGCAAGGTAGGAGTCAGACTCTTCTTCCAAGTAACAAGAGATAGGACAAGAGGAAATGGCCCGAAGTTGCACCATGAGAGGTTTAGATTGAATCTTTACAGAAAGAGTTTTCAAGCATTGTAACAAGCTTCTCAGGGAAGTAGTTGAGTCACCATCCCTGGAGGGATTTAAGAGATCTGTAGATGTGTCACTTAGGGATGTGGTTTAGTGGTGGACTTGACAGTGCTTGGATAAAGGTTGAACTCAACGATCTTAAGTCTTTTCCAACCTGAATGATTCTATGAATCTATCCTATAAAGCAGACTTGGCAATGGTATTGAGACAACTATACCTGATGTGTTGCAGGTCTGATACAAAATATTTTTTTTTCTTTTTTTCACATTCAGATGTACTGCATATAGGCAATTATCCCTCTCAAGGATGAAAGAGTTAATCCCTAAACAAGCAAAAACTTATGACAGATGCATCTGTCACAGAGTAACTGGAGACAGTTGCAAAAAGGAATCTTAAGTCAGGATCAATGGTTTGTGGGTTTACCATTATAGGAAGTTCTCAGAAGTATGTATAGGAATCCAACCTCTGCACTTCTTGTCCTTCATGGTTTTCTCTAGTGCCCAAACAGGTTTCTTAAAAGCAGTTGCTGACTCCTGATACTCTTCTGTTAGTAGATAAATGCATACAAGCTCTACTGCTAGGTCCTCTGCCATTTTAGCTGTGAGTTACTGAATCTCTAAGAGCTTCTTCAAATCCAGTCTGGCAGTTTGGAACCATCACATATAACCCCCATGAAGATGAAGGTAGTTTCAAAGACTTCATCCCTGGAAAGAGTCTACATTGAGATAGTAATTTTTGGTTTGGTATTAGAACATTGAACAGAAAGGTACTGCCTTGTAATGAAGAATGGGGCTAATTCATAGTGGAAACTTACTGCCTATCAGAAAATAATTTTAAAGTTCTGTAAACTATTTCCTTCTAGGCATTTTCTCATAATAGCTTGGCTATTTTTCTTTCTGCCCCCAACCCCTTCCCTCAGGGGGTTCTTTGTTTGGTTGTCTGATTTTTTCACCTTTTGGTAGAAATAGCTTTAGTTTACATAAATGTGGAATGTGTTTCCTTCAACCTTTGGACACCCCATCAATTCCCACCTCCTCCTGCATCAGGTAAAATTTAAATTATCAAATATAGAAACAACTGTTTGTTTTTGAGAACTTCTTCCAAGTACTTGTCTTTCTATAAAGACTCAGGTCCCACTTCACTGAAGTTAGTCCTCAGCTACATAGCACTGTCAATTACTTCAAATCAGAGCATTCTCGCCCACACAGAACTGCCTCAGAAGATCTCAACAGATCAAAATTCCTCAGTGGTCATCTTTTATTGTTAAAGCTTTATAAAGCTGTCTGTCTGAGGGTCACTAAGTTTCCCCAGAACAAAGTTTATGTTCACAGTTTACAAGAGCAGGAGTGACATGGCCACTGACAAGTACCAGCAGCATTATTAGCTTGAGCAGACATGCTGTCCAATCCAATTTTAGGCTCTGCAGACCTGCCCATAACTGCAGTTCATGAAAGGTCAGACCTGTCATTTGTGATCACCATGCAAAAAAACAGATTAATGTCTCTGTTCCAATTTTGCTGGATAAGTGTGGCTTCATCCACTTGCTCTTTCCCCTGGAGTGCTAGAACAATCTTCATTAGAGTCATCCAGAAAGCTGGGATAGATAAATAGCTTGTATGAGAGTTGTGCCTTCTTCCCTGCCCTGCACATTCACCCTTTCCATAAGGTCATATTCAGAGGGCAAGGAGAGGAACTGGACTGAGCCTGGTAATACATTTCATTATTCTTGTTTGATGTGGTCAAAATCTGCATTGGTTCTGTCAGTTACCAATAAGCAAGAACCACTCTCATCCTGTGTTATGGCCTGTGTGGAAAAGTTTCTTGTGATCTTCCCAGGCCTCTTAGGATTATTCCTTGACTTCTTGCAGCACCTTCTAATTGCTAGCTCAAGTCCAGGTTTGAGCAAGCACCCTTAGGCAAACTCACCATGACACATCTAACTTTTGTGTCACAGAGCACTCAGTTTTGCTCAAGGATGTCCTCTGTATTGAAACATCTCTACTGTGAGACCCTAGATAGGGTTAGTACTTTAAATGGCTCTTAGTAAAGTAGACGCAAGTACTTGCAGAAACAGAAATTTCCCCTGAGAGTCTCACTCCAAATTATTTTCTCAGATCCCTATGTATTTTTCTAAAAGTGTTTATCACTCCCTAATTTATTCCAACTTCAACCAGTAGGCAGAGAGCATCACGGAGGCATGACTGCGTTTAGATTTATCTGGCATATGGTATCAGTGCAGACTGTCCCTCTGCATGCTTTTATTTGATTTTATTCCCTGAAGTTCTGCCATTGCTTTATTTCTTCTGTATATTTTTTATTCCTTTCTGATGCCTTTGTTTTATTACAAACATTTTCCATTTCCATTTGGATTGCCGTGTAAATATAGATCACCAAATGAAAGTATCTCAGAGTGGATAGTTTATTGTACTAAACTGACAGCCTTGTCTGCTTGTGTGTTATCATTACTATTGTCATGTTTGAATAGGACATCATTTCTTTCAACTTTTGAAACCCTCAGGAGCACTTTGGAGAACTTACATTGCCAGTGCACATTTGCAGAAAAAAAGGAGAAAGAAAACTCTGTTTTTCTGCTACACTGTGGTTTTGGCCACAGCACACAGAAAAAGGCAGTACAAAGCTGCATCATCCTGTGGAGGAAACTGGAGGTAATCTGGACTGGACATCAAGCTGCTTTGGAAGTATACTTTGTACGATACCTTTAAATGCCCTGGCGCATTCATTAGTGTTGACTGGTCTGAGGAGAAAGTGATGACCTCCTTTCTACTCTGCTTCAGACTGTTGTCCAAAGGAAACATCACCAAAACTGCCCACTAGCTTCAGCTAGAGCCCTGAGACACTCCATGAAGGAAGAACCTAAGGCATTTTAAAGTCCAGCTGTCAGAAGGTGAGTCTGCATGGAACAGAGCTTCATCCTTCCTTGTAACTTTTTGTCTTTAAAAGCCCCTGCAAATTTTCAGGAACCTTCAACAGTAGTCAGCCATCAGATCAGCCTAACAGTGTAGAAAGTTGGATTCTGAACATCTCCTCTCCCAGCAGCTAGGAAAGGTATGACCTTGCTGACAATTCAGAATTTAACATTTAATGCTGACTAGGCAAAACCATTAGACTGTCGAAAGTTATAACCCCCAAATGGAAGGGGAGCTGGAACTAGATGATCTTTAGGGTCCCTTCCAACCAAACCACTCTATGATTCTGTGATTCTCTACCTGTGAACTAAGAATTTTCACTTGGCTTTCCCGTCTGTGAGACCTTGTCTTATATGCAGTTCTGGGACCCTCATATGACCACAACAATGCTGTCTTTGCCTGGTAACCTGGGGACTCCTCAGAATCAAGAGGGGCTGTCAGTGTCTTCCTCTTTGTGTAATGCTGTGTTTGCAGAAAGGTGAAGCTTAACAACGTGCTCTGCCATGCTTGCAGGGCATCTGTGAATACAAAGATGTTGCACATTTCAGACCATAATGCGCGGGGATGCGCATCCTGCTTATCGAACTGAAAATCCTTCCCAGTTTATAAACGACAGAGCAACAAACAGGAAAGGTTGAGCTGAAGTCTATATATAATGGATCTAAGAGATACCCTTCTGTCATGCTGAGACTTGATTACAGCCTAAGTGCTGTCAGAAGGGCCATATGTTCCATTCACAGCATGGCTTAACCCTGTGCAGGCTCAGCGGGAGTGGGCCGCAGCTTGGCAATTTGTCCAAGGCACGTCATGAATTGACTGGGATAAAGAGATTAGGGCCCTGATCCTTTGGTACCTTCCACCTCGTGGAGTGACTTGTGCGAGCACGAAGAGGATATGAATGGATTCTGCTTGGCCTGGATAGCAATTTAGCACCACTTTGGGCTCATTTTGAAAAGGTGAAAATTACTGTAGAAGCAGCAGATAATCATTGACCTTAATCCCTGCCCTGCATTTCCTTTGTGCTTGTGTGTTTCTTCGATGATTTGTCTGTTTCTAACTGCTACATTCGAAACAAACTGGAGAGGAGAAAGACAACAGCAACAGCCTCTTCTGCTTCCCTGCATTTGAATCTGCCTTCAAACCCCATGTACTGGTGGTCACTAAAATCAGGACATAACAGGAAAAGCTTATGGTTGCTTACTAACAAAATAAGATTAATAAAATAACAGACAACAACAACAAAAACGTGGGCTAGAAAATTAATGCTCTCTCCTTCTGCCAGTCTCCTAACATTATTTTACTGCCCCTTTCTCCGTTCCCAGTTTCTTTCTCTAATGGTGTTTTCTTCACTGCCTTAGAAAATGGCTTATAGCCTCGTAAATCAGTGGTGCAGCAGTATTTCATGCACAGCTTCTAGAATGGGGATCATGCCCAGAGCCCCACTAATTATCATGCAAATTACTGACTCTGTTTGGAAAGGTCAGTACTGCAAAATGGTAACAGAAATGAAATAGCAGGCAAACCTAGTGGAGTTAAGGATTTACTCATGAATTTTTTTTTCAGAGCCTTGCCCTGTAGAAAATAACCCTATCTCTGTCACAAAGAGCAGAACATTATGATTTGAAATAAAATTTCTATGAGTCAGGTGAGAAGTGGATAATGTACTAATGTACTTCCATCTGAAAGAGAGGGGGAATAAAACGTCAATCTCCCTTTGATTTTTGGTCTCAAAGAAACTGAACAAAAGTATGATCCCCTGAATCACAGGTATGAATCAGAATTTTACAGATTTTTGGTATTAATTGGCACCACACTCATTTCTTCAAAAGGGGTCTACAATCTATGCAGACAGGACAAACAGAGGAAAGTTGACGTGGTATTATAACATCAAGCTTCATCTGTAATAAAGGGTCAACTTAGTGCTAGCAGGTATAAAATTCTGTGTTTTGTCACCCGAGAGGACATTCAGTCTGTGATTTCTTTTACACTAGACAGAGTCTGGTATTACAGCTGTGCTGGACTTTTCTGAGCCTTTTTTTCTTGGCTTAGGAAAGAAAAAACACAAAATTAAATTCTCTTTTACATTGACCCAAAATAAAATTTGTAACTCAACTATTCAAGTTTTTAACATAAAAAAAAAAAAAAAACCACACACAAAAAAAACAAGCAAACAAAAAAGAGGTGGCTATTTTTTTTTGATTATCACTTCAGATATTTTAAACAGCTTAAAAAAAAAAAAAACAATATTTTTTTTTATTTTGACTGAAGTGACCCCATTTTTTTTCCTGAAGTTGTCATTTTGAATTAATATGTTCCCTAGATGCAGTAATTGTCCATAAAAACTTCTCAGTTTATATGAAAAAGATAAAAAGAGCAGCGTGAAGAAAAGCTTCTTTTCTGAATGGTTGGAGTAATCTAGAGATGACTGACTATTGCCCATGATCCATTTAATCTGAAACAAAAAAGTATTTTACGGTCAGTTTTGACCAGCCAAACGAATGGGGCGGTAGATAGAATTCTGCTTCCTGAATCCTTGCCTTAATGTTTGTTTTACTTTGCTGTCTAAAAACATTGTAAAACATTTGGTTTTTCCAAATTTTTGCCAAATTTTCTTTGCCACTAAAAAGTGCCTACAAAGAAAAATTTCAGAAGTCCACAGGCAGGCATCTGTAAAGCAGCAAGAAGGAGGCATGGGTTCAGATGAGGTGCTGAGTCTCTGTTGTTTTGCATGGTGGGATGGTGAAACTTTGTATGCTGCAAGAGCAGCTTCAGGGCATGGTTCATTCCACTGGATTTAGTGCTGGCAGGACTGGAACTTCAGTGCTTAGCAGAGTGAAAAGCGCTGTTACAGTGTGCCATGCTTTGGACAGTTTGCCTTTTTAGCTGTTCAAAACATCTCTGAAGTAGAAATAAAATGGCAAATAATTTATACCCTTTTCAATGCACATACTTAAACTGGACTTCCATTCCTTTTCAGCTACACAAATTTGTGTGTGTGTTGTTTGTGGCAAGAAATATCAACCTCTGACAACCAGTTTCCTTACAATTCACAAACAGAAGGGAAATTCATCACATACAAGCCTACATACTCTAATTCGGTCACCTCTAACATTAACTATTTCAACACTCTCCTTCCTACCGACAGTTCTGTTATGCCCTGTGCTAGTTCAGCTGCTCCCTTCTACTCCTCATGGGAGCTCTGCAGTATACTTGAAATAAACCCTGTGGCCTCTAATTTCCTCCATTGCTGCTCCATGCTAGTAGGCTTCTGCGATTTTCAAAGGTGATCTGGGAAGGAACTGCTTTGGAGTCTGATTTCATTTTTTTCTTACTGTGCAGAAATGAAGAGCACATCACAACAGAGCCCCTCTGCTTTGGAAAATAGCCAGATTCAAAGACCATAGAGGCTTTTATAAAGCTCCATTACCAGAACAGGTTTCAATCCTACACCATTCAAGGCCATTAGGCATGTGCTGAAACACATACTTTCCCCATTCCTAACACAGTAGGGTACAAGGTGAGACAGATCAGGTTCAGCAGAGAAGTATTACCACTGCATTCTCAAATTAGAGTGAAATTGGTTTTGATGATTCTTTCATTGTACTCCCATGGAGAAAGCTTGTCCTCAGTAAATGTTTTTTTAATCAGGTGCTCCAAGAGAAACTTCAGAAGCACTGGAAGTGTGACTTTAAAAAAGCCCATCTTTGTTAAACTTTGATAAAGATACACATAAAATAGAATCCACAAACTCGAAGGTAGTATCAGAATTTGGGATTCACACGTGTGTTTATCTTTATAGCTATTAATCTAACACTAAGCCATACATCTATTAGGAAGGGCACTGAATATTGCCTTTCATCTGTTCTTTTCCTCTTCACAAAAATAGATCTCATTCAGTAACCTTCCTACTCTTGGACAAGATGTTCAATATCCTTTCTCTTGTCAGACACGAGGTTATTACTGAATAATGGCAATAATTAAAAGTACTCTAACTGATGTGACTAATAAAACAAATTCACATCAATAGTGAAGGGCAAATCTCAACACATTGGGTCTGGTTTAGATAAGCAGCAAAAAGATTGATTATCCAAATGTTATCCAAATGCTGCATGCTAAAATGGGAGCAGCAACAATTCAGATGAAAATCTTATAATAGCAGCTGCTTTGTGGTAAGTTCCTTCCTGCAGCTGGAAAAAGAACTGCTGTAGTTTATAACTGAAGGCAATATAACCACTGATCAAAACAGGCTGATATATGATGTCTTCCCAGAACTTCTTAAAACCATAATCACAGATACTGACACTTTTCGGACATTGATGAATAATTTTCAATGACATGGGGGGACTTACGGCTTTCCATTTTGACCACTGAATATAAATAAGATCTGCCCTGGAATTTTATGATAAATATAAAAATATGTTTATGTTAAGAATATTTATAAAACTGTTTTATGTAATATTTAGATTTTCATTTGTAATAAATATTATAAATTTATGTTATTACTTATGATATTTTGTCATGTATAGCACATTCAGCTTTCAGGTTTTCCATGCTTATGAACACTGTTGTATTTAAAGGCAAATGCACTACCTTCTCAGCACCATCTATGTGCCAGCCCTGTTTGCTTCTTTGTCAACATAAATGCAAGCATTCCCTTTACTTCAGCCATGTTAGCCTTTGTCTACCAGCTAAACTCTTCTCTGCTTCATTTCTCTGCTTTGAACAAATCTCTCCTCGAGTCCTACCTTCCCAAAAAGGTGTCAAAGAAATCAGTCAGTTTTCTGAGAACTGACTGAAAGAACAGTTAGGAAAAAAAAAAATAGCACTTGTAGATAACATTAATTAAGTGGAAATGCTTATCCCCATTGCAGACTGTACTTGCTCAGCTCTGTTGTTCCTCTCCCCTCCATTAGAGGTGATGTCCATTGTGCCCCTCTGTTTGCAGTGTAAGCACGGCCCTGAAGTGATCCCTAAGGTGTGCAGGCAGGCATGGGAGTATCCACCTTATCAGTCAATGGAGCATCTAAACTTCTGTTCCACTCTTCTGCCTGCGGGGCGTACTCTGCCTAATGAATTTTAGTGCCTTCATGTGCTTGCTAACAAAAATAAATATTAAGCAGCCAAAGGAAGCAATTTTAGAATAAAAGGCTAAGATATCTTAATGTAAAATGTATTAGTTTTTTTCCACACAAACTCAAACACATAATTTAATAGGCAAAAATCTCACCCTGTGGAATTTTTTTTTCATATGTAAAAAACTGAATTAAATTAACAAAATTAAGTATTTACCATAAATAGTTTGCCTTGTTTTAGTCCTTGTTAAAAGGAAACCGCCAGCCATAACTCACAGCCCTGTTTGACTAGAAAACTTGAGAATTTGTCTTTAGATTTAGAGTAAATTATTTTCCTCAGGATTAGTGAATTATGTCAATATTATATTATTCAAAACACACGATGAGTAATGGGGGTTGGATATAATCAGTTACCCTCCCTTTATGTTTAAAATTTCCTTGGAAAGGAAAAACCAGTAGAATTCCTTAAAAGTTAAAAGTAAAATTGAAATAATAAAAAAAAAAAAAAAGAAAGAAAAAACAGATTCCTTCAATTTCCTATGAAGAAGCCTTTCACACTGAGTGCATTAAAAAAAACCCCACAACCTAAACACATTTATATAAAAAGCAATTTCCTTAGATAACAGTATTCTTTATTCCTCTTGCTATTAATAAAGATGCTAGTGTTTGAATAGCTTTCTCCCTCACAAATCAGCTTTTCCTTTAGCTGAGGGAAGTCATAACCCTGTGTTTATGACATCTCAAGCTGTTTCTCCAAAAATCATTTTTATGCCACCAGTGCAGAAAAGATCGTGGAACCAATGAACTTTTAATATGTTAAACACTTACTTTGATTCCAAAAGCTATATTTTCAAATTAGATGCATCCTGGCTTTCAATTTTGCACAATCAGAATAAGACACCTACATGCCCTGAGTGCACAAACTGGAGTACCTGTGTTCTTGAGCCCTTGAATTGGACATAAACAAGGATGTCAAATACAAAGGATTTTCAATCTGTAAAGAAAAGTATTATGAGTATATATCAAGTCCATCAGCTTCTATTGGATTGAACAAGGAGTGAAGAAGCAGGACATCCTAAGATACCTACAGATAAGTGTTTAATCTTTAGCTTAATAGTCTCTTTTTTAAAATACCACTTTAAATAACACATGAGAATTTGTGGGATTTTTTTCTGTAAGGGTGACAAAGCACTCAAACGTGTTGCCCAAGGACATTGCAGAGACTCCACCATTGGAGATATTAAGCAGCCATCTGGACATGGTCCCAGGCAACTGGCTCTAGCTGGTCCTGCTTGAGCTGGAGGGCTTGGACCAGAGGACCTCTGGAGGTCGCTTCCAGTGCTGTCATTTGAGATTCACTGCTTATACTCAAAAGGCGCTGTTACTTGCTATTTTGTAAAATAAGTGAGACTATCAAGATGAACTACTAGCAAAAACATTTATTTTTAAAAGGAAACAAAATTAGCTAGGTAAATGATGGAACATAAATTTTCTTGTGTTGGAGGGTGGACATTATTTTTACATTCTCCTTACCATACTGATGTCTTTTTTAAAACATGGAACAGTTTCTATGGTAATTTTCTAATTTTAAAAAGGTGAGTGAAATAACACTTCATAAAATTTACAGAAAAAACATGATTAAGGTAAAATATATGGTTAACAATTTTCAAGGGGAGAAATTAGTCCATTATAAGAAAAAAGAGGAAGGAACAAATTTAAGGAAATAGCAAGATGATTTTTTTTTATGTTAACAACATCAAACTTTAATTCACAAAACACTATTTATTCTTCTGCTACATTATAATAGTCAGATGAATCCAGAACACAAAGGGAAAGAACCTCCCTTTTAATGAATTCTTTATGGGCTCCAGAGTAATTGAACTCTTGGCTAGAGGATGTGTGGTTAAAAACCAGTGCATAGATAACAGTTTATTAGTTATTATATTATTTATTAGTCAGCCTAGAACAATGTTTACCAGTAAATCCAGCTCAGGGGAAAAAAAAAATCTAACATTGCTTTCAGTTCTCCAAACAGCTCCCCATACTTCTGATTTCCTGCAGAGCTGGCTGGTGCCTCCTTAGTCACCCTTCTGAGGACAAAGAGGGCAGTTTTATACCTCTGGTCCTCCAGCTGTCCCTCCAGAGTGCCATCCAGCCCTGACACAGTTCCTTGGTCAGGAGGAAGCATTACTAGCTGAGAGCTTTATGGAAGTCCTGTAGTGAAAGATGGCACTTCCACATCTTATATGAAAATGGCAACAATCTTTTCCCTCAAAGCTCTCCGTCCCTTCTGGCCCACAAGTACAAATTATGGAGGGTTTGGAAGGTGGGGAACACATATCTAAATCCACTGGTAACATGGAGAGTTCTGGCTCATATGCTTAATGTTAAGGCTAAATGTCTTTGAGATGGAGACTGGATTTAAGTGCATCCTATAGTCAAGTCACAATTAGGGACACATGTAGAAACCTTTAGATTTGATTATATTGACCTTCTACATTGCCAGAGCAATAACCCTAAAACTAAATACTAAATAGGACATGGTATTTTTCACCTTCTTATGCTGACTCTAGAGGGACTGTATTTTTACTTTGTTTTATTGTCTCAGTTTACAGGTACCTTTCTCATCTGGATTCCATTGCTTTGACACGAAAAAGGAACTGCTTTATTTTACAAATTAGAGCCACAAAGAAAGTCAATTTCAAAATTCACTAAAAAACAAGTAAGAGTTCCCACTAAATCTAAAAATCACTATGGCCTTTCATGTCCAGGAAGATTTGCATGGCTATAGGAGTTGCTCAGTTACATTATGAGCATTATTAATTCAGTTGATCCAAAGAGGAATTAAATGTTCAAAACACACATAAAACTTCACAAATGTGACACAGAGAATACTGTGTACCATGTCATTCAGTATATCCTGAAATACGTTAGAATCTCCTGCTTTAAAGAGAAGCACACAATTCTCTCCTCAAGTTGCTTATTTTCCATGTTTAACCCTGCTAACACTGAGCTGTTGAAAGCTGGGGATGAAGATACTGGGATATTGACAGAGCATGAAGTGGCCCTGAAGGAGAATGGTGATTAATTAGGTGACAGATTTGACCAAGGATAAAATGGAAGCAGATAGTTTGCTTGGTTTGATTTCTCTTGGACAGTTTTGTTTTAAAAATTCTTTAGGAAAGCAATGCAAGCTCTGGTTTCATTGAGGACTGAATTTGATATACTTTTCCCTCAGATACCCCCATCGGCCAATAACTACATATTTTGAGTTGGTTTATTGTTGTTTTGATGCTTGTTTATTTGTTTGTTTGTTGAGTTTTTTCCTTGATTAGAGTCTTTCACATTTCTGGAACTAAGCTATTGTGCATGTAAATTTTAGAAGCAAGAAGTGATGACTAATTAGGTCTAGTGTGATCAGTAAGCTGCAATAGGTTTTGGGAAAAAAACTCAAATGGATTTTGACAGCAAAACAAGATTTTTCTGTATATGCGTGTTTTTAGCTTCTGTAGCCATATCATCTTTACTGAGACCTAACCCTGAAATTAGTAAAAAAAAATACTAGTCTGACTTTGTCTGTATTACCCATAGATCATACAAACCACGTGCATTTCTCTAAAGCCACACAAAAATAGTTGTTTATGGAGAGCTCTTACAATAAATCAGTCTTCACACATTCAGATGAATTTTATTAGTTTTTATTGCTTTTAGCTGTTAATTTCCCAAGATAAATTTGTAAGAGAGGGAAGTGGAAATTGTTCCATCCAAAATTAAAGATTTTTTTAATAATTTGCCATACTATTATTCTTTTTGAACATTGATTAATATTGGGAAAAAAAAGTGAAGTATAACAAGAATTAAAATTCAAATTACTTTGAGCAAAATTAAAATCAATATTGAAATTAAAACGAAATTAAAACAAAATTAAAATGACCCAATCTATATATGGAAAATCAGGGGAAAATCAGATAAAATTTTCAGATTAAAAAAATTACATGTAGTAAAAATCTCTTTAGAAGGATATATAGGAATGAAAATTATATCTTTGAAAAACTAGGTGTTGAACTGCCTCAGCTCTCAGCAAGGGTCAGTGCCAATTTCATCACTGATATCCCTCCAGCTCTTTTCTATGCTGTTTTGCAAAAACATGACTACCATATTTCAGATCTTCTTTGTTACTTCTCTGTGGAAATTCAAATTCTGCATTAATAAAGATAAAACCAATAAAGTTAACTTTTTTGTTTCAGATTTTGTATAATAATGTTTGATTAAGTAAGCACAATTAGTCAATTAAGAACAAAGAAACACATGAAGGTCAAGTTGAAGCAAATCACTACATCTACCATCAGATTAGGATGAGATTAAGTGAAACTGAACTGACATTTGCAGTTCCTATTAGATTTAATTCTGACCAGTCATGAGGAATTATTTTAGGAAGTAATAGGATTAACTAAGCAAAACCAAGGTTCAGTATTCACTTTCTTTACTAAATTAGAAGTGTTCTTGAAAACCTTATTAGCCTTTTATTATTCATTCAGACTTACTGGTTCTATTAGCAGACACTTGTGGTAAGAATACAAAAATCATAGAAAAAACAAGGCAGAATACAACTTGCAGATATGTATTTGGAAATGTTCTCAGCTAACAAAGTTTGACCACTAAAGCATACCTGAGTGAATAGAAGGAGATCATAGATAGCACATAAACCAGCTGGATCTCCCAGCTACTTATTTCAACTTTCCAATATATAGGTATTTTTATTGTTTTATTTCTTGTTTAAATATTTTCAGAAACAAGGGACTTAGGTGGAATTCTGCGTATGTGCATACATATTCACGGTGGTCATGGCAGGAGACGAAAATCCTAAGCATGCAATCTATTCATCTAGCACAAAGATGAGAAAAGAAGTACCGGTATGCTGTCTTTGAGCATTGAATATACATGTACACACACATATTAAAACAAGGCAAGAAGAGGTCAGAAACTGGCTGCAAAGGTCAGGCAAAGAATTCTTCTTCAAAGAGAAATAGATCAGGAGGAGAAATGGATTTTCTAACAAAGGAATGTTTTCAAGAACACAGGAAAAATCTCAATTTATTTTCCTTACTTCATTTGAAAATCAAAGGTCCCCCCACCTCCCAGAAAAACCTCTGGTTTGTTTTTGAAGGAGTTATCAACTTCTAATCTGAATAAACAGAAAACTGAAGAAAAGAAGCAAAAGAAGCAACTTTACAAATTCCATTTAAATGTCAGAATAGGACATAAAAGTAAATGCGAGACTTTCACATGAGAAAAGTCTTTTAAAATTTCCTGGTTTAAAGTATCAGCCTGCTGAGTTAAAGGACATAAGTAGGATTTGGGAAAATTCCAGTGCAATGGCTCTGATGAACCAGCAACTCATTTATCTGGGCCCATAGCAACTGGTTTTTTCCAATTCTTTGTAGCCTGCCTGTTGCTGCAGGAAGGGGATCTTGCTGCAATATAATCGGTCTGAGAAACCAAAGCTCCGTCACTGCACTTAAATAAGTAGACATATTTTAGTGAGCACGGTAATGGCTGTAAGTATTGCCAAGGCGAGGGCTACAGATTAAGTAGTTGTAGATGGTTCCCTAATGTTCCACCTATATCTTCTATAAGGATCAGAGCTCAAATGCAATAATCTTGCATTTTGTGTATGAGTGTGTGCAATTGAACATTTGAACAGAACATTTGATTGCACATACAATGCTTTTTCAGCAAAAAGGCTCTTGTAATTTTAAGAACTTAGAACACTTAACTGCTTTCTGTCAAATGAAATTACTTTAATGCTAAGGTTGGGCTGACATTGGAAGATGACTCTTGAAACACTGATGGAATCACTAACATTTCAAATCCCTATTGCGCATTGATTTTCAGGACACATTTATTAATCATTGATAGTACTGTTTTCTATTGATTAGCAGGTTTCTCTCTGCATGGGTACTTCTGTGCAGCTTTTCTGTCTCAGTCATATAACAAAAGACCCCCAGAGTTTGAGAAGATAGGGGCCATTTGAAAACTACTTAGCAAATGGTTAAGTTTCAGCACTTAGCAGCTAAAAATATCTGAATATAGTGCAAGTGTAGGAATTATTTCAATAATCAATACTTTCAGAGAGAGAAAGAATATGGGAGAGGAGATGAAAGAAAGAAGAAAATTTTTAATTGAAGAAGGAAATGGACTCCATTTCTGAATATATTTCTGTTCTCTTGTTTGCATTTACGAATCTGACAAAACACTCTTGAAACCTTATATTTCTCTACTTTTTTAGGTCATACCTCAGCTATCTGCTCAATCCAGTTAGTTCACAGGCAGCTCCAGGTTAAAGAACAGCAACAACTGAAAAAATCCTTTTTAGCTCCCCCTCAAGAAAAATTCCAAACAAAAAGCTGCACCAAACCTTGGTTAGGATATACTAATCTTCTCCTTTCCCAAACATTTAGTTCTGTCACTGCTGTTTTAGTTCTTAATTTCTGTACAAATCTTTTAATCAATTTGGAAAACTTGCATATGCGACAGAAAAAATTCATTTATTTTTTGCCCACAGACATTAAAATTAAATAATTACTTGAGATCTCATACGTTCAACACAAAAAATTAGGTTCTGCACAATCATCCCAATATTCTATTGTTTTAAGGATATGGAGGAATAAGTCTAGTATTTTCATCTCCATGGGAAACTTGTGAGCTTTTGTGATCAGATATAACATCCCAGACATTTTATGACTTCCCTTTGTGAGACAATCAGGGAAAATACCAGCCTTCACACACAGTGGTTTCTATAATGAAGTCTTTCAGAAATAAGGAGAAAGGAGCAGTCGTGGTGCTGTACTTGCAAGAGGCTGAAAACCTGAAAACACCACAGCACACACGTAATAGTCAGTTTGGAAGAAGTATCTGAGCTTTGATGCACATTCATTTCCTCTGGATTTAGCTTAGACCTTCTGACATAAGTGATATTTTACCACTAATCAGAAAGTAGAGTAGGGAAGAAAATGCCACTCCTTCTTTGAAGTTTACATTTTGCCACAATGTACCAGAATTGTGTTGCCTTTTAGGTAGGCCATGTAAAGACAAAAAGAGGGAAAAGTTCTTATACACTATTGATAAATGTACATATCCACATAAGCAAAGCATACTGGCCACAGTTATTCAAAGAGCCGGAGTCCTGTAAGTATTACTGGAGGCTGAGCAAATCCAATGGGTCTGATACTTACAAATGAACATAGTCCCACTATTTTAAATCAATAGGTGTCCTATTAGTGTGCAATACCTGAAAATCTAATAAATTATTTTATACATTAAAGTGGAATTTTCAACATTTGACAAATGTCTGTATGGGGGATTAAGAGCAATACAAAGAAATGAAAACAAAAGTGCTGGAGAACTCAAGCCTTGCCTGTACCATCCAAAATAAGAGATGACTCGAGAAACTAAGAGAACAATACATGACTGTGTGTTATTTGTAGTTTTGTAGTATGAGTAACACAGAAAAAGTTCCTAAATTACTTTCTGTGTTTAGGGTTCTTTGTTTGTTGGGGTTTTTTTTTATTTCTTAAAAAATAGGTAACATCTAGAAAAGTTAATGAACTACGTGATTTTTAAATACCTGTAGAACTTGAGTTGGAGATATGAATCTGACCATTGAACATCAACGTGTTTGTATTATACTACTCTTTCCCTTTTTGTTCCCACAGCAAAAAGATATTTCCTTGAAATATTTTCCTTGTCTGAAAGCAAACCGAGAGAACAATGGAGATAGCTGCACTGATTTAGAATCAAATGGGCTCATCCTTACATTCCTACATATTCACAAATCACTTTCATTTCACATATGATCACAGTGAAGGCACACAAAAACTATTACAAACTACATCACAGAATCACAGAATCATTTAGGCTGGAAAAGACCTCTAAGATCACTGAGTCCAACCTTTGACTGATCTCCACCTTGCCACCCAGACCACAGCACCTAATGCCATATCCAGCTGTTTCTTGAACACCTTGTGAGATATTGGATCTGAATCTCACTGAGTTATCGATATGGGTCAGAACCAACTCACTGTGAGTGTGTGTATGTGTGTGTGGGGAAGGGTTGGGCCTGGAGCTGCAGGTAAGGCTGCCTTATCATATAATGCCTATGCTGAGGGCACATGGCAGAGCTGCAGCTGGGCTGTCACTCAAGGCAGACCTGCCTGGTAACCCATCCACACCACACACCTGGAACCTGTGACTGGCTACAGCACAACCCACTCTGTCCTGGAAGGCAGGGACGGGATATCCTGCCTGGGAGGGAAAACTAAACTCTATAAATTCGCGGGACTCCATGTCTTCTCTCTCTCCTCTCCTGCAACCTCAACCATGTGAACCATCAGATCTTGTAAGCAACCATTTTTGCTTTCCTCCTCTCTTTCTTCTCACTTTCTTTACTCTTTTAATCTATTTTCTTCTTTTACTCTCTTCCTTCTCTTGTAGGTAACTTTAAACTGAATTGTGTTTAACCAAAGCTAGCATATTGATTGTTTGTAGTGAGTGTTTTCTGTGGAATGGATCCTCGTGCTGTTTTAGTAAAATGCCTTTTCTTGGTTGTATTTTACTCCTGTAAAACTTTTTGCCAAAATATCTTACTGTTCTCACTAAATTAAATGAATTTCTCTTCGAGTGTGTGACTTTTTCTTCAGATGCTAATTCAAGGTTATAACAAACCAAAATGCTTTTTAAAACTCTTAAATAAAATGTAACTGCTCTGGGCAGTTTCTAGCTTAAAATCTGGAGTGTTAATACACCTCCAGGAATGGTGACTCCACCACCTCCCTGGGCAGACCCTTCGATTGTTTAGCAGTTTTTTCTGTGTTCTGTGAAGAAATTCCTCCTGATCAAGTACAATGGCCTCTTGAAATATCCAGTAGTTATTAATTTATATTGGCAAGATCATTAGAGTAATAATCGATTTTTTACTTCTTTTTACTGTGAACAGGACATAGTTTTTCCTGTTCAATCAAGTGTTTCCTTATTCAGATTCTTGTCATTTTAGCTTTTTAAGAGTTCATCTTTGCAACTGATATTTTCCCTTACTAAAGACCAGGGGTGAGCAAATTCTATTTTGCTTCCTTCCAAACTACTCAAACATTGTACATTTAAATTTTAACATTACTTGCATTCTTGTTAAAAACAACTAATAAAAAAGAAAACAGAGGGGCAAACAGAGGGGAAAAAAAAGTAATTCCTAAATCCTCTGAGTCATAGGCTGTCTATTTAGAATATGTTTATTCAAAACCTAGCACAATGGAGTTCTGTTCCCATGACTGGCCTTCTCTATGTTCTGTGATACTAATAATAAATTGTTATAAGCACAGAAAGTAAAAATTTTTATGCATCCAAATGACAAGGCAACTTTGACCCCATTTTCAAAAGCACCTAAATTGCCTTCAGAGTCTGAATGCCATTTACTTTCTTACATACAATGACACTTTTGAAAATGTTACCTAAGATGTTAAAATGGACCAGTAACTGAGCCAAAACTGAGACACTATGGATAAAGAAGCTGAAAAAAAGAGAGAGGAAAATCCAATTTAAATGCATAATACCTACACACACACACACACACACACACACACACACATACATGTATATTTTCACACATACGTATACACACATATCAATTGAATATACAGTGCTTAAACAGCATAAAATTCTCTTTATCTAGGAATATTTCATAATAGCTGGAACATCTTTCCAAGTGGCAAGCAAGCTCACACTATAAGAAAAAGAGTACTTCTGGGCACTACTAACCTTCATGAACCTTATGAACTCATAAACTGTTTTGTCAGATGTGCAAAACTTCAAACCACAGAAACAACAATGTAATCCAGAAAAAACAATTTATCCTAGAATGCTTTTTTTGCAAGCCTTCCCACTTCCCCCACTGTCTTGCTTTTAGTTTCTCCATCCTGACAGCCACATGTAATACACCACAGAGACTGCTAAGTCTCTGTTGAAAAAGCTGTCCTAGGGTAAACCAAGCAAGTGTTAAGATCCTATAGAGTAAGGCATACATATTATTTAAGGTAGTCCCAGATGGCTATGGGAGACTTGTTATATTTCTTCCCTAAAATTTAAAACAAATTTAAAAATATGGAAACGGGGAAGATTACTCAATTTTTGCTAGCAGCATGTAAACTTTTGTAGTATGGGAAGGCACTAAGATACACACTACAAGACTTCCTCAGACTTTCTTTACTTTTTTCACAATTTTTGTTTCTGATGTGAACTTTCCAGATTTAAAAAATGTAGATCAGTTAGAATGACCCAAATTTATCTATGCCATATCAAAACTCTACAGAGTAAATGTTTGATCAGGCAAGCCTCTCAGTAAAAGTGAACACAGATCACCATAAAACTTCAAATCAGTGATATTTTGCACTGCCAGACACTGACAGGCTTGGATGGGATTATTCAGGTGTTGGCCCAACTTCCCTCTTCCAGGAATCTCTCAAGAATAAAATCAGGCAATTTTTCATCCCCACAATGGCCATAAGGCTCTGTGGTACCCCAGATTTTAAACAGGCATTCAAGAACAATGGATAAGCTGAGCCAAGTCATGATAAAGGTGATGATATCACCACTGTCATGAGGGCAGTTCTGAATTCCTTTTCGCAAAGGTCTTTGTCTTCATATTTTCCTGAAATGAAGACTTGGGTAAAAACAGACTGGATGATTCAAGATCTAGGTAAGTCAGAAAATAAAGTTAGTTTATTACAGACATTTTGTGAAGACCTTAGCAGCTAGTAATTTGAGAAATAAGGTTTACAGCATAATTTATTTTAATTTATAATTATATTCTTGATTGCCTTCTATTCCTAAGAGGTTTTCCTGTCTTGAAGTGTTTTTCTTTCTTAATTTTATGATCAACAGAACTGTTTCAGCAATGTCTTTTAGCTGGGAAACTCATCCTAGTTCCTGGTACCACTTTGACCTACAGACAGATCAAATGCTCCTCCATAAATTTGTCTCTGAGGAAGAAGCCTGGTCTAGAGAGGACTATTGTGGCCAGTCAGCTTAATCACACAGACCACAGGGACCTCATTAGGCCTTAAAATCCACTTTCAGGAGTTGTTCGAGGACATAAGCCTTTCTTTAAATCTCCCAGTTCTGCTGACTCCTGTGCACCCAAGAGGCTACATCCCTCCCTACAGCAGTCAAGTCCAGCTATTGCACACTTGCCAAGAGTGGCTGCAGAAACTCAGTGATGACTGAACTCTGATGTTCACAGCCTTAACTCTTCCTCCTTCAGCTATTTGGTGCTTGATATGCTGGCCACCAAGGAAGAATGCGGGCCCAGCCATATTCTGAGGTTTCTGCCCACAGACCTTCCTTTCAAGCTCCCAACTACTAAGTCATTTCACATTCTTTTGACATAAACTTGAGACCAATTTATTTTTTTAAAATGAATACTAGTAGCACAAGACCACAAATGGCTTGCAACTATATTCTTCTATGATGACTATATCTTCCCATGAATATGTTATTCAAGTACTTTCCAAGAAGACAAATGTCTACTTCATACACTGTATGTACTGCTTGTATTAATTAACAAGCTTTTGTATACTGGCAGATTGGACTAGGATTAATAGATTATGAAGACCACTCAGACCTGTCATTTCCTAAGGTATTGGCAGCTAATCCATCTGGGTCTCAGCTGACAAGCATCCAGACTGCATTAAGAAATAAAGTAAATATGTCATTGCTAGTTATTGGCTCTTATGAACCAAAATAGAGTTGTACTGTTAGTGCATGTTATTTTTATGATGTATTCAGGGACAACAAGTCTGCTGTCCTTATTGACTTCAGTTTACAACATAGCTATTTCACCATCCCATTCTGTCTTTAATTCAGTCACAAAAGACCACGAACTGGAAGGTTCGTATTATTTATTTACACCACTCTACTGCCTAGACACCTAATCAAGGATCGATTGTGCAACGACATAGTATACAGACATATAACAAAGAAAACAGTCCCTGCCTCAGGCAGTTGCAATCTGTGTGGCAAGTACAGCAGGTAAACACAAGTGATAAACAGCGTAGGGCTGGATAAGTGAAAAATAACATGCATATAACATATATCAGAAAACAGATGTTCCAACTTCCTACCTAGGCTTTATATTTGTCCCATCTTTAGCATCCTACTCTAGCAGTTGTTTTTTCAGTACAAAACTGTATGCTTACATGCAGATTAATTCCATGAATAAAAATATGACAATAATTTTACATATGCTTAGAAATCATATGTATATGCATTACACAAAAAGTTCAAAATTAGTGAGAAAGACTAAAGGTAATCAGTAGGCTTTGCATGTATATCAGAATGCATCTAATCATGAGTGCATGTAGGTTTTTTTACTGCACATCTCAGTTCATTGCATGTATAGAGCTAATACATATTGATATACTTCAACATCATTATCCTGGTTTATACTTGTATAAGATAGGAAAGAGGCTGGATAGATGGCTTGCAATAGGTAGCCAATACGGCACTAAATAGAAGTGGAGTGACAGAGTCACAGTCTTGAATCACTGTCCATGTATGTACTCACTAGAAAACTCTCTTTAATTTTCATCATAATTGTTGTTTATAGTGTATATTTTATCGACCTGGTTACACTGATTCCAATGAGAGATGCCATTTTATAATTGATGGATGACATTAGGCAAACAAGTGCGGTCTGACATCCAGGTCTAGCAATCACAGAAGGCCCAATAGCAAAGTGAGTCAGTGAAAAAAATCAACTACTCTATTGTAAAATGCCCTGGAATTTAAAACAGATTTATCTCACTGGATTCATTGAGCTGACCCTTCAAATCAGGCTGTGCATGTCTGAGGTGAAAACAAGGTTGTGGCCTATGCAAATTCAGTGCTTGGGCTGTCCACCAAAATCTTCACGTGCAGCAACTGTTACCGTTCTCTTCTCGTTCTCATTTTTGCAAGGGGAAAATCAACATCTACTTTATGTATTTAATTAGTTACTCATATCTAACTCCTACTTTTTTCACACGTTTAGAAATGTGTAAGAATAGATCCAAAACAGAAATTGGAGCAGAATAAAGGCATGCTGACACTCCATCTGCTGCTGCAGAGAAGGCTTAGGCAGAGAAGACAGCTGTTTCCAGATGTTGCTACTTTTGTAGACTGAACTCTGTGAAAAGCCCACATGTCTGGAGAATAAGTGAGGAATGACTTAGCCTACACCTATTCTTCTACATAAAACAAGGTCAGGGCACAGTCAGAAGTACAGTACAGTACCATCCAAGATTGTTGAATTCTTTTGTCATTATCACACTCCTTAACACAGTTTCGGCACATGCCAGATGATGCCTGGATGTGATTTGTGAAACAGCAGCTGTCAGGAGCTATTCCCATTAGCCAGCCTGAAAGCTGGGATGCTGCCCTCTCAGCGGAGCAGGCACAAGCTATGTGGACACAAAGCCGGATCACCATTTGGCCTCGGGAGCATATAATGGTTTCTGAATCACCCCATGTACTGATGACACATAGCTTTTTGAGGTGAAGGACATATGATTTCTCCATCTTGAGGAAATACTCATTAAATCTATGTCCCATCCCATACTGACTTCCTCTAAAGACTCTTATTCTTGTCCTGAAGACTACATGCCACAAGATACATTTGAAGATTAGGATGTGGAAAAGACCATCACTAATCACATCATGCAAATCTGGACTGAAAATAACTGAGATTTAATTTTGCTTATAAGGATCACCAAAAATAAGTCTATATGGAGCCTCAGCTATGAGTTCTGCAAACAACAGGTTAAAGGAGAGAAGGAGAGATCAGGCTGATGACGCAGAAGCAGACAGGATTCAAGGCAGGGTGGGCAAGAGAGGAGTGAATCTGCATGAGATGATCATGAATCACAATTAGGATTTGGATGGCAGGAAACAAAGCAAAGAAGTCTGTTCCTAAAAGTTACTGCTTTTCAAAGGCTGCAGTCGTGGTAAGGGTGTCTGGAAATGTTTCTGAGTAGTGGAACTCCTTCCTCAATAATTTTAAGTTTCTAGAAGCACTTCTGTCATATCTTTCACCCAGCCAACTTTCATGAATCTACATGAACAGTTTCTAAGTGTATTTTGAGAATTAACTGGGACAAGGACTCTTCTCAGTAGGCAATATGGATTACGTGTCCCCGTGCTGAAAGATGAAATACATTTCTCTATGGATGTTGGGTATCCAGTGCCTGTTGGTGTTAGTGGAAGAGAACGGTCCAAGGGTGTTTAATGTAACTGTGTGGTCATAGTCCTTTCCCTGCCAGCTGGCTGTGACACTAGACCTTCATGGAAAGTCTGTTTTCTAGCTATGTGGAAGCCACTGACTAGCCTCCTGAGAACAACTCTGCATGACCTTGTAACCTATATCCCAGCAGGATTTAACCAAGGGGTTAAATCTCAAAGGCCTGATAGCTCCAATGGAAAGAACTTTGTAAGTTTACATGGATCTGACAATACACTTGACAAAACACTATTAGGCACCTAGGAGAAACATCCAGCTCAGTAAATTCTCTCAGTTGAATATAATTTATGTTAGGAAAATATTAGATGCAAGCATAACATTCATACTGCACTTGCTCTAACTGTGTGCTGATGGCCAGTACCAGCAAGAGAATACTGGAGTAGAGCTAATGAGGTCACTAAATTATGTGTTAAGATGTACTTTGGACATATCTGTATGTCTACACACACAGATGTAGACAGCCTCAGATACCCTCACAAACACAAAGAAACACTTTGAATAGGTGTTTTAGAATCATAAATTTGGAAGGTCAACAACTAACAGCTGAATTTTCTAGAGGTCAAAAAATATTAAATCCAAAATTCGAATTAAATCTTGAAACAGAAAGTCAGTGACTACAAACTAACAGCCTCAGAAAACCAAGTCTTTAGTCCCGAACTATTCTTGGCAAGAAGAAAAGAGTAAACCAGTGTATTCATATTATGTGTCTTTTTTATCCATGTCCCCCACTGAGAAAATGATAGTTAAGCATACTTGCACATAGTGTATGAAAAGAAAATGAGCATTTTTGCTGGTTAATTTGAAGTGTAGATGTCTGATTAATTTTAATGCAGTTATTCCCTAAGAAACTAGTTTATTAGAAGAAGCTACAAGTGCTGCTCTTCATCCCTAGATGTTGTCTTTTATACATTTTCAGATATTTTCTGTTGTTCTTTTTCAGAAAAGGAATAAAGCACTCTTATCAACAAATCTATATACTTTGGTATCTGTACCTCAGAGAAATTTCATGGACTTCAAAAAAAAAAATATTTTACAGAGTTGAAGCCAGGAAAACAGAGATGCAAAGTATTGATATTTAATATTTTTATGTTTCAACAAACAGCCTATGCTCACTTATTTGTGGAAGGGGCCTTATAGCTGCAATTCTGAGTGGTGGCTGAGGACATTCAGTGGCAAAATACTTTTTCTTTCTTGTCCAGCAAGAAAGCAGCCATTCTACCTTAGTTAAATCTAAATGTCAGTGGTCACAACTGATCCTGCTCAGATTTTCTGTCATCCCTGTTAACTTGTGAACAGAGGGATCAACATTTAGCACCCAAATTAGCAGATGTGGCCAGCAACACTTTGTGAGATTGTCAGGCATTCTTTAGGGGACGGTTCTTGCTTCTCTGTAAGGACTGTGAGCAGGAAGGTAAAGGGAGCTCAAGCAGCCATGGAATTCATAGATACCAGTATAAATTTCATAATATGCCAGGATATGCCAGGACTGTATCCCCCTATGATCACTCTTTTTTTTCTTTTTTCTTTTTTTTTTTGGTCCTTCCTCCCCCCCTTAAAAAAACAGAGATATTCTCTGGCTATTTTGAAAATCTGACTCTTCTTTGTCTGCTCTTCCAAGGGGAGGGCTCTTCTACACTGTATTCATCTTCAAGCTGGGACTGCCAATTATAGCTCCACCTGGGCTTAGGAATAAAAGATGTCAGACTGCAGCCTTTGTCCTTTTTTGACTGCTTTATACTGCTATTACATTGATTGCTCTTTGTTTCCCTGCAAATGGGGTTTTACAATTGCAGTCCACCTCTTTCCCTCCCTCTACCAGACTCCCTACTCCTTGTTACAAGCTTTTTTCTTTTCTTCTTCTTTTCTTTTTTTTTTTTTTTTTCTCACTTCTATTATTAATTTTTGGTAGATGTTGAGTTTTGATAAGAATCACTCATCCAGCTCTGCACTGCTTTGTTATTATTAGATTTTAAATCACACTTAGGGACAGGCAAAGGTAAGTCAGCAGTGAGATCAACACAGGCATTATCTTTATCCAGGAATAATGCAGCACCCTATGTCTCATTTACACTTTGTGATTATGACTGCTTTTAAAATGATTTTTCTCTCTATTTCAGAGACCTGATGTGGATTCTTATGAATTAGTGGTGGATTCCTGCCTCTTTGTGGTCTGTTCACATCTGACCAGAGAGCAGAGCAGGAAAGCTTCAGCCAGCAATGCCAATACAACCCTATAAAGATTAATAGGGTACCTGAAAAGCAACAAGGACTTTGAGTGATTTCAAGGATTCCAAAGACTCAAGAAATCAATTTCAGTGAAAATGTCCTTGCTAATTTAGTACCTGATAGTATTTGACACCTCTGTACTCCTCTAAGAACATTGAGCAATATAAGGATTTCTGTGCATGCCTTTTGCAATCAGGATTACAAATGAAAATTAATGCTATCTAAATCCATAAGGACAGAAAGATAAAGAATACCCTTCTAATACCTATCTATTCAAAACAAAAGTTAGCTCTATTATTATCTTCACATCTAATGAAAAGAAATAAATCAGTAAAAGAAAAGAAATTACAGACACTGGCTAAATAAGAATGGAATACTGTCTAAACTATTAAATCTTGCATATCATGTCAGAACTGCTGCAGCACTGCTTAGCACTGAAGAACCATGTGAGGCTGCTGGGTAAAAAAGCCCACAACTCCTCCTGACACAAGAAAATTTGGATGCTAGTAGACTTGATCTTGTCATTGTTTCATTGCACATTAACAAAGACACTGGCTCATGTTAGATGCTCAAAATAGGATAAAAGCAATCCATAAAATAAAATCTCTCCTCTGTTGGTGTCATAGGTATTAAAATTCTGTTTATAGTGAAGATTTTATATGTCCTAATTACATACTGGAACTAACTATTGTCAGTTCTGCCATGCTGAAAGAGCCTTAATGATGACATTATAGTCTGAATAGAATTTTTAAGCAGATCTAATGTAAAAAGAGATGTAATTAATCAAATTTTAAGTTTACTTTATCTAGGAATAAAGGCATGTTGTATATTTCCCCAAGACTATTGCAAACTTTGTGATGCAAACAAGGTCTAGAGTAATGAACTTTCAAAAACAAAATAGGAAAGTAAATTACAGACATTTTAGAGGGCTGCAAAAGGGACAAAATACCTAATACGGGATACATTTCTTCTTCTGATATCTATAAAAAGATCTTATAAACATTTTTTTATCCTAGGAAACATATTTCATTATCCACATCCCATTTCTAGTGTGCTAAACAATTTGCATATACAGGAATATCAGAGAAGCAAGCCAATGGAGAGGGCTGAAGATGGAGTGATCTGATATATACTATTGGATGTCAGATGGTACAAATCAGATGTGTAAAGTTTTTTTGTCAACAAGTAGCAGCATTCACATTGCATTATTTCATCTGTAGCAAGCGTGGGTAGAGCCCTTCTCAAATCTTCGTTCGCAAAGCCTAGCCATGATTTCTTCTGGAGAAAGAAAGATATCATGCTGGACTTCTCTTTTTTTCAATTTCAGCTCATTTAAGAGAAAGTTTCACAGAGCTTCAGAGAAATCTGACACACTTTGCAGGGACTGTGTACACACAGACTTTGTGTGTAAGTACATATATTGTCCATACACAGACATATCACAGAATATGCACACAGATATATGTATAAAGATAAATGTACAGCAGCACATACCAGTTCTTATTGTATCATACTACATCACTGTGCAAGGAAAGAGAAAACTGCTGACCCTCAAAGCTTAGCAAACATTGTGATCCTGAGCTGTATGCCTAAGTAAATGTTTTACGTTTTAAGGTTACTTATGCATAGGTCAAGTTAAAACTTTAGAATTTATATATTTGAATCCTACCTACCGTGCAGCCTTCTCTGTGTCTCTTGTGTGTGAGTAATGCAGGTTAATCACCAAAGTATGTAGCAGTGTTAGGACAAGGCAAAGTAGTAACCAGCCCCAGCTTCCATCTCTCATCTCTGCTGGCTGTGCTCTTCACTTCTATGCATTGCCTGGCTTGACACAATGGCAAGCTGCACACACATTTAAATAAAATGTGTCTAATGAGTGAGCCTCACAGATCTATTTTATATTTGCTATGTTCACTGGCCTCATCTGTACTGATGAAAGCTAGTGAAAAACTTGTTAAAGGGAAGAGAAAAAGAAAATCAGGGCAGTCAGAATTAATAGCTGCTGCACTACCATGAATGGTGCCAGAAGTGGCCTTTAAAATACAATTTCAAGCTAAAAGAAAACTCTCAGAAAGAAAACTCTCAAAAAGATATAACAAAGGTGCAGGAAGGTCATTTGTGCTATTCAAATAACAATCACATTGAAATGTTACTGCCAGAAAAGTGTCATTTCCAACAAAAACATCTGCTTCCTATGAGTCGCCTGAGTAGCATCCATGGAGCATAACAAGAACATGTATTTGAAGCAGAGATGTGGGAGCTAAAATCTCTGTGTTTGTTACTGGATTTGCCACAGTACTCATACAGGACCTTGAGCACCTTGTTAAATATTCTGTTAGGTTTTCTTCATCAGCTAAATAAACACACTAAAAGGTAGTAGAGTTAAAATAGAGTTGATCTCATTGAATGCATCAGGAATCTGTTCTGGATTAGAAGTTCACTTCACCTTCTGCCAGTTAATTTATGGGCATTAATGCTCATGATATGTATTGCAGTCCTTAGATAAATAGGCAGACATGGAAAAAGGGCCACTCAAAGACTACATTTTACTGTGCTTTGTGTTGATGACTCATTATTTTTCTGGGAAAGAAGGTCACTGCCTCTTGAATCATCAGCAAAATAGCAGTAAATTCTGATTTCAGACTGTGTACAGTGCCTGAAGGGAGAAAGGAGAGAGAATTTTTTCAGATGATTCCTGCGAATTTTAGCCATCAGAGTTTTCCCCACCTTTTTATTTAGCTCAGGCACAAGGAGAACCTGTTCTGTCAGTGAAAAAGGCCGAAGATATAGGCCTTGTACCTAGTCAGACAAAATGTGTTGAAAGAGATCTTCCAGAGGCCATAAACCTCTCTCCAGAAAACCTTGGCTTCAGCACTTCTTTCCAAGTGTCCATGCAGTTTCTGTAGCCTCTTGTTGCTTACTGTTATGGCAGTTTATTTGTTGCATCTGAGTGTGGAGAGACCAACTCTCCATGAACGAACCATGCTAGGCACTGTGGCTCTGCAAATGGGAAAGGCTGGGAAAAGTAACTGAGACTGAGTTCTATGATATCACATCTTAGACATCACTACTTTCTGTAGATAAGCTAGATAGAAAAATAAAGTCTACTGTAGGTCCTATGATATAGGCCTTGAAAAATTGGCCTGTTCTATGACTCCATTTCCTTTTATTTTTTCATTTTACTGGCATTTTTAACCATCCTATTTTACTTTAAAAACTATTAAATACTCCAAGAAAATTATTGCATCAAACCTGAGCTCCTAATTTTTAAAAATAGCACCTTACAATTGGTAAATACATGTGACACCAAAGTTATTATTCTCTAATCCTCAGAATGATCACAGTTTAAAGTTCCCTGCACCTACATATCAAGTATCAAGAGGTGTAGTTATCTATAGGTTGAAGTGAGGTCATGAACCTGTATTTCTTCCATTTAGAAACCCTCATGAAACAGTATATGTGCATATCATCAGTAGCTACAAAGTCACTTCCTTGTCAGTGCCTTACTCTGTTTTAATAGATCAATAGTCCACAGAATCAATTTTTTACCAAAAAAACTTTCTCATCTGCTGGTCTGATGTTCCCTAAAATAAATTCTTCACATTCCCACAGCAAGAATTGGGCTCTTCAAAAACCTGATAGCTTTGTCCGAAGAAGGAGTTGTCATTGACGCTCTTTAGTACTTAGTGCTCATTAGTTCTTATGCTTTTTTTCTGGGCTTTGAGCCTTAGCAGTCAAACTAGTCTTTTAAGTCCAGTAGATTTACAACACTGAACCAGAATCTGACCGAACAATTCCCCCCCTCAAGTATTTGCTAAGTAGTGGCTAAGCTTAATATACTTTTCTCTTTTCTGTCTATTTTTTCAGGCAGATGTCTCTGGAATTAGACCAACACATTCATCCAGAAAACAAACTAACATCAGATCAGCATAAATTACTAGACAGCAGTTCTAGATTTGTTCAGAAGGGCAGTTACCTACGCACACATACACGCACACACACATACACACATTTAAGGTGGTTTTTTTGGTTTTGGGGTTTTGTTTGTTTGTTTGTTTTTGGTTTTTTGTTTTTTGTTGTTTTTTTGTTTTTTTTTTCTTTGGATTTAGAGGATAGATTACTAATTTCACTTCATCCCCTGTTTGGCAACTGTGAAAACAAAATATGTCATAAAATGGAATACTTAGACTCAACAACATTTAATTGTAAACTGAACATAAGTGGCACATCCATCAAGTTTTTGAAAGCATTCACTGCTCTCCCTTACCCCATGTTTTTCCACCTACTAGCACACCTCAGGGCAGAGGCCAGACCTCTGTGAAAGATAAGAGAGTGAAACAAACACCGTGGAGATGGAGCCCTGAGGAAGGAAGCCTGCATAGCATGGCCACAGTGGTGAATGTGGGGATGGGAAGGTGGAGTTGCATGTCAAGCCCACAGCTTCTTATCCTCTCAATGTAAATCAGGACAGTGCTGAAAACTCTGACCGATATAAGCTCTGTTCTCTTTAACTCTTCCTGATTGGAATTTACATGCAAATTTTGTTCTGCTCGGAGCTAAGGAATTTTAGTAGCAAAAGAAACAGGTCAAAAGTTTATTATAGCTTTGCAAAAGAAGTTTGCTAGATTAAAGGCCAAATTTTTTCAAAACTCAGTAAAAAATGTCTAAACCAATAGATTTATGCAAAACCTGTCTGTTTTTGCTGTGCTGGTAAAGTTCAAATGTAACAATTAAACATGTTTGTATGGAGTTGCTTTCCTCTAATTTATCATACTACGATACGGAGACGGGAAGTAGCTTAATTCCTGTTTAGTATAGTCAGTACAAACTGTTTCATTTAAAGCAGAATTGAGGAACTCTTGACCAGAGCTTGATTGGACCAATAATACCCTTGGCTTGTAATCAGACTGAAAAAGCAGTCTGAAAGAGAGGAGGTGTGATTTTGCTTTCTAGAAAGAAAATAAGTCACACCAACCTTCTTTCATCATCACCAGGAATTGGACACCATCAAATAAGAGTAGAAGAGCAGCACTCGAACACCTTACTGCTAGGCAGTGTAAGACAAGGTCTCCATGCTTATGAAAGAAGCAGAGACCAGCTATTGAACATCTATCCACCACAATGGTGTCTTCAACATCAACATCATCAAGCTTTGTGGCAAATCGAGTGCCAAAATGGATTATTATAAGTTTTAAAGAATTTAGGAGGTTTATATAAAGACTGACTAAGGAGAAGAAATTTAATGTCTATCTGTATTAAATGAACAAAGAAGGGATCAGTTTAGTAGAGTGGAAGGGTCAGGGGAGCATGGAAAGTAGGCTTGATTTGCATGCCTAAGGATAATTTGTGGGCCTGTAGGGCCATTTCAGAGCTTGCACTTTACTCTGGATATTTGGAGAGAACCAAATCTTATGCTGTCTTGTCCATATTGCCTGTTGGGAATGATATAGCCAGGCCATGAACCATGCCTGAGTGTTCCATTGGAAAATTGGCTAGCAGGGACCTGGATGACTATTAAACATCTAGAAAATCAGTAATCCATGATTGAGCTTGTTCTCTGGTTTGGTTTTACATAGCATTATGTTTTATAATTAATAATGTTACAAAATACACAGCCCACAGGAATTCTCATTACTCCTGGAGATTTTCCTTCCAACTTTAAAAGTGCACCATGTACATGAGACATTGATGCTGTGCATTGTTTCTTTCATACTATGGCAATTCTCTAGTACTAAATATTATTAGATGTAATAGTAAGCCAAGACAACCTGAAGATAACACAATACTCCTGAGAAATGCTATGAAATTTACATTCTCTTCAGTTTTTTTCCTATGTAGAGAAGGGCTCCTATTTATTTAAGTGTGAGTTTTCTCTGAGTAAAGATTCTGTTCAAAGCAAGGCTTAATGCTGATCCACTGGTATTTCCTATGCAAATCTAACAAAAGTCTGAGGGAATGAGGAGCTAGCATTAGTACAAAACTTGAGTGGGCAGCATGTTCTCCCGATGCCAGGCAGCAGGATTTGACTCACAGGAATGCTGGCAAGCATCTTGCTTCTTACTCATCTCAAATGACCCTAGCTAAGATTTCAAAAATTGTGTGTGTGATTGTGTGTCTGTGTGCATGCGTATGTGAGTTTCTGATTATTTATTTTCAAATGATCTGTCAGAACCCCATGCCGGAAAAAGCATTTAAAATTGTTTTTCTGTACAGAAAGAGGAGAATGATGTTTATACCGATCTTTATCTTGGATACCTTCCAAAATGCTACCCCTAAATTTCTATTGGGTAATACATCCCTTGTACGAACTGAAACCAAAGTGGGTCATTTGGCTTATAAGAGACACCATTATTTTGAGCTGTGTGCTAATTAGTTCACTTTCACTGATTATCATTAGTACCTGTGGCTGTATGATTCACATAGGCCAATAATATGCACATAAAACCAAGAGAATGCAGATAAAAAACTTAGAGTGACTTAAAAAAGATTAAACAAAAGCTGCAAATACAGAAATATAAGAGATCTGAAATGAAAAAAATGACATATTTAACATCAAATTTAAATCTGCTTTACAGAAGGATTAAATACTCACTGTGGACTGTGAGAGAATCCATTTCTAATGGTGAATTTGTATCAGTCCACAGGGAACTCTATCAAGGCTCAGCTGACTAATGACTATCATTTTCACTTGATTTCATTAGTGTTTAAGTTATAGCATGAAGTACATTCCCTTCGGTGCCCTGAAAATTAGTGATTTACATACATTTGCTGTGAAGCTTTTGCTTTGGCTAATATAAAATTGATTTGCTAGTTGAGAGTGTATTCTTTCTTATGCCCACCTAAGTCCACTCATTCAAAAACAAATGTTAACTTTTCATATGATTAGTCACACCACGCTTGAGAGGCATGTTATAATAAAATTAAAATAATGCTGTCAGCCTGAAATCATTCTCTTCCTGGGTATGACATAACACTCTTTGTTAGTAAGCCTCTACTTGTTTGTTACCAGATTTTTCTGTATAGCTTGTGCATGCAATATGTGTTTTTCCTCTAAAGTGTCCAAATCCACTGTGAGAGCAAAATATCATAGGCAAGCTTCAACTTGCAGACAACTGATCATGAGTGTCTTTGTGACTACTCCTGTAAAAGAAATTTTGAACATCTGGTCAAGATGGGTAGCTTTTTGAAAAGGGATAGAAGAAAATGCTGAAAGTGAACGGCTGCCTGGGTGCCACTTGCCAGAACCTTTCTCCTGGATTCCTCATCCAACTAAAAATAAAACCACTTGGCCCCACCTCCAGTTTTTCCTACCTATTCTCTCAGCTCCCATCACTGAATACTCAGACAATACAGCCTACCTAACTAGCTGCTCCTCATACTCTTTCAGACTTTTCCACCTTTTAACTTTACTCATATCCCTCCTTTTTTCATGCTGCTCTTCATCTCCAGCTGCATTTTTTACTTTATCCCATAAAATGCCTAACAAATAAAACAAGTACAAGCAGCACCACATCAGTATTTTGCAGGGAGTTCCATTCACCCAAACTCTCCTCAGAATATCCTTTCTTCCTAAGCCTTTCTATCTGAACCATACGCAGATACAGGACACAGTCCAGTACTGCAAAGTAAATAATACTTTCTATTACTGTTAATATCAAAGCTCTAACCCACCGTATACATGACACGAGTCTAATTATATGTTGTTCCCTTCTCTTATTTCTTTTATTGGGGCTTCGGGAAAGATTGCAATATGCTTAACTATACTGTGCCATATGTGTAAAACATCAGGTCTATAAGCATAAAAAGACCAGGTAACCCCAAACCTATAGTTATGTTCAGAGGCACAAAGGGATTTAATCCAAAGTACAGTATAAAAAGGAGGCCTATAAGTGGGTGGTACGACAGTCCAGCAAATGAACAGAAACTGGACACAAAAGTGTAGAGAAGGAATGAGGGGGTAACACGCTGTGTTTGCCATGTATAATCACTTGTAAATCCTGGCCACACAGGAAGGATCCATGCAAAAGATTTCTGATTTGTGTTTCTACCATCAATTACCCGTATCAGCCAGACACCCCCATCAAAACTGGAATGCTATAAACAGACACTGAGATGAGCCCATGTGTCAGGCAACTGACAGGCTAAATAGATAGGGTGGGAAAGGGAAACAGAGGAAGGATTGCTATTCCTTTGTTTTACCTGGCCTAATGAAATACTGAAATCTTATTAATTCAAATCACAGAAAGGTAAGACAGAAATAAGCTGCAAACCCAGATCTGCTTCATAGCCTTTTGCCCCAGCTCACCAGATTTCTCCAATCTTCTTCTTTGTTTTCCTCCTATGTTTTGATTTTATGTTTCTTTTGATTAGGGGAACTACTCCAGGTTCAATTATTCCAGTAATGAAGCATGCATGAATCAAGAGCATGTGGGATGAAAGTTTTGCTTGATTTTTTTTTTTAGGATGAATGCATCGAGTTGAAATGGTCCTTTTTCCGGATCAGCTGCTGCACCTCTCCACTCTATATAACACTCCTCTGCTTCGATGCTCTTGACAAAATATTGCAGCTTCAGCAAAAAGCTTTGAAGGTGAAAAAGTTTATTCCAAGAACATGGTGTATATTATCATGTAGCCTCTAAGTGGAGATGTAATGCTGAAATGGGGAGCTCCCATGACTGCTTCTCTCACTGCCAGTAGAGTCAGAATCCCCAGTTAACCCTTCCAAGCTTGTAGATTCACAGAACCACATAATATGCTAAGTTGGAAGGGGCCAACAAAGATCATCAAGTCCAACCCTTAGCCCTGCACCAGACCATCCCCCAGTGCCCAAGAGTATCATCCAAAAGCTTCTTGAACTCTGTCAGGCTTGGTGCTGTGACCACTTCCCTGGGGAGCCTGTTCCAGTGCCCAACCACGCTCTGGTGAAGAACCTTTTTCTGATATCCAATCTAAACCTCCTGTGACACAATCATGATGCAGATATATTTTGGTTTTTTGTAGTGGATGGATCATAAGCAAATGATCAAAACCAAGTTTTTAACTCTAGAACAGCAACAAGTTAATGAAAAATAACAGTATACACTTCAGCGAAGTTATGCTAGATGTCCCAAAGACCATGAAGAACGCATTTTTTTACCCATTTGATGTTAGCTTTGAGAATACTGGGAGTCCATCAGTTTACCCTTGTTTACCTAAACACTCAAATCTCATTATTCCATTTCAGTAGAAGGTCTTTAATTTCTAGATCCAAACACAGACATGCCTTTATTGTGCTGCAGAGTTCAGCTGAGACGGTAGTTCTTCTATGTTCTTGTCTCCTATTTGTCTATTAGCAAATAATATTGCTTTCAACACTGCATTTCCCTTTGAATTATTTGTAATAACACTGAGTGGTCTGTAGTTTTTTCTCCACCCAGTTTCAAAACTAAAGTACAATATTTTAGATTAAAAGGAAGTTTCTGAAAATTAAGACTACCAATATGTCATACATGCTAAATCATTTTGAAAATTCTGACCTCAAACAAAATGCATTATTAGTTAGCACAAAGAAAATCATTATTTTAGCCTACTGTTATTCTGCCAAGCCTTCAAGGTACATTTAAATGAAGTCAAAGGAGTATGTGAAAGAGAATATAGTTTTAGTGACTCTGTTCAAAGTGGCTGTTGACTGCTCTCTGAATTTCAACTTCATCTGTTGACAAGAGAATTTGTGAGCACAATATAAGCTATCCTTGAAGGGGAAAATGACAGTAGAGTGGACAACAAGAAGTACTTCATGAAAACGTAGCTGAACGCTAACATAAAGTATTTCTCTTCTTTCAGTATCAATGATTAACTGAAACCTTTACATATCTATTATATTTAATAATTTCACTTTCTGCCTGTATGAAAGATCAGATTCATATTGAAACTTGAGATAGAAAATATTTTCCCTATTGTCTGCAAATCAGAGCATTATTGAAAGTGGCAAGGTATGTGAATAAGCATTGCCTTTAAGTGCCACTAGGGAAGTTGACAAACTAGCAAACAGAAAGGCTTTCTACACTACAGAAGTCAAAACAGAGATTGAGTTTTTCAGTGCCTGGTTTTGTTTAGTTTGTTTTGTTTTCCCATGCAGAATCATAGGAAGAATTTCATTCACTCGTAAAGCATGTTGTATGGCACAGCATGCTCTAAATGGTTGAAAATGCTATTTGTGTAAACTGTGATTAACAGTCTGCAGAACTCAGGCTATCCAAATTTTAATGATTAATTGAACCTTGTGTAATTTTCCTATTGTATTTGCAATAAACCAGACAGTACAATCTTACAGTAAAGTACTTAATCGCGATTAACTGTATCTCAGCAAATCTGTGGTTCTTGGTAAGGTGATCTTGTAGCTAAAAGCTTGTAGCTTCTCTAGGCCAGGCTCTGTGAGGAGAGTACCTCTTGCTGAGAAAGTGTACAAAATTTAGTAGAATTTAAAAGGCTGGCTTCTTCATGAGAAATGGAGTAGGCTTTGCTACTGGCATGATGTGTAGACAGATTGTATTAAATTCCATGTGATTTGTTTGAGTGGACCTCCCTAAAACCAGTTCTATTTTTTTGAATATTCTGCTGTTCTACGCTGCTGACAGAGTAGAGATTGATTATAGATTATTATTATTATTACATAATTATTGCATGATTATGTGAATAAAATAATGCTCTTTCTACACCTTTAGACCCTTGAGTTTTACTTGTTGCAATTTATCAGAAGTTGTCAATCCTGAGAAACATATTAAGCTTTGGTTTGCATCTTCTTCTGGAAACCTTGAACTCATGGCAGATGTTGCTTTATACTACTTTGGCTCTCAAATTCACAGCCAAATGGACTATTGTAGGGCATCTTAGAGTCAGCTATAGGGTGAGAGTTCACCACTGTAAGTGGGAAAGTGACGTACAGTTATATGAAGTTCTGGGCTGGAATTTCCTTGGTGGAAGCCACTGTATAAACTCTTACCCTTGGTCCACCCATGGACACTGTTCCTATCAGTTTGAAACAGAGGAGTCACAATGACATTTGAAAACCATAGGAGGTTTAACTTTAACTGCAAGGTACTTTGATAATAGGATAAATTGATTCCTCAAAGACTAGTTTCACCTCCTTAGAGATAACCATTTCCTATTCTCAGATAAACACACTGTCAAAAATTTTGGTGAGTTGCCACTGACAGTGCTCATGTGAATGACATCCATGAACCTTTGGCTGCTGTGACAACGCCACAAAGTATACAAATTCAAGTAGTGCTTTATTCTACCAGACAGTAATAAGCATGTAATTATATTGTAATTAAAAAGCAATTATTTACTGGCAACTACTGAAGATGTCTGTAATAGTAATTCTGAGTGCTACTACCATGTAATTTGTAGAGAGAAATAAGTATGCAATTACCCTGTTAGTAACACAGTAATTACCAAATACATCCATGCATCTTTCTGTTTTCTGACATGGAGTTACTGACACCTGCAAGGCATAAATTACATGGAAACTACATATGCAGCTGCCAGGTGATGTACAGTAGAATGAAAAGATGGCAGATATCATTTCAGAATTAGGGTCCAATTCACCAACATAAAACTGATATAGCAGGTCAGTGATCAGTACTCAAATCTGAAACAAGACCAAGCCACTTAAACAGAGCCATACAGGCTTAAAAGAGCTATAAATGGTCTGTAAATCAAAACCATATCTTTACATAGAATTATGGATACAATAAAATACACTGTCACAAGTCTGGAACTAGGAGCTTATTATGTGCACTGATTCTACCCTATCCAAAAGAGAGAGGTTTTGTTGTTTCTATCACAGGTTGCTACCACAGATTGTTTCCAAGCAATAGAGGCTTGCTGTATGTGGACCCTTGTAAGTCAGCTTCTCAACTCCATCTCACTTAATTTTTCTGGTGGCATTTGTAAAATAATGAGTTTGACAGAAGGTGGGCCCTGAGCAGAGGAACTTACCAACTGAGTGGGAAATCAGAAACAAAGTCCCAAGGCAAAAATGTCATAAACATTTTATAGAAAAAAATAAATACGGTTTTTTGAAGCAAATGACATGTCATTTTGTGAGTGGTGTAGGCTACATTCACAAAGTCCATGTTTATTCCACATTAACACAGCCTTAGTCTTAGGCATGAGACTTGAAAACAGGTTTACTGTTTGGGTGCTTAAAGCTAAAGCTTTGTTTATCTACATGGCCACACACTTATCATATCAGTCTTGAAACTTGTGCATCTAATTCACATGCTGCACACCAAAGATCCCTGTCAAAAATCACACTAAAGCACATGCAGACCTTAATTTTAAAAAGTGTTGACACTAAGAAATTGCTATGAGCTCTAAATTGTAGGAGTGCTTGAATGTCAGTCCAGTATTACACAAGAGCCTACAATAAAGACCTGTCTCTGAGGTTTATTTATGACTAATTTGTCTAAAATGAAAATAGTCTTTTTTTCCTCAAAGAAAGGATGAAAGGAATAGAGAAGCATAGTACTGCAAAAGACCTTCCAAATCACAAAGTCCAAATCCCAGAAAAGATGGAAAGAAATTTATTGCAGCTAATGCAGTGTGATGCGAGACAATACAGTGTTATGTCGGAAAAATATGCATATTTTTCTCCAGTTATATACCATTTCCTTTTCTTGTTCTGGGAAAACAAAGTTCAGCAACAAAACTAAGTATCTCTGTTATTTAATCAGACCTCTGATTTCAGTTATTGCTAAAATTTTGCTTAACATTTGCCATCTTGTTTTACATGCTTGCTGAATTACTTCAGCAGTGCCAGAATACAGCCACTTAAAATTTACAGTAATTCATTCAATGTTCTTTCAGCCATCAAGATTTATAGCAATGCTGTCCAGAGATGCCTAAATCCTATATAATGAAATACAAGGCTATTGATTGCAAAATAAGATGGTGAAAAGGGGACTGGGGTGTCTTTCTAGAAAGTTATGGAGGAAAATGTGAGTAATCTTAAAGCCCTTTTTTTTGAAATGGAGCTGGATAGGCCCTCTCTTTCACATCACCAATAAATTAGAGGGATAGAGGAATTGAAGGTTTGTCCAACAGCTATACCAGGGACTGCTGCTATACTTCTCTGTCCACACTGGGATGTTTCAGGGTGATTAATTGTTAATCAGCAAATGTCAATATACCCTGGAGCATATTTTTGCTGAAAACATACAGCCAGTGATAACCATTAATTTTTGCTTTGTCTTTTTTGCAAAATTGCACTGAGTGGCGTTCATGTCTTATAATTTATCCAAAGGTCTCTAGGGAACAATAGATTGAATTCTAGCTGCTGGAACTCTCTATTAAAACCTTGAATTAGATATAAAGGATGGCTGTTGTGTCTGAAAGACTGGATAGCACTAAGACGGTACCTACATGTAAGTATATGACAATTCATTTCTTCAGTTAGACATGTGCTTCAGTGCAATGGAACTGAGATCTGAGAGTGACCTGGGCATCAGCACTCTTTGTATGCTGCCTATTTAAGTTAGAATAACAGAAGGAAAGAAGAAAGAAAAACAAAAAAGAAAACCAACCAGCCAACCAAAAAAACCCTACAAAACCCCAGCCTTGTTTATTGAACTGACTTCCTGACACCGTGTTACCAAAACAGCTAGAAAGACTCTAAAGTCATGGCATGGGCTTTTAGTGACAATACAACTACTTCCCAGTTCCTGTTGCTTTGTTGTATCATTGTTACAGTCCAGTAGTTGTATTTCAGCTGCAGTGGTTTTAGAGTTGGTGTGGAGGTGGCTGCTTCTGCAAACATCTGGGAAAAAAACTCTCTTCTGCCACTAATGGATATTGCTGTACCAGTCTAAATAGAGACATCAAAGCCTGTATGAGCATGAAAACACTGTAGTATAAATAAAAAAAAAAATCTTTTTTTAATTGTACATGAATATTCTGTGGGAGTTCACTGTGTCTTTTTTTAAAATTAGTCAAAGCAGCCCTAAATACATGTAACTAGGTTTGCATTAAGGATGTGTTTAGTGGTTGTGGTTATTTGGACTCACAGTGTCTGTATGGGTTCTTCAGATTACTGAATAAAGGTAAAAATACATTACTGTGCTCCCAGACCTAGAAGTTTCCTTCCAGAACTGTGCTGAGGAAACTCACTCCTCAGTTGCCTGCTTTTCTGCCTGTAACACAGATAAACAGTTCATTCTCTGGAGCTGTCATTCTCATATCTTTCATGTGCTCTAAACTCAAAGGAAAAAATATTTCAGAGGAAAACAACAGAAGTGCTTCATAACTCATACACAGTAATTGGTGTCCTGTTGAAATCTGAGGCCATATCTTGAATTCTTAGCACACCTTATGCTTGCCAGGACTTCACACAAAAGTGTAGCACGACTGTGTCTTTGCTGATATAACTTTCATTCCAGAGGTACAATCTTTTTATTAGTTTACTCTCAAAACATTTATAGGTATGTTTATATATTTATATATATATATATGAAAGTTTCAGTCTAGTCCAGTGAAGAATAAAGAGTGAGGAATAAAGAATTTCTGAATCTTTTGAGGATATTTATTCCAGACTTTCTGTCTAAGAAGCCTTTTTTTTTTTTCCTTTTTAACTAACAAGACCTTCTACAAGGTCTTAAATGGCACTATTTAATCTTAAAATAGTCAATGTCTTTTAATAGGTATAGATAAATAAACAATTTCATTTTAATGCCAAAACTCTTAAAAAAAACCATGATGGATGTCTACCATATTGGCTTTTTTTATCTCTACTACATGAAACAAAAAAAAAGAACCCTTTTTGACAGCTAACTGCACCCTACCATGTTACCAAAAGGTGCAATAAAAATTTCAGAGGCAGCCCAAATTGTGATTGCTTTTGGAAAATTATTCATGAAGAATATATCCATATATACCAAAAGGTTTAAAATTCACGAAAGTTGCATGTGTTCATCTTGGAATCCAGAAATCATCAATGGCATGATTTTTGGATACAGGTTCCTTGCATTTCTATGGTAACTAGAAGGTGGATGAAGGGAGTGTGAAGTGGGGTTGTCAAGTGCCCATTGTAAACACAAAAGGGCTCCTGAATCCGTGATGTATAGATAACAGAAAACTGGAGCACAGCAATCTTCCACTTGTTATTATGTATCTATATATCTGTAAAGATATCTTGTTGTTACATGTATATATATCTTGTTGGTTGTATATCTTCTGCTTGGTGGCTTTCCTACAGGGAACTCACCTTGTGTCTGAATTCTAGATTTTGTGACTGGCAGAAGAAATGAAGAAGAAAAATGACAGTTTCAGGGATCTCAGCTGCTTTGGTAGAAACAATTAGTAATTCGCATTGGCTGAAAACATCCATGGTGAAGGGCTGGGGGTGAAGAGAGAAACAACAACCAAAATACATCATCTTTTCCATTCCTAACAGCCCAAAATTCAGGGCAAGAATTACCAGTCAAGCTTCTCCTTAAGCACTGCAGTCTTAGGCCTTTGAGACCAACTCTGTTAGGAAGCCCAGTCACCAATCCAACACATAAAGGTGACATTGATTTTCTTCTAAACCTTCCACCAGCTCTAGAAGTCAAGTCCTATTATTCCCAAGAGTGCAGTTCTTCAGGGAGGAAGCTATACCATAGGGAAGCCCTCACAGACTAAAGGAAGCTTGGAGGAAGAGGAGAGGATCCAGAGCATTGAATAGCTCTGGGGAAATGGTTATAGTGAGTACAAAAGCCCACAGCAACAGGCTTAACTGCAAAGAAATTGCCACTGTTTCTAGGATCAGACATCCATCATTGAAGTTCAAAGGAGGGACAATGTCATCATCATTATTGTTGTTATTATTACTCTTATTGTCATAAGCATTACCAATGGTTAATCAGTTCAGCTAAAATAAGAGCAGGCCTATACTTGTACTGGACCTTTTTTTTTTTGAGTTTTAAAAAAAAGTTAACATTTTCATTCACACTTTTTTCCTCCCTTCTTCCTACGTATAAGTTGGGAATCGACCATTATACTGCCAGACACTAGTATTGCTGTAACACAGAGAAAACATCTGTGTCCTTACTTTTGCTGAAAGAAAAGATAAGCTATATCACACACTACATTACTCAGCTGTGCATTTTGCCAAGTGTTTGTGTATAAATTTAACCATGAATGGGAAGCTTGTGACCATATCTTTGTCCAAAATGCGTCCAGACATATACTATACTTTTTCAAATCTGTACAAGTAATTTCATTATTTCTAGCCTATTCAGACTCCATTCTTATCCTTTCCATTATCTCCCAGGAAAAATGGTTGAAATTGGGTCACTACTCTGCTCATGTCATCCCCTGGGCTGTTGGACACCTCATTTTTTAGGACACTGTTATATGACAAATTTAGCAATTTTTTTATTGCTTTTTATGTCAAAATTCAATATCTTGATTCGACATGTCCCAGTATAATATCCACACCAGGATGATGAGAGAGGTATTTAGAGCTCTTTTTCAACTGATATTTCCCACTTTCTTTTGTGAAACAGCAATGCAGTCTCTTCCAACAGCTCAAAAAAAGCTACAGGGTCACATCTAAGCCGATCACATAGACAATCATATTCACCCTTGTCTACACATCAGAACAGAACTGGTGCAATCATAAATCTCAAATAACAGAGCAATGCTATATGCTCTTGTGACATAAAAGGGGGGCAGGGTTTGGTTTGGTTTGGTTTGGTTTGGTTTGGTTTGGTTTGGTTTGGTTTGGTTTGGTTTGGTTTGGTTTGGTTTGGTTTGGTTTGGTTTGGTTTGGTTTGGTTTGGTTTGGTTTGGTTTGGCTTGGCTTGGCTTGGCTTGGTTTGGTTTCCTTACTTTTTATCTTCCTTTTAAGTGCGATGGGAAGCTTACTGTGAACTAGCTTTAGTTATAATTTACCTCTTCAGAAAGGCAGTCTTATGGCAAGGTTTTAACTGTCAACATGCAAATAAAATTCATGCAGCCTTTAATATTCTTCTCAGCAATTTTCAGGGTTATTTAAACCTTCTTTACCTATGTTTGGAAATATTTCAAATAAAATATTCCTAACATTAATCAAATTCATTGAATTAACTTTCACTGACTTATTATCTAAAGAAGATGATCATACTACAAAACCAAATTAAGTTTAGTTAAGTCACTGTTTTAGGAAGGCATAGACATTCGGATTTGCACAAATCCATGTGGAACCCTGGTTTCCTGGACCTTACATTTGAGTAAGTAGTTGAAATAAGTGCGAAAAGACAACTCAAGGGTGAGACTCCTTTTCTTTATGCACTTACATTTAACATGCTTTTGCACATGAAGGTTTATCACTGGTGAAATATGGCACAGCTCATTTACAGCTAGAGCACCTGAATACATCATGTTCAGAAATGTAACTTCCTTTCCTGTGGCAATCCCATTTTGTTTTAGATTAAATTATATCAATGCTTCAGTTCTAGAAAGTTTTTAAATCAACAGAAGTAGGAACAGGGGGCATTAATTTACTTCATGATATTTGTTCACTGATACAGACACTATAGCATAGAACAATGTATATCATTTAAATAACTTAAAACAGATGGTTTCTATTGCCCTGAAATAAGCCACAATAAGAATAGGTCTGCAAACCCAAACATTATGTGCAGATTTGTTCAAAAGGAAAATTTTGCTATCCTGAAGGCCTGAGCTTTCAGAGAGCTGTAAAATCTGCAGTCAGGAGGCCACAGTAAACAACAGGCCTGTCATGCCCTATCTTCTACAGAGCTGTTGCCAAAATGGCCCGTGTTGCAATTAAGGAAACACAATGCTCAGGCTAGACCTGGCGCTGATGACCTCTGGCATTTTCACCACTACACGGTGCCTGAGTGATTTTAACAGGAGTAGACAACGTGCATCCAGAGCACCAACAGTTTATCGGCAGCACAAAGCAAACACTCAGGCCACCATCAGCTCTACAGCAGTGCTCCCACCCTCTCATTCCAACTGGTCCAGCGCCACAGATATATAACAGGAAGTACTTTGGAAGAAGGTATGTACTGATGTAGGAGCTGAAAGAGAAATTCCTGTAGTCTCAACCACATGGCTAATACCTAAAATTAACCCACAAAAGCTACTACTGAGCACAGAATGACTTAAAGACCTCTGCACAAGAGAGTGAAATCCCTGACATTATTTAAATATGGATCCAAACTGATTAGTAGATTTCATATGGGCTTTTTGCTTTGGATAATAATACTATGAGAGGTAGCCAGTGAATCAGACTCTCATATTATTAATTATTATGGTCACTTGACAGCTAAGCTTGCAATCACTAAAGGCTAAAAGATACATGGTTTAAGTTCGATTGGAACATCAGTAGAACATAAATAACATGTTTTATTACAAGAGCATACAAAATAAAGAGGTGTATTGACATGAACACACACAAGATCAGGCAAGAAGGACTAACTTACACCTTATCTGAGAGAGGTCAGGTGTTAGTGAAAAGTAGAAAGAAGAAACTTGAGCTGTGACAGAGAGTCTCTAAATATTAAGAGAAATTAGGAAGCTGTTAATTAATTTCAGGATATCTATACCATGTAAGTTTTCCAAAAGAACTTTTCCTTTTATATATATATATATATATATATATATATATATTTTTTAGACCTTCGTTAAAACAGAAGCTTCTTGACTGTAACTTAAACACACCTGAAAGTTGATTGCTTTGGGAAAACAATGAGATTTGTGGGTTTATGAGTCAGGATAGAAGCAATAGAGAAAGAGAATAGGTATTTTTCAAGGAAAAAAACCAGTGTTAATGCAACTTGCATAGGAAAAATCTGCATCTTATTGAGTAATAGAAACGGATTTCTTCATATAAACCTCAGCACTATAGTTTAATTTTGTGACAACATTAGTTTGCTGTAGCAGCTTATCAGTCTCCAGCTGCTCTGCTGGGATATTCAGATTTCAGCTTTAGTAAGAACAGCAACACAAATGAAAAAGCAACAAAGAAGAACAGTTAAATGTCTGTCAAAGCAGGTCACGGAGATACATCTGTCTTCTTTAAGGTAGGAGTGGAAGTAAGGAAGTGTGGGAAATTAGTTCAAAGTGGAAACTTAGAAAGCTGACATTGATGTGGTCACCATAGTGGCTTCTAAGATATTTCAGGCTCTTGTCATGCAGTGGTTCACTGCAATGTAAGGCCTGAAAAAGAGAGGAAGTCATTCTGAGCTTGCAACATCCTGCAACACTGCGGATTATTTTTAATGAAAGAGGGAAAGAGAGAAGTACAGTGAGGTATTTTCCAAAATTGCTGCAAAACAAAGCACTTAAAAATCTTTCCAAGCCCATTGCTTAAACCTGATGACCCTGGATCTTTCCGGACAATGATCAAATGACCCAAGTTCAAGGATTGTTGGTTTCTTCCCAAGTAAGACATAAGGGTTGCATTTCTTCCAGCCTGGCTTTTTCTTTCACTTCAAATCTTAAATCTAACAACTCTTACCTTCTATTGATCACTCATGTCTTTACAGTTCAATTAAAGTATTGTACATGGCATTTATTCTCAAAGAATAGTGTCCACTACTGTTATCCACATGTAACGCAGCTTTTAATCACAGGAACAACATTCACTAGCAGTACACTGAAATTAATAATCTTTTTTTCTCAGTTCTTGTCATTGGTAAGTTAAATGATGCCTTTCTAGTTCTCAGCCTTCCTTCAATTGATAACGGGCTACTTAAAAAGAAAATATTAAACCTTGTGTGAAATGTATTCTGATTCAGATTAAAGAAGCATTTAATAGCTTACCTTGCCAGTAGCAAAGACCTCCAGAGGAAAGGAAAAAAAGAGTGCAACAAGACAAAAACTAGTTTTCATTGGCTTTTAAGCTGCTGAATGTAACAAGGCTCTGTAACACTTTCATCAGCCATCAGCATCTTGGCTTTGGGGTAAAAAACCTTTGATAAAGAGAAAATTCCCCCCAGTCGCATAATATCAGGAAAAAAAATGTTAAAGGAAGTTTGCTTCAAAGATAATCTGCTGGTGCTGAATTTTAAGGAAACTGTCTTGTAATTTGTCACTATGTCACAGTGCTTTTACTCATCATAGTAGGGGGGATTGATAGATAATCCATCAGTGGCTTCACAACAGCTCATGAGCCATTGTTTGATAGCAAAAAACATTTCAGAAACATATGGTAAGATAATAGTACAGTCTCTAGCTACTTTCTGCTGCCATCTCAGTCCACTGTGCTATGACATCTACCCCTGTGAAAGATGATATGATAAATCTCAACTATTCTCTTGTCCTAATGGGAAGATATGGTGAGCTGCTGGCTTTCCTAAAGATGCAGAGCTGGATTTGTGATTAATTCACTTTAGTATTTCAATTTTATTTTTCCCTGAACATATACAGAAGGGTAATATATGCATAGAAATGTTTGCATATATTAACAACTTAGATTAATGTAGTTTACCAAAAAAAGCCACTACAACAGTAACTTGTCACAAATTAATGACACCAAATACAAGACTCCAATTCACGGATAAAATCTGATCCACGTCAGTAATATCCAAAAGCATTCACCAGCTGATGGCTCTTTACTGTTTCTATGACAGCTATATCCCCAGGACAGGCTAAGCATCACCATTTCCATCTCGTGGAAACAACACTGGATGAACAAACGCTAATTTAGTTCTCACATGCACTGACACTGGAGTGAACTAGGATGAAAACTACATTTTAAAAATTTAGCAAATCAAAGGAAAGATCAAAAATACATTGCTAGCCTCCAGGGCTACCACCAGAAGTACTCATTAATTCTGTATGTTTCCAGAATTAGGCTTCTGTGGGACTCCCTGCTTATACCTAACAAACAGAGGTGTGTAACCCAAATCAGTAATGCAACTTACATAATTAAATCTTCTTGTATTCAACAAACCACTGAAGCAGATTCATGGCTTAGGAATTCATATTAGTTCATCTTATAATCTTTTTTGGAATCTTTCTAAATAAGAACTTCCTTCTCTTTTAAATTCATCCCCTTTTCTTAAGAGAGAGAGATTCTGCATTAAAAATACCTCTATTTATCCTTTTTCTGTAAATAGATATAGTGACACACCACCTTACTTGAACTGGAATCTATTGTAAAATTGCCCTTGTCAACCATTCTTTCACTTGACCCATCACCCAAAGAACAAATAAAACTACCAAGAGGGTAGTTCTGTTCCCTCTTCTTGAAGTTGCCCAAGGGATCTCAGCTTAGGCTGAAGTTCATGGTATTTACAAGTGCATGTTAAGCCCTGTTTACTGACCAGATCCCCATTTCACACAGTTCCTAAGTGTGGACTGAGACACCAAGGCGAGTAGTAGCTCCTTGGTTCTCTTTGAACATGTAGCCACATAAACACACAGTCCAGCCTATAAGTAACAAAACAGAAAGATAAGGCGCCTTTAAGTGGGACATAAATCAGTGTGTTGTGTGTCAAATCTCCCTGGGTTGCATATTTGCATAATGTAGTATTAGCTACATAATCAGCATCTTTTAATTATTTATTTCCCCCCCCTCAGAGAACCAAAACGATTCTTTCTCACAGCAAGCCTTATTAAATGTAAAGAGGTTCACATAGCTGTGTCACGAAGTGATTTCCTCATACAAAGAAATACTTTGTTTTCCTGTAACATACTACAAATACCAAAGAAGAAAATTTTTCCACAATAGACATGCATATTATTCCACAGAGACATACCACAGGAAGGGATTTTCTGTTGCATGTACATAAATTCTGTCTGCTAATCATATCTTGATATTCTAAAAATACAGTTTGGTCCAGATGTATCTCAGCTCTAGATGGTGGTAAACAATGGCATCCTGCTCTGCTGCCTTTACAGTTTAAACGGATACAGAAACCATCCGGTCTTTTTGAGGGGTATCTCATGACCACCATTTTAGAAAAAGGTGAAGCACTCTGACTGAGTAGTGTTGAATTACTACTCCTCCTATTCCTAATAGTGGATGAGGAAATTGTGAAAATCAGTTGACTGCTGATTGCTTTCATCTGTAACTAGACTTAAACATACAAGATTGCCATGGTCACCCAAAGGCTGACAGAGTTCATGCTCCTCAATTCATCGTGTTTGAGGGATTTTCCCAAGCTGGGTCATCATTATATTGTGTAGGAGTTAGATACAAAAGATACAACATACTTTTCTTCTCCTCACACCTTCACATCTCTTTGAAGTTTCTCAAATTTAATAGATTTCTCAGGTTTCTCAGATTTGAAAAAACTTCCACTTGAAAACTGAACACCAATGTTGTGCTAAACAAGGAGTCTTTTTAAATTTTATATTAATAATCAGACCAGGAAACATATAGATCTATATCTAGTATCTTCTAGACGGCATCCACAGATTCAATCAATAATAAAAGCACTTTGTCAAAGTGTCTTTTTTTGTAATGGATTCTGAGGCTTGGCAAACATAATGTGTTTATAACATTTATTTCAGTATTCAAAAATTTTGGGGAAGTGAATTAGCCTTTCCTACTAGGCTAGTTTCTCACTGAGCTAGAATAAAACATGAAAATAAAAGGATGGTCTCCCTTATATCACAGGTATAGTCTACTGTATTTTCTGTCTTTCTGAGTCTGTGTACAGTAGAAACAAAAGGTATACCTTGCTAAGTTATGCCTCGCTAAGTTATTCAAACAGAAATCAACTCTTGCCCATTAACAAAGTACGCTGTACCATTACTGCCATGCCCTTCTCTTTTGCAGTACTCCCTCCTTTCTCACTACATCCAAAATTCTTTTGTGTCAAGAGTGAAGAGGGAGAACAAGATTAACCATATAAATATGTAGTGTTGCCTAATATCTTACTAACTTTCTTAAGAAAAACCTCTGCTGGAAGTTTTGCTGGAGAAAGGAATGCAAAACCCAGCCCTCAGCAGAGACACTCCCTCCTGAAATGAGGTGTTGGAGTCAGTATCTGATCTTCAGAACATGATTAACAGCTTGCCATGTCTTGGCAGTTCCAGGAAACTTTAGGTGGATGAATCTGACTGCACAGCCTAATGTATTTGTTTGTCACAAGAAGTATGTACCCCCAAGAGATGCAGTTTCTATTTCAGTATTTTTCTGTATTACTCAAGTGAACACACCTCTCTAAGAAGTACCTTCAGCTGCCTGATTGTCCTTTGGAAGGCACATTTCCTACATAAATGAATCAGTATTTACCTTAGAGATGCCTGTAAAGAAAAAGAAAGATACCCTTCTGCCTGATGTGGTTGCTCAAGACATACTGTTTTAAGATCTGAAAAGAGTAAGATGGAATATATTTTTATTTTTAGTTTAAAATGACCTTTCAAGGTAGTAGTTATTTCTCCAGATAGCTTCAAAATGTGACATTGCTATCGTATAAGATCATTTCAATAATCCACAGATTCTCAACAGCTCTTCTTTGGGGGAAAAAGAGAGAGAGGAGGGGCACGGGGGGGTGTGTGTGTGTGTGTGTGTGTGTGTGTGTGTGTGTGTGTAAGCATAATTCTTGGGAAACATCAAATAAAAATGAGAAAAAAGGCTGGCACCAAAATATTTTAAAAATTTATGGAATACACTTTGACAGCATTAAATATTTCTAAACTATATATATATGCCTGCTATGTACTAAAAACTAAAATACAAGCCACAGGATTATGAAAACAGCATGGTTACTTTTTAAACAATTCAGTTTAGCATAGGCAAAGTTGAGTTCTTGTTTGTATGAACTCATCTTTTCTAAACCCAGTGTTTAATAAAGACAGAGAGTAGAGCAATTATTTTATGTGCAAAAATAAACATCTATTAAATAGAGCAAATATTTGGTATTTAAAAAGAAAATGTTTTAAAATATTGCATATATTTGTAAATGTTGCACCAATTTACTTATCCTTGTTTATCTACAGTATGACCAAATTTAAAATTGCCCACATTCAATTTAATTTCTTGTTTTGAATTCAGATAAGCAACATTGAATTTTCCTAATTTGTTTACTGCTGCTGCTTTGCTTAACTGACAAAATACAGTAACCGGCTCATAACAGTCTCTGCACCACAAAGGTATTAATGAGCTGAGGATGCCGGTGAAAATCAGGATAAACAACACATCTTATTTTCTTTGCTTTCAACTTATGTTATAACCAGGAAGGTCAAGCTCTAGTAGTTCTTTTTTCTTGCCCCATGCACTGATGTCTCCTGAAATTTTTCTCAGTGTTATGCTGCAATTTACAGGTTCCAGTACAAGACTAAGCTGATAGAAATGCATCAAGGTTGATCTATTTACAGTGGAAATTTTCTTATTGGTTTTTTTTTAGTATATTCAGAATAGTTAGGGTTTGTTATCCATTAGTATTTGCATCACCATAATAGCAAACATATTAAGGATCTTGCCAGTAATAGAAAGACAAAACTGCCTTCAGTCATCCTAACTCTTACAAAGAAAGTTTGACAATGAGTGGAGAAGAGGAAAGAACATAAAGTATCAAAGCAAACTGTTTCCCAACTATAACAAAAAATACAAGTGCAACAACACATCAACAATATTTAGTATATTGGTTGTGCTATAATCAAGCATAAGCACTATAATCATAATATTTTCTAAGTCACTGAAGTTATTGAAGACAATAAAATGGAAGTATCAATAGCTTTGGGAAAAAGAAAAAAAGCTGAGACATGAGGAAAACAAAATTCATTCATCATGTGCAATAGTGTAGATGTCCTTCCATTGTCAATGGATTCAGTTACATACAAGTATCCAAATCCCGTAATAGCTTTTTAATTCCTGTTTAGCATTTGACCTCCCACAATTTTTTATAAGTGGGAAGTTAATATCAAGAAGAAGTCAGATACAGACATGATAAGGCAAAGTCCTTCTTCCTACTCCAGAAATTCTAGTGTTGAAATGACTGCAAAGCAGGCTAAAGCCAAGATACAGATATGCAAGGGGAGGCAAAAAGGAACAGAACTGGTTGGTAAGACAACCAAAACAATTGAAGAAAGCAGTTCCAGGTCAGTTGAGGCAGACTATAAACCTAAAGCTAAACATCTTCTATAGGAGAGTATTATCCTCAGATTGATCTGTTTGTCCTAAAACATCAAGACTAAATTCAATTCTAAGGTGTTCAGCAAAGTATAAATTGATACCCGCTCTCTTAAATCTCACTTTTTATTTTTATTAATTTATCATTCTCTTCCTGATACAGAAACTGTCAAATGTTATCAAAAACCAATGAAAATTTTTCACCTGACTAATAAAGATTAAAGTAGACACTTTTAACACTATTGCTTCAGTAGAAGAAGTAAGAATGTAATTTTCAGGTAGATGAAAAGCTAAGAATGATTTTCATAAATATTTTTGCCAGTTATTTCTCTTTGTTCATTCAAGGAACCATCACTGGAAACAAAGCTCTAGGTTGCAGGATTGGATAGCAGATGGTGTCTGTTAATACAATCAATATAATCAATATAATCAGTAAATCACATACATTTATATTTTTCTGATAAGAAAGTATTGACATATTTTCAAATAAAGCTGAACTCCTATCTAACCTTTATACAGTTCTCTTTTTTCTAATTACTTTATTGATTTCTTTGCTGAGGGGGTTGAGGATGAGGTGGGAACTTAGTTTCTTTTCTTTAAGGAACAGCATTGCTAAAGAGCCAGTCCAATATTTTTATGCTTATTTTAAATTGATTAAGTTTCCCCTTCTGTTTCATGTCTTTTATATATTTGTGTCATAAGCTAGAGTTCATGGGCACATTCCTTTCAAACCAAAGAGATAAAGCTGGTACTAACCTGGTTGCAAATCCATGCTCTGCTACAGATTTCCTGTTATACCAGACATCTAAATGTTTTAGTTCATCTGGATTGAATTGACTTGTCTTCTCAGCTCATAAAATTTAATACGCTTCAAATTAATTGCAATGTGTCAGGTAAGAAAAGAGGAATTGTCAGGGATAGCTCAATGATATTTCCTTCTCATCATAAGAAACATGAGAGGAATGCACTCAGAATTGATGTTGGAAAGTTAACTATTAAAAATCAAAAGACTAAAGTTATACACAAAGAGAGGAAAATATTTAATATGTTTATATATATGTAAAATGTATCTATTCCCACATTAACAGATATATAATGTATGAATTATTTTAACATCAGATTTATACCATTTTCTCTTCTTTTTCTAGTTTACAGGGTTTAGTCCTTTTCTGTAAGTAGAACTGTAAATAAACAGTCTCTGAAAACAGAAAAAAAGAATGCTTGCAGCCCTGAAAAATCCCCACAGAGGTTCACTTAAAAGCCTTATTTAATAAGAAAATGAAAGAAAGATCATGATAAATACACTAATAAAAGCTACAGTATAGAAGAAACACTTCTAGTATTACTTTTTCATAAAGCAGTCTGCTAAACCAGCAATGAAGCATTCAGTGAAACTGGAGAGAGAGTATTTTTTAATATGTTGAAAGAAAATCCTCCATGTACACAAAATTCACCTGCAAAATCTTTGCCAAAAGGGTGACAATCCAACACAGGACTGAGCATTAACAAGAAGACAATGAACAGCCACATTTCCAGTTTATTAAGATTAACTTAACTTCCTTAGTGTTATTAATCCTCAGGCTTCTAAGCACCAGTCGTGATCTGACTGGTTAGGATAAAAAAAGAAACCTTCCTGGGAAGAAGGTTATTGACCACTGATCATACAGACTTGTTAGCATCCAATTTGCAATATGCACCAGTTTGAACAAGTGTGGTTATGTCCAACATTATTATATTTGGAAGTAGGTTATATATTTAATTTCATATTGTTTCCTTTATTATTAAATTCTTGATGAAACTCATGTCTTTTATTTTCAAAACCCATTCCAAAATTCTATGTCCTTTTTTCTACCAGGTTTATTGTCACTTGCTTCTTTTTAGAAAGATTTTGTATGACATAGCTTGCCTTTCCACTGGTATTATTATATATTCAGATCAAATCTCCTTTTATAATTTATCCATTTGAACTAATGTAATGTATACATCTGTACAAAATATATTGGGGGAGAAGTAAATGTAAGGAGCTTATTTATGTACCTTTATTTCTTATAGTACCCTCTTGGTCTAGACAGTTTCCATTAGTATTTTCAGGGGGAAAATACATAAATTAAAGTCAAAATTTATTTCTAGCATGATTTTCCAAAAATGCAACCTTAATGGGAAATTACTCTTTTCTGTAATAACTACTATAAAAATTTCCCCATTTAACAATTACACTACTAGAACTTGGGCTGAATAACATAGGCTACCTCAGAGCCTGACAGCAATTTCTTTCTCCTCTTGTATGTTCTCATGTTGCACAACTTCCCCTATTTTGTTCAACTTAACCAGTATATTTAAGTGGTACAACAGACCCTGACCACTAATAGTTACAACCTCTCTGTGGTTGCAGTTACTGACTACCTCTAGTCCCAAGCAATGATTGAATCTTTACCACCAAAACCACAACACTCATCTTTTACTAGCTGAATTAAAGAATATTGTTAGAGATAAGAAAGTAGTAGATCACAGTTTCTGTGGAAAGCAAGTCACAGCCACATAAACAAGGTCAGTGTATCTTGCTTTTCCCATACATTCTGAGGAACATCATAACAATCTCTGTGGCCTTTAAGAGCTCATGTCATTTCCTGAGACCAACTTTATTATGAATGCACTAATATATAATATATAAGATAGATATATTTATATAAAAATAAGTGTGGGATTGTGATAGTCCTTACTTAATGCAGAATGGCATTGCCATCTTCTGATCAATGCTTTAGCTTCTCTTATTCATTCACTGTCTGTATTTCACTGCTGGTCTCAAGTTAAGGAAAAGTTTAATTCGCCTGGAAGTCGGTGCTGTTGAGGAAGGATAGGGATTTACTCCCTACTGACTATGTTTTCCTGAAAGTTGAAAGCCTCATCACAGGTTCCTCCATGCCTTGAAGCTGGTCCTCACAGTGGAACCTATTCCTTACTCCACATTCCCCCAGACACTGCGCATTCCAAGAGATTCTTCAGGGATTGTTCTAATGGCCCTGCAATTCGTTGTGAGGTGCTTTAAAATGAAATAGCATTTCTTTGCCAATTCTATAGCAAAAGTGAGAAAAGAATGAAATACCAGATGAGAATAATCTTGCCTGGATGCATACTGTGGGCAATGAGTACTATAGAAAACTAACCTACCAGTGCTGAAAGATTCACTTGGACATGCAGCATGCTATGAGCCAGTGCTTTTCTCAGAATTTTGTCGAAGCAGCATGACACTCTGAAGGCAAAAACCACTACCACAGTTTGCTTTAAACATCACCTATGCTAACAGACGTTTGCAGCTTTTGGAATCCTCACAGCATTTTAGGCTTGCAGTTGAGTTAGCTAAGCTAATTAATTCCTTTGGACCACATCATTCATAAAGAAAAATTACATTGCTTGTCAAAGAGCTGAGGCCTTGATTTTTTTTTTTTTTTTTTTTTTTTTTTTTTTTTTTTTTTTTTTTATTTCAAGCATCTCAGATTTGCAGCAAGTATTAATTTCTTTTTTATGAGCCGTCTGGCTTTCACCGTAATACTATTATAATGTTATTTGACAACTGACATCACCAGCATGCCCACCTTATTGCTCTTAACTTACAAGTTTTCCAAACTAACATTAGCCAACTAGCTGGACGAAGTGCACAATGCAATTAATTATATAAACCTTCAAATCTATATGAAGAAACACTGTGAATCATGGTGCCATAAATACTTATTGTCACTTATGCTTAAATATCTTTGACTCTTAGACATAATCACAGTGGACAGTCCAGTCCCACAATTTTCTTTCTTCCAGTTCATTTGTAATAGTGGCAAGGCACCTGCTCAGGGGATGCTCATATCCTATCCCTAACATAAAATATAGTGAGTCTGGATAAGTAGCTGGCCAGAAAGGGGAAAAGAATCTTTTTAATAGTGTCCTATCATGTGCCAACCCTGACACACTGATGCCACGTGCCTCTTCTCAAAGAATTATGTAAGTCCATATTTAGTTACAGAAAATAGCTTACATATTTCTTGTACACAGCATATTTTCAAACCAGAAGTGTTGTGTATAGATGGTTAACACCTAATAAGAAGAATGTAAATTCCTAAATAAACAGAGTATGAGCATTTACCCACTGCCCCAATATGAAACAAATGGGACTGAGAAAGCATAGGTGTGTTAGATTAGTCTAATACATGGGAGTCTAATACATGGGATAAAAGCCTGTGTCAGTAATTGTAACTGTTATTACTATCCCATAACTTGTGGCTAACTTTCATTTTTGTTTGCCTGTAGTTTTGATGCAGTACCCAAATTTATCATCATTCATGACCATTTTATGCAGATCTGCCTCTCCTTGTGCAACATACATTCTTCATCCCTTTTTCATGTTTTTACATGAAAAAATGAACAATTAACAACACCTGCACTAATGAAGGAAGTGCATGCAAAAGTAGATGGGAAAGGAATGTTCTGCAATTAAAACCTTACCAAAACAAAATAACAAGTGGTTGCAATCTGGTCTTGGAAAGAGAATTAGAAAAAAATTTTTACCTGCAGCAAAAAGTAGTCACCCAGCTTAATACACTCCTGGATATTACTCAAATATTTGGTGATGAGGGCAATTCCAGAACTTGTTTATAGGATTTGAGCAGGTCTCTTCTGCACCTAGAGAAGAGGTGTTGACCAGACATAGGATGATATACAGCTTCAGTGTAAGGCACTAGACTTAATGTCAAGTGTTATCTGCACATTATTTATGCAAATTATATAAATGTACATTTATATTTGAAACACATTCTTGAGTCAGATGAATAAATATCTGAATGGAAGAATGAGTTATACATACATTCACATTAATATCCAAACTTCCTGCCTAAAAGACAAAACACTTGAAACTGGGCTTTGAGAAGAATCCTATCTACTTTAATGCAGTATAGATTTTGACTAGGCCCAGGAAAAAAATTGTTGTATTGAAGTCTATGATAAATTCATGTTGGTCAGAAGGAAGAAATAACAGATTCTTCCAAATGAGAAGGAAGTAGTTTTTTCCCAGATAGTTCCATGTATAACCAATCCCTCCAACATCACTATAATGATATAATTTCCTTTATATCATTACAGCTGTAACTGCAAGTAGATAAAATATTTGTTTACTGAATAGTCATATAAATGCTGACTATTGCCTTATACATCTTTAGTCTTTAGAACTTCCTGTTTCCTCTCTGGCAGATTCCCAGAATATCCCATACAGTGTCATGCAAAATATCATCTGGTAAAACATTCAGTCGTCTATCTCTTCTCCATAACTCATACTATTTGTCCAGAACAGATTTCTCACAAACATCCAAGTATTCTAGGAATTAAGAATCAATTCTTTAAAATGTATGCTATTTTTAGATATTACAAATTCCTATTACACAGTTTCAGAAATGTTAGTCTTCTCAGCTGTTCTTTAATGGAAGCAGCACTTACACAATTATGTTTGCCTTCTCCTAAAAGCTTGCAATCTATACAGTGAGGAAAAAAACAAAACACCTTGAAATACTTGCTTTTCTTTTCTTTCCAACATTCTTATTTCAAGTAAAACTGCATTGTATACTAGATTGCAACAATTACCTCATGCCACTGAAATGCTAGATTGTAGCCATCATTTTTTCAGCTTGCATTAAAATTTTAGTACAGGTACCCGAGCAAAACACAGGTTTGCAACTGTCATAGCAGGTGGACTTGTATGTAATGGTCTATTAAAGTAATAAAGATTAGTAAGGTAAGTGCAACATGGTATAATGCTGTAGGGCTAGTAAAATGTCTTTTAAAAGTATAGCACTTATGATGCTGTCAGCCTATTGACTGGTGTGAGATAATAACCACTTTTCCTAAAAGCTGAAAGCACTCAGATTCTCACAAGTCCCAGCCCCATCTATTGGTGAGAAAAATGACAAACATCTGGAGTCAGGAGCAAGTCTTCACTCCCTGAGCCTCTGGAACACTAGTGCAGGGACTTCTGAAAATGGAGGAAGGGCTGTTGGGTTTTGGTTTTCTTTTCCCCACACAGAAAAGCATATGTCAGGTAGGGATGAAAGCAAGTCATATTAAAATAATGAGCATGTTTGCTCTGCTTAAGGCTAAGTAAGAAACCCAGAAGATATATTCCCTATGTAGAAGATAGCAGGCATATTGTAAAACTTTTATCGCTACTTTCTACTGCAAATGCTCTTGCCGTGGGCATATTTACTAGAGTGTTATTTTCTTGTGAAAAGTACATGTATTGCTCTTTAGAACTGTAATGGTATTTCTAAATGGGAGATTAGGTAAATTATGTTAGTTTGCCTTAAACTTTGTTTAGGAGGCGGAGAGCTATGTTTGCTTAGTAAATCTGCTTCCCCTGCAGTTTCTCCATGTCTGATTACTACCCTCTCTGATAATGTTCACTTTAAGTGGTAGCCCCTGATTATTACAAACATACCTTGATGCAAGCAGGAGCAAGGAGCTGGCAGAAAACAGCACATATCTGTGAAAGATAGGCCTTTTATTAGGGATCAGATGACTTTGGAGTATCCAAGCCAGAGCAGCAACACCTATGGCACGTAATCGCCTCCAGCACAGACAGTAGGTTGTGAGAGACATTCACCTTACACTCTCCCTGCTCCTTTGGAGCAGCCACCACATCATTAACCTAAAGTCAATAAATAGCCAAGATAACCCACAGGTCCTTGCTATGTCTTTTCTTATTATTGGACCTATTCAGTCTGAAACTACAGTCACAGCTGAGTAAGGGATAAGGTGTAGAAAGCCAAGCCTCATAAAGACAGAACAGTAGATCTTCAGAAAGCTGACAATACTATCACTTCAAGTTCAGTGCTGAAGTGGGGCTTTTTCAAACCATCTGTGCTTGTACCAGCCTTGCCAGAGCACCACACGGGTTTGAGACAGCTGTGGGCTACTCTGTCACAGTGCTGCCACCTGTTCCTATGCCATGCAACCATACACCCCAGAACAGGTTAGTCAATCGCTAAATTTCGGAATCCTCTTTATGGTGTAAACAAAGTAATGGGAATTCCACCGAAGAAAGTACCAGAAATTATAAAAGAAAGTAAATACAAATTGCAATTTTGTCCTGCACTAACTTAGCAGCATGCTCAGTTACTTGCTGTTTATAATAAGATATACTTGTGTATAGGCACATAGACCAAATTTCAGAGGAAAAGCTGACATGAGTTAATATACTGAGTTAATATTCAATTCTAAAGTTCAGTCTATCATTCATGGAGCAAAACTGTGCACTAAAAACACCTCTCACCATTAAGAAAAGCAATAGTAAACTGGCTGATTAGCATAAACATACAACTGTGTTGTCTCTTAAGGGCTATTACCATGCTCTCCCAGCGTAGTTGTTTCAGTTGTTAAATTTATGAATTCTTCTGTTTTTTTAGTATGTAAATCTTGGCACCTCTATCACACATGATATGATCCCCAGGAGGTAGAAAGGCCCTGAGCAAACATAAAATGAACTTTTGAAAAAATACATGAAGCTGGGGAAAAAAAATTCAGCAACCAAGAAACGCAATTAGTGTTGATAACAGTCTCAAATAAACTTTGGATTGGAAAATGTACAGAATTTAATCCAGAGAGATTTTGTTAGGTCTTGATACAAACTACATAAAGCAAATAATAAATTAGTCTCTTCAGTCTTTCAATTCTAAAATAAAATAGTGTCCCATTTCTGGTATAGAATCACACACACACTCACAAAAATATATTTATATTCAAAAGACTATTTCCCTTGTGAGAAAAAAAATAAATAATCAGACCATTATCCCTGAAATCCAAATGTTCTAATCAGCTGAATTCAAGAGGTCCTTTCCTGTGAAAAGGCAAAGAAACCCTGGCACTAGTCATTCCATTGACTTAAATAGAACCACTTGAAAAAACGAGAATCTCCCAACTGGGCCAGAGCTTTCTTTGCACTACATTGTAAATTATAAAAAGATATACTGTACTGTATCTGTGCCATTAGACATAGTTCAGCTGTTGAAAATTGTGCTGTTGGTAACTCTTTTATCATCTAGTGAGAATATATCTAAGATAATGAAATTGTGCATTATTCCTTTGAGATTTACAAATCTGACACCACATGCTATGTCTGCTCTCCCCTCTTTAAATTAATATACCGGGAGACATCTCTTTGTATGCTGAAAATAATTTCTTTCACCATAATTTTAGAGGTCATTTAATGAACAGAATCATGATTTGATAGAATCTTTCTCCCATTGTAACAAATCTAATAAGTATCCAACATTTTAGGTAGTACTGTGCTATCTGTATTACTGCTCAGTGAGGCTGCCACTTATCCTGAAGACAAAAACTAGACTGGCCGGGAAGCAGCAGTTTGTCTTAACTTCCCATACTCACCTGTCAGAGAATTTCAAATCACTCTTCATATCTTTAGTGAGCTCATTCTTTTAGGAGAAACAGCCTGGGTTCGGCAACTGATTTTGGGAGTACATATTTCTCTGATGTTCTTAGCAGTACTAATTCGTGCCTTATAAATTATGCAGGGTACCTGTCAAGCAGTAAATAGGTAAATGGAAGCAAAGGTCAGTAGTGTTTGAATGAATCTGCTGCTGAAGATTTCTCCTCTGATATTTTAATTGCTCCCCTCTGATGCATTCAAAAGGCATGATTATCTTTAAAAAATGGTGAAAATATAGACCTTTTTTAACTCCCTCTGCTTGATCAACCAAATCAAGCTCAAATTTTATGTATTCACCTCTAAGGCCCCTTGTAGCTCTGTCTGCAGTACTAGGTTATTTCTTCTTTTCCTCCTCTCCTTGCCCCTTCAGACCTGTCAAGCTGCAGGTTTTTTTCTTTATCTTTTCTCATTTTCCATAACTATCACTGCATAATTTTTCAGTTTGCATGATAGCATTTGTAGCGGTATTCTGACTAGTCCTTATAATTTGCCTGGTTATTTACATGCTATACACATGGGGCTCCATTATTGGATATACATTGCCCAGCAGACTAATGCTGCCTATTGTTTCCACTGCTTACAGAAACCCTTTGTCAAGGCTTGATCCTATTTGCAGAGCAAAGCAGCATTTCTTTTTAATGACAGCAGGATGAAAGGAACAGGTTAGCAGCTGTGTCCAGATTGCAGTTCTGTAAATCCATTTGTACAACAGAGGACTGGAGGGTTTGAAGCAATGGTTTGAAACACAGCTCATGGCTCTGGGATTTTATAAGAAGTTTTGAGGAAGAGACAACAATTTTTTATTTTTTTTTCTGTGAGACATTCACAGCCTCCTCCATGTGATCAGTCCTAGGACGGAGTGAATTTTCTTTAGACTCACAGCCATCATCTACTTTAAACAGTTCACTGAGCCCCAGGCAAAGACCCAGAACTCCACAGGTCACTTTACTACTGCTACAGAGAGTAGTGACTAAATCCCCTCCCCAGGAAAACTCAAAGACATTTGTCTTGAAATTTCTGATTTTCAGAGTATTTTAGAGGCTACTAGTTGAGAAGGGACAATGAGTTTTGTCCTTCAACCAGTTTTATAGATAGAGGTTTCTTTTAAGTAGATTACAAATTAAATTCCCCAACACACATAGACTATTCAGTAATTCACCACAGCTTTTTAATCATAACTCACAGTATGTGAAGTAGTTCTCCACAGGAATGAAGGATTTTCAGAGAAAGAAGTGCAGATACAGTTTATTCTATCATTGAACAACGGCTGGACATGATGGCCTCTTGAAGGCCTTTTTATGGTTCCTTTAAAATGCTACTCTTTTTTTATCCAGTATATTTTGTAAACACAGGACTTCAAATGCTACAGTTTCCCAATAATAAAAGTATTCATCAGGCAGCTTTTTTCAAACTGGAAGATGGTACCCAATTATCAGACTCATCGGGACTCGTAACCAGAGGTTTGAAGCCTACAATAAAGATAGACTGCAAGACAGGCCCTCATGCATTTACCACTCACTGTACATGGTTTCTGCTGGGAGCTACTTCTGTTTCTTTTGATACGAAACTTCCCTAGGAGATGAAATAACAGGTATGCCTCCTTGCATGCTGATTGTCTACATCAATTCACCGAAACCTGTGGGATATATGCAGCACAACAAAATTGCTTACAACAAACAGCTTGTTAAAGAAGTCTATAAAACTTCCCTCTTATTTCTCACCCACTTTCCCACGCACACCCCTCTGGTAAATAAGTGGAGTCCCTAGATTACAGGGAAGGAGGCCAGGGAAAGTTTAACAAAACCCAAGATGTTAAACCTCTGGATTTCTAAGTTGTCTGCTTCTGAAGCTTCAATGCAGGCAGCAGCCAGCTCAAAATCTACATCCACCCACAGATGTGATTATCACTGCACAAACTGAAAGGAAACACAGAGATGACCTGCTCTAGATAAGCAGCAGAATGAGTAGCAGAAGGGAAGAAACAAAGCACAGCTTTGGCTCAATAAATGCCCACTAGTGGCAACTGCCTTCCCTGTGGCTGGTGTCTAAGTTATTTATTCCCAAACTAATTAAAAAAGAAAAAATAGTATAAAATTGAGGATTGAAACCATTACCACAATTAGAAAGGAAAGCATTATATTATCCAGACTAGACTGCTATAATTCAGTCAAATCAAGGCATTGCAGATGATTTGGTACTGGGGAGGATTTCTGGTTTGTTTAAAGAAGGGAATTAGTTCTCAGCATTTATTATTTACTTTGTACTTTACTTACATTGATATGTGCAAATTATTACATGAAAAACTTATACCTGCAGTGCTGAAGATCTTTTGCCTGGGATAGTTAAAAAAAAAAGGTAAACTCAAAGAGCTTTTTCTCTCATTAATCTTAAAACACAAATTGGCTAAAACAGTCTGTGTTTGCCTTAAGATAATGCTGTGTAAAGAATATTTAAAATGACACAGGCACTCTTTCCTGAGGACCTCCTGATGGCTCCTGACATTTCAACCTCGTAATGTACCAGGCCGATTTTATTTTGTTTGTGCAATTAGTCATGTTACTTAGCAATACAAAAAGTGCTTTTTACACTAAACTCCAGGGAATAAAATATGCAGAATTCATGAGATACAAAACACATCAAAATTCATTTCCTGAGCAGAAGCACTGAAACATTGTGTAGGAAAAACTATTACTTTTTTCATTGTGTTTGTAATAAAGAACTCAAGCAACCATGCCCTTCAGGGCTGGGCTCCTCACCACTTCACTTGAACTCAGCCTCAGCATTCAGCCATGGCATGTGAAGTTAATTACTCTGGGCATTGGGGCTCTGAAGAGAAGAATGACCCTATTTGCAGCTCCGTGTACCATGTACCACGCTACAGTGAATTCTTTCAGTACCTACACATCGCACACTCAGTGACTCTGAATGGAGTAATAATTCTCGCACTCTGGAGGAAAACTCAACTGTCATCTCATTTTCGCAGGGACACTTGTCTTCCCAGGTAACCATTTAATGGGGGCTGACATCAGTCCACATCCAGTCACTGTCACCCTCGCAGTTCACATGGCATGAAAATCCAAGAGTTACAGCTTTCTGAACCTGTCATGCAAGAGGGCAGGCTTGAAACAGTTTCTGGGGCCCTTCTATCAGCTCTCATGGCAAGGACAGCAGAATTCTGTAGATTCAGAAATCTGCAGCTGTGACTCCTCATCTAGAGAACCAAACACTGCCTGCAGGAGACCTGGTTTACATAATTCGGCAAGATGGCTGACTTACCAAGGAGCTGAATACGTTCATAGGAACTGCATAGCTGGGGAAAGATAATTTAACAAAAAAGCCCATTAGACGTGATTGCTAACTAAATACTTAACTACTCGCAAGTTACTGTTGTAGGTAGAAGTTGCAACAGCTTTATGAAAATACATTAAGAAATACACTGACCCGGCTCTGAGGTGTGCTGAGGTGTCTGAGTTTATCTGACATAGTAAAAACTTGTCAGATGGTGTGATGTATATTTGGTCAATAGTAATATTAACCTGGAAGGGGAATAAAATAAATCAGAAAAGATCTATGCCTGGTAAAAATCAGTTGCAAATCTGAGTCAAATAATAGAGACATTTAGTTTCTTTAGTGGGATTTGTTTCATATTATTTATTAATATCATGATACCCTTTCAAGTTGAAATGAAGTCTTTATCACTCAACGTTTTGAACAGTAGTTGCAGGAAATGGAATAGTCACTTGGAGACAGAAGTCAAGAGCTGGACAGTTATTTTTTGGTATATTCTTTCATTTTACACCAACGTAAGGCAATAAGTTTTCAAATTTTTTCCGTCACTCCAACCATTATTGACTTCTTTTTTTTTTATTTCCTGATGTTGGTTCATTAATTGATTTTTTCATTCATTTATTTATGTCTAACTTAGAAATAGGTCATTTTGCAACTTCTAATTTAAATTAATCAGACACAGACCTTGCATAATCGTAGAGGGAGAACAGAGCCTAGAGAAAAACTATGAAATTGTTCTTGAGTATTGCCTTAATTCTGCAAAAGATAGGAAACTAAATTATAGGTACAGTTTTTGACTGATTAGGTCTGGACCAGTCAACCAGGCAATTTTTAAGCATGGCTACCATTCATGAATATTCCTTTGCCAATAATCCTTCACAGGCCTTTGCTAATAGGATATCACCTCTAACAGATGCAGTGAAATTTGACTGAGTCTAGATAAAAAAACACTTGATCCCTTACTGGTACATATACATTTGTGCTGAGATGTGTTGCATTCAGAGACAAATTAGGTGACTCTAAGAGGAAGAACATTAAATGTTCTATCCTTTGGAAACTGTTCCTGCTTTTGTACAGCATGTATTAAGTAACGGTCTATGACTTCCAATAGAACAAGGACATTCTTGATATGCTTATTTCAATACATGTGCTCAATAGCTGAAGAGAACTGGGTTTGTTTGTTGCAATTAAATGGCACTTCTTTTCTGATTATTAACTCAGAAATATAAACACCTATTTCTGCATGATTTTTTCAGACCCCATGGAGTTGCAATACTTTATTTAAAAAAAAAAAAAACACAAGACTATGAGGAAGCATGTTCCTCTCAACAAAACTTTTGCCTGAAACTTTCAAAATTCTAAAAATAATCTCCTAGATCTCCTGAAATATCATCAGGGACAGAACCCTCCTGTTTCCTTCTTTTATTCATTTATTTTTTTCTTTTATTCTCAAGCTCTGAGATGATTATTTTCTCCCAGTGCAAAATCAGAAGCTTCCAACAAACAGCCATGAAGGGAATGCTTTAAGAAAGATAGAGTAGGTGAGATCTGAAATGATTTTGCTTGAATTGACAGCTTAATGTGCAGAACTTTTATTTGACCCACACAGTAAAGGAAACACCAAGTTTTTCCTGACATGCTCTGTGAAGTCACTAGAAGGTTTATAAGGGGATAACTTGCCTATTGGAACACGTGCTTCTATAAAACCTTACTCAGTTGCTTCAATATTAAAAGGATAAACTGGAGTTTGGTCTCACTTTTTTTTTTTTTTTCTCCAAAGTATGTCTCTTGTAATTTGTTTTCTACCTTACTAAGAACCTTTTAAACCAATCCAGACTATGAAGTTCCAAATTCATCTATGTGAATTTATAACCTGTTTAGTCATGACTTGTCATAGTCAAAGCCAATCTCAGTAAATACAACTTTCAGATAAACAGTTCTCTAAATAGTATCTCTTTCAGATGTATTCTTTTTGATTATTTAATAGTTGTTATAGTCAGTGGATTGGTTGTATGATATTATTTCTTCTTGCATCTGGATAGCTAAGACATTAAAGCCAGAGGGCAAAAACCAGTGGGTTGTAATTTACAGCATATGATACTTCTAGGAGAATATTTAGGATCAATATTGATTTGTGAATACATTCCTCAAAGTTTTGTATTTCTTCAGATTTTCAAAACTGCCAGACAGTTGTCTGAATAATCATCAATAAAATTGAACTAGTTAAATAATCTGGCTGATTCAATCTCTCCTTATTTCTGTGGAAAATTGACTTTTACTTTTAATGCATTTTTAGCTGTCCTGATTTACTCCTCAGAAGCCAAAATTTTTTTCTTATTAAATCAAATCTGATCACATAAATAAAGGTCATTTAAGTTTGTCAGGAATAAAACATATTACTATATGTTATATCCTAATTTTACTATATATTATATATTAATTATACTATATGTTACATACTAATATTTGAGCCATTCCAAAAGTTTCAAATCCTCCAGTTAAGATATGCAATCACTTGGTGGATTTAGAATATGTTTTGGACATTTAAATTAATGACTTTTCTGTGTCACTACCAAATTTTCAGGGAAAAGTCATCTCATAGGACCTAATTATTAAGAAAATAATTCTAAATACAATAAGATGAATTGTTAGAAAACTGATCAATAACTTCCAGAGTTAAATTAAGGTTCTGTCATGCTTTGTGTGACAAGCTCCCTGGATGCTGAAACAACATTGAAAGGTTAACTTCGAAGAAGCCTCCCAGATTATGGGAGAAAATTAAATTCCATGTCACTATAATCTCACAGAGCAGCTACTGAATCCAAATGAAAGGCAAATTTATTGGTTAAGAAGCAGATGACTTGTGTGTCCTGCAACAGTGCAGCAATTGCCGATAGAAACGGCTCCTCTGAAATGGCAGCAATTAATAGTTTGGTTAATATTTCGAAATTTCATCATTTCATCATTTCCTTTAAAATAAAACTTAATTTTCAAAAAGAAAATTTAGAGAAAGAAGAAATCACATAGCTGAGTCCCCTTTAGGGCTTTAAACCAGGAACATGGAAGTCCCTTCAGAGGAGTGGATGACATGCAGTCTCCTACTCTCAGTATGCTATGGACTCTTTATCCACTTGTTTCTCCCTTCTGTTCTCATTAACGGTGCTGATGAAAGTCAAAGAAAGAGCATTTTCCTGAGAACTTTTCATTGTAGTAAACCATCACAAGAAACAACTGCAATTTTCCAGGTACACAAGAAACTCGTCATTAGAGGCAGAGGGCCTTTCTTTCTAATGCACATTTAAGCATATGTTAAGCCTGTTAATGGCTCTGCTATCTCACCTGGTGAGAATCCTAGACACACAGGATCAGTTCCTAGAAGGTAATGGAGGCACACTCTTAGATTGGATCTGAAGAATTTTTTCCCCCAGCTTCAATATTTTAAGTCTAGATACAGTAGCAATAAAAGTTGTATAAAGAGAAGTCTTTAATGAAGTATACAAAAACCTATGACTGATTCACAGAATCTGCTACTTCTGCCGGGAGTACAAATGATGTGTTGATTTCAGCTGAACTATTCTTTCTTGGACCAACCTAAAATCAGGTTCAGAATATGTAGAAGTGTCATTATTAGACATGGTGTTTACATGTGACATATTTTTATTATTGTTCATCACTAATGTATATACCTTTTCCTTTTCTATTTCCATGATATTTAGAAAAATGAAAAATTAAAAGAAGAAGCCATTTAACTGCTGTGCTAGTACTTTTTTTCTGTTCTTAATACTATTGAGCAATATGCTTTTTTTTCTATGGGTTTTTCAATTATACTATCTGTAGAGAATCAAGTTATATTCATGGAAATGATAGTAAAAGACAAAAACAAAGTCACTGGATGTCAGTGTCTTGGTCTGCTTTTTAATAGAAGAAAGGAAAAAATATGCTGTTGACAGGTGACCAGGGAAAATAACTTGTTGTAGGAAGGTTTTAAGCCCTGAGGGTTTATTTGTACCTGCCGGGTTAGAGATGGCCAAAGAGCAGAAATAATGATCAGACAGACAAATATACAACCACAAATAAGCCTGTGCCATTGCTCCTGGCAGCTGTTCATTATTTAAAACAGTGCTACTTTGAAGAGAAGCAAAATGCTCAAGACCTGATCTTAGTATAAAGGTAATGGAAGGTTCCATTTAAAGATCGAGGATCCTGAAAGATCTTTGAAGGTAAAAAACAGTTCCAAAAACATTTATTGGATAGGTATTTAGAAAAGGATGCAATTTGTTGACAGTAAATCATGAGTGTTCAGAAAGCTGCAGGTCCCTTTCTATAGCAGTTCACAAAGGATTGCAGGAATCCATGTCATTTTGGTGCCATTCAGTTTAAATGTTGGTATGATTTACATACTCAGTGTACTGAGTTAATTCAAATGATGTAAATAGGCTAGAAAATGCTGCACTTTGATAGAATGGGAAATGGCATATGTGCAAGCTTTTCACCATCCACACCACAGAATGAATTGGAAGCAATAGGAACAACCTTGATTCTGAGGGATTGCATGTGACCCTTCATACATTCAAAAAGGTTGTTTGAATATCCCACAGGCACAAATATAACTTGCCCTTCACTCAGAGAGTAAATATTTTTTATAGTGTCATTGAACTGCTAGTCACCTATTTTCCACCATGAAAAAAATGCACAGGGAGCTATTAGATTCATTTGAGCTTTCTATTCTGGCTACTTTGTATACACTTTAATTCAACAAGCTTGCTTGAAGAACAACAAACTGCCCACATACAAGAAGGAAGCTCGATGCAAGGAGATGGGGCAGCAACATTTGCTATCTTCCTTTTCTTATTCTTTTGAACTTTTGCACAGCTACACTGTAACCCAACAGCTTATCAGACTGACACATCTAATTGTGTTACCGCCTGATGTGATGTGGCACAGCCCATCAGGTACTTGAGAGTCAAGGTCTACTTCTCCGTTTTGACAGCAGCCACTCACCCCCAGCACAGGTTGATTTTATTCTCAGTGTCTGCTTTGCTTGGTTGGTATCACACTAACACTTATTTGAGTGTTAAATAACAGAAGCAGAGCTAAAGCCATAACCTTGTGATGACACTTTCCATGTGCGCTGTTCCCTCTCATGACTACACTGGTATCTGTATGGTTTATCTAGACCTTTCACTTTAAAGAATAACAGAAAAACCATAAGTGTTTGGTTTTCCCCAATTCCATATCATGCTTAATAATGCATGTCAATTACACTGCCATCTCCAGGCAAGTGCATAGACAGAATTTAGGTTAGCAAAACCAGCACAACTGCAACTCCCACAAGAACAGTCCCTTCCAATTTCTTTGTTCACCGTCAGTATTCTTGCCACCCCCAACTCATTACCGGGATGCTCCACAACATTACAATGGTCTTATTACACACAACCACCCTCACTTTTCCCATAAAATGAGTCTGAATTTTTCTCCACGTGACGATGGATTTACAGACACAAAAACTTGTGCATTTGAAGACATGGCACTCCTCTCTCCTGTTGTTTGTGGGTTTCAATTTTAAGTGGTTAAAAGGAAATCTGTGTAGTTTGAAGTCCCTAGGAATTCTCTCAGCTACAAAGAAAGAAATTCATGTTACTGAGGTGACAGCATACAGATAAAACCAATACTCAGGAGAGAAAACACCAATAGAACATCACATGGTTCAATTCACTGAATTGTTTTTATTATTTTCAGCTAAGAATGTTGTTACATAAATCAATTATACCTAGTATTTTTAACTGTAGTTCATATCTGGTCCTAGCCTTGTGTGAATGTTGATGACAGAATTACTTTTAGCACACTTTTTTATTCTTTGTAGTGAATAAAAAATATATTCAAGAAATATTTTTCCCATTAAAAACAAATATTTAAATAATTTTGACCTTCTCTTTAATTATGTATAACAATGCCCACTTTCATCCTCAGACAAGCCCCATACTTCGAAGATTAGCTTTGCACAAGGTCTGCAGGCAATTCTGAGCAAGTGTTTGAAGACCCCTGAAAATGAGCCTAATACTACTTGCCTCTAGGGTGGTTATTCCAGTTACACTCATCTAGAGCTTATGCTAAAGAATTAACCCTATTATGATACAGAAATGACTTCTGAGTGGTTGCAGCTGAATTAAAATAACAAAGGGAGATGGATGTTATAAATTTCATAGGGGAGTTTAGTGGGTCAAATGAGGGAGGGGGACTGATGGAATGGCATAGATCAATTGTGTAAAAAAGAAAGCAGAGCAGTTACTTGTTTCCAAATTTAATTGCTTCGTTCTGGGAAAAGAAGTTAGGGTAATGTTTTCAATGGAAGAATTTCTGCTGAAATCTCTTCCCATCCATGAATCTTTTCCTCAGTAATGTGGGATGGGTTTTTTTATGAGCACAGAAGTCTATTTTATGGTTGTTATATGTAGAAATAGGGATTACTTAGGGTCTGTTTTCATTTGGTTTCATGTGTAAGTTTGGTGTTTTTTTAAGAAATTAACAGTTTGGCTTTCCTTTGCCTTGTGATTGCCTAACTTAACTGAGGTCATAAGGACAAATCGAGATTTAAAAAGGAAACTTATGTAGTTCTGGAGATCTGGGCTCTGCTGTGCAGATGCTTGATCTCATCATCCACAAACTCATCCGTTCCCACAGCCTTTCAATGACTTTGTTACCTTCTCCTGCTGCCCTCGTCAAACAGGATATAAGAGAATAGGCTACACTCATCCCACAAATCACAGCCAGCATCATCACAGAACAAGACAATTCATTTTTTTTCTCTCTCTTTCTTCTGCCACTTAGTTGTTAAACTAAGGGGGATGTATAACTGGAATCAATTTATTAGTGTTCATTCAGCAAACTTCAGAGGTATAAGAGGAACAAAAGCAGAAGCAGACCCCTGTAATGAGTAGTTTCATTGACTTGTGGGTCCAGATGTGGCTCTACTGCAATTTCATTGACTTTTGTGAGGTTACCCCTGAATGAATATGGCCTGCAGAGAGATTAGTCCCTTAGGAGAAAATGATACCTCATCAGCCCCCATTTTGCTTTCTGAAAATTGGCTATGTCTTGAGAGCATGGAACAGGGCATGAAACAAAGGAAAAAAAGTGCAATTATCAGTCAGGGTGGATATAATTAGGCCTAAACCACTGTAATAGAAATTAAATGGTTCATTTTTATAAGATAGGAAACTTTGTAAGATATAAATAAATTCGAGATTTTTTTTTTTAATGGTAATAGAGGGTCCTTGGAAAATAAACAAACAGCAAACACTAGGAAGGTTTGTGTCACAGCTCTAGTTAAAATCCCTGCCAAGAAAGAGAAAAATACCTTGGATTTAACAAGAGCAATAAAAACATTTTTAAAAGAACATATGGACCAGCCTGCTGAAAAAATGCTTAGATTATTACAGGAAAAAACATGGAATAATTATGTATGTGAAGAAGAAGGAAAATACATATTAAATGAGAGCTCAGAATTGAAGAATAAGATTGCCAGGACAGTTTTAGCAAATGCAAGAATTGAGGATCTCTTTCAACGTTTGACTGCCTCCTAGTCACGGTCCTGGAAACTCTCTCATGGCTCCAGTACAGACCATTAATGGGCCAGATTCTTCACCCTTACTAACTGCATCTGGAGCTGTCAGCCTGTGACTCCTCCAGGGGACAGAGAAGGAAAAAAACATCACAAATCTCAGTAGAGCCGAGACAGTAGAAGCCTTCAACATACATTTGTTAGCTTAACTAGAACAAGGGAGGTGTGGATGAATGTTCCCTTCTGCAGCTGTGCAGAGAGGTGCCACTCTCCTGCAGGAGGACAGTAGCAGCTAACTGACAAGGTATGAGGCACATTAACCTCTTCCACCATCTCATTGTGTTGCAAGGATTAATTTGAAGAATGGAGGTGGTATAAAAGTGATTAAACAGTTACCCATTGTTGTGGTTTAACCCAGGACACTGAAAAGCATCAAAACAACCAGAAGATGGATCACGCTGCAAAGGTTGAAGTGGCTTTCGTGGATCTGGGCTGGCAAATAAGGGAATTATTTATAGTTCTGTTGTGGTTTAACCCCAGACACACTAAGTACCATGCAGCTGCTCGTTTACTCCCCCCTCGCCACAACTCTGGTGAGATGGGGAGGAGAATCAGACAACAGTAAAACTTGCAGGTTGAGATAAAAATTATTAATTGAAATAAAATATTGTAATAACAATATTAATAATTGTAGTTTTAAAAATATAGAAAGGAATAAAACCAAAAAGAACCAAGTGATGCACAATGCAATTGCTCATTATCCACTGACTAATGCTCAGCCTCACCCCCAATAGTGATGAGCCCCTTCTGGACAACTCCCCCCAGGTTAATATACTGGTCATGATGTTGTATGGTATGGAATAGCCCTTTGGCCAGTTCAGGTCAGCTGTCCTGGCCGTGCTCCCTTCAGGCTTTTTGTGCAGCTCCTCATTGGCAGAGCATGAGAAACTGAATAGTCCTCTACTTAGGGTAAACACTGCTCAGCAAGAACTAAAACATTGGTGTGTTATCAACATTATTCTCATACTGAATCCAAAACAAAGCACTGTACTAGCTCCTAGGAAGAAAACCAAATCTATCCCAACCAAAACCAGGACAAACCCGATGAGCCCATGACACTTGAGGAGGAGGAAAACAGGTAGCCACTGCTTGGGAAAGAGGAAGAATTCATAAACAAAGTAGTTACCACCCAATCCCTTTCCCTGAGTGAAATGTGAGATATGCAGAAAGGTTTCAGCTGTTGTCCAGGTGAGCACACAGTCACATGACTCCTACAATGTTGGGATATCAGGGCCAGTAACCTGGAATTAGATAGTGAGGAAGCCAAATAGCTAAGACCCCTTTCTAGGGAGTGGGGCATTGGCAAACTGATTGGAAAAGGGGCAAAAGTCCTCAGTCTCTGGAGGTGACTCCTGTCAGGCATGAAGGAAAGAAATTCCTTCAAAGAAGACCTGGTGTGTCACCCAAGCAAGGTGACTATCATAAAGAAAGTTACCCAGTACCCCCAAATCACAGTGGTGAAGGTTATTCATGATGATCTGGACTACAAGCAGTTATCCAAGTTAGCAGGTTATCAGGTGCACATCATTCAGCTGATATTACATGGAGTGAGTGACACTGATCACACAATGAGCTTTAATAGAAATCCCCAGTAACCCAGGAATTTTGGAAGGGATCATGGACTATCCAGAAGGTAAAAAAATTTCAGAATATTGCTAGAAAAAGAGGTGATAGGTGCACAAGAGGTCTCATATTGGGCTCCGAAAAGGACTATAGTGATTTAAGCAAGCAGATAGCTAAACATCACTCAGCCATTCACTTACTCACCCTGGGACATGGGAAATAAGTGGGGAAATAAAGTAAAATTTATGGCTTGAGATAAAGACAGTATAACAGGGCAGAAAATGAAGGGGTAGCAATAAAAATAATAATAATAATAGCATTATTAAATAAAAAACAAGTGAGGCACCATGCAACTGCTCGTGGCTGCTGACCAATGCCCAGTGAGCAATGTCCAGGAATAGTGTCCCAGAGCTATCTTTCCCCCTGGTTTATATACTGAGCATGATGTCATATGATATGGAATATATTTTTAGGTAGTTTGGGTCATCTGTCCCATCTGCATCTCTTCCCAGCTTCTTGTGCTCCCCCAACCTACCCACTGGTCATATGGTATGAAAAGTGGAAAAATCCTTGATTTAGTGTAAACACTGATTAATAATAACCAAAACATCAATATTTTATCAACATTAGTTGAGTTAGGGTGAAGAAGAAACAAGAAAGAGTAATGAAAGCTAGTAAGAGAAAGACAGGGTTTCCAGGAAGCTGTTATAAGTTCTTGCTTTTCCTAAAATACTTGCTTCTTAATGAAAACTTGCATCTATTCCAAAGGTTTCTGAAGTCTGTTTTTGCATTTTCCTTTGGAAGGGAACTTACTGCACTGTTCTAATTTAATAACTAAAACTTCCACACCAGAAACAGGCCAGGGGCAAAGTTACTCTGATTTTTACACTGTCCCAACACTGCTTTATTACCACATCCCCTCAGGTCCCTAAGTTGTAACAGATATCAAAGTCAGCTTTCCAAATCTATTTTTACAATAATTCAAGATGTTTTAATGCCTTTTTTTTTTTTTTTAATGTTTTCCATCTGTGGCAGGTTTAATGTATGAAGCCAAATATATGTGAAAATGTAAAGTGGTCTGATTTAATCAAAAAAAAAAAAAAAAAAGACCTCATGTACACTTGAGGAGAATAAGCTCTATCTGTGTTAATCCTTGTATTTTTCCTGTGCAGCTGAATACAAATACAAGTTTTTACAGTTTTGTTCAAAAGTGTTGTTGATACTATTTACTGCATTCCCATGTCTCAGCTTTATTCAAAGTGGATGTAAACAATAAATAAAATTATTGCCAAGGTTACTTTTTCTAAAAGTGGCTGTTATAATCAGAAAAAGGATGCTATAAAAATGGTATCTTAGTGTTTCACATTTATTCTCCCTCAGTGACTTCTTTATCAATTGTGCTCATTTTGCAAGTCAAAACAAGATTCTTCTTACTGCCAGCACTGTACTTCCACGTTACTTGGAAAGCAGACAATATTCTTCTCTCTTTTTCAGTGATAAAGATCTTAGAATAAAAACCATACCCATCCATCTGGATGATGGCGAGGGAGATAAAATATAAGGTTTTGCAAGACTAGTTTGCAGTTCAGGTAGTGGATATTTATACTTAAATGTATGAAAACGGTGCAAAACACAAGGCAGGTACTTGGGCTGCCAATCTGTGATCTTCTGATGCCAAAGCCTTGACTCCAACAGCAGACCTTGAAGCATGGCCAGCATAGACATTAATGCAACAGCGATTCTGAATAAGCATAGCAATGCTTAAAATAACTGAAATTATATTGAACAATCATCTTACTAGTCAGCATCTCTCGCAAGCTGACTGAGAGCTCAAGTTTGGACCTGGTTCAGAGGATGTACCCTTTCCTCTGGTCAGTAATTGGGAAAGCATTATACAGACAAATTAATACTGTTATAAAGGGACCAAGTCAAGTTTTGAGGATAGGAGTCAGGTCTTCTATCCACCATAGTTATAACACAGGAAAAAACAAAGAAACAAACAAACAAACAAACAAAACAAAACAAAACAAAACAAAACAAAAAAAACCCCACCAGGATAATCCCAGTGACTTTTATGGCACCTTTTCTTATAAACTAGCACCTTACTTAGTCCTGTCTATTATGGTAACAGCAAAAACTGTAAATGCAAGACTATTCAAGACTCTGTTAAAACTCAGTGTTGTCTTGCTTTCCATGTTTTCTGGTGGATTTTTTCATATGTATAGAAGAACCAAGGGATTCTCTAAACAAGGTTATAGGTTATTTTCCACCTTTAATTGCGTCCTACCCTCTTCACTGCAGGCCTAGGTTTTTTTCTGATTTCTTATTGGTCATCAAAGATGAAAGGATGAGTATTCCATTGCTGCACTTGAAAAAGCAGACACAGTGCACAGAGAATTACTACTGGAGCAGAGACAGAATTAAGACCTGCCATTAAAATACTGCTTTGCCTTGCTTTGCAATAGGTTATCATTAGCATTTTTTGAATGTTAAGGCTGCTTATTTCAAAGGCATATCTATGATATTATCTGTTTCTTAATAAGAAATTATGTCTTCCTGTTTCACATAAACAGGACCAGAACTGACTGCTTGTATGAACCTGAAGACTTATGTTAAAACAGTAAAAGGGGAAAAGAAGAAAAGGAAAAAAGATAAAATTTTAGGAGTCTTAGTTTTGGGAATGATACTTGTTTCTCACTGATAAATTTAACAATACAAAGACTGTTCTCACTGTGAGTTTAGAAAATGTAAAATTTAAAATACTGACAAATGGCTGACACATATAATTTAAAGGAAATATTATTTGCTATAATTTGCTTCTTTTGGTTTATCTGAAGTCTTTAAAAAAAATATTCTTTCTGCTATTAGCAAGGAAACCTATTGTTTTTTAAGTAGCCAGGATCAATTTAAAAACCTTTTTTTTAAATAATCATCAAACAGACTAAATTAACGGCATATTTTGTGCTGCTTCTGATAATCCGGTTAAGACAACAGCAATACATATCTAATAAATATGTTCAAAGTTTCACTGAACTGTCATTGGAGCAACTGCTATATTGATCATTCTCTCTTTTCTTCTACTCTAAAGGGCTACATTTATATGGCTCTGCTGTTTTTCAAAGAATAATCCTTCCTTCGGTAATCTTTACTTTTTCTGAGCTTTTAGCACATTTGATGTGCTGCTCCTTGGCATCTAGAATTTACAAATAGCACTTTGAATGGCGTATATGAGTTCAGTGCAAGCTACCCAAACATATGTATTTATTTAACTATGAAAATTGTCCCAGTGCCTTTCACAGGTCTCTGTGTGACTCTGAAACTGTATGTGCTCCATTACTTTGTTGAATGTGTGTCCTGGAGAGAGATGTTAAAGCCTTTTGCAGTGTCAAACTGATTATCACAAAAGATCTTCTAGGTGACCCAGGCAAACTTCCCAGGACTTAACTTCCCTCCTATTTATTTTCTCCCATCCCATCCTCTACACTCAGCTATAAAACAGCTTCCTCTTTAAATTTCAGTGAAGGAAACGCATTGCCCTCACATTGCCCACCAGACATTGGTGCAATTGACATGATTTGCACCAGAATAAGCAACAAATTAACTGTGTTTACAGTGAATGCAGTTTACATTGAATGTTCAGCCTTAGGCACTGGCAAGTTACCCTCAAATTCTCCTCCAGCTTGCCCTTTCCTTGATAATAGTTTTTCCCCTGGCAGCAACCTCTGAATAAGTTCTTCCCTTTACTATTGCTTTTTCTTTCTTTGTAGCTGCCTCTCTTCCTCATATACAGCTCACCCCACAAATAGCTGTCCTAGTTGTAAATAAGGCAGGCAGGCACTGCCTCGTAGCCACACATAGACCATGCAAATTAGCTGTAGCTCTCATCACATTTCACCTTTCCTGTCTGAAATGAAAAACAGCCCAAACCAGCTGCCATTAAAGTTCTGCAAAGCATATTGAAGGCAAACTCCCCAATAAAGTTTAGCCATGTTTTTCTGAGTCATATTTATCTGGTTCATATTACTGGAGTTTATGATGTCTGTGTAGTGCTGGATCTTTGCCCCCTACTTTCATTTGTTTTCCCCATAACTGAAAAGCTAGCCTAGGTTAAACAAAAGCCATAAAAGCTATAATCAGTAAAGAGAGAAAATCAGATGCAGTGTGAGATATTTGATCCAAGCATCACAGCTAGAATCTCAATTTAGAGGTGCTGTTGATTCAGTTTATGTGTGATGCTGAACAAGCTGGAAGCTGTTCTCAAGATTCTTTGTTTAAAAACTGAGTACCAAAGAAAGAATTTCTGCCAAGTGCTGTCCCACAGCAAATGTAAAAGTCATTTCATTCCTTTTTCATTTCCTCAGACTACAGACAGTCAAGAATCATACAAAGATAGAAAATTTATTCTTAGCTTCACTGGAATGGGTGAATCAGTTCAGATTAAAGAAGAAACAGCACCAATCTTTGACTGAAACTTCAGCCAAACAATTTCAAATGGTCTAGGATACAAAGGAGTTTAATTAGTTTTGTGGTATTACTTCTAGCTCATCACTTGATCATTTCTAGAGAAATCAGAATTGAAAATACTAAAATAACAGAAAAAAATATTCTCATGTTTTTTCAAAAAACGTGGAGGCTCTTTGTAGTCATACACCTAGAGCTACCTAGGACATTTTTTCATGTCTCGCTGAGTTTGAAAGCAAATGAATGCACAGTAGGAAATTATAAGAAATCTTTAACAAAAATTAAAAAAATATTTAAAATTGCATGCTGGGGCAGATATGCAAATTAGTAATTTTTAAATTAGCTTCTTGATAGAAGGTAGTTGGATCTTGACAGGTAGTTGGATCCATACTTCTTTCCTTGTTAGAATTGGTGTGCAAGGCATATGTCATATTTAAATCCTGCTATCTATAGAGCAATTCTCTGAGTGTAAACCATTCTATTTAGCTTTGAATACAATATACTATACATGAAAACCCAATAAATTACAAAACCCAGGCAAAGTAGAGCAGTGCACAATTTAGGATTGTCCATTTGCAAATGTTTAGGACCTCTCTGAGCTTGTGCTACTGATGATGTTACTGTGTGCTGCTGGAAGGTTTTTTCCCAAAAGCTTCAGGATTAATTTGACATCAAAATGGATGACAAACATTCAAACACCAAAGAATGATATTTTTAATTCATAATTTATCATGTTATGTGATGTCATAAATTAAATAAAACTACATTAATTCTGAGTGAAAACATCCTTTCAGTGGATTGCAATCAGCTCACACATGACTGTGCTTTTCAGACAAAGAGGGATGGTGTGTGAAACAGTCCTCCCTTAAAAAAAAAAGAAAGAAGTGTTTTCAAAACCTGGTGTGGAAGTTTGCAGAAAGAAATGTCTGGAATGATAAACTGAATAGGGTCATTGTTAGAACTATAAAGAGCACAGCAGATTAAAATTTTTTTTTAAATGTAGAAATAAATCTGACGTCACTTTTCAGTCTCTTATTCAAACAAGATTATATTTGTTGCCAGTAAGATTTGTTCCAGTACTGATAGGATAAAAACTGAGGGCCAGACTGAATAGTCTTTTTTCTAGTGGAAAACCTGTGGATGAAATTATGTGTGAAAACTGACAGAAAGAAATATTCCACAAAATACATCCTATTCTTTCTAGTTCTTTTAATAAAGTCAGAGGAACAAGAAGCAGCATAAGCTAAGTAAAATGACAGCAGACTGAACATTCTTTGAACTAGTTTTTTAACCAGATCCAGAAACCCTAACCTGTAGGCTCTTTAGCCTAGGTTTTGCTGAAAACACAAAAAGACACACCAGACTTCTCATTTACACAATTAATTTTTATTCTAACAATTTTTATTCTAACATGGATATAATGAACTAGAAAAAGCTAAATCTGTCAATAGTTGAAATTTATATCTAATGGAAAAGATACACTTAAATAAGAAGACACTTAAATAAGTGTATGAAGACATGCAAAGGGGATACCTTCTGAGTTCCTATTAAGGGGTCTTTATTTCCCTATCCTTGGAGTCTGAGCTCTGCTTCTGCTCCCTGCTGCATGTTGGCTCCCTGTACCTCTCAGTGTCTTCAAGGAGGTACACTCACTAGCAGGTTTCTTCCTCTTGTTTTTTTTTTTCCTTCACAGCCCCATTCTGTCTTCCAGGGTTCAAAGAAAGTATCTCCATCGGATGTTTTGATTCAGGACAAGAGTGTGTACAAGTTTTTGGCTTGGAGCACCTGAACTAGCTGTCTTTGAGATGAAACCAGATGAATGTACCTAAGGGTTTCTAAACACCAATTCTACCCACAGCATTAGACCAGAGTTCATCCAAAGCAATGCCCAGTGATGCAGATAGCATGGATGCTGGGTCCTCAGTGTTTTACTGTTTTACTGCTATTCTGGGCCATGGGAATTGCTGAGAGGGAGAAGCCTTCCTCTTCTGTGGTGAGAAAAAGCAGACTACTTCCCTGCATTCACATGAGGTTTCAGTTTGTCTCAAAATATTCAGGGAAAATTGGTCAAGTAACCTTCTTCCCAGCTGTAATGATAGAGAGCGCAGTATATTTCATTTAAACAGGAAACTGAACAAAACCCAAGCAAGTCTAAGAACTCTCAGCATCTGTTGCACTTGTGAATATTGTAGGGGCTCAGAGACAAAGCTTCAGTGTTGGCCAGAAGATTCCTTGGGGACATAATAGTTCTGGCTCAGATGACTCTTCAGTTTGCTTTCCCTCCCCTTGCTGGCTGCCTTCTTTTTCCTTGGAGAACTCCTTCTGCATCAGATGTTGTGAGAGGGGGTAAAAAACAGGGGCTTTATAAGGGCTGAATAGAGATGTAAATGCTAATGAAACATAAAACATTTAGGGCACCTTGGAATTCATCTGCACCGTATAAGGGCCAGACACAAACTCGTCAAGCTAACGGTGGCCAGACTTCCACATCCACACATTTTTGTTCAGCATGATACAAAGATGCAAAACTATGTCTTGAAGGCAAATGCTGTCCTGTGAATGTGTAGACCTGACTATAAACAGTATATATTAAGCAGGACACTAATTTTATAAAAAAAGGTCTTCTAATCATGCTCTCTGTGAAGTGTATGCACACTTTACATCTTCTTTGTGAGTATAGATTTAGATTAGATTGCCAGGTCTCTTAAACACAGAATTGTAAATATGTAGGTCAATACAGACAGAGGCAGACCAATACATTGCATGTTTCCAGCTAAAGTGGAGTCATTTTTGTCTCCCACTTGAATTTGATCTTAAATTTAGTACTTCTTTTCAAGTTCTAAGTACCATTAATGGAAATAAAATTAGAAAATTTCTGATAATATGATGATTTTTAGCTCAAAAGGAAAAGGCAAAGCATGATTTGAAGGCTGGAACTCTTGGGATGTGCAGAGAACGGTATTCTACACATGAAATAAGGTGGTACTGTTCACAACTGGAGGTCCCCAGTAACATATTTACCAAAACTTGATATATTTTTACAAACAAAAATTTAAAAAAAAATATCCTTGGGACACACAAGCAAATATGTACTTAAGGCAGTTGAATTCTGACCAAAAAAATTTCATCTGTGATTTTTTCAACAAACTCCTGTGTCATATAAGTTACTTATATTAAGCTTTTCATAAATTAGTCTCCTAATTTCTTATTTTCTGCATTACTATCTTGAAAAGGTTTACTCTACAGAGATCCTGAATACTTACATCTGTGATTAATGCCATGGGAAACACACATAGAAAATCCTTTAAAAGTGATAAAGTCTTTGAAAAATCAATATTTTGTGATACAATGTTTGGAAGTTTAAGCTGCAGCTTTTTTCGTACACTTCTGAAAGTAGAGTTTATCTTCTTACATTGCCTAATTTTAAGATAAATTCATTGTGCACACAAGACAAACATTTTTCCAGTACTTGGCTACCTAAGAAAGTCAGCTGGAAGGCTGATAATATTTTTTTAAAACATCCTGTCTGTGTGGATATACATGAATACTGTACCTGTGATCACCTGAGTATATGTGTCACCTTCATATACCAGTAGCATGATGGGACAAGATTCAGACCTTTACTGCCTTTACTTCTCCTCTGGTTGGTTTTTTTCCCCCTGTTTCCTTAGGCACTGGTTTTCATGGAAAAGAAATCTGGTCGAGCTTCTCACACATTATACACACTAATCATCATATGTTTTTTAATAGTTTTACATAAGTAAAATGATGCTTAGTAATTCAGGAAAGCATACGGCTCTGCAGTTTCATCAGACGTGTTCAGGCAGACAATAGTTTGTAATAAAAAAAAATATGATACTGAAACAAGGAAAATTACATTCTGTCCATATTTCTCTGGAAACAACAGCCAAACACATTGCTTATAGCAGTCAATATGGACATTGCTAGGGCTCTGAAGAGAGGAGGAAAAGCTGTTGGGCAGACCCATCAGGTGTACTAATGAGATAAGGGAGCTGGAGAGCTCCTTTGAAAATAGCTGTTGGAGTGGTTAGGAGGAGGGAGTTTGGAGGTTTGGGTTTTTCATTTTGGGGCCACACATGCTCCAAGAAATATTTGTATTGCGTATCTCAAAGGAACCCATACTATAGCGGCAAGAAATACCAAACAATCCTAAGCAGTGCCCAGCAACTTCTGCTCTCAGTGGATATATGTACAGAGATGATGAAAAGGCAGCTAAACACCAAATTGAATAACACAGCCTCTAAAATAAATCACAGCATTCAGTCCAAGTAAAACCAATATTCTCAACATTCTTTTGCCAAAACAATAAGAAATTATTGTCAATTCTGCACAGTCTTTTTTTTTTTTTAATATTTTATTCCTCCTCTTCTAGAGGAGAAAATCAGTGCATGCATGTTTAAGAACGCATCTTCTTTCCTTATCAGATATTCCAGATATAACTGACTGACCTGCTTATTCTCTTGGAAAAAAGCAAATCAATAAAAACATTAGTTAAGTGCAAATTATATGTTTGATGGTTTGGGTAAGTTCAATTACTTCAAAATATATGTATATTAACATTTATTGATGAGTTCTAGTAATCTAGATTTTCATGCAAACTAGAAATTACTCTGAAAAAGGACTTTTGACTTATGGAATGATTTCAGCTCCTTTGTTGTCATGATTATGACGTCTACTTGCTTAAGAAATACAGAGATTTTTCCACAATCATACATGACCCAGAAAATAGAGATCTGAAGAATTTTCAGTATTTCCTTTAGCTTGCAGCCTTTCTCTTACCAGCCAATTCATGCCAATTAAACTTTATATGTATTTTCTTCCACTAATGCTGACAGAAAACATGATTTAGAAAAGGTGTTGAGCTATATTTTTTTAGTTTAATGGAATGCTTCCACTTATTATATGAGAAAGAAACAATATGAATATAAAATTCACATGTGGTCTTATGTTCTTTCAAAGTTTACATTTTTTGTCTCACAAACCTTTGGGACTTTCTGGAACAAAAAAATCACACAAATAAGTGCTTCGTATATTTTAAAAAGTAAAAATAACTCATTACACTTTTTATGAACATGAGATAATCACATCTCTTTTGAAACACCTCTTTGCAAGTGTAAACTGCAAAATGCTCTCAGATCTTCAGGAGATCAAAAAGCTCATTGCTTTGAAAGTCAGCCTCAGTTAACCGCAGAAACTTCTACACATTTGGATATTTTATGATTGCTAAAATTTTGAATACATGAAGACAGGACTGAGACCCTGTCTCAAAGTGGGTAAGGTCCTCCTTGTATAAATTTGTGGTCATATGGGTTCAAATCTACTTGTAGAAGAATCAGTTTTGAAGGTCTAAGCCAGTAAGAACATTAACCACTTTAGACATTTACATTGAACTATTCAGAAATTTTGTCCCTAATGATCTCATCCAGGCTTTGCTTTGACGTAACTGGGTCTAGGGTAACAAGCAGCTGAAGATGACTAGATTTGCCCTCATTCTATCTGAGAAAGAATATTTATTTCTTCTATCCAAGTGAGGTCCTACCAGACCAGTCTGTTCAGGCAATGAAAGGAAAAATGTGGTCAACTAAAGATGACAGAATACCATGGTAATCAAATGTCTTTCAAGACTAATGCATTGCAAAAGCCAGCAGGTCTTCTGATTAAAAAAAAAAAAAAATTAAAAAAAAAAAATGAACACATTTTCTCTTCTCTTCTCTTCTCTTCTCTTCTCTTCTCTTCTCTCTTCTCTTCTCTTCTCTTCTCTTCTCTTCTCTTCTCTTCTCTTCTCTTCTCTTCTCTTCTCTTCTCTTCTCTTCTCTTCTCTCTTCTCTTTTTTTTCCTAATTGAAGATTAAGATGTAAGAATTATATATTTGAAAAACAAATGTGAAATTCATGTCTGTCATGTTGCATCGCTTATTATTTTAGTCACATCTGAAAATTACGTAGTGTGTATTTTTTTCAAAATTTGAATCAACACTAAGGACTGGGGAGATTATAATTAGTTTACCCAGCAATCAAATGATCTATTTCTTTACTTTCTAGCTGCTGTCTCCTAAGACAAAGGAAAACCTGGTATAAAAGACAGAAAGAATAAGAATGTGTTGATGGGAGGAAGCCAACATAAAACAAAACAAAGGACAAACACAATATCCTAGAGGTATATTTAGCCACATTCAGCTGAGACATGGAGAAGGAGACTAATTGTGGAGGTTAGATGGGTCAGAAGTTAGGAAATTACCCTTAGATTTAGAAGACTTACATTATATTCCCTACTGTGCCACAGACTTCCTAGGTGAAACTGTGGTCAATTCCTTTCACTTTTGTCTCGATTTCAATTCTCCATATGCAAAACTGAGGATAATAACACTTCCCACACACATTCTGTTGATGATTCTCATTATTTGAATATTACAGTGGCTTAGATCATATAGATTTGGATAAGGGCAAACAGAAGGACAAAGTAACAGCATTTTTCTGAGAAGCCGAACTGCCTTCAGAGGTAAAATAATTATAGACTTTAGGACAAACTCTGCATTCAGGGGGATGTAATTAAAATTGCTGAAATTTATGTTATAATGTCACAGTGAGTATTTATTTCCTTAAATTTCCTCTTTTCTTTGTTTGAATAAGAGCCCTAACATTACTTTGGCCCAAATTCTGGGCTGAAACAGAGTGGTATTTATTAATAGGTTGCTCTTTTAGTTTAAACCTATAATTCAAAGTAACTATGAAAGTCAAGATTCAGTAAAACCTGTGTCCAGAGGTTCACAAAATCCCTGGTAAGGGGGGCACTTTTATTGAAACTGTTCCTAAATTACACAGTTCATGGTATTATATAGACTTAACTATTGCTATTCTGAGTATACAACAGTTTGCAAAAGCCTACTTTTCTGTACATTCATTTAATTTATTGTTTTCAAGCTGAATAACTGCTTAGGCTGAAACATATAATGCTGCTCTGAAACTAACCTGGCCAAGACAGTTCTAAACTGCATCAAATCATGAGGTTCCTCCTCACAGAAGACAGGCTGTGAAAAGACATTTCACAGGGAAGATTAACAGTAGCAAAAATAGTACAGAAGACCAGCCAATATTTTAATTTATATGGACACCCACAGTCTCTTTCTTCCTATGGCAAATAGATGGACAGCTCGGCTGTCTGCAGCTTTCTCACGCCTTCTCAGTACCTCTGTATATCACTTATTCCCATGGGTATTCCACAGGGCATTCGGGAGTGACAACAATTAACAGGGCAGTATGGCCTGATGGAGTTGTAAACCCTTTCTGTGTTCCCCTTATTTGCAGCATCTGCTCCAATACCACTTCTTAAGAGGCACCTGCAAAACTGCACAGCCCTCTTCCCAACTTGAGCAGGTCATGTTCTTGATGTGACCTCTTAAATGGAACAATTTATCCTCAGGGAAGTGAGTCACACTTGACTTAATGATGATGCTGAAGCTAGTCGGGGACAATGTAAAGGTTACCATGAATATTTTGCACCTGATATATTAACAGCATCATCCAGTTTTCCTGGGAATAGAACAGTTGTTCTCCACTGACTTGGTCCTGCTCTATATAAATGTCTGTAAAATGAAGATCCAAAGAATAAATTTAGTTCAGGCAGGAACTCGCTAAACAGCATTCAAAGATAGGTGGAAGTATTTCAAATTTTTTTAATTGGTTTTGTCTGCTATAAATATTGATCTCAATTTGATAAAGTAACCTCTCCAAAACCCTCCCAAGTGACTTCCTAGGTAAATCAGCTGTGATTTACACCTTGTGCATGACTTGAGGTCCCTCTGATAAAATCTTAGAGTTACAGACCATTGAAAACAATTAAACTACTTATCACTAGGCTTTAGAGTGGGCTATAAAGATAATGGAAAAGTTCTGAGATTTAGTTGTTCATTAAAAAGCAAGAATAATCAAGCAAGGATCAGTGAGTTATTTCCAAACATTATGAAAATGTCTACATACATAACATTTACAGTGATATAATAGGTCCTGTTGAAATGGCATCAAAAATAATAGAGTTTAAAAACACCTAATCAACATTTGTACAATATTAGTATATAACAGAGACATAGCAAATTACCATTGTCCCATAAAGAAATCTATAAGTAGGATTTACAAAACAAATTCAATTTTCTTTTCTAAATTCATGACTTTTACTATATGGGACTTTGCATCTTAAACAAAAATAAAACACAAAAATTCAACACACTACACATATTGCAGAAACAAGACTTGCATAGCTATGAAACCCCATATATTCTGCATACTAATTCACACCTAATTCTTTTTTCATTATTCTCTTTCTATATGATAAGACATTCATTAATTTGGGGTTTCTGTTGAGATTTTTGGTCTTTTTTTTTTTTTTTCTGACAAGGCATCGCTCTTAAATGCTACTCTAAGGAAGGTGTGAGAGGGGGCAAATTTTGGATTTTTTTCTTTGTATATTTGAAAACAAACAGCATAGGTCAATAAATTTGTAGACAGATTTGCTTGAAAAATCTTTCTTCAAGCATAAGAATAGATTGTTTTCCTTAGCTCTTAGTCCCAACTCCCAGTCCAGTAGCAGATCCAGCATATTAAGTCCTGAAGACAGCACTGGTTCCAAAAGGAAGTACAAGAAATATACCAATGAAAAAAATTGTGGTTTAGAAAAACAAAGATGAAATATCTCTCTTTTGCACATACATACCTAAAAAAATCATTTTCATTCAACTTTGCCATCTCAGTATAGTTTCTTTCCCTAGCTGTCTCTGCATTGGATTCCATTGCTTCAAGGATTCACTTGGTGTGATTCAGATCTCAAGATCTTGAGTGAATGCAAACACATCACTCAACACAGCTGAAACAGTAGGAACTTATCAGGACCAGAATCATCTCTCTAGTCTATACTGATTCTGTTTTACAAAGCTATTCTGTAAAGAAACAAAAGAGCAAGGAATTTAAAAGATTACACGAAATCTAGCCCAACTTTAACTAAAGATATGTGGTAGACTGTATCTGAAGACAAGTGAAACACTGATGGTCCCATGTGTGTGCTATGTGAGCCCCAAAGGACCAGAATCAAAACCACTCATAAGTGTCATTTCTTAGGAATATTCTTAAACGTTTTGATTAATTTTACTTCTAGCAGTCGATTTTTCTTGTGTATCTGCTGAAACAGCTTTGTACTGCAGTATTCAAACCGTGACAAGGAGACATCCACAGTAGTAGTTGCATATAGCATTTCCTACAACTGAATCACACTTGTCCACATTTGACGCTGGCATGAAAGCCACTCACAAACACAGGAACCACCGTTTAAACAGCAGACTGATCGGGAGGAGTGGGAAATGGTCCCGCTCCCAACTTTACTCCTGCCAGAACCTTGCTGTGTCACTTGGCTGTTGAATTCAATTGTGACAGCTGCCATCAAAGGGGAGAGACAGGTTGTATCACCCCGTGGCTGGGAGTGCTGCAGTGAAGGTCTGGGAAGCCCCTTCCAGAAGCAGCATGGTCTCTCCTTGTACCCTATGTGCAACAATGGTTGACAGGCCAGTTCCCAGGGCAGGGTTCCCCCTGCCTACCCAAAAACAAACTTACCTGTAAAAGGGTCCGTGAAGACATTTCTGAAAAAGAGTAATATGCTCTCAGCCTGTCCTTCCTATTTTCCCTTAGTGAAACTCATCTTTCTGAGTTAAAAGGGAATATATCTTCTGGTGCATGTAGAATCCAGAATCCAGCATTTCTCTAAAGGCACTTATAATCAAATAGCATAAATCATATAGTTAACCTTTTGACAGAGCAATTTTAATTAATACATTTTTAATCATACATGACAAGCTATATCTTCTAATGAGTGATGACACAGGCTAGAGAAAGCATGCTATTGAGCCTCAGAAATTTTGCATTAGCCATGGCTGTGTGGATTTCAGCAACTAGGTTACATCCCCATTCAGGAAAGCTCACAAGTTGAAGTTTCAATACAAACATATGAATTGCCTAAAGACATTCTGAAAAAGCTTTTTGAATCAACGTCTTCACTTCCAGATAGCTTTATATCTCAATGTGGACAATAGGGACTATTTAGTTTAATTGCACTCTCACCAGAAGAGAAGGATAATTTTGAAACTCTTTGGGGCTAAAAGATGCCACTCACATTCTCATCATGTGATAGTTTATTTACTAATCTCTTCAGATGAGCTTTTCTGCTTATACACAGTGAAGGAAGATGGAGGAAAAAGGTTTTATTTCCGTATTATGTCAGTGTTGCGTTTGATAGTCCAGTTCAGCAGAAGATCAACAGCATATGAAACTTTCCCCAGAGACTTTCATTGTTACTGGTGTAGATCTCATCACAATTCAACACATTTATTGCTCTGTCTCTTTTCACAGATGGCTGTGACACTAGTTTTCCTCCTTGGCTTTTTTTGGCAACTGTACTTTAAAGAAAACAAGCTGGACTAACAAATCTTGTTAAGATTCTAACATAAAGCACTAAAAGGGTAGAAAAAGTCTCAGTTAAAAGTGAAATGTACCATATGCCCTGGAACAACTACACATCATTTAGAACAGCCTTTGTGACTGCCTTAGTGTTCCCAATTGTACCTGGTTGTATGTAGAGATAAAACTTTTACTCCAGGTTGTAAATTTCTTCCTTTTCATTTTTTTTTATTGGTTCTGAAGAATAATTTTTTTGCACTTTTTCTGAGATATTTTATATACAGAAGTAGAGCTATGTAATATCTCCTTAGACATCCCCTCCTATGAACATTTTTAGTTCAAGAATGCAAACCAATTTTAATTAATGGGAACGAGTTTTTAACCTACTTACTTTTTATAGGACATATTAAAGATAAAAATGATGTATGGAGAGTCGCTCTCTGAATGTACGTTATAACCCTTATTTGCATAATAAAAGAGACTATGCATAAGCTTAAGAGTAATCAAATGTATATTAATGAAGACTTTTATAGACACATGAAAATACATACCACGTAGGGAAAAAAATCTAAGTTATTAATGTCGACAGATTCAATACAGATGATGTTATGTATGTTAATATTATTATAAATCCTTATTGCTATTCATAGGCTTATATTAATATTGTCATTATGAATCATATTCTGTCAGTTCCCATGAGAAAATAAAAATACTTGATGGCAATACATAGTGGCAAAGTAGCATTGTCGTGTTTATATTAATGTCAAGTTCAAATTAAAATTAGTTCTAAAATTAGTGACAAAGACATTGTTTTGCATTTAAAAACAATCAACATTCATGTTAATGCTGCTAATAAATTGATATTGAAATAACCAGCTTCAATAACTATAGATTGAATGTGTTTGTTCTCAAAGTAAATGGAAATATAATCTTTTGAAGTTGTCATTATTGGGCAATGAATAAGTAAAATGATGTGCAGACTCTTTGCCTACGAATATGATGGTCCTGATTTTTTTTCCTGATGACATTTATTTTGCCCTAGACTTGGTTTATGGATGTCACCCTGGTTTGGTTTTCTTTTCCTTATGCCACAACAGTCAGGTTCAAGACTTGCTGAAGGGCATAGATGGCTCTGAGATCCAAACAAAAGGTAGTCACTGGGTATCACAGGGTTCACTGAGCAGTACTTCACCTTCCTTCACCCCTGCTTCAGTTATGGACTACATGCAGGGTTGAATTATCTTTGGTCCAGCCTACTGCTAGAAGAATCATCATACTTGTTTGCTCAGTTATATTTCCAGTAATTTTCTTAAGAAAGATTTAAATAAGAATTTATACCTAATATAAAGGTTTTATTAACATGATGATTGAAATTGGTTTTTTGGAGTTGTTTGTCCTAGTACAGCCAGCATTTTGTACTGTGTTCATCAGAAAACATAAAGTAAGTACCTGTGTTCTGTTAATCACAAACAGAATTCTAAGCCTTGCATCATTTTTTCTCCACCTAATTTATTTTGCTTGAGCCAAAAGCATACAGAAAAACCTATGTAGGAGTTGTGCTCAGGATATTATTATTTCTCAAACAGAAGCTAAAAAGTTGTAAATACACCATAAGATATAGTGAGCACCACTTGTGAGAATTGGAGTTTGGATTGAATTATGTTGCTAATCTGAAGAGGATATAAGAAAACGTAATAGCTGATCCTTTGGGAAATACAATATCCATGGAGGGAGAGGTTAATTTTGAAGAAGTTGAGTTGTATATAGATTCTCACGAACACAACATACTTTCTATAGCAAGCAGCACATGCAAATGGACATCTGTGTAAACAAAGAACTTTAAATGTATATAAAAAACTATCTCTTTAGTCATTAATTTAATTTTCATGTTTACTTACCATAGATACATCACAATTTAGACAGAGTTTTTCATATTAGTCTACCGATAGAGATCATCCTTAGTTTCATAAATATTTGGGTTTAACTAAGGATACAAACAAATCTATGCGATGAGAAACTATGCGCAGGATGTATGTACTAAGAGTATTTCTACCCTTTTTTCCTCTCCCTGACAGATTACCCTTCATTCAGTCTATGCATTACTGATGTCGTACAGGCCTTGATAAAGGCAAAAAACCTACATAAATATAGTAACCTTACCCGGCTGTTATCTCTCTTGGGAAAACAAGTCCCACTGTCTTTCACACTAATACAAACTCATTAAATTATTACCTGCTCTGAGCTGCAATGAATTCTGCTGACACACTGGTTAAAACCTGACTTAATCTACTTGGGAAAAGTTATTTCTAAATGAAGGCTATCTAGTGGTTTGCACTAGTAAATGTGTACAGATGCCATGCACAGTAAATACACAGAAACATTTGTGAAAGATGAAAAATTCAAGGAGAAAATCCAACTTTAAACTAAGCAGATTCAAAATGAAAAAGAAATGTTACATCAAATCCACCCAATCAGAACTGATAATTCTCTCTGCAAAGCCCTAATCTTGTTTCCTGTTCAGGAAAAGATGATCTCAGTAATGCATAGGACCCTATTTCAGACAAATACTTTAATGGCATGATTAGTTTTAATAATGGAAATTAACCCATTAAAATCCATTTACTAAATCAGGGAGTAAAATAGCTCAGAGAGAGTCATCCTTTAGTCTCTTTAAGAGAAGTGCTCTTTTTTTAGCCTAGAAGTATAGAACTTTGTAAAGATATCTTGGCAGAAAAGAAAAAGAGAACTGTACTCTGAAAAGTGTTTCAGATTTGAATTTTTCCACTTAACATGCAGCAATAAAATCAAGGGCATTCCTTTAGGTGTATTTTCAGACTGTCTTGATTTGTGTATGGATAGCTCTCACATAAATCAATGACAGTGCTACACTTGGATCATCTACTTCCTGATAACATCAAAACTGGAGAAAAAGACCTCATTCCCTCCCCTCTTTTTTTCTGCCCATCCGCCTTTCATTTTTGAAGGATGAGAAACCGTGCCTAACCCTAGCAAAGGAATGAAACACTACATAGCAATCTGCAGCTTAAATCTGGCATGAGATCAGCCTCTGAAGTGCTTGCTTTCAGAGAAGCAGCTTACCTACCTTCCACAAGTATGTGAAAGTCTGTTTCTTTTCTAGGTTTTGTCAACACTTGTTTATCTCATCCTACCAAATCTCCTTGAATTGAGTTGCGTGTCTGCAAAATGAATCCGAGGCTCAAACAAGCTATTGACATTCTCTGCTCCCACCCAAGAGAAGTTTCATTTTTCTGTTGGCAATGATCCATGACATTTAAATTCTGTCTTCCACAACAGGCTTATAGAAAACTAAGGAAAGAACTACAGTGCCAGTGAAGGAAACATAACTTCATCACTTTCATTTAAACTAGCTGGCAAAGCCAGTCAAGATAAGGTGAATTTTCTCTACTACCTTATTTCTTGACTTTTTATATGACTGACTTTCTGACATTTCAGAGTACGTCATTTTCAAGATCCTAGTATGCGTTGAAGAACAACAATAATCTCCATGATGATGAAAAAATAATGACCTTGAGACTACATAGGAGTCTATCAAGAATCAATTTTAAGCCCATTTTAGCAAGGCTAACAGCTGTTTTAAAGGCAAGTGAAGAGGGCAAAAATCTTCCCCAACCAGGCTCTTAGCTGGCTTCTGCCCTGGCCGTGTTCATGCCACCCCTGGTCTAGAGGGACTGCAGAACAGACAGTCTGGCTTTCTGGTGTATTTCTTCTCAGTAACTTAATGTTAACTCAAGGCAAAGCTTTTCTTTGATGAATGCCTTAAGAAAGCAACATTACCAGAAACCTTTTCTCTTGGGTCTACAGAAATTCAAGCTGTAGGGAAAATAAGTCCAGACTTCTGGAAAATAAATTTCCTTGAAGAGATGTGCCATTCAATGTCACCTGATAAAGCTCCTATGATTTCCTGACAGAACTCTGAGCACTCAAGCCTTCTTCTCACTGATCATTAACTTTTTCCGTATTTTTCCTTTCATTCCTGATGAAAAAGAATTTAACTCTTGCAATAATTTTTGAACCTGATGAGGAGCATATAGCTACAACTATCCCTCTTTCCTGCAACTCGCTATTCCCCTACCTCTTACATTTAACTGAATATGATTTATGTAATAATAATAATGACAATGAGAAAGATATGCTAAATGCATTCTTATAACTGCAAGTTCATGATTGCTCTCTGACATATGGTCTCCAGGGTTTTCCCCAAATTTGTAAAAATTATGGCATTCCCACGGGGGAAATATTACCATGAAAAAAAAGACACTGTTTTCATATGCAGCCTATATTTATTTAACCATAATGTCATTCTATGTTTGGATCCTTTCCTCACCCTGTTTCACAATTATATTTGTCTTGTGTCAGCTCATTCATTTCCGTATTTGCTAAGTAGAATGGTAGGGACCTTCAAATTATTCCTCATCTTAAACTCCTTCCTTCTGTCATTGTAACTCTGTATTTATTGGTACCTTGCTGTAGGTGGTAGAACTGACAGCAGTAGTCCAGGTGAGATCTGGCTAGCGAGGTACAGTCATAATGCTGCTGTACAGAATGATTGTTCCACTGGGTTAGTACACAAGATCACATTGCTTTTTATTGCGGCTGTAAGGGGTTGCTGACTCCTACCTAGCTATTTGCCAGCTTTCAGCCACAGATCTCTTTCAGCGTAAGGTATCTCACATACATCTGCCTCCTGGAATAACTGGGCTTTAGAAGCATTTGAGTTGTGTTCTTTAAACAAATTACATTTTTCCACATGGACGTGCATTAGAGTACCCCCATACAGGAAAAAAATATAATAATTATTACACCTATATTACTATAAAAACAGTAATAGTTTCTCTGACCAGTTCTGTTTTGGTGAGATTTACTTACTTTTCTTGTTCTGCACAAGAAAAAAAGTGCTATGTCCCATGTCACACAGACCGAATAATCCGAAGAAGACATATGTACTCATTACCTCCTTAAAAACACATTCATTAATTTTCACTTAGAGATACTTGATATCATAGAAGACCTTGTGTAAACTAGGCAACATTAACTTTGCAGTTACCCTAGTCTTGAGTCTTGTCCACCTTTCAAACTCTTTATACTTTCCAAGTGTCTAAAGAGTTTTGAAGAGCATAAGGAAAAGGAAGAATTGTACCAAGAAACTTGCTGACCCCTTTATAAATGTCATGCAAGTGACTCTGAACATAGACAAATCTCTTTTCTCTTGGTTCCTATGGAAACATCCACCTCTACTCTCTTTTATCACCATATAGGTTATTTCTCATGTCTCTAGGTTTTTTCTTTCTCTGCTTCCTGAAATGCTTGAATTGAATATATTTTCCATATTTGCTCCTTATGAGATTTAATACTTTCCTTATCATTGATGGAAGCACTCAGCAAGATTTCAAGAGAATCTCTCACCCACCCATTGGCAAAATCTCCATAACTTCACTAAGGGAAAGGATGGACTGTCAGCATTTCTACACAAAACTGTTTCTATTTTAGCTGTGCTTCTTCCAATGAGACTATGGATGTTCACCACTGAGATAGGTAGAATGAATGGCTGAAGACCATATTCAACCTCTCTTTGGCATTAAAATCACACATTTGGCTGTAAAATTAAGCAAGGTAATAACTGTAAGAATCTATTTATATGCGTGTAGAAATGTGAAATACAGGTTGGAAAGGCAATTTTCAAAGTATAGTTTCTTTTTCTAGAGCAAAGTGATACTTGTGACAGATTCAGTACATTAAAACTAATTGCAATTTTAGAAAAAGCATAATATCAGAAGAAAATTTTGCAGATTATGAGTGATATTGCATTCAAGTCATGAACAGATAATTTCAGTCCTGCTGCATTTCTTGGTAAAGAAAAGGAAAAAAGCATGGGAAGCACATTTCTAAATATCTAAGACCAAGGTCTGAAACACTATGAACAGTTTGGGGGGGAGTGAGTTTTACCTCACCTGGTGAAGAACAAACTTTTATTTGACTTCAAGAATAATAGAATAATGGTTCTTCACATCCTTAGTTATAACACTATTTCCAGCTCCCCCCAAAAGGAACTGTCTTTAAAAAAGCTTATGTTATCAATTACAATATGGTCTCATTAATAATTTTATCAGCAAAGTTGGGGTGCAAAAATCTAAGTGCACATAAAAATGTACATCTGTGGATAAGGATGAGGGAGAAATGTTTTTAATTAGTTCTTATTCAAAGCCAACTCTAACACCAAGTCATGAAATTACCACTAAAAGCAATGATGGAACTGCATATTGAAGTGTGATAAGAAAGCAAGCTAAAGAGCAAGTGCTGGACATATTCCTTAAAAAAAAAATATATATATATATATATAAATATAAAAACCTTCAACTTCCTTTCTTTTGCAGTCTTTGCATTCTTACTAGATGATGTACAGAGAAGACAGTAACATTTATAATTTAAAATATGAGAAAATTTCGGAGAAGACTTGCACTTGGGGGCACATAAGTCTCAAGGTTGTCTTTTTGCCAGCGTACTGTAATGTTATTGCACTGCTGACAGCCACTGTTCTGCAAAAATGACAGAAAATGGGGGACAGGAGTAAGCAGTTTCACTTCTTGCACACAAAATGTCAACTTAGCTGTTATCTTATGGCCTAAGTGATTAGCAGAAATACATAATCGTTTCCGAAGCTGTTTACTGTGTCTGCCACAGAGGCAGCCAAATTCCCAAGCTATCTGAAATCCTTTGCTTCCAATTCTCAGGGTTGCTTGCTTATATTAGAGCTGATGCTTCAATCTCTCAAAGTGATTTTGCTGCCAAATTTTTGTGTGCTGTTGTATTATTTTCTAACTCACTTCCCTTTAAGTAATGCTCTCTTTTACCAGAAAGATCAAGTGATCAGGCACTTCTCAGTACAAAGAAACCACCAATCAAACATTTGTTGCATAATTTAAACATGTGGTGAGGGAGAGACTACCTGTATAATGCCATTGTGTTGTTTACCCAGCGTACCCAGATAAAGTCCCTAAAGGCACTGTAAGCAGAGCAAAAAAAAAAAAAAAAAAAAAAAAAGTTGCTTTTTCCGTCTTTCTCATTCTCTTACTCCCTCATTAAACACTCAGCTTGCTTCCAAAATACTGGAGGTCAGTCTAAGGGGCTTTTTATAACTTAATCCTTAGAATCTGGAAATCTGGAATCCACACTTGTTTTTTCTTCACCTAAAAGGAAAATGAATAAAACCCAACACATTTCTTTCAGTTATAGACTTCTTTTCTAAAGAAGAATTTGGATTCTCAGCTCCATTGGGAATTACATTTTCTTTTCTTTCTTGAAAATGTGTCTGGTTTTCAGAAGGCCTTTAATTATCTAATATAAAATTGCCTGATTTGTCTTTTCCAATGTCTTATATAAAGGAGAATACTTAAATCGGCTCCCTCTGACAGACTGTAGCTAAAGTAATATTTTATTTTTTTATTCTGAGATAATTTATTATGATAAATAAGTTATTATGGTAGTGAATTATATTCATAATTGCTGTTATATTGGCTTCAGGGCTCATTAAAAACATGTTTCTGCTGTAATAATGATTTTGCACTAATGTATCTTAGTGCCATGCTTTCTGAAAATATATGCTATGATTGTATTAAAAAAAAGTATTTATATACTCTCTTTCACCTAAGAAAAGATTAGATCAGCTATAATATATACTTATAATGAGATATAGAAGCTCCACAGAGAATTTTAGCACAAGAAAAGAGGCTTAATGTTCTTTGCGTGGACATGGAACAAACTCCAGAACAAATGCTCTGATCCCTTATTCTTTATAGGAACTTAGATACAAGCACCATCTTCCACTAAAAGATTATTTGGAAACTGCAGTATCAAACACTAAGGAGAAACTTTATCTAGGAACATCACATGTGTATCAACATTCCACACTTCCAGACTTAAATGTGCTTCCTACTGACTTTGACTGACAAATGAAGTCGAAGATGCCTAAGACTCTTGTTCCTCAAGGGCTTGACCAAAAAAACTTTAATATATCTGCATTAGATAGCACAATGCCTATTTTAAAGAATTTGTCCCCATAATTATCATCCAAAATCCAGAGCTATAAACTGTGTTCCCTATATGATATGAGTGAATCAAGTGCCTTAGATATATGATTCAAAAGCTTACACCCTTACCTTGGGAAGGAATTGGCCAGTCAAAATACAAATCCAAAGGGGTTAAACTCCTAGTTTTCTTTCACACTGATGCCTGTCAGCTAGGAGTGTCCATAACACAAGGGCAGTCACAGTAGCATTCCTCACTTTGTCTCTGCATGGATTTGTGGGGTGGGATGTGAGAAGTCTGTTTTGGGCTGATCAGTCTTCACGTGGACAAAAATATGGCATCTCCATGACATGCAAAGGAGTAGTTGTTTAACTGCCTTAGCCAAAAATGGAACTAGAAAATAGGTGGTTTCCAGGCAAGAGTGCTTAGGGCTTACACTAGACCTGAAAGTCTACCTATTTTGCAGTATGCTGTCTTAAGATTTGGAAAACTTTTGGAAATAATTTACTCACCTGCAGGGACCAATATGAGCACTTTATTTGTCATGTCCTGACCAGTGGTCTTAACTGGAAAAGTGGCAGAGGCCACGCTTTTAACTTTGCAAAGAGTGCCACTATACATGTCTGGGAGCTGAGCTGAAAGGGCAGCCTGGTGTCATTCTCAAAATGAAAACAAAGCAGCAGCAATAATGAGCAGGACACACTTGTCCATCGATGGCAAGCTAACTGCAAGGTTTTTAGTGACCATGCATAGTGGCTAGGTCATGTTTCCAGTCACCAAAAGGCAAGAAAAAGCACTCTGCTAGGCTTGTTCTCAGATAACTGAGACTGCAGACTGCTTATTCCTTAGCAATTACATTCAGGAGTGTTCCCCAATTTCTATCTTAAAAGGCAGCTGTCAGTTCCAATTGCAAATTCTTCCCCTCCACAACTTTTCAGCTAATGGACTGATTTCTGAACTGACCTGGAGTTTGCTTAACCATAGTAAGAAACTTCATTACAAACAGAATGTTGGGCCATTTCTGATTCAGCTGATAAAATCACTCTCCTTGCACTGACAGAAACATCAATATGGGCAGAAAGTAAAGGGAGTTTTAGTGTTATTGAAGCATTAGCCTTGGATGCTGGGTTTTGGTAATAAGAAAAAGGCTCTTTCCCTAGCAGTGTTTTGGTGAAAAGTATTCAATATGATTGCTTTGCCAGCAAGAAAATTGACATAACAAGGTTTTCTGGCTTTATAACCTGTATACACTTCAGTAAGTAATCTAGCTGCTAGCCTGCTGAAAATTACCTGTTTAGTGGTGCTCAGTGGTAACTGATTCCTAACACAAACGTTTATTGTGCTTGTTGGTTCCAATTTTTCCTATTTTCTTTCAGTAGTGGTGATGGTTCTCTTTGTTGAGTTCTTTTACTATCCTTCATTCCAAAACTTAAGTCTCATCAGGCCAGAGAGTCTCAGGTTAAAAGGAACTGTGACCAGATCCCATCATACCATAATACATCTACCTTTCTCATATTGCCAAATTAGACCTCACCTAGAAACTGATGGTCTAAACGAGATAAAATGGATTATTAGGGCTCCCAATTTGCAGCTATAGAAATGTTCATGTTTCTTCCTCCCAGCTCTCAAAAAAAAAATCAATTCTTCTAAACCATTTAGTAAGAAAGAACTTTTAATGGACTACTAATTCACTACTACTAATTCACTATGATAATTATAGAACCAGACCGGTGGAAGAAGAAATATGTGAGCAATACTGTTTTAACAAGTTTAATAAACACATAAAATTCCTTTACACTATTTACTTAAATAAAACACGGTCTAAAAAAATACTAAATATTTAGAAAGAAAGAGAAAAGGAGAAAAATGCAGTTTGCTAAAGTATTAGCCATATGTGAAACTGTGATTGCTAAACTACAATTTTCAAGTACAGTGTGCCACTGAGCCATTAGTATGCACACAATGCTGCTCTCCACAAGGCCTTACAGGTGATGCTTTTACAGGAGCTTTTTACTAGATCCAATCTTCTGAGAGGAAATTTTAAGAGAATCAGCACCCTTACATTTTTATTTCTGGATTTTCTGTTAAGTAGCAGCTTCATGACACAGATATTTGTCTATTAGGAACCTGATGGAAATTATCAAGCTTTTTCACATATATCAAATTGTTGAAGGCAAAGATTTATTTCCTGGTAGTCTGATAGTTAAACTGTGCTAAAGCACAAGGTGAAGTTTTTACTGAGATAGAATTCTACTCAAGTGTTCCCTATGAAATACCCTTCTTTTTTTCTCTGCAGTTAGGATTAACTTTGAATTCTCATCACAGGCAAGTATTTCTGATCAAATTTAGAAAAGAGATTGACAGGCACTACTAGGATTTTCATTAATATTATTCTGCTGTTTGTATACGGTTCTGTTTCTAGGCACCATTTCTTCCCAGATTTTTTAAAATTTTTACATGGAAAACGAAAAAGTTACACAGGTCTTTCTGAAGCTGCTGTTGATATAACTTGTAGCTATATGAAGGACGCCTAAAGCATATTCTGTAAAATATTCTAGGTGTGAAACATCTGAAGGATTTTGGGATTGTGATTAACATTCTGAGATGGTGAACTAACTGGTAAAGCAGTTGGTGGTTGATGTGAGAAGCAACTCCAGCACACGTAGATGTCAGTATCACTGAGAGACTCAAGAATATAAAGGGGCATGCAGTTTCTACTTATAAATAAATAAACTCCACTGTTATTGTAGGAAAAAATTACTGGAATAAATTTGCCCTTCCCAGTAACCCTCCTCTACCTGATCCATTTCTGTGAAACCGCAAGACCAATCTATTCAAAATTGTGATTCTAAATGGCTTAGATATTCTTGAAAAACACTGCTACAAGCCTTGTCTCATTTTAAAGTTAAACCCCTCTTTTTCTATATTTTAACCTGAGATGAAGGCCATTAGACCATTTATTGTCCTGAAAAATATACCTCTGTCGAAAATAAGATAGGTCTTGTAATCTGCTATACCGTATAAAAGTTATATATTTCCCTAATTCTGAAAAATTATTGGCATTCTTAAAACTTTTAGTAATGCAGGAAATTGCTGCTGTAATCTAAAGCAGAGATGAGATTTTCAACGAATGTGAAGATTTGTAGCTCCATCAAATTCAAAGTTGCTAGCCAATGTACACCAACTATCAATCTAGTAAAGCTGTATGCTAAGCCTTATTCTATTTGATGAAACAAAAGGATGAAGATATAATACAGCCAGACTGTTCCTGCCTATTACTGTCAAAATTGTGTTGATGTTGGCAATACCAGTCTGACCAAACATCTTAACAAAGAAGAGAGATTTGTTTAAACCAAGTATGTGTGTGCCTTGCAGGCCTGTCTCAGAGAAGATGGCAATTTCCTCTTGTCCTTTTTCAGTATTCTTTATACATAGCTTTATGAAAAGTTGTAATATTCCCAGAGACATAGAAGAGATCCAGCTAGTCTTACTTGCTCAGAACTGAAAGCTTTAAAGGTTAGTCTTGAGGGACATTATTACATTGCAGGTCAATAATGCCTAGTAACCTTTGCCATGCCTCCTGAGGGCGAACACACATATTATGATACCCCATTCTGCAACAGATTAAAGCCTTCGGAAAGGCTTTCTTAAGGTTAGGAACCTTATGGAGGAATCCCCCAGAGGATGCTCTGCAAGGGGCTGAGCTCAAGTGGAACAACAGCAAGTCTGTGGCCCATGCCCCCTGCTCTGTGTATCACTCTGTCTTTGAAGAAAAGGTACTAGGGGGATTCTTGACCCTAACAGAAGATAAAATATTTGAGATCCAGACCAGTTAATTGAAAGGGAAGCATTTGAGACTTAGCTGCTGTTGAAAACTACATTTCAAAAAGTGGGAAGAAGAGACTGAGTGAGGGGATTAGTTTGGGGTGGGAATGACAGTTTAGGTGGGGTTTTTAGATGTGTGGGTTTTTTTAAATTTCTATTCAATTTAAGATTGACTGTGCTCTTCTCCACTTGCAAGTTGAAGTTTCTGCTCATTCTGTTTTGCAATTCCTCAGCTAAGCATAAAAATTGCTCCAGGAATTTTTCCATGGATAATCATTTCCATTTTGTAAGGCATTTGTTTCAGCAATCACCATGGCCCTTAATTTAGCCTCCTGAACTAAAATGACCATATTAGATTTTGCTTCAGTGACAAACTAGAGTGTGATAAACTCAGTTTTTAAGTTAAAGTCTAACAGATTACAGTAGTGAAATTAAACATTACCATTTGACTTATTAAAAAATCATAGCTAAAGGAAATACTTGAAATCTAGAGTTTACAGTTATAGTGCTTTGTGCTTACAGTTTCCTCCTTATTTATTGTGCATTTTGGCAAAGCAAGGTGTCACATTCTTTTTCCAGTTAAAAATTATTATATGATGTTGAAAATTAGAAATTACTTTTAAATGGAAGGGAGGGGAAAAAAAATAAAATCTACCTTCTCTCAGAAATCCACAGAAAATCAAGCTAAATTAACACTCTCTGACTTTGGCTTATAGCAGAAGATTGGTTGCTAAACTAAGCTCCCCATGTAGGCTGCATTGCTTAAATTCTAGAATGCTTGGATCATCAGTCCATTGTCACTGATAGAAACCGGAAAAATTAGCAGAGAAAATCATATCTTCATTTGACATAAATAAATTGCACTGAGCTGGAGTCTGTTGTTCTGTACTGATCTGAACAAATTTCAGACCTGGTCCTTTAATGCGTAGGAGGAAAGTTCAACAGTTCAAGAAGTTCATATTGCAACAAACCTTTCTGATTTAGCTGTAAGAAATCTTTTTCAGAACCAGCTCTGCTTCCAACTATATGGTTTGACTCCAAAAGCTAATAAGGGTGCATTGCACTCCCAAAGTAAAGGGTTTAAAAATAATTAATCATTTTGATGGAATCCCATTGCCATGGGTTTTGCATGTTTTTTTGTTTGTTTGTATTTGGTTTTGGTTTTGGTTTTGGTTTACTTTGTTTTTTTCCCATCTACATTCCATACCAAAGGATTTACTTTCAAATTTGGAAGACATGCAAAATCCAAACTGCCTTTTTTTTCTCTGCCTTTGCAGTGTCCATTTCTTTTTTGGTTAAAGTAAAGTGCAGTTTTCATGCTTTTTCTAGAATCAAGAAAAATCTTTGCCAGCTCAAAGAAATCATCACAATGAGGAGCATAGCTAGAAAACATGGACAGTAGATGCAGACAGTTTGATGTACTGTTATGTTTTCTTGTCCAAATACCAAGAAGTGACAATTTGCTCCTAACAATGCGTGTATTTCCTATTAGGATTATTTATTCTTCTAAAATAATTATTAGGCTCACATAGGTGCATTCTGATTTTCAGAATGCTGAGCATTGAATCAGGACTATCAAATCTTAAGTGACAAGTGTGTGTCATCTAATTTTCTCTTCTTCACACATCCCTGGGTGTAGGACTGCACTTCATCCAGCTTTTTGCCAAACTTGTTTCACAATCTACAAGCCCCATTTTCAAATCAGCCTTTCATACTGCAGGTGCAGCCTGACACCCCAGCCACTGCAGGTGGAGTCTTGCACATCAGAAACTAATAAACTCAAGTTTCTTCTTTAATGGTTCAGTGAAACACAATTAGGCTCAGCACTTCAGAAAAGAAGGCCACTTATTTAAAAATCTAAATGTGGATTTAGGTTCCCATTGTTGAGAATCTAGGCTGCAGCATATGAGCCATTTTCACCAGGACACCCTGGCCTATTTTTCATTGCTCTGGCAAACAAAGCAGCTGTAAATCCAGCTGGGTTTATGGCTGTTTCGTATTACTGGAGCAGCAGAAAGCAACCAGAGAACACTAGTGAACCTGCCCATATATATCAAATGCCACAACTTTTTCATTTTTAACTGTCAGATTTTTCAGAGAAATAAATCTGTCCCTTTTAATGTCTGGTGTGTAATGGACAAAGACAGTTAAAGAGCAGATTTTTCTGTTTTCTTGGCCTTTCCACTGCTGAACTCTTGACTTTTCAAGCAAGAGTTTCTTTTTCCTTCATTTAAGAGGGGCTACCTGTCTTGAACTTTGGTTGCAAAGCAGTGCCAATATATAAATGACTTCACCTTCAAGTGCTTATTATTAATAGATAACACAATAGACACTTTTATTATCACCAGTCAAAAAGCACGTGCAGAGTAATACTCTCTATTTTTCCAACATCAGAAAAGGTGGCTCCGTGAAGGTGTCCCAAAGCATTCTGATATGGAGATGATAAAACAGGCCTGTCATGCAGCTGAAGGTTTAGTAAGCCATACTTAACATCCTTCCTACTATAAAGGGTGTTCGTACACACATATATGAGCTATATATATGGAGCCACACTTTGAGAAATAATTCATTTTGCACTTGCTTGACCACCTCTCCATTAGTCACTGGCAACCATTTAACTATTCCTATTTATTCTACTCACACTAGGAGGCCTGATTTGACAAGTGCATTCAGTGCACACACAAAGATTGTAGGTGAAAAGTTTTAGTCTGAAAAGACCTTTAGCTTATTGTACATCACAGCTGGCAGACAGCTCTGCCATTGAACATGTCAACTCCATAGTTAGAAACTGGTTAGGAAGTAAGTCAAATCACAGAGCTATACATTGAATTGCAATAGGTGCATTCTGACTACATAATAGATATATTCTGTACTGGGAGCAGTCACTTCACAGTTACTTCATTTTCCACTTTGAGGCAACCCTTCCCTAAAGAGCAGTTCTGTGCAAATATATTCAAAATAGAAAAGTTCATGATAAATAATAAGTAGCAATAAATCACATATTAAGCATTAAAAAAGTTATAACAAGCTGTATGATTTTCTGGAAATGTGTTCTCAGTGCAATATACTGTTGGAGGCATTAAAGAGCTAAAATTCCATTTATGCTAATTATTTATGTCACTAGCAGGAAAGCCAGCTGGAAATTGTCACAAACATAGATATGACCTATGTTTTCTGCCCTAAAAAACCTATGCAATGGCCTTTGCACAGGCCCAGTCTTTGCACAGTCACCACAACTGCTAACAGCAGCCAGCACATACACTGTATGAAAATGTCCACAAGTATTTAGCTTCAAATCAGAACCCATGTAGTTTCTTCTATTGCAAAAAAGATATTTCCATTTGTTTTTACACTGTCTGATAATCTGAATATTTTGCAGCCCTCAGAATTAACCACGTTTTTACTTCAGCAAAAAGTCAGTGAGCAACAATGACAGCGTCCCTTTTTGATAATACCACTACAGCTTTCTGTCCTACTTTTGCAGTTTTACTTCCACTAAGATTTGCTGAAACTTCTTAAGCATACTTCTATTTTCATTCTTTTTTTAAGCCCAACCAGCTCTTTCTTTGCAGATGAAAGAGGGATTGGTGTGAAAATATTTACAACTCCCTCAGTTGCTGTGATGGTTTGGAGCAGCCTTTTCATCCAGCACTGACCCAAAGAGCTGAAATCAACACAAAAAGCTTCCTTTTATCCTTCTCCTGGCCATGCTTCTGACATGTCCTCTATACCAAAGGCAGAGATAGTTCCTTCCCTGTGCAGGAGATTGAAATATACCACGGGAAGTCAAAAACAAACAAGCAAAAAGGATTTATACAATGCAGACAATAGGAAATGTGTGAATTTCAGTATCAACATGCAGCAACAAAATTTCAGGGTAACTAGTTAGTGCCAATATAAATGACTTAGTGCTGTGTGCCAGCCACACCAGAAAACAGTGATAGGTACTCTGTGTTGCCTGTAAATGTCTGCTTAGTGTTCTGTACTGTGAGGTGACAGGGTTTGGGTCTGAACTCTGCTTAATTTCAGAAACTCTCATGAGGCAGAGCAAGAACAGAAGGGCATTTATTAATATAAAAGTAACATTCATGGATTGTGCCAGGACCCCTTCATTTATTCAAACATAAAACTAGAAACAGTTCCCTCCCCACAGATACAGCAAATCATGGTCTTGATTTACAGTACATCTGCAGTAAGTGGCCATGTGCATGCTTTTGTCCCACTGTAAATGTGAAGTTCAAAAAGGATAAGGAGGGAAAGATGCATCCTAAAATTAGCTGTATATTTCAATATTGGCTATAGGATATTCTCCTTCACCTCGAATTAACAAGTAATACTGCTGGAACGCAAATACATTGCTATAATTTGGAGATAGAGATATACACACAGTGCATATATGAGCAAGCCAGCCCAGTTGGAACATTATACTGTGCCAGCTATAATTCCATGAGCTGTACTCAAAATATCCCTGCTATTTTGAAAACTCAGCTATTAATATCTATATGTATATTTAATAATATGCTCCTGTTAGCATATGTTAAAAAATCCAAGTCTTCTTTTTGACAGGAAAATTGACATAAATTTGCTTGTTCAACTTTTGTGAGGAAGGCTGAGGTCTGAAATAACAGTGGTGTCACAGGTTAAATCTCTTCCAGTGTGTGCCTGCTAGCTAGCTCTGCTGATCATCAGCTGAAATTCTGGGGATAGGATGAATGATGAATTGAATTTCCCCTTTGTTGCCTTTCTCAAACATGTATATTGCATCAGTAGATATATCCTGGGTAAAGGATTTGCTATTGCAAATGCACCAAAAAGATAATGTTGCTAAAAAAAACTCTAAATGCCTAGCTGTCAAGACAATCCAGACCCTTTTGCAGAAATATTAATTTGGGTTTTGAACATTTTAACTTTAATCTATATAAGTTCTTAATTGTTTTCACATCATTTTGTAACACAGCCATTACAGTGTATAATGGAAATAATGTTATATCAAGGTTCAATAAGAATAATATTTTATAATATTATATTTATCATTTTATTGCTTAAGCTTTTACATAGTTCTGATTACTTTTTTTAATCAAAAAAACCTCTGTTTTTTACTTTGGTTTAGATTTTGTGGCAGCATATATAATTCCAAAATTAAAAGGAGAACTTTAAGAGTGAGTTGAATCTCTACTAGTTTTGTGTGGGCACAGTTTATCAAGAAGAAAAAATCCTGAATATTTAAAATAAATTAAATTATTTTTCTTCCATTTTTCTGCTTAGAATGGAGATTTAGCAATTAGTATAACACAAATATAATACCTATTATACTACAGCTCTGATTTTATGATAAACTGTCTGTGTTTTCCAGATGTGATATGATATGTGCTGACCACTTCTGGGAGATGTTGCCTAAAAGAAAATGCATTTTCTGGCAAAATCATCAAAAAATAAATTGTCTGATAAGAAATGGTACATGAAAAGATGATGAAGAAGGAAAATTGGTCTCTTTGTGACAAATTCAGCTGTTGAAACGTCTTGCTTAAATGCAGTTTTCAGTGAAGTAATCCGTAGCCTTGATCTTAAACATTATTCTGTATCATCCCCTCTAGATGCATAATGGCTCTATTTTTTCCTCAGCAATATCTAGCTTATTCACAGCAGTACATACACCTGAATACTTCTAATTAGAAGGTGTGTCTCTGTTTTTAAAACCCACAGTCCGGTTTTTCTGCAACATATGGGAGTTGTCCCTCCCTGAAACACGTGAGTGGCAACATAAATAGATGTTAACATTAAACTCAGAGACCATTGTCCCAAATGTTTGAAATGCAAAAAGCAATGTTTAGTTTTCTGCTTTATGTCTACAGACATTAAATATCTCCTATGCACCAGTGTTTATAATATGAATATTTCCTAATCACTGATGATCAGAGGACAGGAGAACCTCTCCTATGAAGATGGGCTGAGAGAGTTGGGGTTGTTCAGCCTGGAGAAGAGAAGGCTCCAAGGAGACCTTATAGCAGCTTTCCAGTACCTAAAGGGGCCTACAAGAGAGAGGGAGAGGGACTTTTCACAAGGGTATGTAGTGACAGGACAGGGGTAGTGGCTTTAAACTGAAAGAGATTAGGTTTAGATTTGATGTTAGGAAGAAATTCTCTACTGTGAGGCAGTAGCCCAGGTTGCTCAGAAAAGCTGTGGATGCCTCATCTCTGGTAGTGTTCAAATCAACCTGGTCTAATGGTAGGTTACCTGCCCTTGTCACTGGGGTTGGAACTAGATGGATCTTTATAGCCCCTTTCAATTCAAACCATTCTATGCCTCTGTGGTGCTGTGATTTGGTGATTTCATACAGTAAACTGTCCCTATCCACTGTGGTGGTTTTATTGCAGCTGTGACAGAGAAGCTGTGTAGCTTTTATTTGACTAATTGACATCACAGGAAGGCTTTGGAGAAAGTAAAGTTTCTTATATTCTTTCTTAAACTTTTTATCCAAATTAAGTATTGTATTGACAACTCGAGCATTTTGAATTTAATTAACTACAGTGGCGGTGAGTCGACGAAAACCTCTGTGTTTCTGTTAACAAAGAAACTTAAAAAGACCCTTAGAACAGCTTATTGCCTAGAAGAAACATCTACATCATTTCTAAGTCATAAATCAAACAGGCATCTAAATGCTAGCCACAGTTCAGCAAGTTACATAAAAAATGTTAGACTGTGATTATACCCCTTCCATGACAGGAACCTTGTTTATTAATATGAGGTTTTTAAATGGCACTCCACAAGTTAAAAGCTTTATGAACATTAAAATACAACACATATTTCTACACTGGATTTTAAAACATATATTATTCAGCATTTGTTACCTAATAAAACTTTACTTGTTTCTTGAGTGAATGTCTTATTCTTTGCAACTACAGAATTCTGCAGTTTGGAAGAGAGGATGAAATAATGATAATCATAAGATACCTTAATGCCTCCTCATGAATTTATTTTACAATATTTTCATGTTATGTGGGCCTTAGAAAAAGAAAAATCCTCCGCTTCACTGGCAAAATCTTGAACAACATTCAGTTCAATATTAAACCATGTCATTCTTTCTTTTTTTTCTCCTTCTTTCTCTTCTGCACATTTTTAGTTATTAAATTTTTGATAATCAGCTCTGTTTCTTTCTTTATACTTGGGTTCTATTTTTGCAAATGATGCTGTCTTGGAGCACTGATGTTCAAAACTGAAGGGTGCCAGACCCAAATCCCACGCTATGTGGTAGTCTGAAAGATTATCTTCCATATTACAGTGATTAAATTAGACCAGAAAGTACCACATCCCCTGATGTGCATGTGGTAATACTTTGAAAGGACAGAAACTGTTCCCAACAGCTTCAAAATTGTCCAGTACAGAGTAGCTGCTGTGTGGGCTTTTATCCTCCTACAGATAACGTCAAGCATATCTACTGCTGTGTGCATTCTGCAGCCTTGATAAGAGGAAGAAGAAAACTTTTCAGGACTGCAAGACATAGCTAAAACTAGAGTTTTCTCTCTATCCACTGGCTGGATTTTGGGATTAAAATAGCATAACTCCAAGGTATTTTGTTAGTTTTATAGATATTAAGGCCCTAAACGCACTTGGATTTTTGTTTTTTGGGGGTTCCTACTAAAAAAAGTCTATACAGCCATAATATGTTTAATAATTACAGTAGTCTCTATCAACTCGAAATTCAACCACAGTATACAGTGACCTCAGAGATAGGTCAGATAATTACTGTGCAGTGCCAGAGAAAACTTCAGGCAGTAATATTGTTGTTGTTTTTACTGTTAGCAGTGGTAATGCAGCGCATTTAAGTTATGTAATAGATTTATATGTCAAATTAATCTTTTCCTCAGCACAATCCCAGGAAAGCACCTTTGTTTCTATGTACCCTCAAAGTACATCCCTCTGTGAATCATCAGTCTATGTTATTATTAGTCTTCTGCATTTACTGTGTAACACTGTGGAAGGTGGCTTAAGCAAAGTGACCTGAAGTACTGCAATACATTTCAGGAACTTGAAAACACCACTGGAGGCAGGGAAAGGAAGCAATCTATTGCAAATGCCTGCCTGGGCTTTTTTATTTTTATTTAATTTTCTTTGTTTTATTGGTTTGGCTTGGATTTAACACAGTTTTCTTCTAAGATGAAGGCACTTTGGCAATACTATTGATGAAGAACACAAACAGGTTGTGTATTCCCAAATTAAACACACATGCAGTGAGTGCAACAGGAAGAGAACTATCCTTATTAGGAGGCTAAAATCCACAAAGGACCCTTCTTGTGCCTGATGGTTAGTCTTGATTGTATGTTTTCTTTGGCAGCAAAGGCAATTTAAGTTCCCATGATCCCAATAATCCTCCCACCAGTTAGGTATATCTACTTGAGGAGATTTATAAGCTTTGGGGAGATTCTTTATTATTGTTCTGGAATGTGGGGGTTTTTTAACTTGCAAGACTTCAGGGACGTGGTTGAAAGCCTGATATCCCAGCCAGCAGTAGTATGGCTGAGGGTGGCAAAAGTTGAACAGAGAGGTGGAAGTGGACAGAAACAGTAAAGGGACAGGAGGGAGCTCAGCTGAATAACATTGATGTGTAGTTACACCAGCAGTTTATGGGCCCATTTTTGGCATCCAGATTTGCCCTGAGCTTGCCATCAGGCTCTGCAAGCTCCTCTCACCCAAAAACTGTCTGCCTGACCTCAGAGACAGTGCTGGCATGGCATGGCCGTCATGGGACCAGGACACTGTGAGGGCTGTGCAAGAAGAGCTGGGAGAAGCCTTGAAGGTCCCCATCTCTCCCTTTTTTGCCTCAGGTCCTTTTCATCTGCACCTAGGTCCTTGCCTGAGCTACTTGGTGTGCCTGTGCTGGTCATGCACCTCTTTTATCCTGACCTTGATTTGATTTCCAAGTTGTCCCTCTATTTGCCCCATGCCCATGGACCCACATGGTGATCTGGGCTGTGGTTGACCCTGGTACTATCACTGGACATGCTCTTCTCTTCTTGTTGGGGTACTATGGGGCCTGCATCCTGTGTGGGTGAGGGCACTGCCATGCTCACCATGCTGTCACCCACATGCATGGCCCTCTACAACTTCTGGCATAGCTGGCTTTGCTGTTCTCTGGGACTCAGTTTCACAGCAGCTTCAACAGATCCAACAGATCTAAGTTATGCTCGCTGTAGGCCTGTTCTCTGTGTGGTCCTCTCCTTTAACCACAAGCTGTGCTACTTTTCTGACTGTTTTACAAACTCTCATTCAGGTACTAAGGTAACTCCAACAAATCACTGTTTTTATAGGATTGGCTTTATTTTAGTTAGGGTTTGTTTTGGTTTGGTAGAATCAGTTGTTCAACTTCATGAACAGTCTCAATTTGGGAGCAGATTCGCCTTGATTTTGGTGCAAGGGACAAGATGATCAGAAGCAGCTCTTAAGGTCAGCAGGTCACTTATTAGATCCCCTTAGCTATAGTGAGAAGCTACATTTAAGGCTGAAGGAAAGCTCCTATGCAGGTATGAAAGCTTAGTCCTTAGTCCCAAAGATGAACTGAAGGAAGACAGACTGACTGACTGTATCACCTGATGACTAAGGAACTTCTGTTCAAATTAGTATTTCACTAGTTATTCAAAACAGAACTGCAGCAACAGCTCCTAAACTAGCCTTGTAATACCCCTAGGTAGAAGGTTAGGGCAGAAATACACAAGCAAAGAAGGCTGGATTAATAAATGCTTCTGAAGAGAGAGAGCAAACTCTTTTAAATTAAAAGTAAATATTATTTTCTCTCCTTTTTTCTGCCAAAACTCTGACTAAACTTGATCGAAGTTCATAAACTATTCCAGTCAAACTTGATATTGTGCAGCAAATAAAAATCATTAATTTTTTCCTCTGTATTTTCAAGATTTCAGTGCTGCTGAAATAATCTTTCATAGATGCATCCCTCTTAAGTGAGGCCTTCTTCACCAACAGTAGCTGCATCTGGCAGCTGTGTTAAACCATTAGCAAAGACTCTAGTACCTGATTCCTTCTGAAGTGAGCTAAGGAAGTTATTTCCCCAGCCTCTCACCCCTGCCTCCCCTGTGAAAAACTGTCTCTATTACCGAGGAGGCAGAGTAATAGGTCTACTCTTGATGTATCTGTAACCACAGACAGCATTTTAATCTATCATATATTTGTTTTAAACTTCAGTCACCAACCAAACATATCACTTGATGAACTCAGGCAGTAACTTCAACAGCAGCAGGTATCTGGGTTCATAATCTTTCCAGGCATTGTTTCCAAGTCCAACAAAACTTCTGTAGGAAGGATAGGACAATTTCACATCATCAAGTAAGCGAGTTATAAGAAGTTAATCATCTTTATTTGAGACAGACGCTAATAATTTGTCTAATCCTAGCTAGTTTTCAGTAGTACTCAAGTTAGTAATTTTTATTTTGCATGGCAAAGAGTAGGAACGATCCCAGCCCTTGTGGGCAACCACCAGACTTCCAGCTGAGATTGTTCAACCTAACCAGACAATGATCTTATACTTTCTGATGTGCTAACACTGTTTCCTGAATGACTGGAGAGTAAGCCAGTTCAGACAGCCAAACTAGCCCCTTTAAAAATATCGAGGTTTGATTCGGCCACTGCCTCTCTGGGCAGTCTTTGCCTGCATTCTCCAAACCAAAAAATGTTGTGGTTTTGCCCACCAGCCCATTCTTGGGGCTGAGGATGGTTTTGTCCAGGTGATTTCCAGACAAAAAGGCCAATCAAAAGTTCAGTGACGCCTTTGCTAATTACATCTTTAAGAAAACGGAAGAGAAGACTTGTTGCGCAGTTGAAATTAGGGGCAGCAGCCATGTAGAAGAGCAGCAGGCTCAAGCATGGCCAGGCCCTCTCCTCCCCTGGCTTGGGCCGGGGGAGGCAAGTGTTGCACTGAAGCCCCCCTTTCTCTTCTGTAAGAAAGTGAAGGAAAAAAAGTTTAAAAGACTGACTACTTGGACGAGAAACCGCTGTGGAAGACTTCCAGCCAAGAGATAAGGGACTTCCAAGGCCAAAGCTGGCAGCCAGAGGAGAGAGAAGAAAAATTCGAAGGGGGGAGAGCTGTTTCTTTCCTTTTCGCTCTCTCTCTCCAGCAGGGAAAAGACTGAAAAGTAATCCCTGCTACTTGTAAAAGTTTATTGGGGTGAAGAGACCCCCATGCGGCTCACAGAGGAGTCTGTGGATGTACCAAAGAATTGAGACCTCATGAGAAGGACTGAGGTGAGGCAGAGTTGAAGACTTTGTGACCCTTGAAGGGGACGATGCTTATGCTGGAGCGAGGACGGCTCGAATAAGCTTAGGATCTCAGTGAGAGATCCATGCTGCTGGTACTAGAGATTTGTGACCCTGAGGGAAACCCATGCTGGAGCGATGACGGCTCAGGTGGGATACTGGGATCTGTGTGTGGGATCCATACTGCTGTTGAGGAATTTGTGACCCTGAGAAAGCCTTACGCTGGAGTAAAAGCGGCTTGGGTAAGGATGTTGGGATCCGAGTGTGGGATCCATGCTAGACTCATGCCGGAGACATCTGTCAAGGACTGTTCTCCCATGGGGAGGGACCTCCATAGGGAAACAGGGATGGACTCTTAAACCATTATCCCCTGTAATCCTGTGGAAGAAGATCCATAGTAAACAAGTGTCCCCTTGCAAGCCTATGGAAGGGAGACCCTTCAGGACCTGGGTAACCCCCAGCCTTCGGTCTTAGCCCAGGAGGGGGGTAAGCCCAGCCCTGGAGGCCGACACAGAGCAAGAGAGAGAGAGAAAAAAAGTTCCAGCTGTGACGAGACTGGAGAGAGAGCTGGAACTCCGAAAATGGAGAATGAGACTACTTTCCTTCTTGGACTAGTATAAAGGGGGGAGAGGTATTTCTGTAAATACATAGCACCTTTACTTAAGTAGAATTATTGTAAATATAGTTCTTTATTAGTTTTTATTTTGTTAATAATAAATGTTCATATTAATTTCCCCAAATCCTGTCTCTTTTGTCTGCATAAACCTTCTCTCAACTAGTAGCAATTGTGTGGGGGATGTGAAAGCAAATTGACCCAGGGCAAAACCACGACAAAAAAAAAAAAAAAAAAAAAAAAAAAAAAAAAAAGTTAAAAAAACTCACCGACACCCCCCCCCCCAAAAAAAAAAGAAAAAGAAAAAGAATGGATATATCTTTCAGGAGTTGCCAGCAAAGACAAAACCATGGACAAGTTGACATAGACTGACTGAAACTATCACAGGATTGTCCCCTCTGGGGACAGTAATTTCCAGCTGTAGGCACTAGTTTCTTAAAAAAACTGTAGTTCAGTCACTTGTGATTCTGTGACCATAACTTGAGGTTAATGGCTAACATTCACTGAGTCACTGTTAATGTCATAATGTAGCTGGAATTCAGTGTAAATGACAGCAATTTTAGGCAATTGATGTTTGAGGCAACTAAACATTTCCAGTCCAGGTCTCGATTAAGTTTCTTATGTAGTAGCCATGACAGAACACCCTTCACATATTTATTATTGAGGCTGATGGATATGAGCACTAATGAAAATGGACAGGTAGGTAATGAGGGAGGTACAGTCAGAACATAGGATTAAAGTCGGGTACAATTAAAGTTCAGCTCCCTAGTCAAACACAGTCTCCTTTGGGGCCCTAGGTAAATCATTTATGCACAGCCTCTCAGTCTTTAAAGAGAGGATAATAATATTCATTATCTTCACACGTACATCTTGAGAGTATGAGCAGTTTTGCTGTATTTTTTTTCCTTGATTCTCAGAAGTGCGCAGTAGATTACCAATATCGTGATAACAATACTGGGCAGAACTGGAGCCATACAAAAAGTTCCTTCACAGAGCTTCAATAACATGTTGGAGACATCCTTATTGCTTATCAGTTGTGCTATTTCACTCAAATCTTAAGGCAAGCTGCCAGAAAAATACCTGCCACCTCCAGGAGCGATGCCACATCATGAGACAATCTGCACCTCTCTGATGCTGTTCCCGGTGGAGCTGCTTTTAAAGACTAAATCTCTGGGAGTGACTTGAAAGACTCAATGGCAGCACAAATGTCAGATGCCCAGTAGTGGAGAAAGCAAATTCCTCTCCTACCAAAGATTGTAAAACAGAACCAAACAATGCAGACAAATCGCAGAGTAAGGAGAGGAGGGAGGGAGTTGGTGAGAGGGAGAGAAACCACTACCTCAAGCCTTCTTGATTAAAAACAGATAAGTCAATATAAATTGTTGCTTGAGTGGTGAGCAAATGGGCTAAAGGAAGAAGAATATCTGTATCTTTGTGTAGCTAGGGCGTCAAGAAAGTGGAGGTTTACATTCTAAGCAGAAGAAAGTCTGCACACAATCTATTAGCTCTGGCTGATATTACGAAGTTGTTCCAGAGAAGTCAGTGCATTTTTGGGATATCCCCATGTACATGTACTGCTGACCAAGGTCTACATTACAACCTATCCAGAACCTAGGCAGCAGTTAGTATTTAAATCTTAATTATTATCTGCTAACATGAAAGCACTCAGGACAGAAAGAAACTGAAGTTTAAGAGGCTCACTCATAGACAGAGTTTGGAGCCAGGAAGAGTTACAGGCAAAACAAAATATGGAAGGCAGGGATACAAAAAAAAAAAAAAAAAAAAAAAAAAAAACCACAAACAAACAAAAAAACCACCTAAATAAATATAGAGAGTAAGTGAAGGAAGTGAAGAAGAGAAGAGCCCTGGGGACAAGCCAAACAGGAGTTAACTCATGAGCTACAGAAGAAGCTCAGGTTGTCACAGAATGAAAAGAAATTCACACTGGGAACATAAAGAGGAGCTGTTATTTTTGTCAGGTTGAAGATTTTCTTGCTCTATTTAGCAGAGAATAAAGATAATTTGTTTACAGCACCACATGCACCTGAGAAACAAGTTGCAGCTCAGCATGCTCACATTAGATAAAAATTGGGAAAGGGTAATCTGAAACAAGGACAAATCTCAAGGACTGAAATTAATCCTAGGACTATACAGGTTTTGTTCAGACTTTAAGGCTTAAGGTAGGCATATTCTAGTGTCTGGTCAATGTCTAGCCAGGGAGCTTAGTCAGATCTAAGACACATGGGCTATTTATACATATACATGCCTTTAAACAACTGAGCTTGCACTTTGCCTTCATATAGGATCTCGTGTAACAGAACTGTTTCTAGACCTTGTTTCCTTGTGCAACAAATTCTGTCTAGAAAACAGAATTCAGACAAAAAATCCATTTCCCTTTTTCCACAGCGTTTTCCCCACAAGGAATCTGGCTGTTGGTGTTAAACCTATTAGTCATCTCTTAAATGCAAAATGCATCAAACTCATTTCAAAAAACTTTTGTTTGGTTTTGTTACATCTGCAGCATTATTCCAGCTAGTGTGAAACTGCTGTCAACTCAAGTGCTTAGACTCAACCATCTGTGAGAAGAGGTCTGGCACAGTTCACAGCTCCAGGAACAATGGGAAAATCACGAAATCACATAATCATTAATGTTGGAAGGGACCTCTGGAGATCGTCCAGTCCAACCCCCTTGCCAAGGCAAGGTGACCTAAAGCAGATTACACAGAAATTCATCCGGGTGGGTCTTTAATATCTCCAGAGAGAGACACTACAAAATGGGAGGGAAGGTGCTCTTTAAAAGCACCTCACTCATCAACCATGCCAGTCTAAGACTGATAAGGGAGGTGGAAGGAAAGTTTTACCCACAAGCATTTACACCTTTGTGAAATGGAATAACTGCTGCTATTTGCTCTATTATCCTTCAGATTTTTACTTTACAGTCAAGCCAGCAAGTTTTACAGTTACTGGAGAGAACAGCAGTACACACTGTGGCCAGGTAACGTGCATTTCCTTAGAAATCTGGATAGAAATATCTTGAAGTTACCTTCTCAAGGATGCACATAGAATCCTGCTTCATATTCTTTCTTCAGTTAGACCTGTATTATCAAAATATTCTGAGCTATGGTTTCTTCCTTGCTTTAGTTTCTATTTTACTTAATCAAAGGAAGCTCAATCCCCTGTAACAGAGGTTGAAAAAAAGCAGGTGTTTCACTATCCTTGATAGTGCTCAAACTTGCTTAGGGAAGAAATAGTTAATGCCATATCCCAGACTAATCCTTCATTCTCAGGAAAACCCTCTGTTTGGTGATATTCAGAGATGTTAAAGGAAAAAAGCCTAATACTTTCAGCAAGTTAGTTTTTCTGTTAAAAATCCATTACTTCCTTCAGAAAGCATCTCTTAAAATCAAAATTAAAATCAGCTTCTAAAATCAAATTTGAGACAGACCCTGCTTCTGAATCTGTCAGCTTGCAATATCTGGGAACTGAAAATCCTTGCAGTCTTACAATTATCATATCATTCTATTCTGAATCCCTCTGGAAGCAAGGCTTGAGCAGTTCCACTGTGTACAAGTGTGTATACACACATTTGAATCCTGTGGCTCACCTCAGCTGTGAAGAAAGGTAGAAACCTCAAACATAATTTTCTGCAAGTTTCTCATAAACAGGCAGCAAAGAGAAACTCTCTGCATGCTCTGACAGATCTGAGAGACCAATTGCATCACGAAAGCTCACTTTATCAGACTGCAAGTAATTCACTCTGCAGGATCACTGTAGCAAAGATCCCAATCAGAACTCATGAATAACCAGAAGCTACAAAATCTTTAACAAACCATCCAGCACTCTCAGAACAACTTGTTAAGTAGCTCCATAAATAGAGAAAGAGTTAGCATCCTCTGCTTCCTTTCCCTTTGCAGGTTGGAGTATTGCCAGAAAAAAAAAAAAAAAAAAAAAAAAAGAAGAGCAAAAAAACAATTATAATGACTTCAAACAAGTTCCACATTTGTGCTTTTGTGATTTGAAACAATGCTGTCCTCCCAAAAGTAAATAAACATATTTAGCACTATATGTTTTCTTTCCTTCCTCCCAAGTGTGATACAACAGTAAATGATCAGTTCTATAAAGTACATGCAAACTTTGGAACCATAAGGAAGAGCATAGGGCTACTGGGAACTACTGGTCAAATTACTTTGTTCAGAAAAATACATCCCATGACTCATATCCACTGCCATCTGTTAGAGGGAAATAAGCCATCTTTGCCTCATTAAAGTAGAAATGATCCTCTTTTGTAGTCAATGGTGACCTACTGACCTGGACCCCAACAGCTCAGATCAAGCAGGTTGGGACAGTTGATGCTGCTAGGACCATTTTCTTGCCAGTCTCAAAAATTATAATTTAACCAAGCTTCCACCCTCTCCTTCTGAAATAACTCCTCCAGGTCACAGCATAAGGATTCATTACCCTCCCTTCTGCACTTGGTTGAAGGCAACTAAATGTCATAAACTGTAGCAGAGCATCCCTAATCATAATAAATCCTCCTCTGTCTCAGAGCCTGGTGAAAATCCCCTGGATGTGGTAGTGATTCACAGGAGGGATTCACAACATGCATGAAGCCCAAAGGCCAACTCAGTGGGTATTTCTGAGATGTCAGCACCCAAACAGCAGGAAGAACTGTCAGTCCCCATGAGGAACAAAGCCAGAGGATCATCTGCTTTGCAGCTCTCAGCCAAATTAGGGACTTCCAGGTGCTCTCTGCAGTCGTGGAGCCACAGCAGTGCTCAGAAAGGGGTCCTGCCAAACCTGGGTCACCTGTGAGAGTCACTGACCATATGGTGTTGAAGGCCATGGAGGCAAGCTGACAGCACAGTAACGGCTTTTGCATACAAGAATTCAAATTCAGATTCAAATAGAAACATATTCTGCTTCCAGTCTGTGTGTGGATGTAGGATAATTTTGTGTGTGTCTGCACAAACTACTAAGGGTTATATTTCTTAACCTTTCTCAATCCCAGCACCACGTTATCATTTTGGGAGGGAAAAAAAGCTATGAAAGAAGGGTGTTCTTGAATACACATTCCAGAAAAAGAGCTGACAGCAGCTGAGTAGGTAATAATTCAAAACAGTCAAATATATGGAGAAGGATGAAGTTAAGCTTTTTATTCCAGAATTTCTAGTTGGTTTACAGTCCACCCTCCATTTGTTTGTGGACTCCAGTTCTGAGCATAGCTTGCAGGTTGAAACACTAGCAAACAGAATGGCTAAGCTGGGACTATCCCAAAATTATGGCCTTTTCTATCATCATAGGTACAGCATCCAGTTTTCACAACATCAAATGGCTCCAGAAAGGGAATATACATTTTGTTGTTGCAAACGCTGTGAAGATTACTTCCCCCTGAAGACCGATTTCATAGCCATGGCCATGCTACAAAGAAGATCCCTCCTGTCTGATTCCCTGATAAAACAATAGAGACACTATAAATAAAAGATACCCAAGCTTTACAACTTACAACAATTTAAATGCTCAAATATGAATCTTCTTGCTTTTCTCTAAGACTAGTGAATTATGGGACCAAAATGTTTTTCTCATACCCATTCCCCACCCTCCTACCCCAACAACCAACACCTCAGGAAAAAAAAAAGTTTATATCTGCATTTTATAAAGGACCTGAGCTGTGCTGGAGTGTGTCTGACTTGATGCAAACAAGCAAGCACAGCATGGTGCTTACTTCCTAGCAATGTACAACCTAATTAGATGGAAACCCAGAAGTTCTTGTCAACTCCTGTACCAGGGGAACTTCTTTCTAGCTCCTTGAAAAGCAACAGAATTCCTGCACACCATTAAAGCAATGAATTAGGATCTTCATAAAGTATGGGAAGAATGGCCAAAATAGTTTTGAAAGCTCGTTACTCCATGAAAAGATAATGAGTACAGCATGTGGCTGAGGGGTTTGGGATCTTCACCTTCCATAGGCTGGAATTTGAAAAAAGATAGGACGTGACTATCCCAGAAAAGCACGGGTGTTTTTTCAAGCCTTTTAAATTGAAACCCCCACATAAATATTCAAAGAACTACCATATGACAGTTTCTCTGTAGACCTTTCCTATTACTGTCCATCAGAAGGTGAAGAGAAGTGATAGATGAATAAAATAGCATTGTGGTAAACACATTTATTTGTTTAGTTTTGAAAAGTCATAATCTTACTGTTAAACTTGTCTGTTTAATTAGGCACAGACAGAAGTCAAAAGCTGGCTCCCAGCTGTGCCTGTGAACTCACAGGGACATGCTATACCTGATAACTGCGAGGGACTTGCACGTGTGTGTGCTTAGAAATGATCTGCAACAATTTTGCAGCTTTCTTTCTCAAGTCTGACATCCCTGCAACGACATCCAAAACAGAGGTTAAGTTACCCTGAGCCTGGCAGGACATGTCAGTGAGATGGATGAAGGCTATCTTGGTTTAGATGAAAAATCCATGACTGATAGCAGAAGGAGACTTTTTTATGAACTCTTACACTGATTGCTGATACCAATTCTAACACCCTTTTTCTCTATTATTTTCCTTATTAGAAAAGCTCTCATTTTTTTCATCTTGTAGTTTTTTGGGTTCACTGTTCCAGTGCTGAGCTTTTTTCTTCTATGTGGTCATAAATTGTTGCTGGCTGACTGCAGTCACATCTTTAAAGCTCACTTCTGCAACTGCGGAAAGAGCTAACAGCCCTGAATACCTGATGTTCACGGGGGGGTTTAGGTCTAAACTGGTTTTCTAGCCCTTTAGGCACAAACATTTGCTACTCAGAATGTCCTTCTAGTTGAATGATTTTAATCACTGAGTTTGGAGTAGATTTCCCTTTTTATTTCTTCTTCCTTTTTTCTTTCTTCTTTTTTTTCTTTTTAATTGTATAGACACTTTTATGTGTGTGTCAAGTACTACTGCTGTAGAAAGTGTGACATACAGTCTAGTGCAACTTATCAAATCCAGGCTGTCTGGCAGTCAATTTCCAGCACGTTGTGTTTTTCTTGTAAGCTGTGACTGTTACTATGGCCCATATAATTTTGATTTCTAGATCTTATGAGTGACCACATACAACTGCTGTTTACAGAACTGTCATATTTAGGCAGAGGGTGCCAATGCAAACTCTCTTAACTTACAAATATTATCTTGTAATAGATTAATCAGGGAAATAAAACAGGAATAGACTCAAAAAAATGTCTAGATATTGCAAAAGTTCTTAGTTAAAAAGAAACAGTAAGTGCATATACAATACACCTACACACTCAAACATACATAGACAGGTGGGTATACTTATATACTTAAGTATATATAGAGCCACACTTCTATGATCATTGAAAAAAAACCTGCAATATTCATGGATTGCATTCAGTAAATGGTATTCATATTCAAGTAACAATCTGTCAATTAAGAAACTTGTTCCAATACATTTTGCAAAGACATATAAATTTCATTTGCAAACAAATCCCTCTTTTACTTAAGAAAATTTATAAAAACTGCTTCTTTTACTGAATCCTTTTTATGCCAGCCCATTTATAATAGAAGGGTATAGTAAGTATCCTAAACTAACAATTACAGATGATGACATTCTCTTTCATTATCTGGGATAATAGGCGATTTTCATTCCTTGGAAACAAGCAGATTTTACAGTAAGCTTTCAACAACTAAAAAGATGCATAATAGATGCTAGGATCATATAATATTGCTCTTAATTTCAGGCTTTCTTTGGGATGACAAAGTTATACTGTAGATTGAAGATTATTTGGAACAGAAAATAAGATATCTTGAAAGTAAGATCTTTAACTGGATTTTAGAAATACTATTATGCTTTCAAAAATGATACTGCCTTGCATGCATTGCCAGAAGAGGTACTGAAATTCGCAGTTCTAAGGGTGTGTATTTGTTCCCTTTTTAGCTGACTATAAAAGCATTTCTGACTCAGAGTGAGTTCTCACCTGTGCAGTAACAGACATTCTTCCAGCATGGCCCATGAAATTAAACAGTGTCTTTAGCAAGCAAATTTGCCAGAACAAAGAAATATTTTTAAAAAAGAAATATTCAAAAGGATCCACTTGAAAATTGCAGACAAGCATTATGAAGGATAAAATAGAAAATCATTCACTGGAAAAGGATAGATGGAAGCAGCTAGTGTTGATTATGTTTTTAAGACTCCTACACTCTGTACAAACTGGCCTTAAATGGTAGCTTAGTAAGAGCCAAACTGACAGTCTTAGAACATCAAGATGACAACTCATATTCTGTTACTGCTTTTAAAAGAAGACTAACTATTTTTAAGGGACTACATGTTATACAGGCTCTATCTGGTACGTCTCGCAAAGCTGGTTCGTTTCTTCTCTTTGCCCACTTCTGATGCAAGCCCAAATTCAGGAAAGGATTTACAATTCATTGTAAGTAGAGGAACAGTGGACTTCTGAAGGACATATTTAGTTTCTTTAAAGGAAGGAGAAGGCTAAAGGGCTGGGAATGGATTTACCAGAGTAATAAAGAGGCCACATAACCTCTTTCCTCCACCCTCACACCAACCCCAGATAAACACTTTAGTGCCATCTGAAACTGTATGCATGACTCCAGCTGTGCCATTCCCAGCTCCGTGGGTAATGGTGTTGTGTGGCCTCACAGTACTTCTCTGATCTGAGACACTTGTTCCTCTCTACTCTGGGGTAAAATTGCAGGATGTGCTTCCTCCCTCCAGCTTTGATGCCATAAGTTGGCATACAAAAGGACTGAGGAATCAGGTAAATTTCAAGGCACATTGCCACCCACAGAACAGACACGATACAACTCTTTTTTTGCATTTCAGAAGAACATCTGTTTAAATGACGTTTCTCCTTACCTGAACGCCCAAGCAACAAATGAATAAACTCTGTCCCCTTGTTCCCAATCACACGTGCCCACATTACATTAAAAACAGTTTGGAGTTTGGCATGCATTAAGCCTGTCCTGTGAGTTTTAATATACTTTGCAGCCTTAAATAATAAAAGAGGTAAAAAGAAAAAAAGAAGTCATTCAAGATCCAAAGGATAGAAGGTATCTTTCATTTGGAAGATGGTGTCAAATCAGATAGGGGAGAAAAAAGAATAGGTGCAGGAACAGGATCTGAAGAGGGAAAACTCTGGTCAAAAAAAATAGCAAAGACTATAAAAGCTATCAGACACACTGCTGCTAGTGCTGACAAAGATAAAAGAGTTGCTATTTCTTTCACATACATCTTATGGCTGTTGCACACTTAAAAATCCGTCCCACTACTCATATAAATCTCTTTTGAAACATGATAATTTGTGCAGCAACTGTTTCCTATGGGTTTTTTTCCAAATAAATGTAAGTCTAAAATGCATCAGAATGTATGGGAGATATACAGACTTCAGTTTAAAATATGTTTTATCAAAACACAATGATTCTTTAGTTTTGACAATTCACTAGGTGTTTATTATTGGAAGTAGATAAAGGTAATACAAAGATCTTTTCTCAAGAAAAGTTGTTCCTTCCTAGGATTCAAATAGTAAAGGACACTAATAATGGAGTATTAAAGCAAGAAAAGTCAACAACAATATATACACCTATTTCATACAAATTCAAATGTTGCTTGTCACTTAGGTAGAAAATTTGCTGCAAATTGCAATACTCACAAAATATTTTCCTTACTGGCATGATGAAGAACCTTCTTTTCAAAGGCAGATGATTGGGATAAGTATTCATTCTGGTGAACCTAGTTTAAAATGTCCTGTTTCTTCGGAGAAGCATTAAACAATTAAATAGACTGAGTTTCTTCTGAATTTGAAAAATTAGAAGATAATTTAGGGTTTGTAGCATAGCAGCTGCAAAGTAGGACTGTGTCACATGTAGGCGATAGAATGAAGCTCAAAACAGGAAATCTGCGTGTTTGAAGCCATGGCATTTATTAGTGGCTTACACAGCATTTTGCTAGTCAACAGTACCTCCTTAGCTAATGCAAAGTATATGGGGGATTTCATTACACAGAGCTCTGCCTGACTTTATTCTTCCCGCCTGCAGGGCTATGATCTTACTGGCATCACAGAAAAGTAGTGGGATGGCTCCTGTGGCTGGAGTATTGGAGGGTAATTATCCAGGCTCTTTAGGAAGGACAGGCAGAGGGAATAAGAAGGGGGGTGTTGCCCTCTACATCAGCCAAACAGAGTCCATGGAGTTCTACCTGAGGATGGATGAGAAGACAACTGAGAGCTTATGGGTCAGCATTAAAGGGATCAATAAGAAGACAAGCTCCTCCATCATGATTAAAAGGAGTGCAGGTACAAGTGACATTATAGTGGGGATCTGCTACAGGTTGTGGACCAGGAAAACTGAGTGCCTGAGGCTCTCTATAGTCACATAAGAGCAACCTCACATTTGCAAGCCCTGATTTTCATGGGGGACTTCAACCACCCTGACATCTGTTGGAGGGACAACACAGCAGGTCACAGGCAATCCGGGAGGTTTCTGGTATGCACTGATGGTAACTTCCATCTCCAAGTGACAGAGAAGCCAACAAGGAGAGGTGCTATGCTGGGCCTTGTTCTCACCACAAGGAGGGCTGGTGGGGAATGTGAACTCTGGGGCAGTCCTGGCTGCAGTGGCCGTGAAATGGTGTTCAAGATCCTTAGTGCAGTAAGAAGGGTGCTCAGCAAGCTCGCTATCCTGGACTTCAGGAGAGTAGACTTTGGCCTCTTCAGGGATCTTCTTGGTAGGGTACTAGGGAGTAAATCCCTGGAGTGAAGAGAGGCCCCCGAAAGCTGCTTAATATTCAAGGATTACCTCCTCCAAGCTCCGTAGAAATGTATCCCAATGAAGAGGAAGTAAGGCAAAAACACCAGAAGGCCTTCATGGTGCCCACAAGGAGCTTGTGGGCAAACTCAAACACAAAAAGAAAGCCTACAGAGGGTGGAAGCAAGGTCAGATAGCCTAAGAGGAATACAGAGAAATTATCTGAGCAGTCAGAAATCATGTTAGGAAAGCTAAAGCCCTGATAGAATTATATCTTGCCAGGGACATAAAGGGCCACAAGAAAAGCTTCTGCAGATATGTCAGTGACAAAACAAAGATTAGGGAAAATGTCATCCCTCTCCAGAAGAAAATGGGAGACATGGTTACCTGGAACACGCAGAAGTCTTCTGCCTCAATCTTCACTGGCAAGTGCTCCAGCCACACTGACAAATTTGAGAAGACAAAAGCAGGGACTGTGATAATGAAGAACTGCCTGAAGTAGGAGAAGATCAGGTTCAAGAACAGGAAGGTTCTTCAGGGAACCTGAAGGAACACAGTGTGACCAGCAGGTCAAGGGAGGTGATTCTGTCCCTCTACTCTGTTCCAGTGAGACCCCACCTGGACTGCTGCATCCAGCTCTGGGGCCCCCAAAATAAGGATGTGGACCTGTCAAAAAGAGTCCAGAGGACATGATCAGAGGACTAGATCATATCTCCTCTGAAAAAAAGGCTAAGAGAGCTGGGACTATTCAGCCTGGAAAAGAGAAGATTACTGGAAGACTTTATAGAAAAGTTGTGGATGCTCCACCCCTGGAAGTGTCTAAGGCCAGGTTGGATGGGACTCTAAGTAACCTCATGAAGTCTAAATGTCCTTACCCATGGCAAGGGAGCTGGAACTAGATGATCTTTAAGGCCCTTTACAACTCTAACCATTCTATGTTTTTATGATTCTATGGGAAGTGACTTGTTTTATTTTTAAATTATTCCAAATATTTCAACTGCTCCAGCAGTTCAGATCTTTTCTTTATGCACCAGGTAGGGCATTGTCTTCACATCTAGACTAACATCTAAAGGGAATAGGTATCAAATTGCATGACTGAAAGCAGTACTAATCATTTATGCATATTGTTTGGAAACAATTCTCAGGTTTAAAGAGCGCCTTTCGAATAAATATAGACCAAGGAAATGTAATCATCAAAAACAACTTAGACATCACCCTCTTCAAAAAGAACAAATTATAATCCCGACATATAATAGCTCTTGAGCAATATTCACATCCCTGTCATGGGTTTTAAAAGATTGATAAAACGGGATGTGGATATTAATGTTTTTTTCCCTAAAAAAAATACACATACTAGATAACAGTTTCCTGGCAAGCTGAACCTGACAGTTTTTTTGTAATTTTTTACAGTCTGTCTCGATTTATAGGAAGTGTTATCTCCACTATGCAAGCTACAGCACAAGGGAAACTGCTGTCTCTGGCCATGCACAACTGACCTGATTCTTCACATGTGGAGATTAAAAGTGAAGACTCTGAAAAATCTAACATCCTTTTTCACATCAGGGTTCTGAAAGCTTCACAGCACTCTCAGGTTCTGAATCCCAGAAGAAAAAACCTCATCCCTGGGAAGAATCTTTCCATTTGGTATCTGCTAAAACAAGAATGAGACCACTTCTGGAGGCTGTTTCCTTCATTCTTTACCCCAAGTCTGAAGCCCAGGTTTGCCAAAGGAACTCTCTGGCAAGCAACCTGGGAAGAAAAGAAACCGTGGGAAATCCTCTCCTCCCTCTTGGAAACCACTCACACAAGATTTCCCCACTGATCAGGGGCTGAAAGGCTGTGGTTCCTTCTTCTGCCATGAAAGTGCATCCCAAAAATCATAAAATTTGTCTCAGAATGGACCAGTTCCCCCTCCACAACTTCAGGCAGCATGGGAGTCAAGCCACTGACTGCCATGTCCTTGTTTCTCCCACAGGCTTGTCTTTTCTGTTTCTCTGTCAGGTTTTTCCCAGTACCAGGGGCAGGCTTGAGATGTCAGAAACTCATCAGAGGAGCCATACTTGGGGTTCTCCTCTCCAGCTGCCACCCCCTCAGCTTCTGCTCTCTGCACTGGATCCCAGTGAGAAGGGGCATAGATGGTGAAAACAGGAGTATCTTGTATGCCTCAATGCACTGACCTTTGTTACAAACCAGCTTGTTGCTCAAATAATGTGGATAAAACATCAGCACAGTGCTCCTCTCCAAGGTGGACGCCACTGCCTCAGACCCAGAGACATCCCCCTCCCATCTCAAACTGAAATCTGTATTCACCGTACTGAAGGTCACAATAATAACAATGGATATATTTCTCATGACTGTTTTCAAAGCAGAGGGAATGAATGAAATCCCCATCTGTTGCTTTATATCCTGCTGCTTTAATCCTCTGAATCACTATCAGTGAGAAAGGAAGCATTGGACATGTGAGAGAGCTATCCCATCTCCTTTCTGCCACACTGCCACAGCTGCAAGAAGAAAAGCCACTCAAGCTGAAAAAGAAGGTGACAGCTACAGAGCAGTCTCTGTGAGGAGTTCTCACCTATGGAAAGGACTCACTGGTCTGAAATAGCCTGGGACTGTTGATCTCCAGGGCATGCTACAAGAAGCATCCCTACGTTCATACCAGTGATGACCATGACATCTTCAGAAAAAGAATTAGTGCCAGCTCTGTAACAAGTGAGGGGAGAGTGTGGTTGCCTGCTGTAAGTGTTGACAGAAGATTACCAGGTTTTTTTACTTTGTTTTTAATATTTTTATTGAAAGAACACTTGTGTAGCTCCCCAAAAAAATGACATATATGTGCAGACAAGTAGTGGCAATTGTACCTTGGTTTTCCCCTGCCACCCTCCTTTGATGCAACCTACTTTTTAGTTGTTATTTGCTGACATTGTGCAATAGGCTCATATTTCCCTTGCACAGGTATATCTGCAGCCTAGACACCACCTGTAGCCATAATACGTTCAGCTCAGGTTTAGCCTTTAGGCAGTAGCAGCTTTTTTCTCTTTAGCAGGGCTGGGAACAGGTGTCCTTTGTTTGTGTTCACTTTGCTTTAGTGTGGAGCCTGTGCTACAGGGAGGAAGATGAAGGCAGGGGATGGAAGGGTGATTTAGAAGAGAAGTTGTTAAAAAGGAGACTAGTGTCTCCTCTCTGCCCCGGGTGGATTTCCTTTTGTTTAGTCTAACAGAAGAGAATCATATTTCCTGCTTTGCATGCACAAACAAAAATATAAGAAAACGAACCCTCTCAACAAAGGTGTTGAGAGCTGTGGGCTTAGAGGTAAAAAATGAAATAGGAACAAAACAACCCCTTCGCAATCCCAGCTTTCCTGGATGGCACAAAGCATCATAAACAAAGTTCTACAGCTAATATAGTGCTGATACACAGGGATATACAACACTGCCCATAAAATTAGTCATGTGTTATTGCACAAAGTGGTGTGTTCCATAAGAGCTGCCTATTTAGCAAGCTTGATCAAGAACATTAAATATGAAAATAAGGAAAAAACATTTAACATTGTTGAAAAGTAATTAAAAATATATTTCGCCATATGCTTCTCTGCCATTACTTCATTTCAGCAAAACAAATGCCTGGAGCATTTATTATCCCCTATCATTTTTTAAAGAGGCCTAATGTTCCCACTTGGCACAGGAGACATGCAGATAAAATGAATCAGCCCTGAAATGAATTGTGTGAAATGCATTTGTCTGAATTCAAAAAGCTTCCCTGTAGTCAATAAATGCACAAGTACTTCCGATCTTTCAAAATCCGTGTCTCTGAAAAATATTTTTTTGCTGGTTATACGCTGTGTGTAATCTTTGACAAAGGCTAAAATGCCATTACCTCTATTAGGGTTCTGTTCCAGTTCAGTTAGCATTAGAAAGTTCATGTTACTAATACAGATCCCAAACAGACTCGGTATTAGAAGAGCAAAACAAAATTAAAAAAATATAAATAAAATACAACAATACATCAAAAAGCTTTGAAAGCACAACTAAACTCTTGAGACTAAGTTCATCCATGGTGCAATTATATTGTTTCCTGCACTGTTATGCCAGGCGTAAATTTGACCACAAGGATGGATTATAAGCAATTTTAATTTTAATTCATGGTGAACAGAAGAAAAGGGTATCTTCTTTCATAAGTGATAATCCAAAGAGCAATAGTTTTCAGGGCTCCCTTTTGGGATTTATTTTTAAAAGTGAAGTATCACTGGTCAGTTAAGGGGGGTGGTTGGGAAAGCGGCAGTAGGTATTATTCTTTGGAAGAATAAAGGTAACGTAACAAAAAAAAAAAAAAAGTCCTTGTTTGTGTCAAGTGATAGGAACAACCATAATTAATGAAAATAATATATAAACACAGCTGGATAAAGATGTTCATGCTGTGTAGTTGATGTGGTCGTTTATTCATTACTGACACTGAAACATATTCTGTTTCTCTTTGTCTTTACAGCAACTCCTTTTGAGCATGGGAAACTTGACCCACCAGCCTGTATAACAAAACTCTGCCATGCAAGACAATTCACTGGCACTGACCTGGCACAGAACTGTGAGATGAGTGACCTGAGACAGAAATCAAACACAGGAGATTCTTCCTGGGTGACTGGAGGGAAGGAATGTGTTGCAAGTGATGTGAGAAAGCCCTACAATGCCCTGAAATGGTCAGTAATAGTCCCTCCCTTTCTGGGAGCAATGGGAGGAGACAGAAAAAACTTAGGAGGAAAGAGTATATAACATTAGTCCAAAAGGTCTGGCTTTTTCTGTCACTTCATGGAAGGAGGCACAGAGAAAAGTATTAAAGGAATCAGGGCAACATGGATATGGAATTTGGGTCTCTTAGCAGACTCAGCAGGAGCAAACATTACCACAGTACTACAAAGCCCATAGCATGCTTTGCTTTCCTTTTCCCTTCTTCTATTCCACCTCAGAATGCAATTTCAGTTCAAACACCACATTTTGTTCTCATCGGGAAAAAAAAGAAAAGAAAGTGCAGCACTGGCTTCAAATGACATCTGCAAATGGAAAACCTGGATTGAAATGTTTCTAACTGTAAACCACAATGGAGCTTGGTAGCCTGGAAACCCTGGAAATCCCAAGTAAATCATTATCATTAACTGCTGATCACCATTACAGAATACATCTGACATTGGCAGACCAAGAAAAATGTCTAAATATTATCAGATGCATAGTAAAACCACGATAGGTAACAAAATAGTGTGAATTTCAGCAGGCACAAGGTTTTTTTTATGGTTCCTAATGACAGAAGCTGTCTCATCCTTTCAAACTCTACAGGTGTGTTCATTCATCTCTGGAAATTAATTTTTTTTAAGTATAACTTTACCAGGCAAGAGGACAACACTGGCACAGAGAGTAAAGGTGGTGAAGCTGAGGAATGTAATATATTTCCATCTTTATCAGTGAGACCAAAGGCCTATGCTGATGAATGTATCCTATCAACATAGTAATGTGTTTTGAGCACAAGGGTCATTTCCCCTTAACAGAAGAAAATAATCCAAGTCTGAATGATCTTCTTTAGCACCTTCAGTTCATGATTTAATCTACTCTTAAAAGGTTAGTTAGCATTACTGAACAGAACAGAGGTATGAAAAGAAATGACACTTTAAAACAGAATATGCAGACGTAGTTCTTGAAAGAACAGGTTTTATTCTGTACCAAAAGAGGCACAGTTTTCTAATGGAAGCTGCATTTACACTTCAGAAACGTTGGTATGAGTGGATATAGATATGTTGGTAGACCATCATAGATGTAGACAATCCAGTAAAACAAATTCAGTACAAAGTCCAAGAAGTTTACTGAATGTTTGCAAACTGATGTGAGATCTCCAAATGAAAGAAGTTCTTAAATGCTTCAAGACTAATCATTGCTAAAAAAAAAATACTTGACTAATTCAGTTAGCTGAAAACTCTTTTGTGACTTTATTATATCTAAAATCATTTATAATCTTCTAAAGACTCAGCACAGTGGATTTGTAGTATCAAGCTGGAAAGCAGAGGGAGGAGAAATGTCAATAACACTTGGCACAGCCACTCCCCAAATTGGCTGTATATGCCTATCAAAGGCATCTCTTACATACCAGACTGGGATATATGTCCCAAGGGTCTCTCAGCTTCCAGATGATGAAGTAGTACAAAACAGCATTATAAGCTTGCTGCACCTATTCCAGGGTTACTGTGCACGTTGTAGATGTTAATGCAAGATCTGTTTTAATAAACTATAATTTTCAGTTACTCAGAATAGCCAAAGCTCATGTTCCCTCAGCAAGGACCTATATTTTGTTAAGTATAAATAGCTCAGAAGCTCAGAATTTTCAGCTCAGAATCTGTGCATAAGGCTGTTGCTGTCCTGACTACTAAATAAATAAATAAATAAATAAATAAATAAATAAATTTCTGCCATAAAGCAAAATAATAAATAAGTGTCATCTCCTGACAAACATAAAAGCAGAGGAGGAAACACATATGTGATTTGGAAACAGGATTACTCATAGATTCAGAAGTAATAAATCCAATTATCTTGCTTGATTCATCAATAAATGCGAAAGTAGTATTTGTTTTATTATCAAATTAAGTTATTCTTTGGAAGTAATCCACTTAAAATAATTGTTTCCTAGCATCAAAGAAAGTAATCAGTAAAAAGGAACATAAAATGTCTTTCTACTGCTTTCTGTAAAAGGCTTTTTCACATTTTTTTGAGCACCAGATTATTCCATTATAAACAGTGGCAGAGAAATTCAAGGAATCCAGACAAGTAAATGCTGCTTTTATGACATCTTTTACTCCAACTATCTGGCACAGTGGTTTAAAAGCAAAAGTTCTCATACCCTAGACTTGGAATAAAACTGGTCTTTTGGGAACTCTGCAAGTCCGCTACTGTTGAATTTTCTACCCTCAGTGAAGCAATGTTGGTGAAACCTTTGACTGTCAGGGCTGAAGCATTCTCAAGAGCATCTTCTGTTCATAGGACATTACACTCTGTATGCAGAGTACAAAAATACTGGGAACTCTGGTTCACCAATATTGATACAACAAATACAGGTTAACCTATCTCAGCATTAATAGTTTAAGCAGAGGCAGAGGGAGATGAAAAAGCCTACAACCAGCAATCCATTGTGGCTCAAATGTGTTCCTGTAATTTTATGACTTATATGAGTGGAACTTGCAAACGTCGTATACGAAGTAAAACAGGGAGGAAAAATAATTAAAATCTTAACCTTCCTCTTCTAAATGTCCTTTCTGCCAAACAACCATATTGTCTGCAGTCTTTGACCTTTCAGACAGTAAAACATCTAGAATACTGTCTCATACTCAATTTGGCATGCAAAAGAATTAAACATCCCTGTGCTTTTTGGAAAGGAAATCATCAGTCCCACCAATGCAGACAAGGCTTTTATTTGCCATCAAATATCTGATTCATCTCATGCAGAGTGAGATCCAAAACTTGGATTAGAGAGATTGTCTGGCAATGACCAGAAGGTTTTGTATTCACTGTGTTCTAGTAAGACTGAGGAGGTTTTCATCCGTTTGCTAGGGAAGCCTCCACTGCTTTTCTTTGGGAAGAGGCGAACCAACTTGCATTGCCATGCTAGACATACCAGCACAGAATTTAAGACAAAGCTATGACTCACGGATGATAATTTAAAAAAAACAAAGTTTTCTATCTTTGGACAAGTCATAGTCTGGAGCAGCCTTCTGATAGTGTAGCTATCAAGGAAATGATCACTTTTAAACTGGAACTGAAGGTATTTATGTCATTATCCATGGAAAGCACCATGGTGTAAGAACCTAGTTTCATGACCCAGAGACTCCTTTTCCCCCTGTATCCTATGCTCCAAAATTGTACCAGACCACAGTTCTCTAATTAAAGCAGCCATTAACCCTTCAGGTGTTTGGGCTGTTCAGCTTTATACTCTTGCATATATTCAAGCTCGAGTCTTTAGTAATAATGGATGAGCCACAGAATTATTTGGAGTTAATTATTTCAGCACAGCAATCTATTTCTGGGTGTCACTAATACTAATGTGGAGGTTGTCTGTACTTATCTAGGACCATATTTTTAGCTGGCAGAGACCCATCTGAAGGCATAGTTGGCTGTCTAGAGTTGGAACAAAATGTCAAACCAACCAATATCTAAAAATATTAACATAATTGCATGCTGTAAAGTGATAACTATGTAAGTAAATACAAATGGATTTCAGCTTCAACTTGTGGAATATGCTATTTTATTTTTTATTGCATTGGGAATCAATCATTTTATTTTTTAAGATTCGCTATCCAAATATTTTTACATAATACAGTGAAATATTTTGGTTTAACTTTGAACACGTTATGAAATAATGTTTTTCTAATGTTTACCAAAAAAAAAAAAAAAAAAAACAGCAACCTAACACATTGTAACATTTACAAAACTTTTACCTATTCTTTAAGATACTAATTATATCTAAAAATATTAAATTCAAAATTCTCATGAAATACTCAGGTGTTAGCATGATGATTGGAATTGCCATTATAAACATTATAAAAAATTACAACAGCACATTATTCTGCAATAGTTTAATCCAGCAGTTTCATTTAATGATACTCATTCTCAAATGACATTGCTGTACTTGAAATTTTGGGGAACCTGAACTCAGTGGAGAGCAGTTTAGATCATAATAACCCATGATGTATCAGAACAAAAATCTAGGATAGTCAAAGGGAGAGAAAACCAACAGTGATTAAAATAAATGAACAAAGAACAAAACTCGTAGATATAAATTAAATCAAATACCTTTAGGGTCCTGTGAAGTCTGAAGCATAGCACTACAGGCTAATTTCAGAGAGAAAAATCAGAGGAGGAATTCTGCAGTGATTCTAAATAAAGTACACTGTGAGCACAAGGATTAACCGCAGTGTGTTACATGAAAAATTAATCTATTTTTGTCATCTGGATTCCATGACACCATATTTTTCAGTTCCACTATAACAATATTTGGGATATTTTTTTTCTCCACCACACATATAAAATTTTTCACTGAGAATTGTTTTGAATAACAGATCAAAAGCACCTCTGGAGTGTGTACACACCAAGACCATATGACCGGGGAAAGTATTCTCCCTTGCAAAATTCTAAATTCTGAAATCCATTATTTCCTCACCTAAAGTCCGTGGTTCTTAATCTTTAAGTTGTGCTGTGGATGCAATTCAGTGCTGAGGAGACTAGCAATAAGAAACTGAGTGTTTCTCAGTGAGTGAGGATTTTGCTCTCTTATCATTTGAGCACTTGTGATGAATGCACCTCTACTAAGGAGGCTGGAAGAACTCTGTAGTCCTAAATCTTGTGTGCCTCACCTGCAGGGGAAATATGCTTGTGACTGAGATGGGCACCACTGCATGTTTCAGGTTGTGTTCAGAGAAGGAAAGGGGACCAGAACCCAAAGGCAGAGCCTCTGTGACAGGGCAAACTTGAACCCAATAATTAGAAGTGCTTTGAGCAGAAAAATCTAGCTCTTTCCCATCTTATTTTTAAAATCTGGATTCCCCTACAAAGTTTAATAATGCATATATTAATATTTCTGTTATTTGGAGTTCTGCTAAGCCACTCTTATTCCACATACATAGCAGAATCCAAACAGGGTGTGTGATCTTGAGATACATGGGCGTCCTCAACTCTAGCTATTCATTTCACAGAACTAGGCAGGACAGAGCAGCAATTAAATAAAATATCAGATTTCTGTTTGAAAGGAATCAAACTATCAAGGCAGACTGCAAATGCATAAACATTTTTGTTAAGTAGCAGCTCACAAAACCCTGGGTGATATAGAGAGTAATGAGTTTCATTGTCAAAGATTAAGTTCTGGGTGCATGCATCAGTTCAGACTTTATTATTTCTGAAGCACTTTGTGGAACAGACAAAAAACCTGCCATCACTCTGTCTGAACACGGCCCCCCATGGAGATGGAACTCAAGCCCAGAAGACATCAGAAACCTTAGAACCTCACTGCTTTCAGAAACCAATGTGGAAGTTGTCTTTTACACTCAATCTTTCCTGGGAAACTCACACAGAGCAATTTCATTTTTTCCACTAGCATGGAAAGCAGACAGTCACAGAGATCCCTTTCTGTCTGTGATGAACAGCTGTAGGTCTACAGATGTTGGATTTCATTTGGTAGAGCACAGCCATTGTATCCTCTACGTTAAAAGGTGGTGAGCTGGGTTTTGATGTGCTGTTGTTAAGTGGCATAGCTCCATTTGCACTTCTTGGAGGTCCGGACCGGTGTCTCCGTCTGGGTTTGTCCTTTTGCAAGCTGAGCTCAGTGAACTTAAGTTCATACAGAGAGCACAGGCTTTGAAGTTATCAGAGGCAGGTGTCAATGTTATCATCAATAGCACTTCTGACACCTGACTTCAACTGGGATTCTAACTGCATTTTTGCCAATACACAATCCTTTAACTTCCTCTAACTTAGCATAATTGCATTAAGAGAATTTCAATGAGTTCTTTGAACCAAGGTACAATTAACATCCTTTCAAAGACATTCTCACCCCGTTTACCCTAGGTAAACTTCCTTTCTGAAAAGAAAAAAAAAAAAAAAAAAAGGGTCTGTTTAAGTGTAAATCAGCTTCTTCACTTCTGGAAATTGTTTCCAGTCTCTTCTCAAATACATTTTCACACCAAAATCCGTCTGCAAGGCTTTGCATGTTGTAAGGTACATTTTCAGCAAGAAAGTAGATAAACAATTAAGTTAATTTTAAAGATATAGTTGATTGTCAGAAAATGAGTCTGTCTCTAGATTACTAGCCCATGGATTCAAGTAAAAGGTGTCGATGATGGATTCGTAGATAAAAGATATCAGTGGTCTTCCACTTTTAATCTAATTTTTAAAATGTTTGACAAACTTTGGCTGATCGGAAACTGAATGGCAGCTGTGGGAGACAGATGCAAAATAGGCTGAATGAAGCAAAGACAGGATGATCTGTCCACTACTGGGTAAAGAGGAGACTTCAGCCTCCAGAGTTGTCATTTTTCCACCTCAATAGAACACTAAAATACACATTTTGAAAAATCCAAGTGTCTTAATCCCTACACGGTGTCATTTAGGGTGTCATCTGACATTAGCTAATCATGCACATCCTCTTCACTTCCTTAAGCCAGGCACTACTACTGAATGGAAGAAAATAAGATCCCTGTTTTAAAAAAACATTTTAATATTACAATGTTTAATTTCATCATTATTTTTAGGAAAGAAAAACCTATATAAGCAGTTAAAATAACAAACCATGGCCATGTGGTAGCAGGCAGGCAAGTGTAGGTGAAGGTACTGTGCTATAAGAAGCTTTGAAATGTCATAACAAATTCTTCCCTTTTCTTTGCATCTAATCACACTGCACTCAAGCCATCTAATTTCCAGAGGCAGCCCATTTGTGTGCTGTGAACATTTATGAGTTTATACATCATATAATATTTGTTAGACTTTGGATAGAAAACTAAGAGTTTTAATGCTGAAATTGTATCTTATTTTTTTAAACACACACAAAAGGGCTTGAACTGCTGCCTTTTTTTTTTTTTTCATGGATTATCAAGGATTAACTTAATGATTTCTGTGGAAAAAAAAAACTGAAAAGGAAAAAAGGGAAAGAGAAAAGGAGAGAATAGTTTTGGTCTTATTTAAACACAAGAAATCATTGTTAATAGTCAAGCAGATGTGATGAAATGACAATTTCCACAGCTTACAGGTTCAGTTGAGGTTGAGTTTGTTCTGAGCCAAATGTTCAGCCTTTACATGTCTTTACACTGGAAATCTAATAAGCTTCATTTCTTTTCCTGAAATATCTCATGCTATGACTAAAATACAATCTCCTTTATCACCAGATTTTTGGTCAGGAAAACATTGTTCACAGTTAACACATAACCACTTTTGGCTCCCCCCAAAATATCACTTAACTGTCAATACAGGGTCAGGCATTTATTCCTGGGCAGCAAGGAAAGCTGGGTACAATTGTATAATCCATTTTAGAGTTCAGGACCCAGAACAAGAAATCTTAATGATGTTTTAATTTCTGAGTTTAGTGGTTTACCCCACATATTTTGATATTTCTTGTTTGAGTCCAAAGCAGTAAAAATGCTTATAAAGTTCATCCTACATCTGGCAAATACACGGTAGAGGAAATCTAAATCTGTGTTCCGGAACTAATACGTTCAAAATGGAGTCAAAGGAGGATTTAATCAAGTAGAGTTAATAAATTCACGAAGCCCTTATGATCACTATGGTCATGCATTTAGAAAAGATCACAAATCTCAAAGGCAGCTGCTCTCTAAAAAAAACCAGAAAAAAACGAATAAAGTGGAACAAGCTTAAGCTCCTAGAAACTTGTTCCTTGCTGTGCTAGTCCAGATTGTGTCTGTGGTGAGGAGATAAAAAGCACTGGATTCACACTGCTCCAAAATTGAAGGAGAGCAGGGGTGAATCAGGCCATTAAATTTATAATCAGATCTGTTGATTGTCTGTAGTGCTTTTAGTTCTGGTCTGTTTTAAAAAAACAGAGATTTTACTTTAAAAAGAGACGATATAACTCAAACAGCCCAGCAGCCCCGAAAAGCTGTTTGAAAAAGCTGAATTCTCAGATTGTCAGATAATTTCTTACAAATTTCTATTCAAATTAATTGCTTATAAAATCTATAGGGGAACAGTAGTGGGAGAGACTTCAACCAGTGAGCATGTCTTTTCCACTGAGATCAAGGTGTTCCAACTTGTTGCATTAGGGGTTTTTTTGGTTGGGCATTATTTGTTTGTTTGTTTTTCACTTGTGCTGCCAGATCACACCTGCTGGTGCTTCCTTCCTTCCTTCCCATAAAAACAATAAAAAAAAAAAAAAAAATCAAAAAACCCCAAACAACCAATCTTTCTCAGAATTTATTTAGTTGCTAGGTTCAAATTTTCAAACGAGAATGTATTCTTTATGAAAAAACAAATGTTCGTTCATTTACATTCACTCATGCTTACTTCCATACTCAATTCTTTGTCAGACAAACATTTAAAATAATACTTAGATATGTTTACATATGCATATATGCATGAATTCAGATACTATGTTAAAAAGTTTTTCTCTTTGCACACATAACTCATTTTGGCATAATTGCCCAAATAAACATCAATAACAAAGAAGTTATCAAGTCCTTGTTGGGAATAACCTTAAACAACACTGCTTTAATCATTTTGGTGATCAGCCTTGGATCGGAGACACAGAGCATTATGTATTTTTCCCACAGCTATGTAGTCATTTGTCATGTACAATATGAGTATATGGAAAGGACATTCTTTAAACAAAGGCAGCAAGAAATAAAGTCATCTTCAATCACTGTCATGAATATTCTGTTTAATTGTTGATGGCTTTTATTTCACTGCATTGCAATGCCCAATGAGCTGTCTTGCAGCCAGGCTTTGCAACAGACCAAAAGCTGCAGTGGGCTTCAACCCTTCTCTAGAGGCCCAGAAACAAAAGCAGAACCTGCCAGTTCAGACCAATATCCTCTGCAGGCCAATGACGGTGCTGCAGGAGGAAACAGATTACTCCCTGAGAAGGCAGAAGACAAACACCCTTCCCACTCACTCTCTCTTGATTGAAATGACACATTGCTACATCTTTCTCTTGTACATGACTTTTACAATCACAGCTCATTATCCTTGACCTGTCCTCAGTGCTGTGCAGTCTGCCTAAAATAAAGGCTGAATAGACTTTCTGACTACCCTGTTCCCACAGAAAACTGCTGTTTGTCCTGTCAGAAGCCATATATTTTTCACAAGTATCTACCTTGACAACTTCAAGAGACCTTGGCTGTATCAGCAAAGAGTTCTGCTCCTTTAATAGAAATACCCCCACCTCCCCCCCATCCCCTGCCAACTAGAAGTAAATATATCACCCATAACTGCCCCTGCTCTTCTCCTCTGTTTGACATCCAAAAGAGGAGATCCAAATAGAGTATGTGGCTGGTTGGCCACGGAGAAAACAGTAATTCTTTCCTAATGAGGAAAACGGACAATTCTGTAGGGAATCCAGTCTACTGGGAACAGGAGTCAGATTCAAAAACCATGCTGAGGTTGGTTGCCATATGCTACAGTCTTCCCATTTTAGAAAACTCCACATTCCTTTAAAGTGCCCACAGAAACAGCTGTGGGTTTGTGGGTTGGTCCTTGTTAAATGTTAAGTACTTCATGCCGCAGAGCAGGATCTCTTATCAGATCCAGTCATCTATTTGAACAAAATACTGCAAAAGAAGCAGGGTAAGTTTTGAAAAGCTGTCTATCCGAAAGTTACAGAACATAAATAATGTATTTCTTCCTGCCCTCAGTCTGCTTTAACACAACTGCAGAAAAACAGCCTTGCCATTGCTGCTGAGTGCAGCTAATGGTCTTTTTTGTCTAAATTACAGTTGGTCCCTCTAAAAGTCTGTTTCCTGCCAAGTGTGGTTTCACAAAACGCTGAGTCAGAGGAGGTGGGAGGAGGGATCAACAGCAGAACGGGGCTGGCAACAGGCCCATAACATTAATGGCACTTTTAAAGGAAGGTTAAGAAACAAAAATGTTTCTGGGCAAAAGTAGCAAAACTGGAAGGCAAATAAACTGTAAGGAAGGGTAAATTACAATGTATTATTTCCCAGAAGGGAATATCATACTGTAGTGGCTTGATGACATATAGAGTAATGCCTTAATATTTAGGAGTAGATCCTTTAAAATATTCATATGCTTCCTATTGGACTAAGGGCTCAGATGTAGTCAGGTCACCATACATCAGCACAGTGGTCTGCCCCAGGAAATTTGAGGCAATTTGCCCTAGTTCAGCTTTCTAGAAGAGAGACTTAAGTAAGCCACCTCACTCTGTATTTGCCTGAGGACATGCAGCTTTTCAGCTATTGTACTTAGGCTGATAAGCAGTGCCTTGTTAATTCACACCAGTATCTAGTGCACAGAGAGTCTGAACGCTCATGAGGGTGTTAGCCACCTTTCTGACTTCCAGATGGGGTAAGAGTTTTGCCACCTCACCTATCTGAACTTGCCCCCAACACTACCAGCCAGCCACTGTCTCTGAAAGACAGATGATGACAGAGCTGCAGCAATTATAATGATGAGAAGAGATGAAACATCATTTCCTTTTTACATTTTGTGTCTGGAAATGATATCAGGAAAAAGAGTAGGAAAAAAGTAAGGAAAGTGAGATGGTGTTAAAAGTAGTTTATGCAACTTCCAACTTCTCTGGCCACTTATCCCAGCTACCTCACTGCTGTGTCTGCAAAGCAGAAGTGGGAGCATAGAATGGGCTACATGAGGGATCTCATGAATTTGAAAATTAACATACACACTCCCCAAAACTGCTTGTTTTCCACTCAGAAAAGTTATTTAGCTCTGTGTACAAACTCTGAGGTCAGTGTAACAAATAGGGCAAGAGCAAGTGGCTGCAGGGCTGTTTCAGTCAACACAACAATGGAAAAATATACATGTAACCACAACCACCTTTTTAATTTTCAACGTCTTTTCCTGCTCCAAGCTCTAATTCCAGCCACCTGGGACCTGATCTTGTTTCCACTTAAATAAACTGTAGATTTGCCATTAACCTTGATAGGAGTAAAATTAAGTCTTGATATGTAAAGGATATGATTTTCCACATTTCTTCAAGGGTAGCATGAAGAAGTACACTGGCATTGCTGAATCCAGTCCTCGGCACTGGCCGCTCTGTAACAAACTCTTGGTCCCCAAGAAATCAGAGACCAAACCCCACAAGCCCGTCCATACCCCACAGAAGGGCTCTCAACTCCACAGCAAGAGAAAGGAAGAATTTAGCAAACTGCAGCTGGTACCACAGAAGGAAACGTTATTGCTCTGCAGTACAGCCCTTTCATTAGGGCAGAAGGTGTGTCAAATGCCCAGCGCTGGTTCCCTCAGCAGCTACTGCCGAGTGAGGGCTGTCCTGCCCAAATCCCTCCACAAAAGAAGGGCCACAGAAGGAGAGGACGATAGGCCACATCAGCAACAATTACAGATAGCCTTCAGTTCCAATGAAACCTCATGTCTAGGCTACCAAGCTCAAAGCAGATAAACACAAGCTTGCTTGCAGCTTCACCACAGGCAGAAAGCCGTGGCCAAGAGGACCAGAGACTGTCTTAACCCTGCAACTCAGCATAACTGCTGAGCAAGTTACTTGCCCAGAGCAATGAAGAGGCTCAAGTGCCCCAGATTGGTCCTTTTTATCTCAGTGAAGAAAGTAATCACAGCAAGGCTTTCTTTTTTACCCTGGACACTGTTGCCTCCTGACCTGTTTCTCACCTTTTTGGCAGACAGGGCTTGAAGGTTTTAGACATAGCCTGTTCTCTCTTTTCTTTTCTCTTCTTGCTCATACTTTGAAAGGATTGTTGATGCAGACAAGCAATACAGAGGGGAAATGGGCCCCCTTATGTTCCCTTATAACCTCAAACTTCATTTGTGGAATCAACCTGGAGGGATATTTTGAGAAGCAACTAATGAATTGGTACCGTGAAGGTGTTCAGCTCTGATGTTTATGGATCCCTTATGGAGCCAGTTATACCATGAAATAATAATAAGAATAATTTATGTAACTGTCTTTGGTATCATACCTTTTATTTCAGAGTTGTTAGGTTTTGGTTGGACTGGTTTTTTTCAGCAGATATATTTGTTGCATTTAGCTGACTCTTGGCCCAGATTTTCATTTGTAAGGGATGTCACAATCTAAAAGCCTAAATTTATTCATGCTTGGTTTATTTATTTTCTCTAAGGAAGCATTTTGCATTTCAATGGAAAATACGAGGGCGTTTTCCTTAAACCATTTATTAGGGTAACTGTTAGAGAACGCTGCTCACAGTGAGCTGAGGAAGCAAATGATACAGACATCTTTAGGCATGTCAGGCTGGACATTTGTGCTCCTTCAGGAGCAATCTATGTGCTTTCTGATGATGGCTCAGTCCTATTTTACATGTACTTTGTATTACTACGTTATTGTTGTTCATAGAAACTCACTTATACATTCCCTTTCATTCTTTAATATTTTTCCAGATGAAAACCTGCCTGAAGCATTTTATGTACTGATAGATGTTCTCCTCTTCTTTTTTTGCTGTAAGTTTTTATTTTAGTTTTTTCCTAAGAAAGCTAGGCAAAACTGCTAAGCTGGGGTATATAAGGACAACAGAGCTGCAAATATCTAGAGAGAGAAATGGGACTATTGCTCAAGAAGGGTACGCAAGTTTGTACGAACACTAAGCAAAGTTGCCTGGAATGCACAGAGAGTCCCTCCAAGATGTAACTGCTTACTAAGCTACTTTCTCTGCTGCTAGCTTGTTTACTTTCTTGCCTGTGCATTTTTAAGTGTTCTTCCAGTTGTCTTCCTCATTCTTCCTGATGGCCTATCACCATAGAAAGCTTACAAGGTGCAGGGTCTCCAAAGAGAACAGGCAGCTTTGTCCTGCTTCACAGTTGTCAATTTTGTTTGGATTGCATTTTCCTTTCCTGTGCAATTTTCAGCCTATAGCTGTTGAAACAGTTCAGAGGACCTGACAACTGTATACTCCTCTGCTAATAGGGGACAAGTGGTAAGAGGAAAACACCTATTTTTTTAGTGCCAACTCTGGAAGGCACATTGATAAGTATGCAGCACACTGCTACTCACAGAAATCAGTTACAAATGAACTTTAAATCTCTTTGCTGTCTTACTTTTTCTAAAAGTGTTAAGGAGGTAGCAATGTGAGACCTGGCCTATGCAGAGACACTTGGAAAAGTAGTGACCTGCTAATAGCCCATTTAACAGGTTTAAATGAGCATAAATAAATGTAAGACTGTGTGTTTCACAAGATTTAATTTTATGCTAGCTTCTGTACTCATCGATTTTCCCCTTTTCTTTCCTTGAAGAGGACCCATAAAGAGAAACCCTATAGGCTCAACTTCTTCTCATCCTCATAAGGATGCATAAAGACACTTAACTGCTGTAAGTCCCTGCATTTTTAGCTTTAAAGGAAAGCAGGACTAGAATACCAGTGTAAATGGACATTATTCAGAACAGCTGCCTCTGGGCAAAGCATCTCTCCCTCTCTGCAGTGAGCTCCCTTATTAGCTCCCGTGAAGGAAGGGTGAGGTTGGGAAGAATGGCGCTGACAGACAGTGCTCTATTGACTGGTGGGGATGTCTCTCATGGGCTCTCTGGGAAGCTGGTGAGGCTGGTGAGGGCTGCTGCTGCCTCACAGGCACTTGAACCTAGAGTTTTGCCTTATCCTCCCTGTGGACTGGTTGGCACTTCTGATAACTTTCAGATAATGGGGAAGGAACACAAAAGATCCATTTAGAAAAGTAAATGTGACATTTTAGTCATAAGGGAGGATTTGAGTAATCACATATTTGTATGATTTTGAAATGGCTGGGCCTGGTGCAGGGTCAGAGATCATATATCTTATGGCATTCCTTGAGTGCCCGATACTGGCAAAAGTGCTTTGGTTTGGTCTTTTTTTTGGGGGGGTTGTGTTTTTTTGTTAATAACTTAAGATTTTCCCTGGACTGACAAACCTGTGAGTTCGGCTTATATCTCAGTAATGCAGATTAATGATTAGTGATACAAACTGACTTTAGTTTACCCTAGGTCTAATATATTTGAAATCTGATTTCTTTTCAAGAAGGATAGGTTCTTAAATCCAGTGGTGCCTTCTTAATATTAGAGCATATATCTGTTGATATCATGAAATCATACAGATCTAAACAAAAGAATATTTTAGATCATATAATTGTGTATTCATGATAAACTCCTAGAGTTCCATAATCTTGTTTGGATAGTGCACTGAGTTTGTTAAAAAAAGACAGCATTTTTTTATAGCTGGCCCTGCTCTGGAACATTCCAAAGTTGGATATTTATGGGTAGCAGAGAGTTTGATGGTGTTCTGGTAACAACCAGGACAACCTTTAGACATAAACCTTATTTCACAGACTGAGCCACCTGCGTGCTATATTTTTGTGTTAACTTTGAAACCAGTAGACAATATATTTTAGGTAATGTGTCATTAAATGTAGTGCTTTTTTGGATTAATAGTGTTATACATTCCTCATTTTTATGTTAGGGTTGCTCCATTGATCTTAAGTATGAAGTAAAGGTATAATAGGGCCAGACTGATTCTTGACATTGCAAGATACTTAAAAAAGCCTTGTAAAAGCAGCTGAGGATTTCTATGCAAGTTCCTTCGTGCACTGCTCTTGTATAGTAAGAATGAGGCTAATACAGCAACTTCCTAGGGTGATTCATAGATGTGGTAACTGCCCCATGGGACTACTGCAAGTTGGCAGAGCAGAACAGACTTGCTCCTCCACCACTGCCCACAGGGTCTGATTTCCCCCGGGTCTCCTAAAAATGGAGCATTTCATCTGCGCAACCAAACCAGCCATAAAGTGCAGCAAGGAAATAAAATGGTGGTAGGATGAATTTTTTGATTGTTGGATAGCTGCACTCATTGCTGTGTTTCAGTGTGGATATGAGAAGTGTTGGTCAGGAGACTCTAGACATGGCACTACTAATTGCATTCATCACACCCCTGAAGAGGCAGAGAAAGCTTCAGTCCAGAGGTATTAAACAACCTTCAGACCCAATGTCTAGTTAAAATTAATGAGCCAAAGTCATCAGCATGCTCTGGCTGTTCTGCACTGCCCCAGCTATAGCAAGAAGACGTAAAACTGGTCTGATAGGTCAGAAAAACACCATTGGAGGTTGTTTTATATTTCTAAGGAAGCATAAGGGAGCTGAAAAACCCAGCCCAGGCTGTTCCTAATTCCCTCTCTAAGTCATGATAGTATTTAATTGCTAATGTTTCCAAACATACTGAGAAATGTAATAATATGGAAAACAGACAAATTAAGACATCTAGATTGTTCTGTACCTTAGTCTGCTAATATTGATTATACTTTATAAAGCATGTAATTAAGTTTCTGAGCACTGCAGTAAAATACACTGACAAGTTTTCAAGTACTGATCAAAAAGCATGCATTAGAGTGACAAAACTATTCTTGGATTTTGAAGAAATTTGGCCCTATAATTTCCTTCATCTCAATAAAGAGAAGAATATATCCATAAAAGCATTTGGGAGCCAGTGTTCCATAAAAATCAACGGGAGATAAGTGTTTAAATGGCTTTGTGGATTCAGCTGGTGTGTACATGACAGAAGTCTCTACCTCTTCTGGCTCCTTATTACTGCTGGAGAACAACATTAACTCCAAAATCTGTAAAATATGAAGGGGGCAAGAAGAAAATCTTCCCATAAGAGATTTCTAGTATCCATAGCAGTAGGGGTATAACATCTCCTAAGTAATGTAGTGGGTTTTTTGAAACAATTTATCCTGACATCCAAAAAGGAGTGTGTGCTTTCAGCAGCAATGCCTTCATCCTCTGATTCCTCAGATGGTTTAAGGGAGCATATAGAAAATACACACATCAATATGTGAAGCAATGGTTTGAGGCAAAAGTGGCTGTTCTGGACAATTGAAATCTTTTCTGAAGTTTTCACACTTTAGAAAGGATTGATCTTCTCTCCCTGAAGTACCTCCAGTTCCTGTGGATTTCAGAATGTCTTTTAGATATATGATTGAGTTGCTTTTATTCTCCATAGATATATACAACTTGTCAACAACTTCATTAAAATGTTATTGACATGAAAAGGAAGTGAAAAACCTCTTATTTTCTGTGTTTATCTAATTTCATATCTAGGAATTAGCAAAATATGCTTACTAGGTTAGGAAAGACCTCATTAAGTCAAGCCACCAAAATATCTACAGTTTAACCTGTTATGGAGAAGGAGGACAAAATGCATTCACAAATATTATAATCATCACATCAAAACCAGGTTGTCAGATAAACTGTCATAAATAAAAAACAGTGAGCTCTAAGTTTAAGAAAAAACTCCTGAGTAAAGGACCTGTTTCTTCCTTCCTTAGCAATACCATAAATAAAAATAATTCTGAAAGTTCATGGAATGACACCAACATGTGATAAGAAAAAATCAGATTAATAAAATGCACACTGCATCAGCTCAAACAAGAGATTCCGGATGGATTAGGAATAAAAGCATTTTTGAACAGACTACACCCAGATTGCAGGAACATTCCTGCCACTGTATCCGTAACATGCTCTGCTCTCTTCAAAAGCCCTTGCAGTGCACTGCTACTGTTCCAGACATGAGGACAGCATCCAGCATTTGGCTAGACCATCAGAGCAGAAGCCAGAACAGCCTCCTGCTGAGCAGACCTGAATAAAATTATCCAGAGGACTTTGGTAAAAATTAGTGAGCTTCAGTAAAATTACTCAACAGACCCTGGTAAAAATTAATTGCATAGTCTAGCCTAAAGCACAAATGAAAGTAGTATCAAATGAACAGCAGCTGAGTTTGGGTCCCTTTGGAAAGAGCAAATTTTGATGATGGTCACAAAAAAAAAAAAAAAAAAATAGGGAATTCATTTTGTTAGTGATTCCAGCAGGAAGTGAAAGCAGATCTTTCTTTTAAAGATGTTTGTTGAGTCATACTGCTCTGAAATTTTCTTTTTTGTGTTTCTGGGAATTATACACAGTGCCAAAGTACCTTCTTGTTTAAACAATGTTTTGGATTGCCAAAGTGGTGAGGAATGCATGCCATGTCATATGGTTTCTGTAATTCTGCATAAAGAAGCAGATGAGGCTGGTTTGATTCCTGTAGAAACCTCAGTTGTATTGAAGGTTCCTTGTGTTCGGTAGCACTATAATCAAAAGCTTCTGTATAATTCAACATCACTAGAATAATGGTTAATTTGAGAAAGTACAGGGATACAAATAGGAAACCGAAGAAATTAAATTCACCAAGGCAGTGTAAGACTTTAGTGGGATTATGGAAAACACAAAACTATTCAGGCAGCAGGCTGGGTTGCTTAGAAATGGGGTAATTGCTTAACGTAGTTTAAAAAAAAATCATTTATGCTTCTGGGGCCTTTATTGTTAAAAGCTTGGTTATCTCTTTATTTTCTACCTTCATCGAAGTGCAGGTGAGCTCCACATAGTTTAACCAACTCTGTAAAATAATATTGTTCTGTGCCGGAGCTAGAAAGGGATTCATTTTTCAGAGAATTATAGCCTTTGGAGAGAGAAAAGACCTATTAGGTCATAAAATCTGTTCCTCTGCCAGTGCAGGATTTGTTGTATCGTCTATGTATATTCATTAGTGTTTTGTTCAAGCTGTTTTTCAATAGAAGCAAGGGGACTTCCAGTGCTGAACTCGGAAAACAGAAGCATGGCTGAGTAGATCTCAGCAGACAGTTTCCCCTTATACCCTCTTTCCCTTTATAAGTGCTATAATTAAATAGAAATTTTGACTTTAAGAAATGCCTTTGTACTAGCCCAACATTTATTACCATTCCCTCTTAATTTAAATTAATTATTTTTTCTCTTTCAGGCGGCTTTTGTGTCTCATATTCAGGCAGAATTGAGGTTACTGAAATTTAGGAATAGAAAATTATTCCTTTCTGAATTTTTCCATTTCTCTGAATATGGAAACCATGACATCTGAAAATTTTGAAGAAAAAGCCATGTACTATATTAACATGACGTAACATTTCACCTGTCTGTGTCTTATCTGAATTTCAGACAAATCTGCATTATGAAAATATATCTCCACTTTTGAAGAGGCTTCAGCCTGTGCTCTAAACCAAATGAGAAATTGCATATCATTAAAGTCAAGCCCAAATAAGGGCTTGAGGTCAAGCATGTATCAAGCTGTTTTAAAATTTCTTTAATGAACTTGATAGTTCAAGAAAAATAGCAAGATACGTACAGTTTCTTGTTCTCATTCATAAATATTTGTCAGTATAAAAACTTACTAATTTCACATAAATCCAAATTTCTTCCATGGAATTCAGCTCAGCTGTGCAAACATCGAAGGATTTGTTAAGAAGCATATAATCATAAACCTTATCACACAAAATCACAACAAATTTCATGCAATTTCATAGTAAACAAAAATCTTACTTTCTGGAAGCTGAACTCAACATTATTTTTACTCTTTTTGTAATTTCAAAAAAGGCTTTGTATGAATTCCCAAAGGTGTTTGTGGGGTTACATTATTATTGTTCCTACACTTTTGGAGGATGATAAAATTAATATGGTCTGACTGATCTAGGGATAACCAAAATCCCTGTGTCCACACTGGCCACTCAAGTCATCTTAGTGCTTTTACAGGGAGATAAAAGAGTTAGAAAAGTGCTAAGATAATTTCCTTGGTTTCTTGTTCACAAGACTAATTGCTTAGTTTTGAGAGCCAATTTGTTGTGTAGTTTGGCCACTTTGTGTTGACCAGTCCTGGTATTTTAGCACCTTTCTAAAAAAAAACATGCATTAGGGCAATCCCCTGAAGGGTGTTGATTTTTTTTTTTTTTCTGGTGAAAGAAGGCTAGAAATACTGCCGTCATCTGCCACTCCATTTTGTCACTTGGCTTTGCAAAAAGAGAAAACAACATTAGCAATGTCAAACTGACTTCACTGAGTATAATGCGAACATATTCAGCTGTTGAAGAATCTTTTTGGTGATGTTTGTCTGTGGCCATCTAGAAAGACAAGCAGTAAATAGACTTCCCCTGCTGCTCATGTATAGCAGCATACTGTACCTCAGCAGTCTGCATAAACTTTCAGCAAGCTATTAAAAAAGTTGCAGTATTTATAAAGCAGAGATGCTTCTAGACGGTTTCATATTGGTCAGTCCCACTGGTGCTGTAATCAACAAAATTTCTCAGCCTGGAGCTCCTTCAGTATAAACAGGAAGGTGGGACTGACAAGGTATTTTCAAAAACCTCTGCTATGAAACATATATTCCTGGTTATTGAAAAATCAGATCTGTCAAACTTTTGGCTTCCTGCGTGTCTGTATTCCCCCAGGCTTGCAAGGGCAGGTTTCCAGCCAAGGTGATGAAGATTGAAGGTGGTTGATTGTCTTCACAATAGCTGGTGGATAGACACTCTGCTGAGGCCTGCCTGTCACATTATTTTTATAGGTTCTGACAACAGCATAGTGGAGTTTATGAAACAGATGATTCATCCTATGTATAGCTTTTTATGCGTCTGAGATCTATATACATATGCATTAAAAACATGGTGGGAACTGCTGTCGCAGAATATGCCTGCATAGAGAGAGACAGTAATTCTTCTTGAAGAGCAGGGCCCACAAAACTGAAGCAACACTGGCACACTGAAATGCTGAAATGCCATTCTAATGAGATAAGAAGCCATTTAAAATTTGTGCTCCTCGGTATTTTAAACTGCATTATTTTCTATGCATCTAAAAATTTATTAGCAGTATAAGGGTTTGTCTGCAAGTAATGTGCATTTATTTGTGCACTTTTTATGGAAAGAAACATGTTAAAAAGACCCAAAAGTCTGTACTTTGGTTGAATGATGGTCATGCAGGATTTACAATTGAATTGTAAGGACAGGAGGACAGGAAGAATACAAGTGACAAATACAAGAGTCTTTCTGCCAGCAGGGAAGAAGAGCTGTAATGAGCAAAACTCACAACCTGATCTAATTTAGAGCCAAACAGAGCTTCAAGAATGTGTGGGAATTAATCTTTTTATTTATCCAGAATGAAGGAAGAGAATTAAGGGTAAGCGGAATAGCACTGAAATGGACAGATTTGTATTCCCTCCTGAAAAACATTGCATCCAAGTGCCTGGCAGCTAAAGTTCATAAGTGCAGCAGCAGATTTTTAAGAAACTGTACAGACTTTCTGTTTGTTCATTATAGATGGGGGATGGGAAAGAGGGTCTGGGTTTGACCAATAATGTGATCATTGTTGAAAATCTACAGCAGTACAAGAAATGAATGGCGAATAAAGTCTTAAGAAAAAAGAAAGTAAAAAAGTTAAAAAAATGAAGGAAATAGCAATGAGTTTTTCTGACTTAGGCCCCGGCTAAGAAAAGTGTCTAATCAGAGAGCTAAGGATTTGCAGTGTTTGGCCTCTCAGCTTGAAGAGATGTGATCAGCATGCTAGCAGTTTCTGCTTGTCTGGGTTCCTACAGCTTCCAAACAGCCATATCAAAACTCCATTTGTCTGCTCAAGCTATTCTGTTTAAGCCTAAATAAAGTTAAATATATGAATGACTCACAGAAATAATTCCATATTGGAATCTCATAATGTCACTACTGTTGTTTGATATAAACCAGGTCACATAGCTGGACTTAGCCTTGCACATAAACTTATTCCTACAGCTTCTGGCTTTTTGTTTGCACTCATATGTATTTTTATGTCCCCTTCTCCACAAGCTTTTTTTCATCTTTCATTTTGGCAGGTTGCCAGTACAGTAGCCAGATCCCCTATTATATGCCAATTAATCCCTTCTTGATGAATTTGAGTCATTTCTGTTTTATTGTACACAACACGGAAATACATCACAGCAAAATGCAGTATAAATAGGGCATGGGTTAGTCAAGTATAAAGCCTTTTTTGTCCTCTACTACATGCGTATTTATAATTTCAAATTAAAATAACCAACATCCTGCTAGAGTAGCCTTTCCCATTGTATTTGAAAAGCTTTTTAATATTTTTTCCATCATAATGCTAACAGTGCAACAAGCCATGTTTTGTTTTAGAAACACAGATGAGACATAGAGATGAGATGCAGAGTTACTATACTGTGTAGCTCTTAAGACTAGATATAATTGCATAGCAGTAGCATAACAGGCTGCAATAATTTTAAAAAGGCAATTGTCTCCAAGGAAGCTTCTGCATACCTGTGGCCTCTGCCCAGAAGAGAGCATGTTTTCTCACATTAGCCAAACACCGGGACAGTTGTATGCTCCCACCACGACAGGGGCATATGTGTGGAGCACAGTCAGAAGATGTTTTAATTGGATGCCTATAGTGGGTTGTCAAATCTACCTCTGCTCAAAGCATGTACTTAAATCCAGCTGACTTTACTGAGACTGCTCCTGCAAGGTGAACAGGCACAGCTGAGCTGCAGACTTGACTTTGGCCTCTTTGGAGCACAGACCCCCACTATGACTAAACTGACAAATGATTCATAATGTCTGAAAGAAAGACATTTTGCCCTCTCTTTTCTTTCCTTTCTTCAAGTGCCCTTCCTGCCCTTTCACTAGACATTTACCCTTTCCCCTTCATCTCATCAACTTCAGTGCTTGGCTGACCCTTTAGTCAATTCCTTCAGTTTGCTTTACCAACAGAAAAAGTCCATATTGACTTTTTTCCTAGGTTATGTTCTGCCATTTTATGTAGTTGAGGTGCTGTGTTGTGCTCCAACAATCACCAAAGCCAGTAAAAAATTAGTGGGTGGCCAGGAGCAGGAGGGGAGCAGAGCTTGGAGGAAAGGTGAGGTCTTCACCGTCCGTGCAGCTGCTCTTAATTCCTATCAGGTTGCACTAGTCAATGTTTAAAAACCAAAGTGTCTTCTGAAATTGCAACATAATGCCACCTCTTTAAACGCACTTGCATTCATAAGGTCATTGGCTGAACTGATCTTGTTAAGTCCCATTTCAGCTATAAAACCCTACAAAGGCGTTTTATTGCGTAATATTATTATGATGTCTAGATGCTTCGCTCAAGAGTCAAAAGGAATTAAAGCTCTGTAACACAGTAAAACTATGTAACCAATTAGAAGACATAAACTATTCAGACAGAAATGTCTGTATGTTTAAGAATAAGAAGGATTTAACTTTTAACCAACCTTAGAACACATCCTTGTATGTATCCTTTACTTGTTAATCTGATTTTGTTTAGTTCTAAAAGGGGCTCTGCATGCTAATTCAGATTAATCAGGTCTGACTGCATGTAATTAAAAATTAGTAAGACAAAGGCAGACCATAAATCAATTCTTAAAGAACATCTTCCTTCAACTACAAAAGATTAGAATTTATGCATCAGTTGCTCTGAAAGAAAAAATAGTTATTATTGAAGAGCATGCTAACATTTTATCATTAAAAAATGAAGCACGTATGCCTAACAAAATTAAATGATCCAGACAATAAAGCACATTTGCCGAGATCAAGAATGATAAAGCCAACAGTGGAGTAAAATCCAACGCAAAAAATATTAAAGCCCATTACTGCAATGAGCTTCTGGCAAAGGACCTCTGTGCAATAGAGGTCATATAACATTTCAATGTTTGCACTGGATATAACTCAGGGAACTCATTCCAAGCCTACAGTGGAAAAAAAATATTGGTATTTTTTGTGTGGTTCATAAACAATGCAACATATATCTTAAACTGGATGAAAATTAGGAAATTTTTCTTAATTACCCAACACTTTTAAAAAAAACCCTTTAATTTAATTAATTAATTGAACTTTTAAAATCCATTTTGAATTTAAATGGGAAGCCTTTTTAGTTTATCCAGTTTAGTTTACTGTAGTTGCATATTACTATCACAGCAAAATCTCTCTTCCAAAGCTTCTTTTTAATTTCTTTAGATTTATTTTTACAAAACAGAACATTTTGAATTCTTACCAAAAAAAAAAAAAATTAACTTGCAAATCTCTGTAAAACAAAGAACTTTGTTAAAGGGACAATTCCATGACACAGAGCAGACATGCAACAGTTTCCTTCACAGCTAAAGTCACACCCTTGGTTATTTTATGTGAAAGAAGAAAAGGAAGGCTAAAATTCTACTTTCTGTCCAGCAAAAAGGCCTCATTCTGCCCTTTGCCAGCCCCATTTGTGTTACTAAATGTCTTTTAAAGTAGTATTCAGCCTGCTCAAATATGCAAGTAAGTATTCCCCTGCTCCCGCTGTCTCTGGAAATGTGTCAGCCCTGGCAGCAGCTATTACAACTCCAGTGAGGTTATGAACATAGTGGCAAGGGAAGACCTCCTTCGGGACTTGAATACAAACCACTGTGGACATAATGGCCTACCTAGGATGATTCCCAAGGACTGACAGACCTTGATGTGTTCACTTGCAGTGGTGCATCCTCAGCAAAAGAAGGATCTCTCTGGGGAAGGGTAGAGGATATGGTGCTTGCCTCCAGCAGCTGAAACTGACTTACCAAACCTGGAAAGGATGCTGCACATCCACTCAAGGGACCAGTAGCCCTAGAAGTACAAGTAGGGAAGATAGGTAGCTGCCAAATCATCTTTGAGATCAATCAGAAAGTGCAGTCTTTTTCCCATAATAGGTATTTACTGATATTAAAACTCCAGAGTTTTCACAAAAAATAGAATTCCGTATATTGAAATCAGTTCTTCATGAGGGCATCCAGTCTCTGAAAGTCTTATTTACTTCTTTGGAGCAGCATTTTATGATGAACACTGTCTTGTCCATGTCACCAGCCAATTATTAACAGCTGCTGTAAGCATTTGACTACCAAGGGATTCAGAATATGACACAGTTACAGCTACACATACATTAAATATAGAGGTTAAATTTATCTCAGGATATGTAAGTTATCCTCTGGGAAAGCTGCACAATGCAACCATGCTTTCTATTTTTGCAATAATTAAACTATGAAGAGTTATTAGACTTAATGACACTGTAAACCCCAAAAGGAAAATATCTAATGTCCCAATATGATGTTCTTAGTCCTGTCTCATACCTCATTCTTTTCAGCTCTAGTGCAAAAGAAAATTAGAGTTGATGAAAACTAAAAAAGTCTTTTTTTATGCATGGACTAACGTATTTAGCTCATTGAGAAAATAAAAACTGTTTACCTTTTCTGTTTAAAAGTGTAAATTCCTCCTACTGCATGAATTTGTAAAGTAAAATTGCTCAGTACTTATACATCTCTCATGCTTATCTTCTAAATCGACAGTGATAAAAACAGAATTTTGAAATTAATAGAGTATATAATTGGAAATTCTCTTTGTCACTTGCATTAACACAGTGCAATGAAGTACAAAATATAAAAATACAAACTAGGATTCTGACAATAGTCACTTGGAAGATAAACTTATCATGGATTATGTATCTTTTTTTAAATAATGCATCACACGTTTTTCTGAACGACTGTAGTTCCTTCTCAAGGTGGTGTAAAAACTGAGCAACCTGAAGCATATTTATACAGATTAAGTGCTTCCTAATACTCCAAAGAGCACTTAATCTGCATGAATGTGCTTCGTGTTGCTATGTGCTTCTAAAGCCTGAACAATGAGCCGAAGTGATTCTGAAAGTCTGCAGCACATTTGTATTTTGATAAGTCAAACAAAGGCGAAAATGGAAGAGATATGTTAATTGGCCCTGGCAAGCAAGACAAGCCCTGGCAATCAGCTACAGCCTGAGCTTCTTATTCTCCAGCCATGTCCTTAAAACGTCTCATATTATACTAATAATGCAAGTTATTATGGTAATGGGGACTCAAAATGTGATAATGCTGGAAATGATGTTTCCTTGATAAAAATGTTCCATAATCACCATGACTAATGTTTATTAAAATGCTGCCCTAGAAACTGAAGTAAAGGCCAGCTGGTTTACCTTAAGGGTTCTGCTGTGGCATTTTTCAAATACTCTGTGTTTATCGCTTTTTCTAGCATATCATCTAAATGAGAAAAAAGTGGTAAAACACTTGGCAAAAAAGCCTTCAGATTCTGACACCTTCCTCTGGCAGAGATAGGATGGTTTTTCAACAGGTATCTAACATATCTATAAGGTATGCTGAAAGTGAAATACTCATAGATATGTGTCAGAAATACACTTTTTTTTTCAACATAAACCCAAGTCATTTTTATATCAGTTCCATGCTTTGTCACATGTTGATTAAAATAAGAGGAAGAAATTACACCAGCAGAATTAGCACATGACTGATTGTTCTTGCTGAGTAACACGGGAGGACAGACTCAGTGGTGTGTTTGGTGGCTGATGTCCTTCCTCTTCCAGTGTTTGAGTTGAGGACACAGAAACAACTTGGCAGGAGAAAACCATTCTCCCATTTCCACATTCTCCTGTGGGAAAGGAAGAAACTTGGTGGTAGGTGAGTTTTGAAGGCACTGTGACATATATGAAAATTATTAGTCATGTAATTCATGCTGTTATGGAGGATAACTTTGAAAGACAGTCAGAATGAAATGTACTGTCAGCAAGGTGTACTATTTAAGTTTCATACAAAACACATGCGAAGCATCAACACCATTTTTTTTTGTTTTGTTTTATTCTATGCAAAGTAAGTGTGTGTGGGATCTTGTACAGCGTGTAACAAATATTCAGTACAAACCACTTTTCCAGCAACTGGGTCCCAGAGCTGTATAAATATCTCCAGAAAGCAGTGCCCAAGGCTTTAAGAGTGTGTGAAATGAAAAGGATACATCTGTCAGCTGGTATGTAGCGCAGGAGGCAAACTGCTGAGTGAATTGCCAAGGGAGAACGGAAGATGATAATGAAGACAACGCTAAAGTCACTGGAAGAGATGGAAGGTAACATTTGCTAGTCTTCAGTCCAGCATGGTTCATAGCACTGGATCATTTGGAATAGTTTATCGGTTCTCAAGACATAAAGGTTCTTTCTTCACAAGTACTTGTCCCAGATATCTTCTACTGACACCTATCCTGAGAGATAGAAGCAGTTTTCCAAGCTAATAAACAATTTGCAAAGTGCTTGCCACAGAAGAGCAAGGAGCACTCAGGGTTCCTAAAGGGCTACAGCAATAGCTGTAGGGAGAAAGAAGGAGTGAAGGAGAAATGATGAATAGCTCAGAGTTGCCATTTCTTTTTCTTGTTTATTTTTTTTAAGTTTATTTACTGTAATCCTAATGCAGCATTCTAAGCTGACTCCAGCCTCAAGGAGGAGAGGGGGGAAGAGAAATTTGGCATAATATCTTCGGAAAGGAAAGCTACAAGTCAAGAAAAATACAGGCATATAAACGGATGCTTCAACCTAAACAGGTTATAATACTAAATTATTTGCACAAACACATTTGTGGTGGTTATACATTAATTTTAACTGTTTACGCACCCTCATATTGATCTGGTCCTTTGTAGGCATATTCAATGGGTGTCTTCTACCTTGACATCTTTAAATGTTAGAGGTAACAAAAACAGTGCAATGTGCAAGGCGTGACACATACCAAATTGCTCCTTCCTCACATTTGTCACTTTACTGAAGCCATAAAACTTGGGCATGCAGCAGGGATGGAGGAATCAGTGGTGTTTTGGGTTTTTTTAAATACTGAGGTGGTAGTGTGGTTATTTTGTTATGAAGCTGGGTAGGTTTATAGGTGAAGCAGAATGGACAGATCCCCACCCTTTTTGGGTGCTCAGGACAGCCAATTCACAGTAAAACCTTTGGCTTTTAAAAAAGCAAGCCTGAAAGGTCCAGAGCCATAACACTGCATGTTATTTGCATGTGGTAGAATGGTTTCTTCTGCATTTTGCTACACACTGGTTCCAATTAGACCATATGGTAAGCAATTTGCCTGTGTGTGCAGTTTAACATCTTTGCCCCTAACAGGTGTGGGTATCACAGCAGGCATGGACTAACAGGATTTTTTGTCACTCAGTTGTTTGCTTGCTGTGAAAGGGCACCCTCCCTCACCGTTAGTTTCTAACTCCCCATCCTCCAGACAGCTGAAATGCTAAGTACAGCATGTTGCCTGATGCTTGTCCATCTCTGCTATGCCACAGCTGGGTTACTTTTTGAACTGGTCCTTTCAAACAGCTGTTTTCAGCCTACTCATTATCCCTGTCATTCCTGCCTTCAAAATGTACCATGTTACTGAGCCACAACTTCTGCAGGACCATGGCTTCAGCTCCACTAACACGTCCCACCTCCACAAGCCTCTGGACCTTCCACCCTGCCCTCCAGATGTGCAAAAACCATGATTCTCCTTCTGGCAGTTTGTCAGGGCCAAGGGTGCTATCAGGTCCCAGCACATACTTGAATTTTCTTTTTTGGAGCTTAAGATCAGCAGTAGATACAGGGACAAGACGGTCTTTGTGTGGCAACAAAGGATTTCATTGTCACCTCTCTTTGTGTCACCTCTCTCTCTTAGCACAGGGAGGAAATCATTGTTCAAAAGATGTTCAAAACAACAAGAGAAATAACCTTTTTCAAGTTCACGAGTATTTTCATATCACACTTTTGTAGATCTGAACTTCCCCAAATTCCTCCTTTCTTCTCCCTCTACCTTGTCTTTCTGGCTGAAGCTCTGCCAAGCTAATGAATCCAACATAAGCAGGCAAAGCAACACAGTAATCCAACCAAGACAAAATAGTCAGAAATTATTAGAGGCAGCTCCAAATTCAATCTGCTGTTGTCTTGGTGACTGATTGGGAAGCACCAATAATTTTTTTGTTTCTTCTCAGGCTGCAAGATGTCACCCGCAATTGTCTGTCTTCCCTCTCCCCCTTCCCCATCCTTCCTTATCCAGCCTTTTATATTATCTCCTTCTCTCAACTTGTTTTCTATTGCTATAGCTTTCAAATTAAGCAATCCTTCAACTTTCAGTGCTAGCTGCTACTACATCTTTTTTTCATCATTTTATTATTTTTTAAGAAAAGCTCAGAGGCACTGGACCATTAGTCCTGTGAAAAGTCCCCTTCTCCCTGCAGTTCTTGCATTTCCTTTTTACACGCTGTCATGCAGCCCTGTGTGACATGTTAACTCAGTCCAGGAGCCAGTATGCCACTTTGTCACCCTTCTGCTTTGTGTTGCTTTGACTCCTTTTTGTCAGGCAGGCTAGTATTTCTGCAGCTGATCTCTGACTCAGAGCAAACAAATAATGAAGCTGACCATATCCTGGAAAACAAAGCACTCTTTTACCTGGACACATGGTAGCAAAGGGGCTCAGGACTCCATTTCACCTTGGCACTGCTCCTTTGCTCTCTTTTTTATCATCACACATTCTCTGCAAAGAAGAAAACTTCTTATATATACTTTTTTAAATCCAAAGTTAATATTTTTGTTACTTTTGTTCCCTGCTCTCAAAGTTTTGGGGTTTTTTATGTTTCCTTGTTGCCTGCAGAATGCACAAAAGCAAGGCAGTTTATACCGCTTTCAGTTGTAAGAGCGATGGTGGATGTTAATATAATACATATTTACTTAAACTAAATCAGTACTTTGTCCTTCATCAAGAGAGAGTATAGAAATTTGTCTAGAAAAGGTATATATCAAGTACAGAAAACTAAAAATAGAGAATGTGTGCATATTGATGCCACAATATGTTAGGGTAAGGAGTTTATAAAAGCAAAAAGGGATATGTTGTTCCTATCAACTTACCTTGCCACCTTTGCTTCTTTTCAAAATTTCCTCCTGTAAAGCTGAAAGCACTTAACAGCAGTATTAACACACACCATATTTAGGAATTAACTGGACTTGGGGTGTAATATGCCTGTAAGGCAACATTTCTAAACTTTGACACTTAGCGTAATATCCCTCATAAAAGATGGCTGGGGGGGAGATTTTTGGTTCAAATTGTACATTCCAGTAGAATATATACATTCAGTGTCAATTTGTTAGAAAAATAAAAAAAAAAAAATTAGTCTAGTATTCCTATTATTAACCATCAATTACACCAGAAGGGGGGTTATTTTCACCCACAGTTATATAGGTGTCTCTTATCTGGTTTGTTTTTAATTTCCCAAACAGGAACATGGGAGTAAATTTCTTGAATGTTTGCAGTTGGGATTTTAAAACTTCCAGTTCTTATAAACAGTTGCACTTTTATCAATGGCACAATGATTAGTCTCATTAAACAAAGAGAAATTAGGAAGATGGCTAGAATTCAATTCGGCAGAATAAATACTTGTAATACACCTATATGTAGAATAAATTTTTCTTAAAATTTTTTCTAAAATATGTGCTTGCCTGAACACATATCAAATTTACATCTGAGATCAGAGAAAGACCCAAGAAAATTATGCCAGTCATATTCTTGGCAGCCATCAATAGGATAATGCTGTGAAATACGGTATAAATTTCCCTCTTAACACATTGTACATTCTGCTTCTCTTGCCTCACCCACAGTCACACAAACAGGAGTAAGTGGAGGTTGGTGACAGTTTGGTCACCAGACAGGACCAACAGGTGGCCCTTAAACACCCAACAACACTGAGTGTGTCAGAGACCACATCAAACAGACCACAACAGAGGGGTAACCTCTACCAGGAAGAAACAAATGCAGGAGAGGACTCCTTCAGCTAATGTAATACACCAAGGAGACATATAGCAGCAGAAATAATCCCACGGCCTTGGTGACCTTGGTGACCATAGCATCTGTGAGCAGAGGATCGAAAAAGAGGCTGTCAAAATGACAAAGAAGGGAAAAAAGCCAAGGAAGAGCATCCAAAAATTGAAAGATGTAAAAAATAGGTAGCGAATCAAGAATATATTTGCTGTCATGGCATCAAAAAATAATGGCACCCCCTGGTAATAGCCATTCACTCAGCAACAGTGGGGTTTAGGATGGTTTTGGGAGTTTCCACCTACCTCCCTTTCCTACTGCTATTTTTTCCCCACCACACCCTCACTTCTCGAGGTACTGTTGCTTCTTGCAACCTGGATAGAGGAATTTCTCACACTTGAAAACTGAACCAGCATAAATAAAAGTGAAAAGAAGGGCTGTTGTGAAAGGAAATAAATTAAAAGGTGAGGTTTGCTCAAAACAGCACTACTATTTGAATGTGAACTTTGCCATTCTGTCCGGTGTGGCTTAACAGTTACCTCTCCTTCCATACTGCTATGCTCTGCTTTAATCCCTTGCAGAGCTGGAAGGGTAGGTGTAATCAAATGACTTGTCCCTCCTGCCTGCCTGGGACCCCTGTGCCCTCAGAGGAGGGCAGGCTGGGCTCCTCAGGGAGCCAAGAGAGACAGACACCCACCACTTAGGCATCTTAGACTGACTCTGCTGGTTGCTTCCTGTCAGTCAGAAATCTGATTCGAAAGGACAAGCTAGAAAGGTCGATGGAATAGCCTGACATTCCCCTTGCACAGCCACACTGCTTCAAAAGCAGAGATGAAAGGCAGTCTCAACTTCTTGATCCCCTCCCCAGGGCAACCTAACCAAGGGGGAAGTTGTTATTATGCTCTTTGGGAAAACTGAATGCTTAAAAACACATATAAAAAAATTAAATGGCCTAAATCACGTTTTGGAAACTGCCCTCTACAGCTGATACAGATTGGGGTGCGTCAAGTGCACTTTCACATAAAATACAGTAGCTCTTCCTGGTTTTGAGATTGCAGGTGGGCCAGATGCCATAACTGGATGCTAACAAACACAGATGCTGAAATTCGGAAAGTAAACAGTTCTTCCAGAGAACTAACATGTTGTGAAAGACCACAGAAGCCACAAAGTTCACCACTATCGCCCTGTGCACATGTTGTGGTTTAACCCCAGCTGTCAGCCAAGTACCACGCAGCCACTCACTCCCACCTCCTGGTGGGGAGGAGAATCAGAAAGAAAAGGTAAACCTCGTGGGTTGAGATATAAACAGTTCATATGTGAAACAAAATAAAATATAACAACAACAGCAATAGTAATAACAACAAATTAATAGAAAGACTAATAATAATAGTTATGAAAAGGAGAACCCAAGAGAAACAAGTGATGCACAATAAACTTTCTCACCACCTGCTGACTGATGCCCAGCCCATCCCTGAACAGCAATAGGCCTGTCTCAGACAACTCTCCCAGATCATATACTGGGCAAGGTGTTTTATGGTGTGGAATGTCCCCTTGGTCAGTTCGAGTCAGCTGTCTTGGACATGCTCCCTCCCCGCTTCTTGTGCACCTGCTCTCTCGCAGAGCATGGGAAACCAAAAAGTCCTTGACTAAGCGTAAGCATTGCTTAGCAACAAGTGAAACATCACTATTTAATCAATATTATTCTCATACAAAACCCAAAACATAGCATTGTACCAGCTACTAGGAAAAAAAAATAAACTCTATCCCAGCTCAAATGAAACCAGGACAGCCCATCACATCTAGAGATGTGCTGCATTAGCACCAGCATGTTGGTGTTGCTCAAAGTCCACCAAAGTCCCACTTTAGGTGTCTTTACTCGTTGGTCTCCAGTTCTCTATTATATCTACATATGGCTTAAAATTTTTCAAAAAAATCCAAGCTGAATGTAGTCTTTCTGAAAGGTACTCATACAAAGCCTGTGGATGTCCACTCAGTGTCATGGGAGCTGTCCTGGGCCCTGACCTGGTGCATAGAGACAGCTGCAGGACAGGCTGTCTGTAGGTCCTCTTCCAAACAGTCCTTCAGGGCAGGTGTAGGTGGAAATGTAGAAGGGCAGTGCTGTTGAACACATGAATTTTGTCCATTAAGTTAGCAGTAAAATATTTGATCCCTGTAATAAGTACTCTTGCTATGCACTAATTAGTTCACATATGTGCACACGTATATATTTATGTGCACGTGTGTATGCAAATATATATTTATATATATTTTATATTATAATCATTTCCTGTGTATAATGTCTTTCCTAAACAGATGATTGCACAGAAAAATACACTAAGTTTTGCTGGATAAGTACTAGACCTCTCAGTTGACACAAAACAATATTTTTTATTATGTATTCATCTCGTGTTCCCGTAGGTTTGAATATACATGAAAGCTCACATCAACCTGTTTGAACATATCCTAACTGGGAATGATTTACTACTACTTAGGAAAAGGTTCACTCATCTTTTGTTGTGCTCCCACCTTATTTGCAAGTTAATGCACAAGGCAGACCTTAGGCAGCCTTAATTTGGTTTGGTCTCTTAGCTCTCAAATCTCTCATCTGTACACTGCCATTCAGCACAGCAGGGGTGTCAGGTTCTCAGACCAGAACAACTCCAGTCCCTCTAATTATTGACTGAACTTTGTCTATGGCTTTCACTGAGGTAATGAAGCCCACAGGGAGCAATGATCAGGTCTGAGGTATAATGAAGGTCACTCTCATCAAGATATTTATTTCTTTAAATTAATAACAAGGCAGAAAAACACCTATTATGAGCTGTAAAGACACTTATGTTTTATAAAGTACTGGCAAACTACAGATAAAACCGTATCACAAAAAGAAAAAATAAGAACTTCTGAAATGGAAAAGGAAGAAATCTGCATCATCTTCACTGCAGGTTACCCATAAGACTCTCCAAAGTCTCATTTTACCACTAGTGTTTCCCTGCTGAGGTGATTGGCATGCAGCTTGCAGTGTGGGATAGCTGCTTAGAGTTTCCAAGGTTTCCCAGGTACAAGCATAGACAAGCAGCCAGAGAAGTTGGAACGACAAACACAGGATAGAGAGAAAATCTTCGTGAATCGTATTCAGTCTAGCTTAAGTCAGGTGGAGAAGCTGAATCAGCTGCATGAAACCCCGCTGCATTTGTTGTCTAGATAAAGTTAAGTTGGCTGAAAGGGTAGATTCTTTCCTCCTTTAAGGAAGGGATGTGTTTGTGGAAGATACTGCTGAGAAAACCCTGAGGGATGAAGTCTCTCCTTCATGCACAGTGCAGTGAGCACACATGGAGTAAGTGGCACTATTGAGACTCCCATGCTGTGAGGGGCCTCTACAGTCATAAAATCAAAGCTATGGACTGTTAATAACAAAATCTAACAGGAATATGAGGGTGGGGAATGAGATTTGGTTTTTTAAACACTGGGAGAGAAATCACAGACAGCGTTATTTTTGAAATAGTTAGATCAAGAAGCAGGTGCCTGGTTAGTGGTGTTAAGAACAGCCCAAGTTTCAAAAGCCTTCAAATACCAGTAGAATACAATGCTGGCTAGAGCTGCAAATCCAAGCACTGCTTTGGGGGCTATTGCAATTGATACCAAGGTGACATTGTGTTAAGTCAATATGTTTTAGCAGACTCCTCTAATGAAAACAAACAAACAAGCCAACCAACCAAACACTAAAAATCTCTGCAAGTTAAATGTCATTCCAGGAAAGTCGAAAGGATCTTTGTGAATTAAGTTTTCTTTAACAATATTAAAGACATAATATGCCTCTAAGGTCTGAATGGGGCACATGGCCATAAAGTTGATCCTGTTTTCTTTGGTTTTGTTTTTTTTAGGGCTCTTTTAATTATTCTTTCCTCTTGCACAGATTAAATGAGGACAAGAAAGCTCTTTGTATTTGGTAAGTAATTGTAAAATAGTCAAGAAAAACATGATATGTAATTTCTTTCAACTCCTGAAAACTCCTAAATAAAGTACATCTTCCCCACAAAAGGATTCACAGTAACACTAAAGGGGAGGACCTTTCTGAAGGACCCAGCTTTCTTCCAGAGAGGGTATCTCATGGTATGTTTCCATCCATGAATCTTTGATTTAATCAAATATTATTCGAGCATGCTGAATCTCCAACTTTCACTCTAGTGTTCAAATATCAAGCTACCAAACCTTACAATGAGTTTTAAATTCTGCTTTTTTATTGTTTGTTTGTTTGTTTTCTTTTTCTGTTAGAAGAGGGTTTAAAGCTGAGACTGGGCTTAGTTTTGGGTTTGGTATTTTTTAACTGCCAGCCTGCTTGATTCCTAACCACAATCCTGTTTACATAACTTTCAGACAAGCTGACTTTCATGTCTGGATGATTTCATGATTGTATCCTATTCTGATCCTCCAGAAAACCCATGCTGTGTCATGCAAACTGGGAATGTTTTCCGCCAACTTTCGTAGCCTCCTAGCCTCCTCCTAACATACAGAATCTTCTGCTCAACACAAGTATATCCAAGATTTCCTTCAAAATAAAGCGCAATTTCAAATTCATTTTTCTGCCTGGGATTTTGAGATAATTCTTGTCCTCTATTACTCAGAAAGATCTGAAGATTCCTTGTTTTACATCTATAAATATAAGGGGGTTTTTCTTGTTTTTTCTTTTTTTTACAAAGCTTTCTATTTTCTTTCTTTCTAGTGTCTCCGTTAACTATTTAGGATATTCCTTTGCAGTCTTTTTGAAGTGTGACAAGCATTGTTCTATCTCCACAGTTCAGAACTGAAAGTAAAATTTCAGTACTCTATTTTGCCACACATCTGTCACTCATAGAACGTAATGTAGCTGAGACAAAAATAAATGCAATTCTCTTTAAAAACCCTGAACACTCTCCAGTCCTACTAATTTCAAGGAAACTGTAACCTATTAACAGCTCTGAAGCCTGATTTCCCCATCCTGACTAGTCTTGTTCATGCAGTCCTTTTCTCCTTTGCAAAGCACATAGTGAATGCCACCACAGTACACCGAGTGACATCTGTTTCAGCTAAAGTGGGTTTAAAACCGTCCCTTTGAATTTACTTAGCAAAATTCTGCTTATAATGTCCTTTTTTGCTTAAACTTCAGTTACTATTTCCTGAAGTTCCCACTACATGTAAAGAAGGGAGGACTTTGCTCCAGTTTGTGAAATAGGCAACTAAACTATTATATCTGCATGTCCAAAATATTGTTCACTAACCACGTCAAGGCAACAAAACAACATCTTTAAATTAATTGCAAAATCAAACTATTCTACTTCCCTGATTATTTTTATATAATTTCATGTATCTCTTGTTTCTACTGCATTTTAAGGTTCATAACTAACTCTCCAGATGGTTTAAATGCACATTTCTGTTAGTTCTAAAGCAACGTTGCTACACTGTATTAACTGAAGTTCTGATAATTTAAATATATAGCAATAAAAAGGAAATATATTTCTTTCATGTTCTTCTTTTCTGAGCTATCAACACTTTCTATTAAATAGACCCAGAGTCTTCTTTCTACTACAAAAGATGCAGACATCAAAAACAACCAACTCAGTGAAGAGTTTTATTGGCCACAGTATCTTTACGCATTTGGACAAAAAAGAACTTATTGATATAATATAATTCTATGTTGGTAAAAAATCAGATTTGAAGCTATTTAGTTTTTTAGGAGCAACAATGGGAGCGTGAGGGTCAAGATAGCATAAACAACTGTTGTCCTTTGACCAAGCTTTGAACTTATGCCTGCTCTGTGTTCTTCCAACCTGGCTACCACCAGCTGAATAAGATAAAAGATCTTTTCAAATAAAAATGAATGTTTGCAAAATGTATCATTGGATTCAAATATTTAGTAAAACTTCTGACCTTCAGTCCTGCTGAATTGAAAACACAAAGGCAGCTTTGAAAAGCTGCAAATTGGGCCCAGCTGACATTTAAACATCAATTCTGAATGTGTCTACACCAAAATATCGATGCATCAGAAGAGGGGATATTGATTTTTTTTCAACATGTTTCAGCCATCTGCTTTCCTTCACCTAGTTTCATTTCTGTTAGTTCTTACAATGAATAGACTTTAGTTGGGGGTTCACATGCAAAGAAACCTTTTGTTTAAAATAAAAACATAACACTCTTTGCCTGAAATCAGTGCCCAGACCTTGTACCACCATCCTGTTACCTCTGCTCACTCAACCTCTTCCAGCAGAAATATTCTATAAAACAGATGTTGCCTCTGAAACTGTTGTATGGAGAACCATTGCCCTGAAAGTCCAACACATAAATTGCTGGGATTCCTTCTTTGGTGCTTTCAGGATGCTTGAAGTAATAACAGTGCATGGCTCAGCCTGGGCTTTTGTCCTCAGAACTCCCCAAATTGTCATCTCAGCCAGACCACTCTTCCTCACTCCTCTGCCAAGTCGAGCAGGATACTTTAAAGAACCTTGTCTGATGCTCATCTGAAGTCATGAGGGAAAGGAAAACTCTCCTGAACAGAAATATCTACAAGTTTCATCAGCATGTCATTTTTGCCCTCACTCTGGTGTTCAATCCTTCCTCTCTCTCTCTCTCTCTTCAGGTCTCAGCCCCTCTGACAGGTTTCAGTGTTAGGGACAGAGGCCGCCAAAGACAAACTCAGGGTTCAACTTGAATTATCTCTGAATTAGGCAAAAGCTCAGAACTAAGTCAAATCTCAATTCTCATGGTTAGCTATATTTTTCTCTCATTCCCTCCTAGTGCATAATTCTTTCTGCAGTTTTTAAGCATTCTGGGAGGATCACCAGAAAGAAAAGTTGAAAAGCTGGAGGGCAGTAAGATAGAGACCTTACGCTGTAGGTCTGAAGAAGACAACGAAAGCAGGGACTTACTGGAAGAGAAGCTGTGCACCATACTGCAGTACTATTATTATTCTGCCAGTACCAGCAGGTGGGGTGCTGCAAGGCAATATTTGTTTGGTCAGGCATTTCTGAAATGTATATTCCTTATAAGCACTAAATTAAGCGTTTATTTGTTGTTATGTCTTTGGGGCTTTTGTGGTTTTGGTTTGGTTTGGTTTGGTTGGTTTTTTATTTGTTGGTTTGTTTGGGGTTTTTTGGTTTTTTTTGTTGTTGTTTCTGGGCTTTTTTGAGGGAGGAGTTACAATTTACTCTGTCTTCTTTATCTCTGAATGCAGGCAACCTGGCTGGCCATATGGCACTGGAGAACAGTTCTATTTGGCTCCCATTGTGTCCTTCCACTTTGCATTCCGATATACCCAGGTGTTCTGAAAAGATGGAGGCAGATCACTGTCCCCATTTTTATGAATGAGGAAACTGAGAGAGAGATCACTGGGTTTACTTGGTCCTTCTTGGGACACAGCTCCAAGAATAGAGCAGCCACTCCCTTGGCACACTGCTTGCCGGAACAGCACTGTTTGCTGGGACAGCAGGATGAATGGCACAGGTGCAGAGGAGCCAAAGGTAGGCACAGGCTGTTCCGTTTAGAGGTTTTAAGTGCATCCTTCACTTTGCATTTGAAAAACTAACTGATTGTGCTATTATGTTTCTCCTCACTTCAGATGCAGCCAGATGAATTTCTACTCACACCAGAGAGCAAGAGACACAGTCTCTCCAAATCCTAAATATCAGTACTTGTCACATAAAGGAAAAATACACTGATGGATTGATTTAAAAAAAAAAAAAAAAAAAAAAAAAAAGTGGACAGAAACTTTCAAGTAAATTAAATTACGTAGAAAAACAAGTGAAAGAACAAATAAAGCCTACTTTTAAATTTTTGAGACCTGGGACATAAAAAGACATTTGAAGCTAATGGAGAGCCTGATGAGTAGGCTTCATGCCCCGGTCTCCATCTCCATTTGTAATGTATTGTCCTAAGACATTTCATCTGAAAAATGATTCAAAAAATAAACACATTCCTAGCTTTTGCTGTTATGGCCCAGTATATTCAGTCAAAGAAATTGGGTCAGTGTACTTTTTATTTTCTTTTCATTCTACTAACTCAACAGGATACTGGCCACATTCCAAGCATGCTGTGGCCCATTCCAGATTTCATAGACACTGAAAAGAATAACACCAATGAAAAAATGGACTGTGGATGGCTCAGCTGACACAGCCACAGGCAGGAAATGGCTGGTTGTTGCAGCATAATATCCACAAAGCTAGACAGACTGTAGTTTTAGTTATTTTACATTTCGTCCTGCCAACCACGTCTATTGGTTGCTGCAATCAGAGCTGCTGCTGCTGCAGGGTAGAAAGCAAAAAATAAAATAACAAGGATGGAACAGCAGAAGCCTCTGCTGGTACTGTGAGTATACACAGTGGAACAGTGTAGGTATAACCTGCTAATGACTTGATTAACTAGTTGATTTCTGATACTTTCATTGTACCTTGTAAGAGGCCTGGGTTATAGTGATTAAGACTGGTCATTTGGAGATGAGAAAGTTTTGTGAAATAAAATAGCTTATGAAAGAGACATTCTGGAATGTCTTCTTGGTGTACAGTGGAGAGGTTAAGGGGCTATACTTATAGGCATGCTTGTATACATATATATGCATGAAATATATATAAATGTATGCATGCTTATTATGTATGTATATTCATACACTAAAATCTAAAAAGCATTTTCTAAATCTAAAAAGCTCCAAAAATCTAAAAGCATTTTCCCAACACTTTTGGGAGCTCTCTTCTCTCCTTAGTCATCTTAATAGGATTTTATACCAAAGCAATCTCACTATAGAGTAGGAAGCTTTGTACACCTACTCCTGACATAATGATAATCCAGAGGAGGGTGTTGAAAAAAATTAATAACTAATTAGGTTCACCATATCACTCCTGAATAAAAACAAATGTGTCTTTTCATTTCTAATCCCTTATAACAATTTATGTATGAAGGGAACAGTGATTTAAAATTTCCCCTTGTTTCTCGGTTGTTGGGATTTTTTGAGGTTTTTTGGTGGTTTTGTTTTTGTTTTGTTTTAAGTTTTTTTGCCAGTCTGGACAAAGAGGACAGAGAATTTGACATTCTTAAGAGCATATGTGAGTGTATGTTTGGATATTTACACATATAAGTGGGGTGAGGGGTAGATAAAAACAATGTGAATATTTTAAACAGATTGGAAATTTAATTAAGAAACATTCAAAGAAGTTCAGATGGTGCACAGAGCCCTATAAGACTCATTTGTTCAGATTGCCACAGCAGCCTCCAATACGCCCATTTAAACCACTGAGCGAGCACCCAGAAGAGCTGGGACAATAGTGATGCTCAGCTTATGAACGATGTTACACACCAAGACACACCAAGACACAGGCTGTAACCTTCCGTAGAATCACAGTGTCTCCAGCTATTGCTTGAATTAGTTGAATGACTAATCTGCACTCAGTAAGTGTGGAGCAACCTCATGTTCAATGAAGCAGCAAACAATCCAGGGATTTTCCTAGCACTCCTATCAAAAGGTAAGTAACACCATTATTCCAGTAAAACAGGCACTGAGAAATCCCCAAGTAAATCACTGACACAGCTGGGAATAAAAGCTGGACTCCCCAATTCCCAGGCTCGTGCATTAACCAGAAGAAAACTCATCTCCTTTTAGTCAGTGGGGAAAAACAGCTGAATTCCCACGGGGAAGTCGGGAATTACTGTGTATAATCCTACAATTATAAGCCATTAGTTTTAGTAGGATAAATCCTATTGTAATACAAGCAATCTTCAAAAACGAAGCCATGATGAAATAAGGAAGCCAAATCAACATAGTCCATTGTTAACGAGCTAAGATTGTTAATAGCCTGTTCACACTTATCAGGCTGGTGTCAGACAGCAGCCACATTCTCAGCAAGCTCGTTAGGGAACATCTCACAATCGTTAACAGAGATATACCTCCAGTGCCCCACAAGAGAAGCACTATCTTATCAGAGGTAAAATGGATTAAAAATAGTTGTAGCCTGTAACCTGTGAATTCTTCCAGAAAATACAGAAAATCATTTCAGAATTCATTTTCCTGATTCCTGCTAACTCTTTCCTTCTGGAGTAAACGAATATTCTGTATAACCAAGCATGTATCCAGAATGCACTGCCTGAGGTCTGGATGTTTTTGGCAGAATTTGGAATACGACCCTAATCCCTGAGTCCCGGTGCTCTCTCATCAGTGAAGAATTGCAATCGGGGGCCTTATAGCAGTAATCAAACAGAAGTGATTGTCACGAGAACAGAGCACATGGAAAAGTAAGAGAAAATTGGATAGGACTTAGGACAAGTAAGAGATAAAGAGGTGTTACTGAATGAAACCAGTAGCAAGAATTCCTTACCTATTTATGACAATTTGATTAAGGTGAGAGGTAACTATCAAAGTAGGGAGATGATAGCTAACTGATTATGAGAGGGTAAACATTGACGCTGCGTGACTCTGAAGTGAAGCACACTCAGTGGAACTTTTCTCTGTTTTAAAAAGCAGCAGGGGTTTTTTCCAGGTTTTTTTGGTTGGGTGGGTGGTTTTTTGCGGATGTTTTCTACTCTTTTTCCCGTTAAACCTGTCAAAAGAGTGATTCTGCTACCCATTCTTATAAAAGCACTGACATTTGGAAGCAAACCCAAGCACTGAAAGAGACAGGTTCGGTGCTTTTAGCTCAGAACCCTCAGCATAAAGGTCAGAGCCTGCAGCATCACCCAAGCAGAGAAGGTGATACACAAGGTCCAGGCGACTCAGTCACCTGGCTCAGAGCTTGCATGCAGCTGAACTGTCATTCACCCCTTATCAGGGCTCACTCCACAAGTCCAGTGTTGAGATCAATTAAAGGGCAGCATGGGAAGTAACACTCACCAAGTCAAGGGCTGCACAATGACTAACTTTGAAGTTAATCAGAGTCTGAGGTTTTTCTTAGTTACCAGTCATTTCAGCCTAATGCAGACAGTAAAGAAAAGGGGTAATTGGTAAGCCTGCCCACACTAGATTGTTTATACATAATTTCACTTGGGTTCCTACATCAGCTTTATAAGAGAGCTTCCCCCACTCACTAGTCAGAAACCAAGCGTTTTGCGACTGTATCCAGGAGAAACAAAGCTGCTGAAGTCAAGTAGCTATGAGTAAAAATTCAAGTTGCAAACTAACCAAGTGCTCAATATTACATGCTGAAATCTGTTATCTGTAAAGAAATCAGGGCAGTCCTTCACAAGTGTGACCTGAATTTTATTCCTTAGTTTCAATGTGCTATAAACCACTTCTCTTCCAAATAGAGTACCACACTTAAATAATCACATTTTATTTTGCATTTTTACAAAATCAAAAAAAGAATGACTAAGGTTCGACATGTATAAAAAAAACCTCTTCACAGCCTGTCAATTGTAACTATAACAAGAAACTACCAAAAATAGTTATTCAGAGGTGACCGTAGTTCTGTGGTGAGTGATTTCCATTACAGCTTGGTTTTTTTTTTTTTTTTAGAAAAATAAAATATTCTTGGAAAACACAGATTTCTCCCCCTTTTGGGGTTTGGTGGGTTTTTTTACAAACACGTTTACTGCAAAATATTCCTGGGTCATGAAAATTTCAGCAACACTGTTGCGATTTGTTTTCTATTGTTGGTAGATAAGTGGAAATTACAGGACAGCTTTTTGGTGTGTTTTTGAGTTAGAGAATAGGTTGCAGGGAGTCAGACACCTGATTTAACATATGTTAGATCCTGCAGACAGATTTGAGCTTAGCAGTAAGCATGTGGCTAGTCTAATTTAGAGGAATTATAAAATTAGGCAGGACTATTTCTAAGATTGGGTAAGAGATTCATTTTTAGAATCACAGTATTTGAAGAATTTGATCACTTCTTTATTTTTGAAGCATAATTCCCTACATTTTGTGGCACTGACTGGCTTACAGCAATCAGTTTCTCCATGTCAAACAGCTCCTCAGGACAACAGCCTGGGCTCCTTAATTCCTCTGAGTAATATCATAGCAGCAGATGCATCACCAGTAATGAGCCACAGGTATCTGATTTCAGCCACATCCATGTTTTACACTCTGAATCTCCTGATGCACCTGACCAGACACCTCACCTTGGTAGCTATGTCTCTGATAGAAAAAAATTCTCTAATGCTGCTATGGGAAACAGGAGTAGCTTCTGTATTAAGCCATTGACACCTAATAGGTATCTAAACAATCAAGTGGGTTTTGCCTATCCCTTGCAGCATCTTTACTGCCTGGTATTTTTTCTGAGAAACCTTTTGCTGACTTCAAACAGATTGGTATTTTATTCTACATATTTAAAATCGTATATTGAGAACTCACTGGGTTTATCTAAGTGCAGGAAAGGGTGACATGGCATAAAACTGCCAATACTATGCAGATAACCTTGGCTGAACTTTGGATGATATTGTATCTCATAGAATTTTACAAGCTGAGATTGTCAAATAAAGATATGCTTTTATTAAAAATTTGTTATTAATATTTTTTTCCTTTTTCTTCATAGAATATACAGTGAACCCAAACTCAGAACATTTTAGCTTAACCTTTTATAAACCTCTATTACAACAGAATAAAAAGGCTTCATCACATCTCAACAAGTGGAATTGGGACTTAACATGTAACAAGGCTTTCATTTATCAAATAGAGTTAAATAGTGAAAAAAACTCACATAATGTAACGTTTTTACAAGCAAGATATTTTATCACCTTCTTCTGAAGCTGGAATAGAGAAGTGACAAGGTAAAAGGGCAAATGATATCCATCTTTAACACAGAATTTTTCGATGATGCTTTATCTTTGATGGTATCTTCTAAAAGAGAAGTATAGAAAAGTACTGTGCAGATTATAAACCTCATTGTGGACTACAGTAAACTGACTTCTACCTTAAATAAAAGTGTTAACAAATTTCATTTGCTGTACTTTGCAGGAAAAGTCTGTGCCTTTCTGATTTTTTTCCAGTTTAAGTTGTTTTTTCCTTAGAGGCATCAGGAGTTGCTGGTCTATCAGAAGAAAAGATTTTGTTGCTGAGCTCAAGTTCCATTTCTCACTGCTACAAGCATTGCCCACTCATTCTGAATCATAAAGCACGACGATCCCAATTACCTAGCATGGAGTTTCTCCATGAATAGGGTTTAATTGCCAATGAGAGGTCCATAATTTCTTTTAGTCATCAAACACTTCTTCATCAATTACTGTTTCATGAAACAAGCATTGTCTGGGCTTTTGCTCTAACTTATATTTCAAAATTGCTTCAGGAAAGTTAGAAATGTCACAAGTTAATCTATAATAAACCCACAGCTTTGTATCTGACAAGGCATGACAACTCATTGCTGTAAATGAAACTCTAACTAGTATGCTCAAAAAACCATGCCCGCTAAAAGAACATTAAATTTTCACCACATGCTTATACTGGTTCTATACTATTGCACAATTTTTCTTCTGCTTCTTCTTCTCTTTATATTCTCTAAATTTCCCCCATCTTTTTCTACATCATATTTTTCCCAGATTGGTTTCTTGAACAAGATCTCCTTCACCATAACACCTGCACTAGCACAGAGAAAGAAGTAGCACAGGCAGGGAAAAAATGGACAAGCATACTCCCCTGACAGAAATATCTGTCTAACCCAGATTGAGTGATTACCTGAAAAAGAAAACACCTGTAAAACATCCATATACAAACTTCTCAGGTTTTTCATAATGTCAGAAGTAGACACTGGGTCTTCAGAATTAGGTAACAGTGCATTAAAATATCATTAGTACACTAAAAAAAAGTAGTGCTGATGTTAATCAGTAATGTATTTTCTTCTAGTGAAATCTAATAATTTTGGCATGAAGAGATTGATCTAAATATAGCTTCTGTAATTCAATAATGGTCATGTTTTGAAATTAGGTTTCCCACTGGGTTTGCTAGACTGCTGAAATACAAACTTACCAGAGTAAATACAGCCTATATTAGTGTTTTATCTTGATTTTCTCCCTGGACTAAAACTCCACAACAAGGCCAATTTGTTGGGTTCCTCCCCACTACCCTTCACCCCCTTCCACCACACCCCAGTTGGGAAGGGACTGGCAAGCCAAAAGGTTGTGTAACAATGCCATGGAAAGGGACAAGGATAATGGATCCCTAATGTTCTAAAAGCAACAGTTTTGTTTTTTTTTTTAATATCCATCTGGAGAAGTTTGAATCTACAGTTTTTAATGTTCAGCAAACAGATGAATCATCTAATCATACATGACAATCAGTTTATCAGCTGGACTAAAAAGCTGAATATCCAACAAGGGTAGACATACTCATTTAGATAACTCTGCTACTGCTTGGACACAGGGCCCTGCTATTGCCACAGTCTCAGGTTATATAAACACAGACATGCTCAAGCATTTGTTAGGGCTCTTTTTCATTTTTTATAGCATTACTGGAACCTTCCCGAGAGTGCAGAAACAGCATTTGTTGGAGAACAAGCCTCATTAAAATAAATGACATTGTTGCTACTTCCTCAGATAACTTTGCTCCTGTCTCAGCAAAGGTATACTGGTTCTATTACTGGGAAACAGTCTCTATTGCCAATTCTGTGGCAGACGAATGGCATTCTAAATTTAAAAATCCTTTTCTATTGATCCGTGTTTATCACATAATACTACGCAGGCTTGCATTAAACAGCAGCGATACGTTTTCATCCCTATGAAAGAATTAAATGCCCAATTCTTATTATTATTACTAGTCGTGTGCCTAATGCCCAGTGTGCCTGCCTTCAAACATATTCCCTTAATTGCCTAATGTGCAGTCTTGAGAGAAGCAGATTATTCGGCTTTATGTTTCTGCATTTGCAAATATACCAAGGAAATGGTGGCTGTGGCACAGAGAACAGATTTGTCAATTTGTTTATTTTCAAAACAGGACAGCACAGGGACTTTGTTCTTGCAACTCTTGGCTATAGTGCTGTGAAATTCTAAAAAGAAAAAAAAAAAAAAAACATTTTAACATATGGATTTTTACAGCGTGGGAAGGCTTTGCTTTGCGTTCAGGATTCTTTCCAATTAAACTGAAGGTTTGCTCAGCCCATTTAAAATGCGTATAAACTGTACTTACAGGTTTCCAGTTATACTTACTCTCCTTCTGAAACATACCATGAAGGGCATGACCAGAACTGCAAAAATGTTTTAACCCTGAAGTTTACAAGTGGGTTTCTGTTAGTTGGGGTTTTTGCCTCTCTGCATGGAAAAATGTAGCTACCTAAAGACAGTATTTACTTTTTTAAAGGTTTTTTAAACCACTGAAGTAGTTGTACAGTGAAAAGTATACAGTGAAAAGAGTGTATTCTGAATAATTATTGTCATTCAGCATAACACTAGGGTGAAAACAATTTTGACTATGTTGAGTAGTCCACAAAGAGCTTCACTGGGACTAAACCTGGTGTTACATTACTTCCCACAATCACAATATGAGAATTTAGTTGTATTAAGAGAAACACACTATTAAGAATTGATACTTGCGAATACTCTCCAAGGTTGGGAATAAATCTGAAAAACTCATGCAAATGATTTCATAAACCAAAGTTTACTGGAGTCCACAATGCAGTAAGTCACTGTATCCTTGGTAAAATCTTGCGGATGACATTTCCTCTTTTAAAATAATAAAGACATTTTAAATAGGTTTCTCACAGAAGCTGTCATGAGATTCATTTAGTACAGATCAATCTGTCCACACTATCTCTAGTCACACATTCCAACCAACCCTCATTGTCAGAGGGAAAAGCACAGCCCAGGAAACCATCTAAAAAAATAAATAAATCCTTTTTCCTTTCCTTTGAGAAAAGAAGTATGATTTCCTCCCAGAGAAGCCTCAGAGAATTAGGTGGCTAATGGAAGAATGGTACATCAGCCGGAAGTCCCAGTGGTAACAAGGGTGATGAGTTGTTTCCTCAGAGGCAGGCAGAGCTACATCCTGACTCTTTCAGTGTCTCTAAAATGAGCAACTCTTCTTTCACCAGGGGGGAGTGTTTTGCACAGAGAGCCCCCCTGGGTGCCTCAAGCCATTTCTCATCAAGCTCTGCCTAGGTTAGCAGCTCTTGGCTGTATTCTCTCAGGGCTATTGCTCCTGGGTGTTAATCTCCATGCAAAATGGTCCCTCCCACAGCTCACAGCATCACTGTGTCTCTATGCCATGATTAGGTAGAGAGGAAGCCATTGTTAGCTTCTTCATGTCGTCAGGGCTGAGGCAGGCCGGAGATTTACAACTCCTCATGTCTCCCATTTGCTTTATTATTTCCCTCATCTCCCAGACAGGGCAATAGCATACTGAGAAATAAACCTCTTTACTCTGCCATATCCCTGTAAGTGGGATATCCTCATTAGCAACTGCCTGAGCCAGTCAGTCAAAGTTTTCCCAAATGCTTCTTAGCATCAGCTAAGTCACATAATATTAATACCACCGATGTCTGCTACATCTCTGTGGGATTTTAGTAAAGAGCAAATGTTATTAGAAGAGATACTGTGGCTTTCCCTTCATTTGTTCTTACACTGTACTCGATAAACAAGAAGCAGTTTTTCAAGTCACACAAATCAAGCACAGGTATCTAGGACCTAATGTTCTCTGTAAGATGCAGAAATTCAGTCTGTACACTCAGATGGGTGCCTGGGAGCAGTGTAACGGTACCAGGAACTTTTTCAGGTCATTAGTTCCAAACCAGCCCTGTCTGGGGCTGACCAAAACCAACAAAACCAACACTGTTGCTGCTATTTGGCACTTCCTCTCCACTGCCCCCAGCAGAAAAATCATTATCCTTTCTGGCAGTCATTAGAGGCACTATTACCTTCCTCATTGTGAAATCCCAGGTTGTCCAGGTCCTGTAAGACCCATGCAGTTCCTGGGAATGCCCTAGCTTCACGGGTGCAACTGAAGGGGATTTAATGGTGGGAAAGGGGAAGCATAAGATGAGTCAACATGTCTCCAGGTGAAAGGAGATTTACTCTGTTGCACATCCAGGACCAAATTGACTCAAAGGTGCATGAGGAAAAGCTGAAGACTCCTCTGAGCTCCCCATACGACCCTACCTCCACAGGATACAAAGTCATAATTTATCCAAACATTGAAGTCAGAGTTCCTCAGCTAGCATAAACAGGAGTTTACCCATTGGCTCTGGCCCTCCTGAGAACAAACTCCCATTGACTGATAAGTGATCCTGAGGATAAGGCACTATTGTTGGGCTGTTTCTAAGAGCTGGCCTTCATAAACTAATCCTTTCATGGGTGCCATAGGCATCACATTCTAAAGCACTAAATTCACTTGAGAAATCCCAGAATTAGAAAGAAAATTGACTCACCAAATTCTCCTGTAAAGGTTTTATTTTGCCAACCTATATTTAAGAGGACACGAATCTAGGCATGGTAAGATTAGCACTGCACAAATAGGTGAAGTGGAGGCAGGGCTACCCCAATGTATTTTCAAATCAAATTTACAAAGGAATTCCATGTGCTCAAGGGCAATTATAGTCATGCAACTGTAGGTGACTCAAATCCATGACTAATAAAAATTAAATTGGCCCAAAATTAATCATATGCAGCAGAAATGATTTGATTCAACCAGATTAGCTGCTAAAATGCCTCTAGAGGGTTGGATTAGCAGAAGATACACCCTCCTATCTCCAGACTCAGAGAGCAATATCTTAAAAGGGCAAATTAACAATAGATACATTAGCTAGTTCTCCCTTGTTCTCAGTAATGAAGAAAAAAACAAGGGAAACATGACTGTATGTGATGGGTTGTTCCTGCACTTTCAGTTCTTCCATCAAAATTACTGCAGCAGATGCTGCAGTGCATGATTGATGGCAGATTAGGTAGTTAGAAAGAGATCACTCAACAGTAAGTATAACACCTCTAGTTTTGCATTATTTGACAAGGAGTTGAGCTAAAACCAACTGGTCTTTTCAGCTTCCCTCCAACCTTCTCTTCCATTACCTGAGCATGAAGCAGCCTAAGAGACCTGCTGGCTGGATGTGCCTGGTGGTGTGTGTGCTAAACTCCTGGGCAGCTCACCAGGCAAACCAAAAGGCTCAGGCTGACTGAATTTTGTGAAGGAAGCTTCTTCAGCTGAAGACCTCACTTGCAGACTTGCTGTTCAGACAGGCAATCTGAACTTGATGGTGGCTGCAGAGCATCCCTCAATACACATCAGAAGGATGTGAGCAGAACTGTCATCCTTTCCCCACTGGTTGTACCTGGGCTATACATACCTCCTTGTGATATTCATACCAGTTCATATTCATTTACAGGGTTAATTCAGCTTGAGTTGTGCAACTTCACATTGTGTTGTGTCCTTATTTCACAATTACAGACTGGCTTCTCACTGCTGGAAACCTGCTCTAAACAGCAGCACCCTGTTCAGGAACTTCTGTGTTGTGGTATAAAGCAGATGCAATGGACCACAGAACATTTCCAGCATGTCCAAAAATATTGCACGTGGGCATAGGATTGCATTTTGTGAACCAATGACCAACAAAACAGTCCCATTCATCCTAGTTTGATTTACAGCAGACTGAGAGACACAATGGCAAGGAAAAACAGCATTAAATATCCTTACTACCCTCTTAACATCTCTGAATCTAGGATTAGATAGATATTCACAGGTTCTTGTTTTGTTTTACCTCTCCATGAAGCATTAATGCTTCAAAAATAGAAAAAGTATAACCAAAATGTACATATAGGCTAAGGATCAGCCTACACATCTCCAATAGTACTTTAAAAGCCTTCCTTCTCCATTCTCCCAGGCAAAGGTACACAGCTAGATTTCCATCAGAGTAAAGGCACTGTCCCTGTGGCTAACTTTAAATACGGAAAAAGCAAAACCCTGATATCCCGTGGTTTGCTCTGGATTTTTTATGTTTATTTGTAGGGACCACCACTGCCACTTTGTATCTTGTAAATACATAATTGCACAGAATAATTCTCTCTACCAGAATACAGTCCAGTTCTGATACTTTTTGGTGTGGTCTGTAACAATCAGTCACATACATGAAGCCAATCACATAAAGTAAAACAAAAAAGAAACCAAAAACAACCCCCCCATATTTTCTTGCATGCTGTACTTCCAATACGGAAATGCTGCTCTAAATAGGCAAAATATGTATTTAGTTTTCCCAACAGCTGGATCTAGAACTGTGTTGAAATTTCTCCAGCACCTGATATAGACCAGAACTATAATACCATCCCAGACTCCTGCTCATTCAAATCTTTTTGTCCACTCCCTTGTACAGGAATGACATCAGTCTCATAACCTTTTCACTTTTCCTTGTAGGAATATAAAAAGAATCCCTGCAGTTCTCAAATGCTAGTTAGAAACTGTAAAACTAATGAAACTCTTTTGTAATATAGCTGGCTAGGTTGCACAGTGGCTGGTTATTGTGCTGGAAGCTGTTTTTAAATGTGATCCTAACATGAATTGACTGAATCTGCCCAGACTATGGACAGGGCCTCATTTATCTGAATTCTGATTTATAGTATATATTTAAAAAAAAAATAAAATCAGGTTTCATTTACATAATTCCCTGAAGATGCATATTCTACATAAATTTTCTCACCTGTTCTCATTCCTTTTTATAAACCTAGGCAAAGACAATCTCTCTAAGAACATCTACTGGAAAATCTGGGAAAGAAAATAGAATTGATATGTACGGATGATTTTTTAATGTTTGGGAGACATTTAACTCAAGCAGTAAACACCTTTATTTTTATGAATAGTGTTATTAAGGACATTTCATGACATTAAGAAAGCTTCATTATTATAGCTTTCCTTTAAGTCACTATTGAGTCAAATATAGCTGCAAAACCTTCAGTGTGCTGGGTACTTATGCTTGAATCATCTTTTACATTTTTCATAAGCCAGAATCCAAACAAAGCAAAAAAAGATTAAGTCCCTATAAAAATTATGTCAATAAAAATAATCTTTTTTTAATCATCTTCCTATGAAGATCAAAATATGTCCAATGTGAGTATGAGCTCTGTACTCTTCCCTTACAGGATTTTTTAGACAAGATTTTAAGGCTTTAGTCACCAGTTGAAATATATTTACAGTGCTGATGGTACACAACACTAATTACAGAGGATTATAGGGAAATTGAAGTTGGAAGAGGGCTCTGGGCACGACCTAGTCTAAACCTGCATAAGGCTACTTTAGGGTTGGGTTTGCTCAGGACCTTTACCAGTCAAGCTTTGGGTTCTGAAGGAAATGAGATTTCACAGCCTCTCTGGGCTCCTGTCCAGTGCCAAATCATTCTCTCAGTGAAGGATTCTTCCCTTAAGCCTCGCTGCACTGTGCCATGGACGCCTCAGCCCGTTGTCTTGCAAGGGCTTTCTACCTGCAATGTTGTAGACCTTCTTTTTCACACCCAGCTTTGCTCCCATTCACACAAGCTGCCAAGGCAGTGTTTTCCAGAGCCTCTGTCATGGTGTCTTTTGTTGCTCTCAAGCTGTTTCTTCAGGCTGTTTTTCTCATGGACCTGCAAACACTGATAGCGTTGTTGGGTAAGGGGTTCTCATGGGAAGTGACTTCTGCTGGTGTGACAATCACACCTTCTTTCTCCCCTTCTCCTGTTTCCCCTTCAGTTGTAGCATCTGGGTTGCATCAGAGAACTGGCAATGCACATCCACAGAGTTCAACTACCGAGCAGCACACAGTACCTGCTGCTCATCAAAGCGCGCTCCAAGCCACGCTTGGGAACTGATACTTAGGAGAGAACATACCCAGAGGGTGTTCCTCTACGGACCCATGAGCAGTTTCCCCACCACCTTCTTTCTGTCTGTTTTTTTCTCTTTCCCTACCCCTGTATTTTTCCCTAAAGAAATTTTTCTTCATCAGAACTGATGTACACACCATCAGCTATGGATGGTCCTTGCTAACACACCTCCATGTATGGGAACCTGTCTGAACACACTTTTTGTTGATAATATTATAATAAGAATTTCCCTTTCTGCAACTCATCTCTCATCCCCTTTTTGTGCACAAAGAAGAGTCAGGTTCTGTGCTCCCTCTAACCCTTTCTCAGGTAAAGAAAGACTGAATTAAGATACACACACCAAAACTTAGACCTCCTTATATTCTCCAGTCTCGTCAGTGTCTTAGCAGCCCTCCTGTGAACTCTTTCCAGAGTGTCAACAACTCTTTTTAGGTGTCCCTAAACCAGATCCAGCAATCCAAGTGTGGCTTGTGAGTACTGAACAGAGGGGAAGATGTCTTTGTTTAGCCTGCTAAATATGTATCCACTGCTCTCAGAGAGACTGGTATTTCACCACAGAAAGAGTTCGGGCTAATCAAGCACAATTTTCCTTTGGTAAACCCTTCCTGGCTCTTCCCAGACTTCAGAACTTTCTCAGGATTTCCCTATTTGTTCAGCATGGTGCCTTAAATCAACTGCACTTTTTACAAAAGCAACTGTGATTCCTCATTTTCTATAATTAATATTCTAGTCTGAGCAAGTTTAATAGTATTGTGAAAGCATATAAGGAACTTAAAAATTAATGACTTCACATTTCCTAAATTTTCTACCAAGACTCTTTTAGAAGATGTATAGCATAGAACTTTCAGAAAGGACACCCTCTTTTACAACAGTTGGCTTGTAGTCTGTAAAGCAGGCATGCTTTTCTTTTAATGGCTAAATCAACGAAATAAGTGAAATCTTAAGGGCCATATCTTCATTTTATTAACATCAACATGCATTTTACCTACAATGTAACTGTACTAGTCTATGCAGTTTATGCCAAAGGAGGATCTGGGCTCCAGTTTCTATTTCTAGCTCTGTTTTTCTAATATGAATGCAGTAGTTAATTCACAACATATGGGAGAGGTGGGGGAGGGAGCTCCTGCTCACACAGCTCATGCAGCTAGATTGATTTTTGCTAAAACTTGAAAAAAACCCTCACAGTACATACCACATGTGACAAGACACCATCCTGCATTTCTGGTATAAATTATACTGTATAACAAAATGTGAGTGTAAAAATTTAGTAGCACAGCAGTTATGCTACGCAACACTTCACCTGCCTGGGAGTACTGTTATTTCCATTTTCATAGTAATGGGCTATTGTATCCCAAAATGTGCTGAGAGAAAATACACTAATGGGATTTTATGTGAACGCTTGGAGAACCAATTTACACAATGGAACTGGACCGGAATTGTTTGATTAAATGCAAATCATTAACGTTGTAAACAATACAAATAGAGAGTAAACCTAAACTGAATGTGAAATAATGAGAGAAAAATGGGGTTTACAGTGTTTAAAATGCACAGATCAGAATCATGTGGCTTCCACAGTATCTGCTAAGGTGATTTCACAGTAGAAATGGGTTGATTTTTTTGTTATAGCAAAACCAGCTTTCATTTGATTGACTGGAAGAGATGTATTGCAATACTGAGCATGGTCTCTATGTCCATGAAAGTATTTCTAACTCTTATTCAACTCCCTCATTTCCCACTGAAATCAACTGGCAGTATGAATATTGTACAGCATTTTAGATACAAACTATGTGACTTAAATCCCTTCTGAAAATGGTTTTGAGTTGGAAGATTATTTTTTTATCCGGAAATGAAAAGAAAGAGTATATTATAAGAGAAAAGGAGAAGACAGCTTATATTTCACAATCCTTGCTTGAATGCATCTCAGTCCCCTGCTTCCCCAGATAAGCAAGGATGTTTAGACAAGCAAGATGGCAGGAGTTAGAAGAGATTGGAGTGTCTACAACATGGAGACAAAAATACTGCAAATTAGGAACAAACACAATGTGAACAGGAGTTAAGTGCTTATAAATACCTATTTTCTGCAGCAAAGCTGTAATCCAGATTCAAAGCTGCTTGTTTGTGTCTTCTGCAGAATTTTCATTGCATCTCCAGGATCAGGAAGGGAGGGAGGAGAGGTGCCAAAGTGACACTGTGCCCTGAAGTTTCACTACAGCTCTGTGCTGGGTTGTTTCAAGTGGAATGCTTGAATTGTAAAGGCGCAAAACACGGTTCCCTTCAGGTACTGCTCACATTTGTGAGAACTGCAGAAATGTGACCTTAGTAAATATTCCCTTTTTTTTTGTTTAAGCACTCACCATCTAGATTCTAGATTTAGGTGCCTGACTTTGGGCATTAAAGTTTTAAGATGTCAGCTTTCATGTCCAGGTTGAATGTTTGGGCTTTTCTTTCAATAATATATTTACCTGGGTCAAACGTCCCTGAAGTAACCTGGTCTATTGTGCTTACAGTCTTCTTAACTTTTTTTTTTTATTATTATTTCTTCTTTGGTTTACCTCTGTTTTCTACCCTGTGGCAAATAAACAATCCTTTTATTGAAGATAGCTGGAATTGAATGTGAAGACTCGTATGTATTACTCACTGATGGTGCCTTAGAGCAAAGGGAACTACCTTACTTTTTCTATTCTCTCAGCAACCCCTCTTGTAATAGCGCAGAGTATTGTTACTACGGCATGAGTCAGAGAAACAGTGAAAGAGACATTTTAGCAGACAGGATAAACAACTTCTGATGAACTGGGGCCCTATTTCTGTCATTTATGCATCCTTTCCAACCCCTCATTGGGCTTTCACCAGATGCTCTTTTCAAATCTCATGAGTTATGGGGCTTCCCTACATAAGAGCTCAAAATGCACTGCCATCTTCTTTGTCCAGGGGACCCTGGAACAAATAATATTCAGAGACAGCATTCAACCAGACACTAATTAGTTTGGGGTCATTTTGAGATTTGGCTCGAGGGCTGAACCAATTCTTCCCGCATCCCCTGCTAAGCCAGGTTGTACATCTCTCATTTTAAGCTCTAGGTACTTTATGGTAGTGTGGTATGCACTGCATCCTGTCAAGCTGATATGAAAAGACTTTCATATCTGAAAAACATTCAGATACAAAATCACCAGGAAATTTGGAAGATGGAAAAATTCCAGCTTTACAAATATCCTCCCAGAAGGATCTGCTGCTAAATTGAGATCTATTTGTTTATCACTTTTTAACTCTCTGTGGGAGACACAGCACTGGGACAATGAGACATGCAGATAATGAGTTGGGCGGAAGAAATTGTGTAAGAAATATCCCCAGCTTCAGGAGTTGTAATCTGTCACCATTTTTTTTAACACATTTTTCCTGTAACTTAAAAAGCACTGGATTTCCAACCTTTAGGAGATGACTACTACTACTACTACTACTACCATCACTACTGCTGCTGCTGCTGCTACTGCTGCTACTACTACTAGTTATTGGTTTTGTTATTATTATTGTTATTATTATAATTAATATTATTATTATTCCACGAGGAAAAGAACCTATGAAACCAAATTTCCTATGAGTCTGTTCTTTTACCCTCATGTCCATCTCACTACAGTTCCCCTGGGCAATCTCTGTCTTTTATAATACCTCTAACTTGCAAAAGATGACTCATGCTATGGTCATTTTGCAACTAAGGTTAATAAAATAAGTTTTCTACATTCATAAGTAAATAAACACACAGTCATCCATAATATATAGAAAAAAACTCAAAAGGAAAGAAAAGCCTGGAATCATCTTCCCCATTGGGGTAAATCCATACCAGGACCTATCACAACAGGACTTATCATAAACACACCAGGACCTATCATACCAGCAGAAAGAACAACTTGCTTAGGAAAAATATGAGTAATAAAGGCAGGTTTAAAGAGTCTGGGTCTGCTTTGATCAAGCACTGTTATATTTAAAACATTGCCAGCTACTAAGTTGTATACCATTGCTGGTGAAACTAAAGGAATGTCAGAGTAATGAATAGGCAAAGGGACAATTTAGGAAGACAAGACCACATGAAATGAAGCAGCTTCACTAGCAAAGGGAAAAACCTTTCAGAGTCTCAGAGCAAAGAGAAAAACTTCTCAGCCTCAGAGTATAACTTCAGTCCCATCAGGACCAACTCCCTTAGTGCCTTTAATTCAGAAGGAACCATCAATGTTTAGCTAAGACAATGAAAAAGATATCTGTATAAATTGTATGAAGCTGATATAAGTTTCCACCTGGCTAGATTTGACAGACCTAGTACTAAATTCCGCTGTAGATATGCAGTATTTTTGTGAATCAGAATTTTGCCATGGTTTAATGATGGAAGACAGGGTTTGTCCATGGTTAAAAGTCACTGAGATCCAACACTAATTAAAAATGGTCAATGTGGAAGGTCAGTAGTGCCCTACTTGGGTCTCTAAATAATTTGAAAACTTAAACATAGGGCTCTCTGTCCTCCTCAGAAAAACACATCAAACAGATTTCATAAACTTGTTATAGGGCTGGGAAAATCCCTATTCCCTGTTCAAATTCCTTTTGGAAGTACTTTAATTTCTGTTTAGCTTCCAGTATCAAAATGTTGTGAAAGCACCCTGCAATATGCATATCTGTAATTCTCTTTTGACTCTAATATTTGTATTAAACCTCAAGTTCTTTACAAATTCAACAGCAGTAATCCTAAAATCCTGAAGTTACAGAGGACAGCAGTTAGCTCAAAGCTCAGAAATACAGTAGTATTTTAAGTAACATTATCACTGCTTAAGGGAAAACTTTCCTATTTTTGGAATCAGCAGTTTTTTGTCTAATTGAGAATCCAGTGTGTAGTGTGGCATTCTTAGTACCGTTAATGTCACATGGAGAGGAGTATTTGAATGATCACTCAAGCCACTTTTAGAAATCCTGATTTCTTGCTACTCCTCCATGTGACAACACGTGTAGTACTGAAACGTAATCAGGACCTATGAGAAGAAACCAAATACTACAAAACTAATTGTTCTTTTTTAATGAGAAATTGTTTCAATGTCATAGACTTGTAAAAGACATAGACAATGTAAAAGACTTTTCCCAGACCTTTTTAGATCTATTCCTTAGGCTGCAGCTTTTTGCTGTGTGTTAAAACACTTTCCCAGTATGTCTAAGTGAGACACTCTTCCCTTTTCAGTCATCGTGAAAAAAACATAGCAAGTCCCATTGATGTTAAACTTGGAAAGGGTTAGAAGAAAGGCAACACTCCCAGTGTATTTTTTCCCTTTTGTTAGATGTTAAAATAGAAATACCCCAAATGATGTAGTCCACGATCAGATTTCTCATTGTGCCAGCTTCCTCTGAAGAGCCTAATATAAAAATAATTTCATGTTCTTCATGAACCTACTGTCCCGTAATCATGGCACTTGTTACAGTTGGGAAGATCTCTGTGTTTAGGCAACATGCCAGCTGAAACTGCCTAAGGAAAGTGTAACTGTTCCTAAGTAACCATTAACACACTCCAGAGTGTGCATTTGTCAGCCTATATATACATATCATGTGTAGCTGAAGAGCTTTCAGGCTCAGACTAGGAATATTTTAGAGTGCCTATGAATAAAACTACACAACCATACATGCCAGTGCAAATCCAGATGTGGGTCAGCTGCACTGTACACAGCAGGGCTTAAGCAAACATCACCTGTGTGATGCAATATAGATGAAAGGAGTTACATTGAAATATCTGCTTCATATGAAATTATCACACGTGCATAAATTCACATACATGTAACTCTGTTGATGCAGTCAGATTTCCGTGAGCATTTTTGAACCACTCGTCTTGACGTTTCATCTGACTTTGGGAGAAACTGCTTTCTCTGGGATATTTGGTCCTTGGGACATTATTTGAAATGCCAATATTAGTATCTCATCATTGGCTCGTTTCTCAATTTACTATCTCCCTAACTAACCTAAAAAATTGATAACATTGTGATAACTACGTGCCTTTCAAATCACCCACCCCTTCATGGAGTGCCATTAGCAGCAGCAGCAACAGCAAACATCACTCTAACAGAGACTGGCTTTTATCAGAGAAGGGCAGACTTCTTATTTACTTCATGCACACCAGTGCTGCCTGTCCTAATTCTCCCACTTTTGCTACAACCAAGAAGAGCTTAGGACTGACACTGAACGTAATGACTGACAGAACACGCTAAGTTAATACCAATAATCTAGCAGCAGGATGTAAGCAGGCTTGCAGGCTCTACCTTAAAAAGTACATAACTCTTGCTACGAATGGTAGTACTCTCTCCTACACAAGGGAACTGCGGACATCATTCTCATACTACATCTTTCTTGGTTTCTAACTGTACTGGCATTATATGACATTATTTCATGGCCCATAAAATTGTATTTCAGCTCCCTTGACTGTCCAGAAGGACCCAGTCAAGAGATGAATATTCTGGTAATCTCTTTTACTGCTTCCATGAATGCACAAGAGATGTCATGTCAAAGCCACGTTCAAGCTGTGTCCTAGTCCCAGTCGTCTTCATCTTTCCATCCCTTTTCTAAAGTGTGTTGTTTTAGCAAGACTGCAAAGCCTTGGATAGCAGAACATCTCTTCCTATGTGCTAGTGCAACAAAGAGAAATGGGCTCCTATCCCAGCTGAAATCTCTGGATGCTGTTTTAGACCACAAATGCTTTTGGATCTTGGCCCAAAATAGATAGCAGTGTACACAAGGCTGTAATAGCCTAGCTCTGCCTTGTTCTTTTTCACACGTAGCAGTTTCCTTGACATTAGACCTGATAATTATTGAATGAATGGCCTCTTCCACTCTCAGCCCCCAGCAACCATTATCTTAATTGCAGTTAAGCTGGAATCAGGCAAAAAAAAATCCCACAAAAATCAACAACATTAAGTTATACCTTCAGCACACAAAGCTGCAACCACTTAATTTGCATCTGAGGTGCTCTGTATCTGAATACCTCAGTGCATTCCACCTGTGCTTTGGGTGAAGTCCACCCAACTTTTGCAAATGCATGAAGTATATAAAACTTGTTCAGCAGAATGAGGTTATTGGCAGGGTAAAATCCCAATCTATTGGTGAGAGGGGGATTTTAAAACATGGCCAGGTGGAGGTTTTTCTTTCATCAGCCAGTAAACCACTCAGAACCCACTAACTTCTGAGGACTTGTATCTTAAAAGAAAGTTACACACAAAAAAAAATGAAAAGTACTGTAGTCTGGCAGATCTGGATATTTTAATTTTCCAGCAAGCATAAGAAAATTTTTATCAGGTTGCATATTTAGGCTTCCCTATTTGTGGGAGCAGAACAGACCCAGATACAGCACTATTACATGGTTTATTCTGACAACACAATATGTAATGAATGAAAGAAGTTGTTACCAAGGAGATAATTGGACCTGAACACTGAGAATATCTCAATGTGCCAATTTTCAGCATCAGCTTTTCTTTTGCTGTGGCTGTGAATTGTTGCTGTCCATATTTTTATAATAGTGAACTAATGAATTTTTCTTATTTTTGTGTGGCAGATTCTATAGTCTAATATATTGCTTTAACAGGGATTTTATGCAAGGCTTGGCCTGCTATATATTAATGATCTTTGAAAAAACCAAAACAAACAAAACATAATCAAAAAATAAAGTACCAGTAAGGAAGGACAGTTTGCAGATACGTCAAAAACAATTAAAGACAAAGCAATATTAGTCCAAAGAGTGCACAGAAAATCTTTTGCAAGTGGCAGGAATGGTTCATGCTGATGCCATATACTGAAAGGAGTCCTGCCTACCTGTCTGGTCAAACTTCATTACCTTGTTACCTTCTAGTCTTGTTACTTAAAATTCTATTATGCTCTGCTTACTAATATATTTTTCTAGGCCTCTCTGATACCCACTTTTAGCATATTATCTGTAAACGAAATCTCTTTGCCTTTTTTCTTTTTTTTTTTTTTCAAAACCAGCTTCAAAACAACAAACTTCTGAGACATGCATATCACACAGAGTATAACAAATTGATTAAATTGCCTTCTTCTCAGTCTATATCAAAGCAAAAATACTAAGCATATATGACAATTATTTTTAATCTTTACTGATGTTTGATATTTGGCTGCTCACCATGTGGAGGGATGTCCCCATTTGCCTTATTATTCCCTGTCCTACTTGTTGAAGGTGAAGAAATCAAAATCACTATTTTTTCCATTATCAGCTGTAGCCTGTATCCTACATCTTGGTGTTCCTAAGTTTGTAAATCAATGAATTCCCTCCCCACACACAGAGGCTGGGAATAATTGAAGGGAACAGCCTAAAGGTTTGCCTTTATTTACGGCCTTAAAAATTTTCTTGCACCTTGTTGAAGTTTCCAGCAGTGTGTTTTCAAACGGTGGTTGCAATTAAGTCTATATGTAATCATCTTCCAATATAAGGAGTGCCACCATTTCCTTCCTCAAGGGATCCCACTGTCCCCTTGAAGACTGACAACCGCTCATGTCCAGAGGATAAAATGCTCATGTAAGTCCTCCTTAATAAGTTGCAGTCGGAATATGACATGCTGGTAAATGCTGGTGAAATGAACAGGACAGCCTGTCTCTTTCTAGCTGCAGAGGGTAAGCAGTGATCCCAGGAGCAGCTTGCTGATGGACCACGGGGAAGCAGCTACTAGAGTAACTTGGAATTTAAGAGCAGCCATTAGAGGGAAGGGCAGAGAAGGGGAGGTTCAGCACCTTCTTTCACAGCCTGTGCTGTGCTGCTTCTCCCCATGCTGGGATCACTCATTCAAATTTCTTTCCAGCCTCTAGGAAGTTAGTTCTAAGTTTCAGAAGTCCAGTGTTTTTTCTTCTCTTCCAAGGAGTCACTGGCACTCATCTAAATGCAGAACTGAAGAAGAATGTCTCTTTTGTTCAGATTAAAAACATCCATACCTTCTGCAAAGACTTCCTTAGCACTGCCATGCTAGGAAAACACATGTAATGCCCACTTTTCCTGAATACTTGCTTCTCATCCAGTTTCTCACCCCCATCCAGTTTCACAGTTTCTCTCTGGTCCCAGTTTGCCCTAATAAATCAGTAGCATCACAGGATCATTTCCTAACTGTAGATATGTTATAGGAAACAAGGAGATTTGCTTTGCAAGACATAGGAAAGCAGCAAGTAGCTGTGGCCTTCAGCACAGGGATTGGTCTTTCCTCTCAACAAAGAAGCATCAAGAATAAGTAGTTCTAGATCACTTAGATACTTGATCACTCAGTTCATTCACCACAAAGCCTGTACCCCTATGTGTCAACAGGAGAACAGCATGGAGGGAAAGCAAAAGAGAGATGTGATAACACATATCTTTCTCTATAGGTTTACTGGAGGCAGAACACCTCTGTGCTCTCTGCCCCATGTTTGAGGGTATGTCCTGTAGGACAAGCAATGGGTATAAAGCTGCTTAACTGTCTGCTTTAGTTTGGCTTGATATTCTATGTTGTGTGAATTAGTGGTGGGATGTGCTTGGTGTGGTCTGAATGTAATAAAGGAACCAGAGCTAAGCAGAGACCTCTAATTTTTCTCCTGATCCTCCTCAGCTCTGTGTAACTGCACTACTAACACTCAGAAGTGATGTCCACACCTTCCAAGACCTTGACAGCTTTTTTTTATTTTACTTTTAAACTCCTCAAGGCAGATGGGAATAAGTTCCTTGCCAAGATAAAACCTGTTAACTGAGGTCATTCTACCACTGCTTTATTGTCTTGAGTGCCCTCTAATCTTCAAGCAGCTTCACAAATGCATCCTGCTTCATAGCTATTGAAACCAGGCAGTGACTCTTCAAGTGACAAAGATGGGTAAGACAAAAAAATTGTATGACTTCATTTTTTTCTCTCTCCAGATTCACAATAGTGAAACTGAGACAAGAATTTAGGTCAGTGGAATCACTTTCTTTTTAGATTTTTCTAATGAAGGAATTTTTCTTCCTTTTTATCGGTTAAATGGCCAAGAGAAATAGGTTGTTGGTGTACTTATGAGAGCACTGCACACAAAGTGTATTCTGACATCATCTTTCAGTTTCACCAAAGAACATTTGTCATCACTTCTGATGGAATTAAATTGTGGTCTGAATCTAAGGCATCAGCTAAGAAATAAAAATGTGTAAATTCGTGCAGAAAATACTAGTGTCAACATTAGCATGCTGAAGAATGCAATGATGCAGAGACTTTGTACAGACAGAAATACAATATAGTCTCTGCAGAAAACTCTTACTTGTTCCCATGCAAATTAAAGGGGGAATCAGAGGATTGTGTGGTATGGAAGTAACGGTAAAATAAAGGTAGCGTAATAATTCTAAACTCAAAATGAAATTTAGGAAAACTTGGATTCTAGTAAATTTAAATGTTCTCTTTGATGAAAATAAATTATCCTGATTTCAGCAATTTTTAGGTTTTGTTCTCGGTAAGGAAAAAACATGCCTCAAAATAAAAATGCGTTCAGTTTCTCTCTGATTTCCAATTCTTGGTCAAACCGCACTATTAAAATTTCGCTCAATCAAAAAGTCTCTCTTCTGTCCTCCATTTCTGGCCTCCTTTTTCCCCTAACCAGTAATTACGCTATCAGTTGCCTCCCATTCCTCTCCTAGGTATTTTCTCAAGGCCTGTCCCCACTACAGAAATTTATGATACAAAGAGCTGGGCTTCTAAGGATGCTTGTAAAACACTTCACATCCATACGCCAAAGTGCTCCAAGTGGTTTGTATTTCTGCCAAAAAACACTTGGATTTTTCTTATGTTCAGCAAGGGCTAAACTTGGCTTAAGGCCAGTAGGGACAGCATTAAAGGAGATAGGATGCAGCACTCATACTGCAGCCCTACAGAGGCACTCTGTACATTCCCAGAATCCTGTCAGAGCTACACTGGGAACTGGGAGATGGCTGCCCAAAGGGCTCTGCAGCTGAAAAGCCTTGGGGATGTGAGCAGAAATGCTCTTATTCAGAACAGCAGTCAGCGTGATACCTCTGGATATTACAAATAGTTAGCATTTAAACCAAGGAACTGGGATAAGCTTAATAAGAACCCTTCTAATTATCAGGGTATTAGCAAGGAAGTGAGAAAATTACACAAGTAATAGAAGGGATTGCTGCTGCTCACCCCCTGCCCTGCCTGTCCTCCTCACCCAAGCACGCAGAGCTCTCCTTTCTCTCCTTTCAGTCAGGATCTAGAGAAGTAACATGAAGAAAAGAGGGAGGAGGGGGGAAACCCACATTCAAAATAGCAGCAAAAAGCTCTTCTGCAAACTCTGTCTGAAGGTATAAAAGATACAGCTGGCAGCTTACACTGCTTTACTGAAATAATGAGACTAGAGCTGTACAAGCAGCTACCTAAAATGGGCATTATTAGTTTTCTTTATTAGGGACTGGGTGGGAGAGCGAAGACAAGCGGCACTTCCCCATGCTTTGTTCTTGTCACTTGACAGCTTTTTTGTCCTTGAGATATTCTCTCAAGAGGCCAGAAGTACACATGGCTCCAAGTCACTACAGGATCGTGAGAGGACACTGCAGCTCAGCATATCAAGGGATATGTGTCTGCAAGCAAATCTGATTGTTTAAAATAATCTAGACTAATTTTGTCAGGAAAGTAAGATTTAATTGTAGAGAAGAATTTAGGCTAAAATTGGAAGGGATTTTAAGCGTCATTACTTAATTCCCCACATAACATATTAGGCACAGGACAGGGAATCCTGATTTAACCTAATGATGAGCAGACTGACCAGATTTTCAGAGTGAAATAATGGGATTCCTGTGGGGGAAGGAGCTGTGTTCAGGCACAGAAGTTTTGAGTGAAAAACAGTACAAAAAGGAAAAGACAACTACCTTCCTTCCTCCCTTGCTGTACTGCTCTACCTTTCCTCTACTCCACTTGTGAGAGGCACAAATTCCTCACTGGACAAGCCTCATCACAGCAAGTAACAAACAGTAATGTTGATGAAGACAGGCAGCAATGCTGGGCTTGTACTGATGAGATTAACTGGAGGAGAAGTAGAGCCAAGCAAGGATCCGGTCTGCCCATCCAAAGGCTCCGTGTTCAAGAGCTGGTGGTTGCACTGTGCCAGGTGAGAGATACACTGGTCAATACCCTCACATACACACATACCCACAATGTACTCACATACAGAGTCAGACCCACATCCTCACTCTGTTGTGCAGGTCATTCCCCTATAAAAGCCTTATTTCACTGGGTGGTAGATAAATCATATTCTTTCAGTGATAACTATGAGATAGTCTCCACCTTGTGTGTGCTGACACCTCATGTCAGTCTCAAACACCTTGAGGTTTTTCAAAAAGCTTAACTACTGGGTTTTGACCAGCCCTCTGAATTAGCATCCTTGCCTGAGGGTGCAGGACATCCTCACCTTACCAGCAACTGGGACACAGTGAGGGGCTCCCCAGCTTTTTGTTCTTTCCTGCATCATTTGAATCAAGGCCTGCTGACCTAGCCTTGTTGTCTGCTCGCTTAAAGAATCATTCCTTAAGGAAAACTTTCTTATTCCTCTTCCTTGCGCTCCCTTTGTCAAATGAGCCTGTCTTCCCAGGCTCTCAGTTACCATGAACATTCTCTTTTTCTCCAAAATTATTGCCCCTTGTTCTGTACAGGAGACACCTGCCAAAGTCCAGGACTGAACTGGTGGTGAACACCTCCATATGTTTTACATACCTTACACTATCTGTCACTTGAATTAGTTGCATATGATATCTGTACAAGATGATAAGTTTTTTCCAAGCAGGAACACAATTTTTATGTGTTGGGGTTTTTTCTCCTCTAGAATTCCTCTATTATTCATAAATAATGAAAAACCTAAACCCTCTACACTGAACTGGGACAATTTAATATCTAAAAAGAATAAGGCCAGGCTTGAAATAAGGCTTTCAGTTTCTACAACAGATGTAAAACACATGCAAGACTAATGGGACAAGCTGTAAATACAATATGATCGTGAGCTTGCAAGTATGTAGCACCTCTGAGACTCATTTGGTATACAATAACATAACAGTGCCATCCTAGAAAAATACTATTGAGGTATTTAAAAGTCTACATAAGCTCTACATTTTTCTGCCTTGCCTCCTCTTTGTCAAATCCAAATCTTCCCACTCTGTTCCCCACAAAAACAGTACTTGGTCACTTTTGTCTGTTCAGGTTAATACTAACAATAATAGCAGTGGTCACAACAATAACAAGTCATCATTAGGTTTACCATTTCAAGACTTACTTATCATAACCATACCTTTTCGGCTCCCACTAAAGTCAATGTTGCTTCTATTTGCTTGGGAGGATGTTACTGCTGAAATCATACTTGTTTTCACCAGTGGTGTAAACGAGTGATGTAAACCAGTGGTGTTTACACCAGTGCTGTAAACATCCCTGTTTGATTTGCCTCCCATTTCTTTGCTACACTGGTCTCCAAGTCTGCTTCCTGCTGTTTTATTTGTTTGAATGCATTTACCTCCCATTTCTTTGCTACACTGGTCTCCAAGTCTGCTTCCTGCTGTTTTATCTGTTTGAATGCATTTGCCTCCCATTTCTTCGCTACAGTGAACCCCAACTCTGCTTCATGCTGTTTTATCTGACTTCAGTATTCAGCCACCACCTCCTCTCAGTATGTAATATCAGCTTTGGTAACCCAGACCTCCCACTGTTTTCACTGTGTTTGCTATAATGCTCCAAACACGCACCAACTCTAGGCAGGGCTCTCTTGGAGACCACCTTGTTCATTTAAGTTCTCCTAGTGGTTCTTTTAGGCTAAGACAAGGATTTAGCAAAGTAGATATCTCTGCACAACAAACAAGCTACCGAGCTCACGATGCCACATATGAATTTTACAGCCTTTCTACCCACCTTCCTCTTTTGCTACTACTAAGGAACCACACTGCACTTCTGTAAAGTTTCTGAGGAATTCTCCGTCCGGGTTGCATGCAGCACATTACAAACAGTCACTCAGCATAATAAATAATAATTAGAAAAAAAGCTTCTCTGGGCCAAAACGTTACTATTATGAAAATCCTGAGTTCAGCTCTGGGGCCCACAACAAAACAAGGGCACAGACCTGTTGAGGTGAGTCCAGAGGAGGGCAATAAAGATAATCAGAGGACTGGAACACCTCTCCTACGAAGACAGGCTGAGAGAACTGGGGTTGTTCAGCCTGGGGAAGAGAAGGCTCCAGGGAGTCTTCAGAGAGTCTTCAGTCCAGGAAGTCTATAGGAGCCTTCCAGTACCTAAAGGGGGCCTACAGGAGAATTGGAGAGGAATGTAGTGGGCAGGTAGTGATAAAGAATTTTTTTACTGTGAGTGTGGTGAGACACCGGAACATGTTATCCAGAGAAGTTGTGGATTCCCACTCCCTAGAAGTATTCAAGGCCAGGTTGGATGGGGCTTTGAACAACTTGATCTAGCAGAAGGTGTCCCTGCCCGTGGCAAGGAGGGTGGAACTAGATGATCTTTATGGTTTCTTCCAACCCAAACAATTTATTTCATCAACAAAATGAAATGAAAAGCAAAAAGAAAGAAAAGACCAGTGTTTTTGCCCACATCTACTGCTCCTTGGCAGCAGGTAAGACTGACCAAGGTAAGCTGATGATTTCAAAGCAAAATGACTTAATGGAAATGCCAGTGAAGACCAAGTCTGTATTATATCTCATTCAACTCACCACTGTCACAGAATGGTGCCTAATAGATACAGAAGTGGTGAGCTGGAAGAAGTCTGTACTTTAAACTGCATTTTTAATAACAGTTGTCATTATGAAAGTTGAAAAATTTGCAGTAAAGATTTCTTCACATTTATCTGGAGATCCAGGTGAAAGAGAAGGAAACACAGTCAGGACATGGGACATTTCAATGCCCACAGTATCAAAGGAATCTAGTCATGTAAATATGACCAGGGATGTGAAAACATTAGGTCAGGAGGGAAATTAGACCAATCTTTATGTGATGCAGTGTGAAATGTTCAACATTAACAATGTTACTACACTTCCTGAAATGCAAAAGTTTAGATTCAGACAAAACTTCTTGTTGTGAATAATGAGGATGTCAGAGAGGATACAGTTTTCTGTTCCTTTTCAAGAAATCTCTGAAGTCACATTAAGAACGAAACTGAAGCAATTATAGAAATTTAGGAGCCTGATTTAAACTTCCTCAAAGCAAAGTATTTTTCCACAAATATATACTTATAAGAGAGCAAAGGAAGAAGAGGGTGGAGTCCTGATTATATATCTACACATAAACAGCTATTTATATTATGTCTTTAATAGGCAATCTACTGTGTTGTCCTTTTCTATCACTACTAGCCCCTGGGAAACTTCCTACAAGCATACTCAGAGAGCACCATTCTACCAGGCTTAGAACTTGGCTTTGGTGTTAGGACACCATATGTTCTTACATCAAAATTGCCTTGGAGATTATTATAATTTTCAAAAATTCTTCCTGATAGACTATCAGATTAACACCATCTTATCCCTGATAACCACAAATTTGTCTGCTTCTTTTTACAAGGGAAACAACATGTTTCTCAGAAAACATTATGCTGTTAGTCTATTGCTTCCCTGAAGACACTCTGGGGGTCACCATGAAGGATGTTTTATTGATATGGGTTGTCTTTATAAACATGTTTGAATCTCTAAGTGTCCCAGGCAAATTCAATGTTTGATTAAGAGAGAGATACTCAGTTATTTGCAACATAGACCTAGAGCCTGAGTAAAATAAAATGACACAACAGTGTTGCCACAAATACTAGAGGACTGCACAAATGCCTTCCAAGGACATAAGAAAGAGCAGCAGTCCTCAGAGAAGCTACAGGCACAGTTCTCATTTTAGCATCTATTTTTCAAAAATTTCTCCCACTTTTGCTTCTGACATTAGAAAAAAAGATTATTTCTTGAAAACCAAAACATTTTGTCTGACTTAAAAAGATGATTTTCACTTTGGTTTAAATGTTCCTATTAACACATTTTACATTGTTATTTTTTAATAATTTTTAAAATTAAATATTTGAGGAAAAACCAAATAAACATTTACCAAACATTAAAATATTTTCAACCTTCATCAACTAAAATAATATGTCAAATTCAGCAGGACTTTCTGCAAGGGTTTCGCCATACTCAAAAAAGTATTTTTCAGCAAATGCCACTTGACAATATTCTCAGTTCAACATATCTCCACTGTTGCTTCCTTAGCTATCATCACTGAGAACACCAATTCACATGTTATCAGATATTATGAAACCAGAGATGCCCAAAACACCAAGAGATTTGGTCAGTCTCCCTCACTCTTCTGCTGGCAGTAGAGGGAATCCAGCCGTAACGCAGTTGGGATAACAAGAGATTTTCAGCAAATTAGGCTGCTGTGCCAAAGCCCAGGAGATCTTCCTGACCGCTGCTGCTGCTGAGTGGGTGCCAGTGGGAGGTCAGGGGTGAAGAACACAGCTTGTCCCCTCATCCATCACAGGAATGAGCCTCCCTTCCCATGGTTCCCCTTTGCCCCATCTGTGCTCATCCCAGTGACAGGAGAGGACACTGGCCTGGACCCACTTTTCAGCCTTCTGGTAGTGTAACTCTGCTTTTGCCATGCAGCTGAGAAGCTCTGCGTTGGCACGGCTCCAGGCATGCTGTATTGCTATGCTTTGGAGGTTTTCACAAGGATGAAAGAAAGCATTTAGGGAGGTTCCAGAAACGATGCTGATGGCTGCCATGCTAATGCTCGTAATGAATTCTAAATTGGTAATGGGACCACTTATGGATAACTAAAGGCTTATTCACTCCCCTGGATATCTGCTTTTTTCCTTTACTACTCTTTGCTGGATTTAGTGCCACTATTCACTTTGCACTTTTTCTTCTCCCTTTTTTTCCAGTTCTTTTACTTTTCTACTGTCATTTCTCATGCTGTACTCTACAATTATCATCTGTCAGGCTTTCCACTTATTCTAGAGGCCTTACTACAGCAAATCCATGTCCTGCAAATCTCTAGGTACCATTGCTAGTTCTCTTTTCCCATATGGGACTAATCACTCAAGTTGCATGATTTTGAAACGATGCAGTACGGATAATAACATTTCTATGAGCATAAAATTTCATTTTACTTCTACTGGAAAGAGCAAACTTCATTCATACCACCTAGGGATGGGTGGTATAATGACAAGTGGTAAAATAATAGGTGGTACAATAACAAAGGATTGCATTAATGGGCAGCAATCATAACTGACACAGACCTGTAGTTTCTGGCTGATGCAGTTTTAAATGATGTTAGTGTTGATTGCAGTGTGTCTTATTGCCTTAGGAGATATGTGTTAAGTATAAAGGTTTGCAGTTAAAATTCCATGAGGCACAAGACTCCTCTGGAACATCTGTCATGTCAGTGGAACTGCTAAATTGTAACTCTGGTCAAAAAAAAAAAAAAAGACACTATAAAAATGACATCTATCATGTACTGTATTTATTTTCCCCTGGTGAATTTTCAGATTAAATCTGCTCAGTTTACAAATCAAAAGGGATCTTTTTCTACATGCTTTTTTATCCAATAGTCTATGTTCCCTGTTCAGCTTCTGCCTAAAAAAAAAAATTAAACTATGTTATTTCTGTTCCATACATCATTTTCCATCCACTCACAACAAAAATTCTCCAGCTAAAATACAGGTTGCATTTATACTGACATGGAATGAATCAGAACAAACCATATCTCATTCACCTTTCAGATCAAAGTAAAATGAGGTTTTTTTTCTAACCGGTAAGCTACAAACAGATATAGACAACATGGAGTGATCAAACTTATCATTTTTACAACAAACTGAAGAATATTCCATATCAAATATATAGCTAACTACATGTCATACTTATCTGTATATATACACATATATGTATATACATATGTGTGTGTATATATGTTTGCATGTAATACAAACCTCTATATTTCTATGCATATATATTTGGATATGCTTTCAAGCACTGTCTTAATCAAGAGCTGTCAGTGATATTATATATCATTTAAATACCTATGCTGCTGCTTCCCTGAAATGTCCTTTCACATTTAGGAGAAAGGACAGTACCAGATTTTACTAGTACCAAATGACTGCAGCCCTACACTGTTTCATCTGTGCTGAAAGGCATTAGGATTATTTGCATCATTTCCTACCCCTTTCTTCTGTCTCCTATTTACTCACCTATATTTCATTAACTCTCCCTTTTGACATGCTGAATTGGGTCAAATTGTGGATCTTTTCTATCTATAGTAGGTAATACAGTTACCCAGTTCTTGTTATCTCTTCATAGAATATGAATAATGTTATACGAGGTGCTATACTACAGAATGGACATGGCTATTCAGGAGGTATTTTTCCAGTGGTAAAGGAATATTATTTAAAAAAAAAAAACAAACAAAAACCAAAACAAACAAACAAAAACCCCCCACTATAAAGAATGCTGGATTTAAAATATCAGGATGATGGAGAAATCAAGAAATGCAGAAATGAAGCTGATATTCTAAGAAAAAAATTACCTCTACTTCATCTTCAGCATTAATCACTAGAATGGCAATCAGATTATCTCATCTAACAAATGACGTATAGCCAAATGGAGGTAAATCAAAGCAAGGCAAAGGTCATGCAGATAAATAGAATATACTTTGTGCAGTGTGCTTTGCCACGTTTGAGTCCACTTTCGCCGAAAGTGTGTGTCATTAGTTGGTCAACATGACTTAGTTGTGGAGCATTTGCTGGTACCAGATTCCTCCAAAACTTTATATGTGAAGTGTCTTTTGTATTAGCACTATTTGATAATGTAAATCTGGTGGTGATTTGTCCCTCCATCACATCCCAGAAGAAAATTACATCATCCTTCATCTGTTTTTCACTTCATTTGCTGGGCCACAGTCTTTATTTTCTAGACAAGACTTGGGCTGGAGCCAAGGTAACTAAAAAATCACCTAAAGCTCTCAAATTATGACTAATGGGTGGTAGTACTATTCTTCAGACACAAGGGTGATTTTATGATAAAGGTAAAGCTTGTCTACACAGGAGACACAACATTTTAAGGGTGTCTGCAAAACTATGAATTAAGCTACCACATGAAAAAATGGCCTTTACAAATCTTTCCACTTTCTGCTATGACTGCATCTGATCAATGTTAATCATTTCATTTAGTGTAGTGCTGGAAGGTGAAGGGGAGAACAGGAGTTGAGACAGAATTTAAGCCTCAATTTGTCTATATCAATGGTTATATCTATATAAGTGGTTGGCTTACAATATGGTCTTAATGTATTTGTGTCAGTTAATAAATTGCTATAAAAACCTACAATAAAACTGAATTAAGGTTGACAGCATATATCTGAAATCTATACTAAAACATATTCTTACACTGTTAGAAATTAAAACTGTATGGGAAATAGTTTAATCATCATGGTAAAGATCAAGATTTTATAATCTCTTCCCACACCAAATCAAGAAAAAAACTGAGATCTCAAGAATATTCAGTGCAATCCAGCTCAATTTAAACAATTCAGCCAACAATATAATTAATTTCAACCAATGAACTTATTTCAAAGGTTTGATTTAATTCACTTAAACTTGAAATTGAAAAATTATTTGGACTCATTAAATGATTGATGCTGTTGTTTTATAGACTGAGCTTTGATTTGCATTTTTGAAACTATCAAATTCTTGCCAAAGCAGAATCTTCCACAAGTGGTTCTGCTCGAAAATCATGTCCAACCAACACCTCTGTATTTTTCTGCCCCAAACCATCATACACTATAGAGTCAAAATAGAGCTTAGAAGTACAACATATATATAACCAAAAAATGTCAAAAGTTAATTCTAAAAACTAGGCACCAGCTATGGACAGCTTCACAAACAATCCATTTCTGATCTACAATGTCTAGTGAAATTATGCACTAACCTCAGGTCCCGACTGAGATATCCATCTGGATCCTCACCTTTAGTGGAATATTCATTAAAAGGAATTACTCCCCAGGACACATTCAAGTCCCTTTTTCTTTCTCTTTCTGGTATCACAGGAGCCCACACAGATGAGGTGTCCATGCTAGACTTCCTCACAACTCGCTGCCCTTCCTGCAGGTGTATACCCGACACGTGGTCTTGCCTGCCATGCCGTTTAAATGCACATGCACACACTCACTCTCCTTTATTCTGCCCTTCTTACCTCTGCTACTATTTTAACTAATGATAAAAACACAGAGTTGAAACTTACTTTCACTAGACGCCAGCGCTTTTTCTTAGTGAAACAAAAGAATTATTCTCTGTCAAAATGGCTGCTGTTTGCTACTGCCTTCAGCAACACTGATGCTAAGACATGTGTAGCAGAGAGAGGCTTCCTACACTGAAAGAGGAAAGGGTTTTTAGAATGAAGTTCATGAAAAGGAATTAGATGTTGAAACGTATATCTGCTCGGATAAGAGTAGTCATAGATTTATCCTGGCTGTACTCCAAGCTAGGAAGTTGTGAGTGTGCTTTGGCTTGGCAGCCAGAGAAGCAAATTAGCAGAGTATTAATACACTCCACTTTTCAGCTTGCTGCTTCAGGTGCAACTCTAGATCAGGCTGACGCATATTTGGGAAGCTCAGAAAGAAAGATGGGAGAATAGGAATATCTGGGTACTGGTGACCCTCGGCTGTGAACAAAAAGAGCTCAAGAAATTAGTTCCAGAATTTAAAAAAGCCACGGATCTGGTAAGAAATTTACGTCAAACCTTACTTTTTGAATCTATTCAAAAGTAGTATCGTGTTAACATTCATAAATAGTATCATGCTAATGTGCATAAATAGCATCATGTCATCTTAGAGTAATTAAAGAAATTTAAGTGGTGAAATTCTTAGTTTTAACATGTTAGGTGCTGGACAACTTAATGGATAGCAAGAACTGTGCCCCAGCTTTGATTGTCAAGTTGTGAGTTAGTGAAGATCTTACTACATGTGCAAGTGAGAACTGGTGGGACATGAGTTCAAAGATGCAAACAGCAGCCTCATAGTGACCAGTCTTCTCAATACCCTCCAAGGTATCCCACACAGACCTATACATCTTACCGATCTATGCAGCCTTGAATTTGATCATCCCCTCCTGTCCCAGTCCTTACTATGAGACATGGACACCTGGGAAGCCTTAGAGCACTTTATTCCCCATATATTCCTTGAACATTCTCTCTTCCAATGCTACATTAATCTCCATAGACATAATATATTTAGATTTCATGGTATTTAAAAGAAAGGTTTTGCAGGACTGATTCTGTGCAGTGGAACTCCAAAGACAACTCTCACTGATTTAAAACTCAGGCTTGGGGTCTCTAGGAGTGGTGTTCTCCCATTGTATTGCTAATTGGGACGCTAAACCTACTTCCTACTTTTTCTAAGACTTAGAGGCAGACAAATGCATATCTACTACCTGGATGTGACAGTATGATGAACAGCTGTAAGCATTGCTCAGTTTAATCCTCTTGACCTAAAGCTGTCACTATATCACTGAAAAGTTACCTCTAGCTCAAGAAAGCACAATGCAGAAGCTTAGTTAATTTTTCCAAGACCAGAACTGGGTGAAAGTTGGTTTACCAAGCATTGAAAGTAAAGATTAAGATGTAGCTAAGAGGAAATATGGGCATATGCCTTTTTATCTTTCTCCTGCTCTTCTGTGTTCTTTTGAATGAATTAATAAATACCTCAATTTGAGTTATTTTTACCCAGAGCACTGATCACAGACTCTTCGGCAGGAAAGATTTTGCTTTTGCTGGATATAACTGGGTCCATAATGCCAAAACAGATGAGAATACAGAGCTACTGGACTCCAAGACTTCATCTTTTGTGAAGGGTAAGGGAAAATAAGCCTGTCACTTGATAAATATCCTAGCAGGATCTAAAGCACAGTTTGTCATGCAACCATAACAACATGCTTAGATTTACTGTGCCAGATACTTAAAAGAAAGCTGGGCTTGTTTGTACCCAGTCCATAAAGTTCGAACTTCGTGGGAATTGCAGAAGCATTTTTCTGAGAGCCACTTGCCATTGTGTTTTGAAAGTGCATCTGAATGCAGATGAAAAGATCTTCATGGTAGAGAGATAATTGGATGATATGATAGCAGTATCAGTGCTGATTCAGAGCTGTATGCAGCATGTAGCATCACTGGGTAGTCCACAGAAGCAGATTACCTGGTACAGGAGCCATGCTCCCCCCCCTCATCTGACACATAAAACTGGGGCTGTTTAATGGAAGAAACTGAGCCCTTTCATCCCCTCAGCAATCTTCCCTAGAGATCGTACATCTTATGTTTCCCACTGAGAACAAATTTCTGACCTCCTGAAGTCTCCTCCCTTTATGTAATATTAGAAGTTTTCAGGGGATGTCAAAATCATAAAAAAAATAAAGAAGGTAGATAGAGAAAGTTATTACTCATACCTACCTAATCTCCAAACACTAACAGTTTTGGGTTTGTGGTTTTCTCTTCCCAGACTAATACAAGATTCAGTTTTTAAAGTTGCTTCTGTGGGTGGGAGGATGCAAAAGACCTGAGTAAAGCAGGCTTTCTAACAAATGTTCTTGAGATTGAGTATTCATTAATCCCTTTTTAGGAATGTGAAGTTCTCTTAAATATTACTTTGCTGTTGAGCAATTTACATTTTCTTCAGTACAAGATGAAGTGATGGTAAAGTCTGAAAGCAAAAGCAATGTAAAGAAAAAAATAGTCTTTAAAGCTGAATTTCCCAGCCTCAGCCGTCTTAAGGGATGCTGTTTTATTCGCCCTTTTAGTGTATTAAGTCTTAAAGGGTTATTATTTCTACTAGTATTATAAATGTGACAATTTCTCTACACTGCAGTTTTATTAGTGGAAAATGTGAAGATGGTTTTGGCAATGGTTGAACAGCATGTGACTGGACAGACAGTACAGAGAAGTCTATGATACATCAGCAGCCGCCAGAACAGCAAAACGGCCATTGAAGCATTGATGATAAAAACTCTGTAAGTATATAAATCATGCAGAACTGAACTATTATTAAGTTTAGACATTAAAAAATCAACAAGGCAAGCAAAATGTCTAGATTCTATATTTTATAAAGGAAATCTTATTGCTGCTGTGTTTTGGAATGGATTTCTGAATTGAAAAACATCAGAGTTGTGAAACTTGAGGAGAAAGAAGTTTTGATCACAATATGGACCGTATAAAAGGATATTGGAAGTGGAAAGGAGAATAATTTTTCTGTTCATCTTGCCTCAGCTTTAGAAGGATAGAGTGTCTGTTTTTGACCCAATGTTTGCTTTTTACAACTAATATTTTTTTATACAGCTGTACTAGAAAACAGAAAACTACCTATCTAGAAGAGATGTGAGAATGTGTGCAGAAACAATACTGGTTTAAATTTTTTAAGATAAATCCTGTGGCATAATTGCCTTTACAGCTTTACAAAGTAACACAAATTTACAGAAATTTATAGACTTTACATCTATCTCCTTCAGACCAGGCTTTCCACACCATAGCTCCAGCTTAAACATTTCTTACATTTGCTGCATAAGTGCCAACAAAAATCCCTGACAAGTCAGGTGATGAGATGGGAAGAATGATTCAGATAGACTGTAGTGCTTTGAAAATGCTAATATTTACTGTTAGCTTCTCTGTTATAAAAAGAAATATTTCAGTCAAATTGTGAGACTGAACTTAATTGTTTTGCCATTGTAAAAGTTCTTTCTTCTCTATGATGGAAGTCTGTCCTCTATTCCATCCTGGTGAAAAAAGAGAAATAGGGATTTTAAAATCTTTTACACCTGCATTAAGTAGCAGTTATGTGGAGGGGATATGGAACTGAAGATCCAACAGGCTCATATGTAACTTAAAGAGCTGAGATTAAAGTGGCCTATTTAAGATAAATGTTAGAACAAAGTAATACAAAATTGTAGCAGAGGTTTTCAAGATTCTTTATGGGTGTTCTGCTGTATTTATTAGTTAGCTACTGAAAGCTTTTTATGTGGATTTATATGCAAGTTATTTTTTAAATAAAACTTTCTATGTCAGTTCCAAGTTGTCTGTTTTAATTTAAACTTCAGTGGAGTGTTCCAAAAATAACTGTAATGTAAGTACTTATCAAAACTTCAACAACATAAGTCAATGTTTATTTCAAGTAATATCTAATAGTGGACTGCTGAAATGCCCTGTCTTGGTTTTCCTCTAACTTTTCTAAAATTTGGGATTTTTGAAACTTAAAAATACACAAGACAGCATCAACCTAATTTACAGAGCCTCCTTTTCTTGGCTGTCTTAACAGGTTCATTCTACTATAACATCTTCTGTAGCATTGGTCTCATAAGTCAAATCTCATCAGACTAGAGGTACTCTCAAAGACAGAACATATGCATTCCCTCTTCATCATCCTTCTTGAAGATGAAGAATAACTTCCTACTTTCACTCGCCCTGCCAAGTCTAAATCCAGCCTCATTAGGTCAGAATTATTTTTCTTTCTTGTTTACATAGTGCTCAGAACAAAAAATCCCTAAACTCAGCAGAAGTCTGGTAAGCAGTGTCAATAATACTGGCATGTCAAAAAGGGGGTTGCCAAGTTCATTAGTAAGCTGCACTTACATTTCACATTACATGGAAATTTTATATGGTCTCTTGTTACCATCATTAATATCTTTGGGATACAAAGAAGAGTGGAACTGGGGGAAAAACAATGCATGCTTCAAGTAGTTGATTTACCTAATACTGAATTATTTTAGTATAAGTACCTTGACATTTCATTGCATTATGAATACAATGTAGGAAATAGAGAAAAATGGAGAAAAAAATGGTGCAGAGAAAAACCAAGTAGTGAGAGAGAATGAACACAGAGCAATTAATGAATATGAGCTCTTTTTTTACTAACTTGTGACCAATTTTTAGATTTGGATCAGAATGAAGAACTCATTTGCTCTGATCACATGTACTATGAACACACTGAAACATGAAGTGAGACGATGGCTTTTTTCCTTGACGTGCACACAGACTAATTAAAGTTCAGTTTGGTAACACTAAAGCAGTACAAGGAAACTTATACTTTTCCCTTGAAGCATTATGCAGTTCAAGAAAAGCCTCCAGGATGCCTGAAGAGACCCCAAGTCTGGGCAATAAAAGCAAAAACTTCATTGATGTTTCCATTTCTTGACTTAAGAGGCAAAGTTGAGGGAAAGGCTGTAGGCTAGAAAACTATGGTTGTTTCATGTTTAAAGAATCTAGAACAAGAAGATACTATCCTTGGAAGAAAAAAAAAAAAAAAAGATAGGATTTTCCTTTCTGCTGCCTTTTTTTTTTTTTTTTTTTTTTAACCTGTTTGTGGAAAGGATAACTAATTTTTTTCTCTTTAGGAGTGAAATTGCAGCTTTGCATCACTGAGAATTATTGTTTGAATGTGAATAAGACCTCTTGAAAACAAAAATTTTAGCTGAGCAGCTTTTGCATTTTAGTCCACACCTTACTTATAATACTACTTAACCTTAGTTTTAATGTAAAACTAAAATATATTGCCTACTTTTATCAAAAGCCAGAAATAACATAGCACTCAGTACTTTCCTGTGCAAATATTATTAAAGTTGGGGGAAGAAGGGAAATAAAACTGACCTGAGCAGAATGAAAAATCATGCTGCAATTAAATAGACTCAGCTGTGGTAGAGAAAGAAATAAGAAAAAGAAAAATACAGCAGCATGTAAGAAATAAACAGTAATTAGTGAATGAGACTATTAAAATTGGTATTTAAAACTTGGAAGAAGATCAAGCAACTTTCTTGCAGCTTTTCTATATTAACATGTATAATAAAACTTCATATCAGCAAACTGCAGCATAAAGAAGTTAATGTGTTATCCTACCACTAAAATAGCATGAAAAAGTCTTGGAGGGGAAAAGAAAGGAATCTGGGGGAGAAAGGTTTCTGCAGTTATGCAAAATGATTTATTTTGTCTCATGTGTATTTGGCAATGAAGATTTAAAATTTAACAATGACAAGAACTGTTAGTATTGCGGCTAATGTTCTAAGCAGAGGTACTTGTGTTACTTAGGTTTCTTTTATTGACGTTAGAACTCTGTTATTACATAGAAAGAGACAGACAAACCCTGCAGAATAACAATATTTGTGCTTAAAAGTTTCTGGTATAACAAGAATGCTTCTCAAAGCGCACTTTATTGATTTTACAAATGCTCTCTGTTAAAGAGGTAGAAGTTATATTAATAGTAATCTAAAATGTTCCTAACATTTCTTTTGCTTAAAACAACAAAAGTTGTAAGATTTCAGTTACTGTAATGCATAATATACACCTGTCCCAAAAAAAAACTTTCAAAAATGTTATTTTTTGAGCTGGTAAAGACCCCAACCTCTCTAGAAAGCCCATATATGTGAAGGCCTACTTTAGTTAACATTTATGTGGTTCTCTTCATGGGCATTGTAATGAGGACACAGTGCAAAATCCAAGTGTTTGTTTTTCATTCCTAATGGCAGAAAGGTTTTAAACATGAAGCAATCACTCACTTCTTCAAGAAAGGTAATTTATCTCTTCCCTTAGCACAGTCAGATTCTGGAAACTTGCCACTTCGATTCTCTGGGATTTTATAACCCACACTACAATATTCAAATAAAATCTTATTGTATTGTGAAAAGGGGAGGGGGAAAGAAAAACTTGTGTTAGCACTGATTAAAGTTGAAGCTTCAATTTTGTGAAGGTCAGGAAATCCAGAATAGCTTCTTATAATATCTTTATCCTGCTTCAGTGTGTGAACATGTTAAAGTTTCTTTTCAGAGAGCTATGTGTTCATGTGACAAAATACCATTTTAAATTGTTTGAAAGTGAACTAATTTCAAGGTGATCCGGACCTCACTTTCAAAGAGAACTGTCTTGAATGTGATTGACTTTTCCTTTTAGATCAGTACAGTAAAGTTGTGTGTTCCTTGCCCATGTTGCTTGACAGGGAAAGTTGGTGGTATCCAAAACAACTGACTCTAGAAAACGTAGACTTGTTATAAAAAGTTTTAACAGTATGATTTCCAATAAAGCCTGGAGTAGCCAAGATTGTGAAATACAGACAATTTAAACGGTACCATTTTCAGTTGTCAGCCATCAATTTGAAAGGCAGGTAAACTGTCCATTAAGTCGTCAAAGCAAATCTAATGCCCACTGTCTTAGCATTTCCAGTGTTTTCCCTAAAATTAAACTTTTGTACTTTCTTTAAAGACAACAGTAATCATGTCATTACTTTTGCACATTATGTCCAAAGCTGAGCATGTTTTTTAAAATTAATCCCATTATTCTGTCAGACATCTCTCCTATTTTATCAGTTGAAAAAATAGCCTCCTGTAGAGAGTCAAATCTTTTATTTATCATTTCAGTGTTAGCTACAATTAACTTTGTTATTTTAAAGGACTTACCCTCTTACTGAAGAGACCTGAAGAAAAAAATTCTTCAGTTAAAAGGACACATACTGTCAGCATTGTTAGTCTTAGAAAATCGCCCCATGTTGTGCTTCTTCAATTTTATTTTTTTTAGGAGTAGAGTACATAATTCATACACACACATGTAACTGGCTGTAGCGATGAATAGTAAATATTAGACTTTAACTTCTGCTCTAAACAAATTTATTGTCCATAGCAACACATTACTTCTAGATTGATTAAAAAAACCTTAAAACCTACAGGAATCTTTAAAACAAGAACTTCAGCTGTCCAAGTTTAATCACCTTGATTGCATTTGTTTAATAATAAAGTAGCAAGTTCCTCATGCAACATTTGCTCAGAATTTAAGAGATAGCTTCAATGGAGTTCAATGAAGATTGAGCTGAATTCAAGGAATTAGTATAAATCTTGGACAGAGAGGATCAAGGAAAGTGAAGGAGCATCTAAAGGGTAACTAAAGTGCAATACAGGAGAGGGCACACTTCATTCCCTGCAGTAGGGGCCAGAAAAATGGCAGATTCTCAGATTATGGCAAATTGAAAAACAATAGAAGCCAAAGGATTCACTCCTAGCAGCAAATTTTACTTGAGATTCACCACGGAGAAGGAGGATTCAGATTTAGTATATGCTCAAAATATTCACTGCTCCTTTTTTCCAGTGACTTATGGATTTTATTAGCCAGTTCATCAGCAGGCTTCTTCAGTGAGTCAAAGAAAACTGTTATCTCAGTGCCTAGTTTCCAGGAGGTCTAAAATTTCTGAATTTTTTTTTATTTTCTCCATACAGTGGTTGATTCAACTCTTAAGGAAACCTAAAGCTTTTATAAGAGAGTATTATCAGTTGAAAAAATTTGGTCATAAATGCAACAATGTAAAGCAGGTGCAGACTCTCCTCTGAGACCTTCCCAGCTTCATGGTTATCAATTATTAAGGTAATTACAGGAGTAGCTTTTGTCAGTTCCATGTTTGAACTGTTGGCAAGACACTTAAAAAGATATTGCTTAATATCTTTAATATAACACAAATAAAATGTTTTTGCTTTCTGGGAACTTGTTTTAAAATTTATTTGCCCTCTAAGGACTAAGGTGATATCCGCACATCTTTTCTGTGGACTTCTGCATAAATATAGAGTAACAGAACTGATTGTTAGGTAGTTAAAGATCTATAGAACTATGATGGTTGTGCAGATAGATGAATGTATTGGCTGGCCGGAGTTCTCTTTCTGATTCTTCCATCCAACACAAACAGAGAAACTGGGTTTGGTTTATTTTATTTTTAAAAGGAAGTTTTATTTAATTTTTTGGGGGGGGGATGAGGGGGAAGACAGGGAAGTGTTTGGTTTCAGTCTTTTTTTGTTTTATTTTGGATTAAGATGAATCATTACCTGGGTGGAGTGCCTCCTGGTAACTGGATTATTATTATTTCATTTTATTTCATTTTCTTTTAGCTTGAAACAAACAAAATCCTTTGTTGATATCATATTTAATATTTTGCATTAGGAGTTTTCTTCAGACCCAGCATGACCTCAGAAAAATCAGTGCTGTCCTTCAGTTGACACTGGCAATGTTTAAATTATTTTCTAGGTCTATGCAAAGCATTCTTAAAATGTATTGGCACTGTAGCCCATCATGACTTCATATGGCTATGATAATGTACATTATTTTGTACTAAACACTGATATAATTCTATTCAATGAGATTTTGCCTTGTAACAGTACTTTATTGGTGTAAACGCTGACTCTAACTGCTTAAATTATCTCACTAAGTGGCATTAAGGTTAATTTGAATCTTGATCTTGTACTTCTGTGGTTTACAGGGCTTTGCCAGTTTTTAGACAAGAATGAGCTAGGGGAGAGACATGGCATTCAAAAAAAAAAAACTTTCTCAGTACTTTAATGAATTCTTTCAGGTACAGGTTTTAGCAAACAATACCAAGTAAAATTAACTCATATACGCCTATCTGAGGCTGCACCTGTAATTGACCACACATAAGATAAACCAGTTTGAGCACAGGAATTTAACAATATCAAACCTAAGAGGGTTTGTGTCACTTTATGGCATCAGTTTAGAGCAGTGTCAGTCAATGCTATTTGTTCAAATGCACCACTCTGCAGTCTGGGAAGATGCACTATGGTATGACATTCCACCACAAACCTCTATCCTATACATTTGGGTCATTGTGTTTTTCTCTCAGTGCAGGATAGTCCCTGAAGAAAAGAATTTCAAACTGTGCCTCAGGTTACCACTCTCATCACTGGTTTTTTGACATCCATTACTTTTGCCACTTCTGTTTTTAAACAGTTTTCAGGACACTGGAAGAAATCTTGATTAATGCTGTGAATATAAACTTATTTATACAAATAGGCAGTGTCTATACCACTGGGATTTTATAGCAGATGGGTATCACCATGCAGTACTATGTACTTTCCGATGTCATGGTTATCTGGTTCACGGAAGAGGAGTAACAGGCTCAGCAGACAATTCTACAGAACGTGGTTCAGTTTTCCTGGCTTCTGCTCTTGAGACAAGTTAACTGCAATGACAAGGACCAGAGCAGTGATGCCGTCAACAATGGCAGCAAAATACCAAGATGACAAAGGTTGCTTTTCTCTGTATCTGCATGGTGTGTCCTCATCTCCCTGTCATCAGAAAACTCAATTATCTCCTACTTGCTTGTCTTTAGCTAATTATTTGAGCAGATGACAGCGAAGCAGTCAGAGGGAAAATCAGAAGTACTGGGAGGAGCACTGCTGTTGTGTCATATTAGTAACTCTGGCTGTTCAGGATGGCCTATGAATTGCATTGTATAGTTGCATTCATCATTCCATTAGGACTCGTAGAGGTATGACTAACTTTCAGAGGGTTTCAAGCCTTCATCTTTCAAAGTCTTCGTCTACAGGACAAGGTATTTTTCCATGTTGCTGCTGGGCCTCACCAGTTATTAAGGAAATTCCACTAGTATTAATGTGGAAACATCAACATTGCCAAGAACTGGGGTTCATTTCCAGCAGTGTCCAAAGGAAAATCTACTCTGTGGATAATCTGGATATTAATGTTAAGAATTTGCGCCTCAGTAGGGAATATCTGATTTATTTTCAGTTCCCCAGCATATGGTGCTTCCTCTGTGTTCCTCAGACAGAAAAAAATAATAGTTTGGCATCATTTTGCTTAGTTTAAAATTGGAAAATGTTTTTGGACCACTTATAGTTAAATGTTGAATTTCTCCCAAGGATATGTGGAAAGAACTGTTTTATTCTGAAGGAAGGAAAGAAGGAGCGAGTTTTTGCTGTGAGAAGGTCCTATAGCCATTTTTTGAAAGGCTGCTCCCCACAGTGACAGAAGCAGAGCTTGGGGCCATGCTGCTCAGCTTTTTGCTGAAGATTTCCACTGGCATCATTTCTCCATTCATCTTCTTCATTTTGACCCCTTCCTGACCCTTTTTCTCCAGTTTGATCCCTTGGTCCTATCATAAGAAACTATTTGCTTCTCAGCTGTCTCTTAGAGCAAATACAACAATCCCCCAAAAGATTTTTTTCTTCTCTCTTTTCCTGTGGAGATGTCTGCTTCTCATTGGAGAAGAGCTACCCCCTTTACACAAGCTGCAGCATGACAGAAACATCCCAGGAACTTGGTGACCTCTCTTCGTAATATTGGTGCTAACAACATAAAAAAATCCTCTTCCCCTTTCCCACAGTTTTTGGGGAACCATTTCCAGCTGCTCTTCTACCTTAGGATTTCTTTTGATGTCCCTTGAGAAGCTGAACTATGCTTAAAATTAATTTCTTCTACTTAAAGCTTCTGTGACAGTAACTGGTTGTTCAACCAGCAGTGTGTTAGATTTCAGTGGCTAGGCAAAAAAAAAAAAAAAAAAAAAAAAGGAAAGAAAACCAATTTGATGGTTGCTAATACCATCAAAGCTGGTTTTACTTTTGAGGATGTTACCCAGAGGCAAGAGTTTCCTGAAGTATAGAAGCATCTTACTCAAAAACCCAATAGACAAACTGGAATGATGCACAAGGGTGCTCTTTATCACAATCTTTTCCTCATCTTACCCTCAACCCTAGATGCACTCCAGCTGCTGGAAGAGTAAAGGGAAATACCAACCATTTGAGCAGGCACAGGAGAGTTTTTCGTCCTTGAAGTCTATGCTCTTAGCTTTCAGTTCTCTTTTATTACCCCCAAAAATAATTGTAAAATACATTGTAAAATTCATAGCATTCTGCAGTGGCTTTTTAAGGGCAAGTAGTTTGCAATATCTTAAAATGTGTCTGAATTGTCTCTGCAACGTGATTTTGGCTGTTTATGTTATTAAATTTCAATTGCAGGAAAAACCAAGCTCACTAAAGAAACCATGAGCCAATGTTCTTTCACTATTTCTCATGCTAATCTGTCACTGTAATAGGCACCCTTCCTCTGCAAAGCATCATGTTTGATTTTTTTTTTTTACTTCAAAGTCTTGGTTTGTTAACTTTTGGGACGAAAAGCAGAGAACTGACTGAGTCCAAATATGACCTGTAGCCACACTGCATTTTCATACTGAAGTGACACCTGAGCACACAGAAATCCCAGTTGTCTGTCTGCCACAGGAGCAATGGTGACCAGGAGACCGGGTCTCAGAAGCATGCAACTTTTAAAAGGTTCTCACAGAAATTAATTGAAGGAAATTGCTATTCCATAATAAGCCTTGTATTAAATTAAGGCTTATTTCATAATGAGCTTCTCTTTACAAATTAGAAAGGAGACACATGTTAAAATTAGATTATACAGGATTCTTTGAACATGTGATACCAGGAAGAAAACAAAAGTAAAAATTATTTTTAGATGAACACCTTGCTTCAGCACTTGATTCAGCAGCACCACTAAGATATTTTGGGGGAGATACTGGATATTATAACTTTTATGGCCTTATATTCATTCACAAAACTTCAGTGAGCAAAAAAACAGCACTCACCGAAGTTGAAAGGCAGAAGAATGAATGGCTGTTCACCTGCACTTCAAAGTTGCTGCCAAAGGAAAATAGAGCAGTTAAAATACTCAAAATGTTTAAAATTTTTAGGAACATGGGAGGAATAAAAGCAACAGTCAGGAGTTTGTTTTTGGCCATCACCCACCTCTCTTCCTGGCTGAACACAGTGACTGAAGAGACAGTGCAAAATGATGACAAGTTCCTGCCTGGCAGAGCAGGTGCAAGTTCTCTGTAACTGTCCTACCTTCCCAGACACCCTGGCAGAACAGGTACAGGGTTTTGAAAGTGGAACTGAACAATGACGAGGATGATAGTTCAGCTATCATGGAGGTATTGCTGAAGTCAACTCGGCCTATGTCCTGCATCAAAACTGCCTCCATAATTGTCTCAATGGAGGTAGGGTTGGAGATCCATGTGACATCAAGGCTGCAAGGGTTATCGATGTATTAGAAACTCTTGAAGAACTTAGAATGGTCATGTAGGAATGGGGGTTTGTCCCCAAAAAAAGGCTGCAGGTGGGATCAATAGCCCAACTGAAGTACACCTTATTCAACGCAAACGGCATGGGCAATGAACAGGAGGAGCTGGAAGCCTCTGAGCAGCATGGAAACTATCATGTAATTGCCATCATGGAAACATGGTGGGGTAAAACACACCACTGAAGTGCTGCAATGATGGCTATAAACACCTCAGAAGGAACCAGGAAGGAAGGAGTGCGAGTGGGGTAGTCCTGTATGTTAGGGAGTGTTTTGATTATCTGGAGCTTAATGATGGTGATGACAGGGTTGAATGTTTATGTGTGAGAATCGGGGGAAGGCCTACAAAGCAGGTATCCTCTAAGGAGTCTGTTACAGACCACACAGTCAGGATGAAAATGCAGACAAAATATTCCATAATCAGCTGGAAGAAGTCTCATAATCACTAGCCCTTGTTCTCATGAGAGTCTTCAACTTACCAGATATCTGCAGGAAATGCAACACTGGGGAAAGGAAACAGTCTAGACGGTTCCTGAAGCATGTGGAAGAGAACTCCCTGACAGAGCTGGTGAGTAAGCCAGCAAGGGAAAGCGCCCCACTGGACACTTTCTGTGTGTGAAGGACTGATGGGTGAGGTGATGGTTAAAGGCTGTCTTGGGCATTATGATCATGAAATAACAGAGTTTTTGGCTCTCAGAAAAGTAAGGAGGGGTGCCTGAAGAATGGTCTCCTTGGAATTCAAGGGAGAAGACTTTGGCCTGTTTAGGAGATGGGTTGACAGGTTCCCTTGGGAGGCAGTCCTAAAGGGCAAAGGAGTCCAGGAAGGCTGGACATTCTTCATGAAGGAATTCTTACAGGCACAGCAGCAAGCCATTCCAATGTGCCAAAATTAGTGAGGAAGAAGACTGCTCTGGCAGAACAGAGAGCTTTGGCTGGAATGCAGGGGAAAAAAAGGAGTGTTTATGACCTTTGGAAGAAGGGGCAGGTAACTCAAGAGGACTACAATGATGGGGTTACGCAGGGAAGAAATTAGAAGGGCCAAAGCCCAGCTGGAATGTAATCTGGCAACAGCCTAAAAGACAACTAAAAAAATGTTTCTATAAATACATCAGCAACAAAAGGAGGACTAAGGAGAATATCTATCCTTTATTGGATGTGGGGAAAAACATAGTGACAAAGGATGAGGAAAAGGCTAAGGTACTTAGTGCGTTCTTTGATAGTAAGACCAGTTGTTCTCAGGGTGCCCAGCTCCTGAGCTGGAAGACAGGAATGGGGAGTAGAATGAAGCCCCCATAATCCAAGAGGAGGTGGTCAGTGATCTACTAAGAGGTGAGAGTGGTCAGTGACCACTTAAGACACACATGGGGCCAGATGGGATCCACACAAGTGTGCTGAGGGAGCTGGCAGAAGTGCTCAACAAGGTACTTTCTATCATTTACCAGCAGATCTGAATAACCAGAGAGGTCCCAGTTGACTGGAGGATAGTCAGTGTGATGCCCAAATACAAGAAGGGCTGGAAGAAGGATCTGGGGGAACTACAGGCATACCAGCTTGACCCACATGCTAGAGAAGGTCATGGAGCAGATCACCTTGGGTGGCATCATGCAGTATGTAGAGGACAACCAGGGGATCAGGCCCAGCCAGCATGGGCTCATGAAAGGTAGGTGCTGCTTGACTAACCTGATCTCCTTTGATGACAGTGTGACCTGCTTAGTGGACAAGTTGAAAGCTGTGGACGTTGTCTACCTAGACTGTAGAAAAGCCTTTGACACCAATTACCACAGCATTCTCCTGGAGAAACTGGCTGCTCATGGTTTGGATGGGTGCACTGTTTTCTGTGTAAAAAAAAGTAGCTGGATGACTGGGCCCACAGAGTGGTGGCAACTGGAGTTACAAACAGCTGGCAGCCAATCACTAGTGGTGTTCCCCAGGGCTCAGTGTTGGAGACAGTCCTGTTTATTACCTTTATCGATGACCTGGACAAAGGGATTGAGTACACCCTCAGCCAGACCTAAACAATTCTATGATTCTATTAAAATACTGTCTTCAGCAGCAACTATTGCCAGACTTTTGTTTTCCTAGCATTCCTCAAGAAAAAAAAAAGTACTGTGAATAGAGGGGCTCCGTCATGATATGAATGTGTATGCAAAATGTGCAAAAGCCACTGAAAGAATGAACCCTTTCCAAAACTTAAATGTTGCTCAGCAGAGCCCTCCAGGTCAGACTGACGTTTAGAGTGCTTACACAGCACCCTGACTCTAGGGAATTAACAGTACCAGGAAGGAACAGATGTGAAGCAAAGTAACATGCAGGAACAAAACTCAAAGCCAACCCAAGGCCTGGAATTTAGTGCATGCAATGCAAAGGTACAGCCATGGATCATATCAATTGTGGGTTTGATGAATAATTAACCACCACATAATTCTTTGGTTTGATGCAACCATGATACAGACTCCTCACAACTGTGGTACATCCATTACCAGCAGTCCTCCTCTGTTTCATCCTTCTCATCCTTCATCCTCCTCCCTCATCCTTCTGTCTTTGTTGCCACTTCTTAGTTATTGACATGAGGCCCCCATATTTGAAGGGATTTCTTCTCTAGTTCTGAAAATCTTGTATGTGTTTACAACTTACTAATTCATTTCCACGTGGGATTACACACGCTTCTCTTCAGAAGCCTATGATATTTTCAAGCAGAATCAAAAGGGGCATGGCTTCTTTAATGGATATGGAAACACAATATTACTTATCAGTAGATTGGGGCATTCCTGGTTTCCCAAGGGTATTTATTTGTAGAGGCAATCTGGTCATGATGACTCCAAATCAGTGGCAGGAGAGAATTACAGAGCGATGTACAGTGATGAGCGTGGGATGGAAGTGGAAGACTGCCAGAAGTGGAACTGCAAAGAATGTATTTACAAAACCATTAGTGCAAAGGAAAATGAGAATTCTTCCTGCAAAAGTCAGATGCCTGGGAACAAATACTGAAGGGTGTGTTTCTGAGCAAGGAATACTATTTTGGGAAACTGGTTCTGAGTGGGGAGTCATCTGAAAACCGAAGAAACCCCCAAAGCAAGGGTTAATATGATCACTATATCTGCTAACATGGGAGCACTGAGTAGGAGTCTAGTACATGTATTACTTCTGTTTTTCAAATGACTACAGCTGCTGGTGAAATACAGCCTGCAGTTTTAGCACCAAGTATTTCAAGCAGTATGTTAAAAATTAGAGGGTCAGGGAAGAACTGGAACATTTATTAAATGATTGGGAACTATGTGTTTTAATGAAATACTCAAGGACTTTGATTCAGTTAGTTTAACGACAAAAAGCTTTGACTTATCAAAGGTAACTGTCTGTAGTGCCAATAAAGTGAACAGATACATGAGAAAGTAACTCTTTCAGTGCTAAAAGAAGTAACAGGAGTGAATGCCTGGCAATTGCACAAGTTAGACAAACTCAGCTTACCCATGATTTCCCTGTAAGTGTTTAAGGCCAGTTTGTATGGACCAATCTGTTCTAGTGGGACCTATCCCTGACCATGGCAGGGACGTTTAAACTAGATCATGTTTAAGGTCCCTTCCAACCCAAACCATTCTGTGATTCTGTGATACAGACATTTTTAAAGAGAAGGGTAACCATCCACTGGAACAACTTAGTACAGACAACATTAGACTCTCCATCACCAGTAATTTTTAAATGAGAATTGAATTATCATTTTGTAGAAAAAAAAATCTAGTTTACAAGCAACTACTTCAGTAATGTTTTATAACCAATACTATGTCAAAAGACAGCCTACATCTTTGTTCATTTAATCTAGGAGACATAACATTTCCAATGTAACAACTTTAGGTAATCACAAGTATGCATAAAGCATGCCTGACTACAAACACTGTGAGGCATAAAAGCATTTTCAACATTTTTTTCTTTTTGTCCAAAAACTATTCTTGGCTGTGCAATAACTGTGGTGCAATGTAGGTACCACTGCAGTAGCACCAGACCGGGTGGCAGCAGCACAAAGCTCAGATCTGGATGCAAAATCTTTCCGCAAATCAAAGTGAATACTTGGATGTTTAGTCCATGCTGAGCTCCCTGCTGTTGCCTGCAGCTCAGGAACTGTGAACAGACAAGGTTGTACAGCAGCTGATACTGCACCCTCTCCAGAGTGGTTCAAAGAAAGGCCTAAGTGGGAAAAGTGTCTGTCCCCGACTTGTGAAGTCAGACTTCTCACAGAACCTCATTCATTGGGAAAATGTAACAGTTACAAGACTTGTGGTGGATTCTGTCACTCGAAATCAAGCATCTACTTCTCCCTCAAAAACACCTCCTTGCTCTGCACAAGTTCTTGGCTTTGTTAGGAAAACTACTAGGTAATATTCTTAAGTCTGTGCTTTGATGAAGTCAAATGAATTATTAAAATGGTCCCTTCTGACTTTAGAAAATATAAAAAACCAGTGGATATTATCCACTAGCAGTGGAGAAAAAGAGATTTTATTTTAAAGCCAAAGAACTAAAGTAAGGGATTTTTCAGTTTGCTAGTTAATCGTTTTCAGAATCTGCACACATACTGAATTGTGCTCTTTAATACAGACATTAAATTAAGGCTATGATTAAAAAGAAAAAAAACAATCTTAACTTCAACTCCTAAATATTTCTGTTAAGATCTGGGAAAAAAATGGACACACTTTTAAACACTACAATCCCTCAGGAACTCCCATTGATCCTAAGGTGAGAAGCAGCAGAGTGGTGTTTATAAGGAGGAAGGATGTAGATTTAGGGCTTTGACAAAGGAGCCTTGTCTCATCTTTCGATGGCAGTTGTTAACACCTTAATCCAAACAACCCTCCTGCTCCTTGGCCTCACAGTCACCATGTCTTTTTCTAATCCACTGCCTGGTAGCTACCTGGGAGCAGCACTCAGCTGTTCAGCTCACGCTGCTGTTGATGCATTTAAACTAACTGGTGAAGAGGGGTACAAGCACACGTTTCCCTCAGCTCCGGGGATGGAGACCCCTTGGGAAGAGACAAGGTGGGCAGTTTTTAACAGTAGCCAACTACACTGCCACAGGAGAAAGACTTTGTCTTTTTGTTTGTTTGTTTTGTTTGAAGAGCTTAGTTGCAGACACAACTGTGCCTGAAGACATCAGATTTTTCACAGGACATACCTGGCACTGTGAGGACAAAATCCCATCTCCAGGCTGCCAGACATCTAATGTAACCAAGGAAGAATATTCTTCCCCTATGAATAAATGTTTAGAGACTTCCTGAAGTTCAGGTTAATGATCAGATAGTGTAAATTCAGATAGCATTCGGGGATAATTTAGGCTTACATTGCTGCAAAACAGAAAGAAGATCGCCAAAATGTCATTTTAAAGATGAAAGCCATTTTTAAGTCCTACTAATGTAAAAATGATTCAAAAAACAGGAAGGTTTTTTTTAATCATCAGATTTCTCTAAATGTATGTAAATTATTTTTGCATGGCTACTTCACTGCATGTCTAATTTTACCTTGGACTGAATTTTTGCAGACAAAAGGTAAATGCTTTTAATAAAAGAACTACAATTATTAATCTACTTGTCAATAAAAACAATTTTTCAGATGCTTGAATCCACAACTTCTTAACTTTTTAACTGCTCTAAACTTCTTGAATTCTTCTGCAATTTTTAGGAACACTGTGATTGAAAACCCAGTTTTTGTACTTTTTGAAAAGGTAAGAAAGCTTTCCTTGAAGCAGAAAAATGTCTCAACAGCATATCAATTATATTATAATTCTGGGCCATGTTATATTCCACTTTCATGTTTCCAATGGAAAACCTAATTACAGCTATTATAATCCATGACAAAGGAAGGTATCCGTGGCATGTGCCTACAGTTTATATTGACAACACGGTTTCTTCACTGGAAGAAGCCGTATGTTTCTGTTATTTTGTGGGGAAATCTTTAAGCACTACATTTTTTTCCCCCAGTATTGCATCCAAGAGAGGTACTGTCTCATCCCTTCCATTCAGCTTATCCTTTGATACATCAGCTCATCCCCTGTGCTGTTGGGGCCTTTCAAGGGGAGCAACAAACTCATGAATATAGACAGTCCCTACCATCTCTCCCGTGCTTAATAGAACAGAAGGTACTGGAAATTCCAGACCAGTTCCCCCAGTCTCCAAATAAGGCATGCTGACTTGTTCTATGAAGAAGGCTTGCTTGCAGAATTTTTGCAACACATCAGTTGTTTGGGGAATAAGAGATACATTAGATGCAGACAGATCTGTCAGGGGATGTAGCTGTAGAAACTCTTCTAACTATAGCAACATAATTTTTAGATCTGTAAATACGCCAGATTTTGGTCAGCTTTAACAGAAATCGAAAAAGGCACAACCTCAACATAAGAATCATGCTCCTCCCAAAGTTAAAGTCTATTCTCCAGAGCCTAGAGTAAAATCCCTGAAATGGCAATAAGAATTTTCATAACAAAAATAAAATTACATATCTCCCTTGATCTCAATCTTCAAAAAGAAGAAAGGATTTTTCTGAAGTTTTCAAAAAGCACTTGGCTTGAAACAGCCAACCAGTCTAGAGAATTGAATCTTGCTAACTAAATAAAAGAAATACTAAAGTAAATGAAAATAAGATTTGGTGATAGAAAATATTAGGTAAATGTAACTATAGATATTAAAAATTATGTTTAATAATGAAAGTGACAATCCCCATAACAGCCCTTACAATTTCACTAAAGTAAATTATTGAAATTTCATTACATTAAATTATTATTTATGTTGGTTTACCATAAACAATTAGGGTTCCAGTTTCTTAATTTTTATTACCTAGAAGTCAGGAGTAACAAGAGTGGTTGTTTGCAAAATTCTTTGTTTCTTTTTTGTAGTGTTACATACATAGCTCTTCAGAGAAGCCAACAGCTTCAATCACGCTAGTGAATTCTCGTTACGGCTAAAGAGGGAGTCTGGGACTCTGCAGACTGCATAAATCAGAAAAAAGGCTAGACTTCTGATCTCAAGCCAATAAAATGATTACTCGATCTAACTGAAAAGCCAATCAAGAAAAAGGAAATACTTCAAATCATAAATAATAATAAAAAATTACATTTACTAGCTTTTTAAGAGGCTAGTCCACCCTTTTCTACTGGCCTATTCAATATGAAACAGTTCTATGACACTCTAAAACTTTCTATTGTGGGGATTAGAAATCATCATAGGCCCTTGTTCATCATCCTTTCAGTCAATCATCAGTTACAAGTCCATCATCCTTCACACCATATGATTAAGGCCTTGTTCTGGAAAAGATTTTTTTATTTTTTTTAAGATATCCCACTGAGTAGAGATGCTATTCTGATAAGAAGGTCTCTATCTTGATTTTCAATAGCAACTCTCCATACCAAACAACTTGCAGGCACTGGGCAGTGATGCTGAATGAGATCCCTGGAAGAATGAAATACAAGTACTAAGCTTGACTATGCTGATCCAAGATCTTCACACTAAGGCTATAGACATAAAGCAAATTACACATTATGCAAATACATTGTATCACATCTGGATTACATATGCTCAGCTGCTTCTCCACAGAGAAATCCTTCACAAAATTTATTAGCAATTTACAGAAACAGAAGTATGGTGATAGATACTATTTAACTATCAGAAAAATGAAAAGAAAATCCTCTTCTACCAAATCAGACAGACAGATAGATGGATAGACAGATAGATAAAAAGAGATTGATGATGCCAAGGGTTGCTAAAGCAGAAACAGAACTGCTGAACACAACATTCTTCTTTCCTAACACAGCTGATTTTCAAATTTGAGCAGAAGAGCCCACTAATGCTGCAGCTGTAGTTACTTTTCCATGTCTTACATTGTCTTGATGTATGAAACAGACTGGAGAAACATGTAGAGCTAAGCATGTTGGAGTAATGATAGGTCCAGAAAAGCCCATCAGGATAAACTGGTTGAGTTCTGTAATAAATTACAAGACGCAATCAAGTGAATATTACTTACAGTTAAGACCACCTTTTTTTCCTCCTTCTGAGAGTATTTCCTAAATAAAATGACAACTTATCAGGGGTTTAGTTCACACAAGTAATCCATATGAAAAAGCATATTAAAAAAACCCCAACACTCAAACCAAACAATTCAGAGTCATAGTTATTTTACTGAAATAAGAGAAAGATAGCAGCACTTACAACAGTATTTTAATTATCCCAACTTTTAAAATATTTAAGCTGTTTTAGCATCTGTGACACTCAGTTTTTCTTACTCATTTGATGTTATCTACATAAAACTGCATTCTCCCTGGCCATACATGATTATTTACTTGTGTTGCCAACAACTAACAATCTCACTGTTCAGAAAAATTTCCCTCCCCTTAGGATTTTTACATGTATGAAATTGCTATACAGAATACACAAATATGCTTTTCCCCCACTGGCTGTTACAGACTACTCACAATAAATCTGGGGTCTTAAGATGACAACAGAGACCAAGTTAAAAACCACTGTCCTAAAAAGCTGTATTTTTGTTTTTGTTAGTGCTTCTTCCTTTTCTGTTAAAACAATATTCTGGAGTATCTGGATCAGCTGACAGTGTGGTGCAGCCTTTGTGTCATGGTTAAAAACATTCACTGCTTTTTCTACTATTGTGATAAAATTCATGAACTCACATTGAATGCCCTCAGACCCCTGAATTGTGTGGTTTGGTTTTGGTTCTTAAAAAAAAGAACAACAAAATTTCTTCATATGCCATGAAGAATATAAGAAAACTGGGCAAACTAACATGCCCTTAGTACTTTTGCTCAGTACGTTTAACCTTCCATCTTGTAAATACTTAGACATATGAACGGGGATATGCATGTGTGCAGTGTAACTTAATTTGCTAAGATCACATGTATAAATGTCAGATCAAGGCCTAAACTGTCAGTAAAGTGCTTAATTTACATAATTTGAATTGAGGAAAGTAGTAGTGGCACTACCTGGCAGATTAAATGTAACACTAGACCCACAGGAAAAGGATCTTTTTTTTCCAAAATATTTGAAGCCATAAGCAATCTAGTATGTTCCAAACTGAAAACATTCATTTTTTACAGAATCTTTATGAACCTTAGGAATGAAAATTAATTTGGACAAGTTGAAAGAGAGACTCAAACTCCATGACTAACATGGGAATTACCCTAATCCTCTCTTCAACTTAATCATGGAATTTTAACAAGGTTTTTCTGGAAGCCCTTGAGATCTCCTAGGTTGAACATTAACTTATGTCCATTATTTTTATACTAGTTAAAACACACGCTCATAAATGCAATCTGAGGCCAAGTTAGGAGATCAACCCTTTGAGTTCTATATCACTTGTTTGAATCTTGGCCAGAAATTGTCACCATTTGCTGGTTTTTGCATAATATACATAAAAAAAAGTTGATGATCTCAATCTAATTCTGAGCCTCCAGCTATGCCTACTTAATGCTAGATTATTTCAGGGGGGAGATAAAAAAAAAAAAAGAAAAGCTGTTCTCTTGGGCTTATGCTACAGATGAAGATCATAAAACCAGAGGAATCATTCATTTTTGGAAGCAATGCACAGGTTTCTCCTCTGCTCTCTCCAACATAGGCCTTTCACCATAAAGCAATGCAAAGATTATACCTTAAAAGGTATTACCAACCCCTGCTCTCTTATCTCTTTATCACAATATCCAAAAGTAAGAAACTATGAGCTGGAGGAATCTTTTCGTTATAATGTAAATGAGGAAAGCCAACTGCTTGACAGAAACTTGTTCAAGACTAGAAGACTCAGTAAAATGATGTTGGTGTGAACAATTTTTCTGCCAGTGTTACTATTTCTGCTAAGTAAATTTAAAGGCAGCAGTAGAACCGTAAGATGCATCAGCCAGAGCTCAGATCTGGTAACTTTCCAGCTATGCTGCAGTCTTTTATTTTTTTCAGGCCTTTAGGGATGGATGGGTTGGAGAATGTGTGGGGCCAGGCTCATTTAGGTGACAGGTAATTACTCTCATCGGACGGTTTATGGAATTGTTTATGCTGTATGCTTTGCATTTTATAGAACACTTGTAAGAGTGAATAAATGCCCAAATACATTAGTCATTAGTAAATGCTAACATTTTGCCTACCTACCAGAAAATACAAACAGGAGTCTGTTACTCAGGGAAAGTCACTGTTTCATAAGCAAATCCAAGCAATTCTCATTAGAATTGCTAAAGAGACTGAGCACATGCTCTGTCAGGTGCAAACCCGGAAAACTCTCCTTGTACCAGTGTTTAAACATCAGCTGTGCCCCTCTTACTTACTTTCCCTCAGCCTTGAGCTAAATTTTAAGCCGAAATTCACGACCAGGCGTTGTTTCCCTCACTTACTGCTCTTCACAATTCCTGGCAGCGGTGCAATTGCAGGGGCTACAACTTTGAAGAGGGCGAGTGAAGGGAGGGGTTGGCGGGGGTCTGTTTTTCTAATTGAGGCTGCCTCTTCTCGGCTGAGTCCCATTTGGTTGTTACGACTTGCAGGTGGTGAGCGGCTCGCTCGCCGCCCGGGCCCTGCTCTGCCCCGCGGAGGCGGCGGGCGGCGCGGCTCCCGCTCCGGCGGGCGCGCATCTCCCCCGCGGCTTCTGGGCCTCTTCTCCCTCCTTCCCTGACTTGGGTACGCAGCTGCTTGGCAGCGCGCAAGTGACGGCTATTTTCAGTTTCAAGGCTAATGAAATCAGCACCGTAAAAGCGCGTACTTACCCCGCCTTTCACCGACAAAAATATAAAAGCAAATCCGCTGTCTCCTTTCAAAACATGAGCATGACGGTTTGTGTTATTTTTTTCTAAAGCAGGGGGGAAAAAAAGTATTTTGCTTGCAAGTTCAAGTGTAAAACAAGATGCCTTAAAATAAATAATGCACCATTTTGAATCACCGCTTCGTGAGATTGTCTAGGGGCCAGTGCCTACAAATCGTCCCCTTATTATGTCCAAGGATGGAAGCTCTGATGCATGGACACAAAACAACTTTGCCGATTGACCTGTGGGCGACAGAAAATCCGTGCCAGCTCCGCAAATGAGCCAGCACTGGTACTCGCTTGTCTAACTGTTCGCTCAGCAGCACTTCCCAGCTCCGTTCCGCACGCTGACGCTTTTGGACAAGCCGAGCTTTTGAAAACGTTTGCGGATAAAATTCAGCAGGTAGTTTAGAAAAAAAAAAAATACGGAGAGGAGGTGGTTAAGGAAAAACAAACAAACAAAAAAACCCCACTAAGCAGTAACAGCTGAGCGGAACTCGCCGAGCCGCCAGCACGCGGGCGGCGGGCGGGCACGGGCGTCCCATGGCCCGGGTGGGCACCAGCGGCGCCCCCGCAGCTTCTCGAGGCACCGACTGTTCCCTGCCGAGCACGGCAGCTCCTTCCTTCCCCAGCAAGTTCTCGCTCCCCCCTCCCTTCCCCCCCCAACCATTTCAGTGCACTAAGTGTGTGGGTTGGGATTTATTTCGCTCCCCCGCTCCTGAGCTGCTGGCGTTGCGGGGTGAATGGGCGCTGGCGCCTGCCCCGCTGCCCTCAGCGCCCGCTCTCCGGGGACCGAGGAGAGGCAGCGCTATTCGCAGGCACAGAGGCGAATTTCCCCGGCGCTCACTGTGCCGTGCCGTTCCCATTGGCCGCGCGGCCGGCAGGGAGCGACGGGAGGCGAGGAGGGAGCTACCAGTAGCAGGGAGGCAGGCAGGCACCGGGCGAGCGCGTACACAGACGCACGGCAGGCAGAGGCTGCTGGGGTATTGTTATCATTGTGCTTCGGCGGAGGGCTTTGCCTGCAGGGGGAGGGGTGGAGGGAGGAGAAGAAAGAGGGAGAGAGAAAGTGCGGGGCGAGCATGCAGCAGGGCTGGGGCCGGCGAAGCGGTGGTGCTGGCGTGCCCGGGCTGAGGCGCTGAGAGGAGCCGCCTGCCCGAGCTCGCTGAGGGGCACCGGCGGGAGGAGGGAGGTGGGCACGATCCAGACGTGGGGAAGTCAGCCAGCCGAAGGGAGCCGCCACCGCACCGGCCTCGCAGCAGCAGCAGCGACTACTTCTTTCTTATCTCCCAGCCTTTTGTTCGCCCATCCTCCTCCTCCTCCTCTTCCCTGCCCACCCTCTGCACCGCGTAGGGGGCTCGGCAGAGAGACAAGCAGGCTGACCCAGAGCTGAGTTTCATCCATCCTCCGCCCCCCGCTGTCTCTGCCGTCTCTCTCTCTTCCTCCGCTGCATCGCTGCCCATGAGCTAGAGCGGCAGCCGGCTACGGCAGGCGGGGGCAGACGCCGAACGCAGCTCCCGGCAGCTGCCGCTGCCCGACCCTCCCCGCTGCTCCCCTCGCCCCGCTCCGCGGGCTCCAGCCGCGCTCCGGAACTGCTGGGGGCCGCCCTGCCGCCGCCCCTTCTCGCCTCCATGTGCCGGGTAGCGGGAGCGCCGCCGCGGATCCTGCCGCCGCTAGCGCTGATGCTGCTGGCGGCCCTGCAGCAGGTAAGCACCGCCGGCGGGGAGCGGGCCAGGCTGCGGCTCTTTGTTCTCCTACGGGCGACGATGCCCAGGGAAGGCGGGAGAGCCGGGGGGCAAATGGGAGGGGGTGGGTGGGGGGCAGGCAGGCTCCGCTTTGAGGAGGTGAAGTCCCGGGGAGGGGGTCGGGAGAGGTGGCAGCCGCCGCTGCCCCGCCGCCGGGGTGCCCCGCGGTGGCTTCTGGCCGCTTGCGCGGAGCCACCTGCTCGGGGCAGCCCCGCCGGGCTCTGGCTCCGCGCTCCGGGGAGAGACAGGGGAGCCCTGGGCCGGCTGAGAGGGAGAGGGTGGTCCCCGAGACGCGAGAGGTGACGGGGCGCGGATTCCCCCCCTGGCTGCTGGGAGAGCAGGTGCCGCGGGACGGGGGGGCCGGCCGGTCCCCGCGCGGCCAGCAGGAGCACGGGAGCTCGGCCATGAGCGCAGGGGACAAAGTAACGGAGCGGGAGATGGAGCGCACATCCCACTCCTCCGCCCCGCATAAGGAAGGGCGGGCTGGGGTGCCAGAGAGGTGCAGGGAAGGGGGCAGCCCCCGCGCCTCAACTACCCCCGGCTCCCGTGCCCACTAATCCCTTCCCGGGAAGAATTTAATCAGCCTCCGCCTGGGCGCTGGGCTTCCCCACCCCCTGCCGCTAACGGGAATTTCCACTGGGACGGGCTCGCGCTCCGAAGTGTTTAATTTATTATTATCCGAGTCCCGCTGCTGCCTCGCCAGGGCCCTCTGGGCGGGCTCTGTCCCGAGTGACGGGGTCCTGGGCAGGTGGTCGCGGGACGCGGGGAGGCGCCGGGCACCGCCGGCCGCGATGCGCTCCCCGTGGGGTGCAGAAAGTAGGGGTCTGCGGCGAGATGGGATTGCCGGGACGCCGTGGGGGGGGAGGATGGGGAGACGACAAAATGGATCCCGGTTGGGGCAGCGAGGGCAGTGCCCACGGGGCGGTGGGTGGGCTCCCCTCCGGCAGCGCGCGGTGTCCGGAGCGCGCACGGAGCCCGCGGCATCCCGAGTGGAGGTGGGGAGGGTGGCGGTGGGTTCCCCGTTCGGTTTGTGCTGGCTGGGCTCGTAGCCGGCGCGGCGCCGGGGGTGGAGAGGGCGGTAAGTCCGAAGGACAGATGGCGCAGATCATCGCCTCTTAATGGTATTTACGGTTGGGGCATTTCTGCCGGGCCGGAGGAGCGGGTTGAGGCGAGGCCGGCGGCGGGGCTGGGGTGCAGGGGCGGGCAGGGTGCCCTCCCGCCGAGCCCGCAGCGGCTGGCGCAGGGCGGGGGGGCGGCGGGCGGCAGTCACTGTCCATGGTGCGGCCCCGCCGCCTCCGCCGCAGCGGGGGGCAGGAGGAGCCCGCCCGCCTCCCCTTCCCCGTCCCTCTGACACCCCCGTCCTCTCACGGGGTCCCCGGGCGAATGAGTCCCTGCCGCAGTTTCTGAGGCTATCTCAGGGGCTGATGACTTGCACCAGTCGAGGTACGGGGATTTTCCCTTGAGTCTTAGGAGGACGCAAGGCAGGCTTGGCTGGCGTGACACGGGAGTATCCGGCTGGGCATGAGCGGCTGCATGTGAGAGCAGCCTCCCTGTTCAGAAACTTGTGATGTGCCACTTACCGGCTGTTGTTGTATTGGGTTGTGTTTTTTTTCTAAAGTCCTTATGTGCTGTTTACTGTATGTGCTTTCAGTTCTGTTTAGTCTTCCTATCTCAATAAATCTTTAAAGCACAAAATCTGCAGTAAGCTTTTATTCCGTTGTGTGTTTTTTTTTTTTTTCCTTCTACCCAAGGCAGGTTTGAAATTGAAGCACAAGCTATGAATTAAGGACAGGAGCTAACCGTGTTGCTTTTATGTATCACTCAGTGTCACTGGCACGTTACGGTTGGGGAATCCAATTTCCCCCTTGTTTGGGTATCCATTAAATCAGGTTAGGGTTGATTTTTAATAGTGTGTAACAAAATTGGAACTTAGGTATGAAATCAGATTTATAGACCTGTGTCTGTACAACACTTTCATTTTAAAAGCTCTTTTTTCCTCTCCCCTTCTTCCTTCATGTTTACTGCGAAGAATCTTCGCAAGCTGGGTGCAGTGCTAACTTTTATTCCCCTGTCATCGTACCTACTACTTTTGGTTTGTAGGAGGTTATCTGTGTCAGGTTCTTGTGAAATGCTGAAGCTTTCCACTTAGTTTTTCTTCTTTGCAACACAACTGCTGTCTGCCTTTATTTTCTACAGTTAATAATCAGTTTGTTATTTGTTAATGGTGTAGAAAAGCTGACATTATGGTATTACTTGAAAGATTGTAACTGGAAGCAGATTTTAAGGCAGATCTGTGGATGTTTTTTATGTACAGAAATGGTGCTCTAGAGTTTTGGCAATATGTAACCTGCTCAAGACAGAAGAGAATGCAAACTGCCCTTTATTTTGCTGGTTAGCAGATCAGTAGGAGTCTGGGAGTATTATCTATAAAAAATCCTGACAGAAAAGAGGATAAAAGGAGTGAGTTTTGTTTTTCTGGCTAAAACAACAGTTCCAGTCCAACAGGATTTAAGAAGGAATGGGAAAGCTAGCATGAGTTTACAGGAATGAAAGTATTGTTAGAAATAAACTGGAAAGGGGAATAGAAATTCTGCTCAAAAAGGGAATAATTTTTTTTTAACATATAAGGTGATTGAAGCACTCTGGATATTGTCCATTTCTAAATCAAAAGCAAGTAAACAATGAAGCAGTTTTGGAGCCTTTGGAGCTTAGATGACTGGTTTGAATTTGAATTATGATGACAGAGGACATAAGCTATTACCCTCTGCATGCAATTTTGGTCTTATTCCAGGTCTTAGCGAATGTATCCAGGTGATAAAGCTACTACCCTAAATGACACTCCTGTTAAGCTGCCTCAGCTGAGAATTTGGCAGTGGCATTTCTTGCCACCTCTACCCCTCTAGTAGAGAACTGGGATGAGAAATATTAATGTGGTTCTATGCAGAAGTGGCAGTGAGATCTTGTGTTGTGGGTACATATTCTCTCATATATCTTAGATATTTTTTTATCAGTCTATTTTAAGTAATAAATATGATTGTATTAGCACGAGTTTTAAGATGTCTCTGATTTTCAACCCCATTAGCAGACTCCATCATCATTAACTCCTTAGAAAGTGAACTGAAATGAATGCATTTTATAACGCATCTCATAAACCCCAGACCAGGATAGCTATGTGAGTACATCAACCTTTTTGGAAGTAGATCTTACTGTTCTGGTTTTGCTTTGTCTTCAAAGAATCTATTGGAAAAGTTAAATTTGGCAGGCTGTTGCAGCAGAGAGTTCTCTAATCCTTATCTGTCTGGTCCAGGTGATAGTGATACCACTGACAGAGCCTCAAAATTCAGATAATTGAACTGAAGGGAAAAAAGTATCTCTTTGGATATTAAAATGAATATATTATTTAAATATATATTTTGTTAAAATAATTTTTAAAAACTACTTTTTACATCTATTATAGGACAGATAAGGTTGCATAATTCAGCAGCAAGGCTTTGGAATTTAAATCATTGGTTGACAAAACAGGAGATAATTTTGTGTATTAAATGAGTTCTGATTGTCTGGCGAGATACTCTGGCAAGCTGAGGAATACATACACTGCTTACATAACCAAAAGTGTATGTTCTCTTGTGTTGTCAATTTTTGTATTTTTAATAATAATGTATTTTCTAGAGAGCCTTCTAGTGCTCTCTCTCCTCGTGAGTAGTACTGCTACCTAGGCATGCAGTTCAGTGTGCTAGAAAGATGAACGTATAGTTTTGATACCAGTTTTTAAAATATTCTCTCAAATTACCATAATTTTGAACTACATCTAGTCAAGAATGTGTAATTCAGAAACTTCCTATCTATTGTTTTCCTTTCTGCTTCCAGAAGCTGGAGGACCTCCCAGAAACGTCACTGGAAGAACCTTGTCATGTTCTATCTTACTTGGTTTCATTGATGCTTTTATATCAATAATTTAATTCATTAGTTTTTTAAATAGCTGAACAGTAACACATGAGACAATTTAGTTGTGACAGAATTGCATGTGTATATTTAAAAATAGCTTGAGGAAGCTGTGAGTAAAGTTATTTTTACTCAGTACAGACAGTATTGTGTAAGGGACTTTTTGTCATGTGGTAAGGAGCAGGAATTTTTGAATGGCCTTTCCTGCCTGAGTAAGAGAATAATTTGCCAGTTAAACTCTCATTCTGTTTCTCACTGGTTTTGTAAATGCTTTCGCAGGTTAATAAAAAAGTTTACAAAACTTGGCAATAGTTTCAGTAGTTCACCACCGCTCCCATTAGGATGAGAATTTATTTCAGACAATATATACATACAAAACATAAGTCTATTCCCCAAAGGCTGTGCAACCTCTGGTGTTCCATGGCATTTTCATTTTAAATTTTTGTTACAAAGCGTGGGAGGAACCCTTAGTGGCCTTACCGAATACCTATGTATTTCCACTAACCCGGTGGCACTAGTTGAGCATAAGGTGCAGTGAGACATGTTGGGGTGGAGAGTAATAAAAGCAGAAGGAATACTTGATGTCTTTTACAGTAGCAATGCTAAAATACTTCTCACCTGCCACTGAACTGGGACATGCTCGTTGGCCAAGTTAATAGTGGTATACAAAGAAGTGAGTCTTGAGAGGAAAGAAAGGTATTGTATGTTATTGCAGGATAAATTCAGTGAAGATTTGTATTTTGCTAATGTGTTTGTGAGTTGAGCTGAGAGGGACCTTTTTCACCTGGCTGCCAGACCATGTTGCTGTTCACCTTGAGAGGTGTATAACCAAGTCTGCATGATTCATCATTTGATTTGATCTTGCAGTTCTTGTTGAAAGATCATGGGAGCTCTGTCTGAATAAAGAAGGGAAATTAGGCTTTCTATTTTTAAATGGTTTATGAAAACAGACACAGGATCAGCAGCTTCCAAGATGGAAGGTATATCACTGCCAAATCTTTTCAGTGTTTCAGTTAAACTATTTGGTTTTAGTCAGTATTCGTGTATTTAATTAAATATCATGTTTCCAAAAGGCGCATTTATCCTCTCCTCTAGGCACTCCTTGACATATTTAAAAAATATATTTTTACCAACAGACTCCTCTAGGGACTCTTCCATTCCTTATAATTAGCATATAATTATCACCCAGCAGCTGAAGACATAGTTAAAATTTTGTGATCCCCCCAAAGAGGCCTTGCAAGGCCTCCCCAAAGGTCAGGAAAAAGCAGCATCCTCCTGTACACATTAGCAGCAGTTTTCATGGGCTGAGATGTTCAGTGTGAGCAATAGAAGGGCTATTATCAAATCAGAGAGAGGTCATTTCCTCTTGTAGAGAAATTAGAATATATGGTCCAATAGAGGACTCATTTATTTGGTTGGGATTCTTTTCTTATTATAAAAAAAATGTAACTTGGACTTCCAGGAATTCTACTTGGTTTTGTTACTGCAGTTGAAATTTTAAGATACCCTACTCTGAACTGTGGCTTACTTGAAGAACCATGTGTTATGGAAGATGCAGCACTCCCATGTTCTCCTAGTTGAGGGAGGGGAAAAGTCCCAATTGGATGATGGCTTTGAACTATGTGAAATATACTCAGTAAGTGTCTCCTTGTTTAGTAGAGCAAATGAACATTGTTTCTCAGTTGGAGTTAACAGAATAGGCTATGAATGTGGTTTGTAAAGGTTGCAGATGAACAGGTTGAGAGCAGCCTTGCTGAGAAGGACTTGAGAATGCTGGTGGATGAGAGGCTGGACGTGACCCAAGAATGTGTGTTTGCAGCCCAGAAAACCAGCAATATCCTGGGCTGCATCAAAAGCAGTGTGAGCAGTAGGTTGAGGGAGGTGATTCCGCCCCTCTTCTCTGCTGTTGTGAGACCCCACCTGGAGTGCTGCCTCCTGCTCTGGGGCCCCAGCAAAGGAAGGACATTGACCTGTTGGAGCAAGTCCAGAGGAGGGTCATGAAAATGAGTAGAGGGATGGAGCACCTCTCCTATGAGTGAAGGGTAAGAGAATTGTGATTGTTCAGCCTGGAAAAGATAAGGCTTCAGGGTGACCTAATGCAACCTTCCAGCATCTCAAGAGAGCCTACAAGAAAGGTGGAGGGAGACTACTACATGTACAGGGGCATATAGTGACAGGATAAGGGAGAATGGCTATGAACTGAAAGAAGGTATGTTTAGATTAGATACTAGGAAGAAATTCTTTACTGTGAAGGTGGTAAGGCACTGGAACAGGTTGCCCAGAGAAGTTGAGGATGCCCCATACCTGGAAGTCTTCAAGGCCAAGCTGGGTGGGGCTTTGAGCAAGCTAGTCTCATGGAAGGTGTTCCTGCCAATGGCAGAGGGGTTGAAACTGGATGATAAGGTCACTTAGAACCCAAGCATTCTATGATTCCATGCGCCTTTGGTGGTTTAAAAAAAATTTGTTTTAAAACAAAGATGTTGCAGATTTTGTCACTTGAGGAAGGTGCTTGAGAGCTCTAAGTGTTGGTTTAATTTCTTATCTAAAATCTTGTGATTCATGAAACAGAGCATTAACTAGAAGTGAAGATGGCCTTAGGAAAGCCCTTTCTGGTGTAACTGAATGACCTCTGGGAGGATGTAGCCTGGCACTCACTTTGGAAGCTTTTGGCTTCCCGAACACTTTGAATGAAAGGCACATTTCTTTTTCTTCAGTTGCACTCTAGTTGAAAACAAATTGTACTTTACTACATTTGCTGAAGTACTGAGTACTGTGGGTGTTTAAACTGTTGCAGCTCTCCTTTGCAGCAAATTGGAGATTTAAGAGAGTTGCTTAACAGTTTGAGTTTTAGCATCTAAAGCTTTTCAGAGATGTTCTATCATCCTGCAGAATATTTTTTGTATGCCTTATGTCAGTAAGTAGAAACTTGTTATAACATTACACCAACCTTTTACATCATATCCCACTGTGTCAGATAATGTCTGTACACAAAACTAAAAATGGAAAGAACAATCCCTAGAGTTGCAACCTAAGTTTTGCAAGTGAGTATTGGGTACCATCCTGCCTTTTAAATTAATGAAGAAACACCCAGTCTTTAAACACAGTCACAAATGTTTCTGTGATCTGTACTTAAGTTGAATATTACTGTCATAACTGCAAATTAATGTTGGTTATTAAGGAGGAAGAGCTCGAATACCCTGTTCTTGCTTAGTCATACATATAATTATGTCAGACATTGTTTTGAACTTCAAACGATAATGTCCTGGTGAATTGGCTGGACTTGGCAACTAGTAGCTGTACTGTGCTCAATTATACTCTCGTATGAAATTCTCTGATACATACCCCTCTGTTTCTCATTTTACTGCCTAGGCTTATTTTCCTATAGGAGTAAGTTACATTGATTATAAAAGAAAGCAGTCTTTCAAAAACAACTTCCCTTGCATTGTGGTACAATCGCTATTAAGAAATCTTACGTTGCAGTACATGCAGAAGAAGAGACTTCGAAGAACAGAGACTTTGATATTTCGGATTAACATAGCTGCTACTGAACTCAAGTGATGTATGGCATATGCAGAAGAAGTGGTGAGCTTACATTTTGAAATAGATGTTTTTTTAAATGGATGCTTCCAGATGTTTGGAATTGCGTTTTGAATGTGTCTACTTTTTAGAAACTCTGGAAATTGGAAACAGTTATTAGTCCAGAACTGTCAAGACTAGTGAAGAAATCCTGCCTGGCTTTATTCTTGTTTCAGTTTACAAACTTTTTGCAATTGTGAGGCCTGTATTGCTGGAAAACTTCTGATGTTTAGAAAAAGATGTAAATGGGAATCCTTTAGAATTTATAAGTTGAGATTGTCAACAGATGTGGTGTTTTTGTAATTTTTTTTTTTAAATTGAGCTGTAATACAACCTATGAATTAAACCATGGATTTCTAGATATGAAACTAAAGTAGCTAAGGAGTGGGGTATCAAAACTGCGAGCTTAACTGTCTAAGTATATCAAAAAGGTGAATTTTTTTAATTGATGGAATAATAATTTTGGCAGAGGACTTCTAATTTACATCATGATGCTTCATAATTGCAGTTTGTGTGTTGCATTTAATCTGAGATCCTAAAGTACTGAGTTTATATGCATGATCCGACACCATGTTTGACTAGGTGTTAGCTCTCTAGCATCTGGAGATAGTAATGCTTATTACTCATTTTGCAGTTAAAAATGACTAAATAAGTCATAAAGGATGAGGAAAGCAGCATAGTTTTTCAGTAGTAACTCTATTTTGCGCTAGCAATGCCTGTCAGCACTTGAGAGGAGAATTTTCCAAGTGCTGAACTTTTTTAAAGCTTCATAACTGCATTGAGTAGGTTTTGTGTGGGTACAAGCTAAAGTAATTGCTTTCCATCTTAAAAGACAGGATTTTTTTTGAGTAGAGTCCTTCTGTAGATGAATGTACAAGTAATATTATCTTATGTTAGAAACAGTCTTGGGAATTGTGCTAATCACACAAAACCCTGTAAATTACTATAATGTAATTTGTAATCATAATCTTCATTAGCTTTCACCTTTTGCCCCAGATAAGGGGATAAAAATATTTCAGCATCCTCCTTTGCTTAAAATGGTTTAAGTCTTGCAGTACTCTTAGGCTGAACTTGATACGACCCGATGTGTCTGAAGCTGCAACTTCAACTTAATTCAGAATGCTTAACATAGGGTGATTAAGAATTGCTGAAAATTTGAATTCTTCTTTCCCTTGTGTTTTTATTCTGAAACAATCTTTACAAAGGGCTGTTTTTGGAGAGCAGAGTACAGTCTTTTGTTTCTGGATAAAATTGATGGCTGCAAATGAAAGAATAAAGAAGGCTCTCTATTCATGTCCCCCAGCCTTTGTTTCAGTGGGCATTGTTTCAGTTTATAAGAGCTGTTTAGTACATATAGATTACTGGAAAGCCTGAAAGATTCCCAGGCGCATGGGTGCAGACTTGTTAAAAATCCTGCTATCTCCTCAGCCGCCCACCAAGCCACCCAGTACCTCTTTGTTATCAAGGATACCATGAAAGTATATTTTTTTTTTCTTTTCCACCACATTTACTTTGAGGTCACCTTTTGTACAATAGTTTAAATGAGACTTTTACTCTTTTTCTTTCAAATTATGGGAACCTTATCAAACCTGTGATTTGAGTTCTAAAGCTGAGAAAACTGGTTTATTTCTGGTTTACCATCTTTTTATCTTAAAAACTTAGTGTGTAAATAGAGTGCTTGGGCTTAGCTACAGATCCAGGTTCCAGTTTTGCAGGTAACATAGTCCCATGGTAATTTAAACTGTTGCTTTATGTTTGCTTTCTCTTTAGGGTCCTCATATAAACATTTTCAAGTATGTTAGGAATTGTTCACAGATACTTATGTAGAGCTTAAGTCACAAGTAAGTCCTCCCCACAGTTTCCATTAACCTGAAACTTGATAATTACAAGTTGTCTCACTTAGCACTTATCTGGATAGTGAATTAACTTGATGGTTATGCAGTAAATTTTTCAATTTTTGGGGTTTTGCTAGTGTGAGTGTTGAGTTGCACAGTTAGGAACGTGTTGGTGTTAATGTAGAGCAATGTGTTACAAATGCCTCCTTGTATTAGTGATAAAATGATTCTAATAGGGCTTGGCAGGCTGAGGTTGACCATGTGTACAAGTGGAGAGATTATGCTTCTGTCCAGTCCCTTTTCCCTGAGGAAACCCTTGTGGTTTGAAGTGCTCCTGTCCCACCTCTGCTTTAATACTGTCTTTTCCTGAGGTTACTATGGTTAATGGGTGAATAACCCCATCACGTCCTCTTTCTCTGTCCTTTTTTTTTTTTTTTCTTTTTTGCTGTAGGACTTTCTTTGCCAAGTGTTTGCAGACGTGCTTACGTGGCCTTGAACAGGTCTGCTTGGTGGAAGACCATCTGGGAAAGTAGAAAGGAAAATCAAATTTAAGTCTTGATCAGATTTAAGTATGATATAATGGCACAGTTGTTTGTGCTTTCAAAGACCATATACTACATGTGGGCATGCATGCGGATAGGCCTTTATTTGGCATGTAGGCATGTTTGAGATTGTGCGAGGGCTCTCATGATTTCTTGGACGTATCTCAGCCCAGGCTGGCATGGGAGCTGGTCTCTCTGCCATGTGCAGTATGAAAGGGATTTTGCCATTTATCCTCACATACTCGCATATAAGATGGGCCATTGTCTTATGCAGCACTAAAATAACCCACTGAAAAGAGATCTTAGTCCTTTGCCACAGAAATATCCTGTAAAATAGCTTAACTATCAGAAGTATATTCTGAATGTGGAAGACTACAGAACAAACAAGTTTCCAAATGCTGTATTATATTTTTTAATAAAAAGGTATTTATGAAACTCTGAAGGCTGTGATTTGAGGGTAAACTGTCTTAACAAGTGAGAGAAAAAACAGTTTCAGTGGCTCAGGTCTTCCCTTGTTGTGCAGATTTAATATTGAGCTGCTCTGCCTTTAACTTAATGTCCCTTTGAAATGGAAGGAGATTGCATTGGAAACATTTGGCTTTATATGGTATCTTTTTGAATGCTAACACAAGTCTAAGTTCTGTTAACTTCGTGCAAATGTAACATTTTATCTTGGTTTACTTGCTCTGGTACAGCCTCACACAGAAATACTCTGAATAAAGCATTTTAAATCAGTGGTTGAAGTCATTCCTCTCAAGTTATCTGGCTGTGAAAAAGTTGCCAAAGGGTTTTGTGCAACATTTATTTCCAGAGGAAGGAATGTTTTTGTTCCCCTTATGATTCCCCTTCACTCTTGATGGCTGGTTTAGTGGAAATGCTCGGTTGTCAGAAGAATCAAGATTGTGTATTATTTAGATCTTACCAGACAAGTGGGATTTGTTCCTTCCATTCCAGTTATCAGAAAGATTAACCCTTTGCCCTCATGGTCCTAATTGCAGGCATTCAGAAACAAAGATTCTGCTTGTACAAGACAGTAGCAAAATGGAGTATATGCCAACCCGAATGTTTCTCTGGTGAATGAGGGTTTCAAGTATTACATAAATTTTGTCTTGTGTTTCAGGCACCGATAAAAGCAACCTGTGAAGAAGATATGTCATGCAAGACTGGGTTTCCTGAAGATGTTCACAGTGCGGTGGTGTCAAGGAGTGTACATGGAGGACAGCCTCTTCTCAATGGTATGGCTAGAAAGCATATTTTGATTCTTTTTTTCTTTTTGTTTCCTTTAGTTGTAACCATAAATCACTCTGAAGCATTTTCATCCTTAAATAGGGCAGAAACTTTTGCAGGAAAGCACGTCAGCTGCTCTGTGATTATTTTTTGATTACTGTCATAGGACTTGGAAAATCTGTTTGCATTAGTGGCAGCACGTGCACCTCTGACTGTGCTTTGAAAACTCAGAGTGTTGCAGAACTTCCTGTTGTTGTCCACTAATTCTCGTTCTCAGCACAGCATTCGCTCTGATGATTCAGTCTATACCTAGAGCCCAAGTATGCATGATGAAGAGGCAATGAAAATTTCCTTTGTGCTTTATATCTTCCATAGAAATACTGCACTTACACCCAGTCCTGGCACTCATATTAATGCAGAGACAGTTCCCTTACTGCTTTTTTAGTGGCAACCTGAGAAGAGACACCTATGGAAAGCCAGGACAGGCAGCAACACGAGAGAGTGATTGTCTGTGAGCCCTCGGTCGGTGACCGCAGCTCTGCAGGCTCTGTAAGGACCAGTGCCAGGGCTGTCTCATGGACAGTGTGCTGCTCTCTCACCCTGGCACCTACCTGCATCTGAATGGCACAGTGCCCAGGCTCAGGATGCTGGTACTCACGTTGTGCTTGGTGAGTGCAAGCCCCTGCCTCCGCCGGGGATGCCCTGCGGTCAGTACATCTGCCCGCGGGTTATCCAGGTTGGGAATACGGTTCGTTGTTCTTGTTGTATCTCTATTTTTCAGGGACAGAGTAGGACACAGAGGCACATGCTCTGAATCTTCCCTAGATTTCCCAGCTAGTTAAGTTTCAGTATACAAGTTTGCAGAAGTACAACATTTTTAAAAATGTGCATTAATTTGTCTGCTTTCTGAACTGCTAACATAATTTTTTAATCTAATTTAGAAATTGTAGAACTAAGAACATCAGTTTTAGATGGTTTCAAATTCAGCTTAAATAAGGACTAATTTAATTTAATTTGTTGTTTCTTTCACATATAAATTTGGCTACACAGTTCAAGATATTTAAATGAAAAAAATTCTAATGAGTCTGCAAAACAAATGAAATAGAAGCTGTAGTCTTGATTTTACAGGCTGTATGTAGCAGTCTCTCCTTAATTATATTTTACAGACCTGTTTTGTGCTTTCTTAGAAGTATAATGGAAACTTAAGTGCAGGATGAATTGATTAGCTTTAGTATATTTAAACTTGAGTTGTTAAAGTTTCTTTCTATTCAGTTTCAAAGAAATATACTCTACCACCACAGACTTTTCTTTTATTTAAGGATAGCTTAGAAATTTATGTATTAAAGTAAATGTTCTGCCAATTAAGAAGATAATAAAGAATGTTCCTTACTTTGCCACCAAATGGGAGTTAATAGATGGCTCTACTACAGATTTTTGCAGTAGCCATCAGCACTGAAAACTCCTTGGTGGGTGATGAACAAACATGGATGGGGGTAGAAACAGGGACACACAGCACAGCAAAGTGCTTTCCAAAGGTGCCACCTTGAAATCACCATATGTTTTTTACTGGTTAACTGTCATGCTATCAGTTTGTCTTAAAATGGAGATCACACAAGTTGTGAGATCTGCTCTGTCTTGTGGAGGTTCTCTTCACTCTATGAAATCAGGACCCCTTCTGCAACTTCTCCCCTTTCTTTTCCCACCAGGAACCACAGTGGACTGGACACTAATTGTCTGTTGTCATTGCTCATGCAAACCTGATGATAATGACTGACCAGCATTAACTGAATCTCAGCTAGTAATGTAGGATGACAGACTGACTTCCTTTTTCATTACTCGTCCCATTCCAACAGTCCCCTCCCTTGCTTCTCAGAAGTGAGTGAAGCATGACTGTTGGTTTGTCCTTGAATGGTATTAAAATGCATAGCGTTTTAGGGAAGTAGGAATTGGAAACGCTGTATGAGGCAAACAGTATGTATCACACCATATCAGCTGGCTGAAAAATGACCTGGGGGAGTCTTTTTCCTACCACCGTTTCCTCAACTGAATTACTGCAGTGGTTAATTCTTTTGAAAATTCTGACATGCTTAAAAGCATATAATTTGCTGGTTACACATAAACATGCAGTCCATCATTGCATAGCTTTGACTTAAATTTAATTACACTGTCATTTTGAAATACTATTGTTGTCAAAAGCCTATTTTCTGGTTATTAAACTAGATTCAGATGATGCTGCGAGTTAACTATAGTTGCGTGACATTTGCTTCTTGGGAATAATCATGTGCCTGATTCTGATCTCTGTTGACTTTCCAACTTAGGTTGGAAAAGACCTCTAAAATCACCAAGTTCAACCATTAACACAGCACTGCCAAGTCTATTATTACACTGTGCCTAACCACCTCATCTCTAAATCCTTTAAATACCTCCAGGTTTGTGACTCCACCACTTCCCTGGGCAGCCTGATCCCACTTTTGACAGCCATTTAGCTGAAAAAAATTTTCCTAATATCTAGTCTACACCTCCCTTGCTGGAAGGTTATGCCTATTGCTTGTTTCTGCAAGAAGAAACCAACCACCACCTCAATACAACCTCCTTTCAAGTAGCTGTAGAGAGCAAGAAGGTCATATGGTTGGCCTTGGCCTATTGATCCTCAGTGGAACCTTCCTACCCTCCAGCAGATCAACGCTCCCAGCCAGCTTGGTGTCATCTGCAAACTGACTGAGGGTGCACTTGATCCTCTCTTCCAGATCATTAGTAAAGGTACTAAACAGGACTGACCCCAACACTGAGCCCTGGGGAACACCACTAGTGACTGGCCGCCAGCTGGATGTAACTCTGTTTGCCACCACTCTGTGGGCTCAGTCATCCAGCTAGTTTTTATTAAACGGCGAAGAGTGCACCCATACAAACCATGAGCAACCAGTTTCTCCAGAAGAATACTGTGGAAAACGACATCAAGGGCTTTAGTAAAGTCAGGGTAGACAGCATCCTCATCTACTAAGTGGGTCATGGAAGGAGATGAGGTTAGTCAAGTAGTATGTACCTTTCATGAACCCATGCTGGTTGGGCCTGATCCCCTGGTTGTCCTCTGTGTGTCATATGATAGCACTCAAGGTGATCTGCTTCATGACCTTCCCCTGCACCAAGTCTGACAGGCCTGTAGTTTCCCGATCCTCCTTCTAGTACTTCTGTACATGACCATGTACATCATACTGCTTACCTTCAGTCCACTGGAATCCTCCTGGTTATCCAGGACTTCTGTAAATGATGGAAAGTTGCTAGCTCTCTCATTTCCCTTGGATGGAACCCATCAAGCCCCATAGATTTGTGGATGTCTAAGTGGTGTACCAGGTCCCTGACCATTTCCTCTTAGATTATGGGGTTCCTTCTGCTCCCCCTCCCTGTCTGCCAGCTCAGGAGGATGCATACCTGGAGAGCAACTGATCTTATTATTAGACTAAGGCAAAGGAGGTGCTAAGTACCTTAGCTTTTTCCTCAGCCTTTGTCACTATGTTCCCTTCCCATTCCATAAAGGATGGAGGTTTTCCTTAGCCCTCTTTAGTTGCTGATGGATTTATAGAAACATTTTTTAATTGTCTTTTAGGATGTAGCCAGATTATGTTCTACTTCTGGCAGTGTTTCTTGTGGGCAGGCCAGTCCTGCTGGCACTGCAACCCGCAGTACTGCGTGACCTGGCAGCACCCACAGATACTGAACTCATGTAACTGTTTTTCAGTCATTGTGCTTGGGGAGTAGTGGCATTCATAATATGTGCAGGAGTTCTTTTCCTCCTCCAGGACATCCCCGTTAGCATTGTAATATCTTGTTACATTGAGGACAAGAAACTACTCTTCTAGAGGGTCTGTAGGAAACTGTTGGATTGCCAGCCAGTACAGACTTTGTTCCCTTCGTTTTCTTCAGCTTTGTGCTTCCACCCCCAAGGGACAAGGTGCAGATTGTCCAGACAGTTGTCTGCTGTCACTGAGTTCAGATGTACCACCTGAAATCCGGGAGCAGTCCCTCCCTGGTGTCTCTCCAGTGGCAGCTCATGCAGGAGGTGGCCCGATTCCCTCCCATGGTTCTTGTCAAATGCGTAAACAAGTACTTTAGAACCATTTCCATCAGCATCTACCTCTACTTTGGCCACTCTGATTTTCTCCCTGTATAACCTTGTTACATCCTTGTCTAGATACCAGTTTCTAGATGATTTTGAGATGAAAGCCTTAATTTTCTTTGGTTTTGTGCATTGATACCAGAAGCACAGAGACTTTGTGGAATTCTCAGCTGAAGAGTAATTTGAACCTAACTTGATGCTTTCTTGAAAAGTTACTTCTTAAAATACTGACCAAGAAAATGATGATATATTTATTACCTGTCTTGTTCATTTGCTTTTGTCTGGTACAGTGAGGGACAGGCTTCTCTTAAGTGCTTTGGTTTTCATCTCACCAAAATTTAAATAAGATTAGTGTTCTCATATGGCTTGTTGGTCTCTGCATTCCCGCTTTTACAGTAAGGTAGGATATCTGGCTTTTAAAGTATTATTGTAAGAAATCTTTATTTTAAAAGTATCATCAGGGTTCCACCATGTACTACTACATGATCCTGTATGTTTTCTGAAGAGATTTCTCTTTATTCTTGTGTTCAGGTGGTGCTTGTTTTTGAGGGAGGGTTGGACTTGTTACCATTGCATTTAAAAAAATATATATTTGATAATAGCTTTGTTCATTCATGTGATTAAGACATTCATATGGCATCTGCTAATTTGTCCTTTTGTGCATAAGGGCAAATACAACTTCAGTTGTTATCCAGATGTTCAGTTGTCCCAGTATGTGAAAAATTAGTGGAGCAATATATTCAGAGTAACATAAATTGGTGAAGGGAAAAGAAACCCTACATTTATTAATGGAGGGGGAAGGAGGAGGAGAGAGAAAGATAGGTGTCCTTGCTGCCCTTGGTTTCAGGATGAGGAAATAGGGAAAAGATACATCTAGTTGAGGAGTCACAGCAAAAGAAGCTGGGAACCATTCCTTTAGTAGGTTGTGACTGAGCTGTGTAGGAGGTAACCTGCACTATATGGACTGTGTCCTGTTGTCTCTTTCTGGCGTAGTCTCACCAATGCCCTGTGCTCTGTGGAAGATGCTTCACTGGCCATAGCCTTGGAGACTCTTCAAAGCTGATATCTTAAAATTTGTCCTGCACAATGTATGGCAATTCTGACTTCAAGATACAACATGCTTAATTCACTATACAGATTTAAGCTAAGTCTTATAGGCCTGGTTTTGAATTTGTTTATTGTGTTTTACATGTTGTTCCACTTGGTTCCAGTCACTTCAATGAAATTACGATGAATTTTACCAAAGAACTAGGTGAGCTCAGAATTACTACCTTAATTTCTGTAAAGGGAGAAAAAATAAAGTAATAATTTTGGAAACAGAATTAAAAGAAACTTCATGCACCACTAAAAACTGGTAATAAAACAGTGGAGTTTTTAGAATTTAATATACTTTGAATTATTTTAGGACTTAAATGTTCCAACATTTAAAAAAAGAAAATAAATAATAGGAAAAAGTTCTCCAGCCATCACCTAGCAGAACTAGATATCTAACCCAAATTTGTAGGCACTGTACTTATGACTTGTTTCTGTAAATAAAATGTGATTGCTGTTTGGAGGGCCATATATAAGATGTGATATTCAGAGAAGGAGAGGTTAAGTTAAGAGGGAGTTCCATTTAATATATTAAATGCCCTTGCTTGTGCTGGTTTTATCACATTTTTGTAATTCATCCAGAAAAAAGTACTTGTGGCAGTTCGATATGTCCAGCCTGTTTATCTAATCTTTGTTCTATATAGTGCAAATTTGAAGGTACAAATAATGTGTTTCAGCTAAAATCAGTCACCTAGGAAGGTTACTTGAATGGTTATTTGCTGAATCATTTCTTAGAGATTCTTATTCTGATAACTTATAGTAGTGGTTTCTTATCTTTCAAAGACATTATTTTAACATTGTCTGTCCTGTTAGTAAGTGCATGATTTTAGTTTTCTGCTAAGCAAACTCATGCCTAAATGTATCCTTGGAGCTCTGTGTAGCTGTAAAATATTTCTAAGCTCTTTGAGTTGCACAAGGATAAAGAAAAAAATATGTTTTGGTGTTGATCACAGAGATAAGCAGTGATTATGGGTGAGTAACACTGCAGTTCCATGAGCCATTGGAGCCAGAATGAGCATCAGCATCAGCTTTGCCAGAAGAGGCATGCTTGCACCTTCCTTGCTCTTTGAGCCTAGTACCAAGGGCTCATAAAATGAATGGGATTAGCCAATTTATCTGGGCTAAACTTACACTCCTACTACTTTAGATTTTTTTTTTTACTCAGAGACCTTGTATGTTTAAACAGAGCTGTGGTGTCCCTGCTGCCTTTTCTCTTCTAGCAGTGAAATGCTTAGAAAATAATATTTGTTTTGATGCTTTCAAACTGAGTGACAAAACTTGATTCCCACAGACTTATTTTGTAGTTTACTGTTGAGAATACCAGTTGGTCTGAAACAACCCAGAAGTGTGTTGCTGGGAGTGCGGCACTCGGGAATTGCCTGGCATTTAAGAGTAACTAACATTTCTTCTTGATATATTAGTGGAGGTTTGTTTGCATGGATGCTGTCTGTCCCAGGTGAAGTCACTTGGCTTTCTTTTGTTGCTAGTGGTGTTTTATTATTCTACATATACAAATGTCTATCATTAGCTAAGAATACAATTCATTCTAAGAAACTCATAATGCTTCAAACTGAATACAGCAGTACATCTTTTAAGACTTATGTGTTGTTCTTTTCTGTGAACAGCTCTTATACAATTGTATTCTTACTATGGCAGCATACACTGGGGGCTTTGATACCCCAGTGCATATTAACTGTAGAGCCAGGGGAAGTGTTTTTAGCAGAATCATATTTTCCAAGAGGGAAACTAGTCTTTCCCTGGGAAAAAAAAAAAAAAAAAAGCCCTTTTTTTTTTCTTTCCATGAAAAAAAATGAAAATGGTAACCACTTTGTTTGAAGTCTCCTTGCCTTAAGCAAAAAGACAAGTTGACAAGTTCCTTCCAGGCAGACAGCCAAAGAATCTCAGATGGATGGGGTCTCTCTATGAGCTGCTGGCAATCTAGGGAAAAAATGTTTTAGTTCTTCCCCAAAGTATTGTTTTCTGAAATTCTTTTCCTATACTCTTCACCCTGCCCACCCTTGCAAAAAAAAAAAAAAGGAAAAACCCACCATCCTTCTTCTCTTCTAGTTATTCTTTTAAGCCTTAGTGGGAGTGAGAATTCTTTTTTTCCCAGAAGCTTGTGATGGGAATATATAGTTTGGGTTTTTTTCCCGTCGGTTCTCTTAATGTTTAGTAGATTTAGTTTTGTCCTCTTCCTTTTGAAGCAGAGTAAATTTAAATGCTGTTACTTGGTGATGCTGTGCCTTGCTGTTTTATTGTATGTTACAGTGGCATTGCAGTTCTTGGTTTCTTGCCTTTTTAATCCTTTTCCTCTTCTTTTTCTCAGTTTTCCTGTTTTTACTCTTTCCATGCCCCACAGCATCCTAAATTCTGCAGTGTCAGTTTTGAGCTTACTATCCTGGATTGAAAGAGCTGCTTCTGTTTACTTTAACAACACTAGCACAGTACCTGTTTTATGATGCCTCTTGTCTGTTCATGTACTAAGTTATAATGTGTTCTTAGGTAATTGTCCCCTGAAAATCAGAGCTTTCTTCTGCTGAAGCAAGAGACTGCTTTTCTTGAAATATGGTTTCCTTACTCCCTTTTGCCCATTCCTTAGGCATAGAATATATCCTGGAGTACACATAGCATATGTTCACCTTGATGAACAGTTGAAAAATACCTATTTTAATGGTGACTCCTTTTTTCTTTTTTGTCTGACTTGTATGTGATACCTGCTTTTACTCTTGAGTATTAAACTACTGAGTGATGTTGGTATCTTCTCATTGCAAGCTTGTATGTTGAATATTACACGTATAAACAGAGAACAAGCATAAATAATGAAATGTGGTGATGTTTTGAATGTGAACAAAGGACAGACATTTCAGAAACATACCTCACATTATCCCTTGGTGGACTGTAAGCTGTTATGGAATTGTAGTATGTGGATCAATTTGTATGTTCAGTATCAAAGAATTAACTACTTGAGTTCTAGATGAGAAGAAATTCTAAAAGAAACCTATAAACACACTAAAGAAAATATTCTCTTTTTATGGAATATTTGGATTAGAGGTGGAAATATATTTTGTAGTTAAATCCTGACTGAACTATTCCACTTTTTCCAACGAAGAAACATGATTTGCACATATTCCATGCATCTATTTCTAGTGTAGGCTTTTATACTTACATCTTGATAAAGAGAAAAATACAGAGATATTAGAGAAATCTGGAATGGCTGCAGTGTTATGGGATCTGTAAATTACTCTCTTAGTGAATTAGTCCAGCTCAGATAGTAATTTCCATTTATGGTGCATTTACTTGGAATGCACTGAATTACTTAGTACTTATTCCCTTTTCCTATATTCAGCTGGTTACTTGTGAGGGTCTCAAAGGTAGTGTCCTTTTTGTATGTAGAAATATGAATTACGAGAACTGAGTTGTCAGCTGCCCCAGTAAGCTCTGGGCATGGCTCAATGGAGGATGGCAAAAGAGCTGTTTGTTTCTGCCCTCTGGAGCTGGGTCTAGCATTATACTGTTTCTAACACCATTTAGTGTAGCCTCAGTTTTAAACAGTTCAGTTTTTAACTATGCCATCTGGCTTTGATTCCCAAGGGGCCATTATTTCTCCTGGAATCACTGTAGTTAAAACCTTCTTCAAAGCTGACCAGTGCTCTAGGGAATGCTGGGAGGAATGGTGGTTGCAAAGCTGTGGCAGAAATCCTCCTCAGCAGGCAAAGGTGCCTTTAGGTATGAATGATTTATTTAGAGATAGAAGAAAATTTGCTGTTGCATGCAAGAGCTGCAAGAAAAAAAAATTGTATCTTTGGTATATAACTGTATGGAATACACGGAGCAAAAGCTCAGGTGAGGCCATCTGTGCTAGCATAACGTGAGACACATGGTATGTATAATTATGCATTCATATTCTCATTTAAGACTACAATACATCTTTTGTTGACTTGTCATTTTTCTAACAATCTGGAAGACAAATTGACTGGAGCATCCTACTGGACTGATATTGTAGGAAAACGTCCTTTATTGTAAAACATATTACTGTACTAAATAGAGATAAATTCCTGTAGTATTTAAACACTTAAAGACTACATCAAATCAAATACTGCTATGTTGAAGACTTGGATGTGAGTCAACAAATCCAAATATGGTTTGAACTGCTCTAAATTGGATTGAATGCAGTGAGGCAGATTGATTGCTTTTGGTTGAACTTGGGACACTCAATGTGGGAGCATTTTTTTAGTCTGGAAACAATAATTTTTGGAAGAATTCACTTCCAAGCTTTCACAACATGTCCAAGGCATCATAGTCAGCCCTGCTGAACTGAGGAAAAAGGAGGAAGAAAAGGAAGGTGCAAAGGAATGGGGTCGGATTTTTGGGATAAAATTGACTAGAGTTGTTTTTATCTTCTAATTAGGCTGTAGAAGGAGCAACTGGCCTTTGGTACCCTTTAAATCTTTCCAATTTATTGCAGCACAGATGGTTTTCAACTCCTTTCCATATGCCCCGGCTGGTTGATGTGTCCTCCATAGGGCAAGGAAAATAACACAGGGGGATAAATGGAGTGAGACTCTGGAGTGGAAAATGGAGCTGAGGGAGAAGGTAACGGGGGAGATAAGGCAGAAGATCCAGGTTATGAAGGATAGTGGAATGCTTGGAGGAATGAACCCTGATGTCATTCAAGGGGGAAAGGAAAGCACAGGTCCTCCACAACCCTAGCACAGAAAAATTTGGCATTAGTTGGAAGAAGAGGGCAGAAGCAACCTAAGATAGAAAGTATCATGCAGTACTTTCAGATTTCTTCATGACATCCAGTTTAACTTAGTCATGGGCATCTGATACCCACCCTAAAGTAAATCCTGAGGACCCAGTGGAGCTTGTCAATGTGAATTAGGTGAGCAGCTAGTGCTTAGAAGCTTTTCTAGGAGAAACAGCTGGGCCTTTTTGACACCAAAATGACAACATGGTGTCCGTATCTTCCCTTTTTTTTTGCAATTTATACTAATGCTAAGAAAATTAATTGTCTGAGTATTCAGCCAAGATCAGAACATGCACAGGGAAGAGCCTTTTTAAAATAAACTGATCCTATAGCCAAGACATCAGGTTGGCTAAAGAAGTACCTACAGCTGCACATCATAGTTTGTCCACTGTTCTAGGGACATCATTGGGTTTGAGCACTGTGAGTCCATAAGTGTCTATTGAGTTATCTCGAAATATGTGATTTGGTACCAGTAATGTTTTTTTTCATTGTTTCTCACTTTGTGTACAGATGTGCAGTTTTAAGTGCTTATGAAAACATAAGTTTTAAGTGAATGTGGGAGAGGATAAACCAAGAATGTAACTCTCTTTCCCATAGGGATAAATACATGACACTGATGAAGCTGCAGAACGAGTGAGTTAGATCAGCAAGATATTCTCTCACATAATCGTTCCTGCTTTTTCTGGTGGGTTTTAGGTCAGCTTGTGTTGCTAATTTACTGGATCCTGTTGCAGTAAAGGAGATAAGTTAATGAGAAATGTGGTCTCTTAGTGATGATGAGAGAAAAGGAGGTCATAACTGAATGAAACTGCACTGTGTTGGATTCTCTGTTAGGTTTTTTTGTTTTGGTTTGGTTGGGTTTTTTCCTTTCCTCTTTTCTTCCTGCAGTGCAATTGGGAGCTTTCTTCCTGTTTTAATTTATTGCAGGATTGGGCAACTGAGGATCAGTTCTCTCCCATCCCTTGCTGCCTGCTGCATCCCAGCCCTACCCAGGCGTAGTAGTGAACTGTGCTAGTGGTTCTTAGCCAGCAATCCCATTAACCCGCCAGCCTGGCTGCAGATAATCCTGGAGAACCAGGGCACCCACCACCGCCCACTGCTGCCATCCCTCACCCCACTGGCTGCAGCCCCTGCCTGCCTGTTGGCACTGATGCTCCCGGCAGAGGAGCAACACAACGTGGCTCGGGTGCATCCCCTCCTTCTCTGAGCTGCCTGCAGAGCTTTGCAAACTGGCTCATTTTGATTTTTTTTCTCTTTTTACTGTCTGATGCAGTTTGGCAGACCTATGAGCAGGGACAGATAATTATGATCTTGTCTGGTTGCCTGCAGGAGCAAGCTCTTTCTTGTGCATTGTGCTGCCTTTTAAGAAGTAGATTTTGTTTGGTTTTGAAAGTTAATGGCATATGATTCTCAGGTTGTAGAGAGGAGGAATTATTTAGGGCCCTCTGTGAGTTCCAGTTTAACATTCTCTTAAATAGGAAAGTCAGGAATCCCTAAAAGCACAATTTGTAACATAAAAGCTATCAAAGTAGCACTGCAATCTGTTAAAGTGTTTAAAAATTTGATTCGCTGCAGTTTAAAATGTGAAATAAATGTACACTAATTGTTTTGAATGGAGATGAAGATGTTGTTTGAAGCCAGTCTTAGAAGGAATTAGTGAGATAGCACTGCAGTTAATGGTGGAGCACTATTTTTCTGTAATGGGCTCAGCAATGTTCTCTAATTAGCTTGCAAATTGATATTCAAATACAAGTAAACTGGCAATCAAATACAAGCAAAACATCTATGTAAGTAGACTTTGGTGTCTGCATTTAGCATACCTGTGTTGAAATCATGTGTGGGTAAAGGGTAAGCTCTTAGTTGTTTTCAGGATAGAGCTTTATTAATGGTGGCTCATTGGTTACAATAGGTCAGTATTTTGGCTTAAGCACATAAAAAGAGGAGAAAGGAATTCCTTTTTTTCCACAAGTGAGTGGCTTTTAAACATGAGTAACATAATGCTAAGTGTGCATGAGTTTTTTCCCCTGTCTTCATTTCTTTCAGGTTTTGTCAACTTGTGCACGGATTTAATACATAGCTGAGTCAGTGGAAGTTGTGTTGGATTTGAATCATATCTATGTTCATTATTAAAATTATTGCCGTATGGTGTACCCATATAATTTCAAGCCTTATGCCAGAAACTGGATATATAAAATACCATTGGTGTTTATGTTGTAAGGTTTTCTATGGCATAGGGTACAGGTTCTTGAACTTGAATTTAATGCCTGGCTCAAGTAGTTTTCTACAAAAAAGAATCATAGAGTCATAGAATGATGTGGGTTGGAAGGAACTTAAAGATCACCTAGTTTCAAGTCCCCTGCCACGGGCAGCGACACCTTCCATTAGACCAGGTTGCTCAAAGCCCCATCCGACCTGACCTTGAACACTGCTGGGGTTGGGGCATCCACAGCTTCTCTAGGAAACCTGTTCCAATGTCTCAACACCCACACAGTAAAGAATTTCTTTCTAACAGTACAAGAAAGCTGGTGCATGAGAACTGTTATTGGGAAAGGTAATTAAAAAATCATACATTTAAAATTTATTTTTCAGGTTCTTTTAATGTCTTTAATCTGTAAAACATCTCTCAATCATTTACACACTGATAACTTGCCAACTACCCTCTGTAAGCATATTGTTTATTGACCAATGGAAATGTGACTGTATCGATGTGTCTGTAAGACCACTGTATGTGGTTTTATCAACTCCTCACACTACTTCCATCAGCTGTTCATTGTGTTGGTTCAACATCATCTTTATGATAGAAGTTCTTTGGAATGAACTTCCCTAAATCAAATTCTTACCACTATGCATTTATTAAATTCAATTAATGTTTGCATAGATTTAGCTTTCAGTGCTGATTATCATGTAAATTCTTCAAGGGGAAAAAACCCAACCAAACAAAGCCAAAACAAAAAAACCTTGAGTTGTTTTCTGTAAAGCAAGTAGTATTCATTTTACACCATAGAAATAATACATCAGTGGAAGTCTTTGGCTTTCCAATTCCATATATGCTCTTCTGTTCAAATACCCACAGATTTCCCTTTAAAGTGCTTCAGTGCTTGTTTTTGCTTTCATAAAAAAAATTGATTAATTTGGTTCTCAGGGGATGGGTAATGGGGCACTGTACATCCCTTGGAGGTCACAGGTTCAGATCAGACTGTCACCTGCATCCAGTAGCCACTATCTTATAGCTGCTTGGAGGTTATGCAAAAAGAGCTTTGGTTGATTTGTTTTCTTGTGAAGGAGTCTCTGTTGAAAGGGTACTTATTACATAAGAGCAGGAATACTGCTGAGATTAGTTGAAACTGGGACAGCACACGTGGGCAGGGAGTGCTCATGTGCACGAAGGTAGATGGAGAAGGTCAATATCACAGTGCTTTCCCAACTGTCTGGAAGAGAAAAGCAATGAAACACAGTAGAATTTTAACCTCTCGGAGCATATTTATGCAGAGCTGAGATATGTTAGGGCAGGAGTTTTAACAGCTTGGAGCAAAAAGCACATCTAGCAGTTGAGGTATCCGAGGTGGTTTTGCCTGTGTGTAATTGATTCAGTGTGTTTCCCCGAACTGGAATGAAGTCTCTATTGCATTGAAACTTAAAATACAAATTAACAGCAAAAGAAATCCCTTTCATTCTTACGCTGCATGTCACTATCTGCCCTTCTGACTGTGTCAGGTCTCATTTAATAAAGTCTTGTCTTATGCCTGTGTGCAAATTAAATATTTAAGAATTACACATGCCATTATTTATAAAAATGGAACATTTTTTCCTCAGAGAAGCTGTTTTTGTCAGTTTTTACAGCTGCAAATGATCTGCAAGTTATTTCCTTCTGTAGATTTTTGCAACGAACGCTCTGTAATTTACAGGTGCACCCCAAAAAGCCATAGTCACTAAAATGGGAAATTTTTGTTAGCCTTCAGTGGGTTTGCTGTTTAAAGGAAGCAAAGCTTAGAAAAGCACAGGTTCACCTGGGTTTAGGACCCAATTTTCCAAGAGAGATTTCTGGCAGAACATGGCTGCTCCAGTCTTCTGGGCAGGTCATAGTGCAGTAATGAAGCCTGGCTTAAGGTGGCCACCTTCTTACAGTCTGTGGTTTTTATATTTCATGTGATTTAAAATGAAAAGGAAATTTATGGTAGTCCTAATAGTATTGAGTTGTGTGTTTTTCACAAAAAAAAAAAAAGTATACAGAGATTCTTAATTTTTAAGCCCCATCTATCATGCAGGACATAGATAAGAGACTGAAGAATTAAGCTCTGAACATTTGTTCCTGTAAGTGACTATCAGCTTTCAAGTGGCACCTAAACTTTTTGTAGGGTAACCAAATAAAGTCTCTGAGAAAATTGGTTTTGAAGATTGCCTGCTGTCTGCTCAGAGACGGTTGTGTGACTTTTGTTGCATACTGTGAAAGAACACTGTGCCTGGGTCCACTTGGGGAGGAAGATGTGTTGCATTGCTTGTCTTTTTGGAGTGATCCACAGCTGTGTGTCATGCATGGCCTTGCAAGCTGCATGGACCTTTGCAGGAGCCGATCAATGGATGAGGGCCCCTTTGTTTGGGAGATCAATACATTGTAAATGAGCTCAGTGCTCCAGTTCACTGGTAAGGATCACTGCGGGGGGATATGAAGAAGGTTCCTGGTTTTTTGCAATGAATCAAAACAAAATTCACATTTGAAGACTTTTTTTCCTCTCATATAGGGTTTGAATATTTTCTTAGTTACCTCTACAAACTCTGAACATCCTGTAATATGAACTCTGAGGTTATCTGTAACCTGGATGCCGAATGTTTTTCACGATGACTTCTTTTTGAAAATACCATCAAATAATACAACAATGGCTTTAGTTAGAAAGAATGCCAGAAGAGTTTTGGAATACCTGTTTGTTGATTTGTTTCCTGACTGTTACTGGAGGTGGTCTGTGTTTATTTCTGAGTCAGAGCTGATGTTTTTAATTTGCAAACAATTAAAATATTGTGAATGTGAGCCTAGCAGAGGAGCAGAGTCTGGTAAGGTTTTTATGTAATTCCTTATACATGATTTTGAATTGCAATAACTTGTAAAACATTTCCACCTTTGTAGAATGTGAAGAGATAGTTAGTTTGGTAAACTATTACACCAGTTTTTTTTAATAACATCTGTCAAACGTATATTTGTGATGCAGAGAATTTTTTGGACTATATGTAGTGTCAAAATGTCATTGAAGGTCAAAACAGAGTTTCTTTGCTTATGGGTTTTTGTTTTTATTTGGTGCTAGAGTTATAAAGTCTCTGTATTACTGTTTTAGTAAGAATCTTGCTGTCTTACATTTTAAAATTTTTGCCAGCCATGCACAGATCTGCAGCAGAATAAATGGAATTCTGAGTGTACTGTGCCATGAACTAAGAGAGAAGAAGGTCACCTTTGGGACCTGTGCAATGCAAACCAATGCAAACTGTGTTGATCACTTTATATCACATGCTTTGTTAACTTTGCTAATTTTGCCAGCAGCAAAAGTGAATATGTTTTATTAAGGAAATTATAATATTAGACAAGTCTTTAGAAAGAGCTGGAAATGCCAAGAGGACAGTGAGATCTTTAATACTTGGTAAGGGACAGGCAGGTGGGTTTAGGTTGTTACAGGATGTTCTGAATTAGTTCTGATAAAGTCATTCAGGAATTATTATTCATTTATAAACATTCTCTTTGCTGCCTTTTTGAACACAAAAATGTGCATGTGGATAAACATGACATTTCTCAACTTTTGAACTGATGCTACTTCCAAACATTCAAACTACGTTCTCCTCACTGTAGCAAATTCAGTTTAGCTTGTAAAAAGCTTTTGCTACAGGCTGCAGAATTTTTTAGTGGTTCCCTGAGTTGAATCATCAGGTGTCCAGAGCACTTCAGGATGGATGTTTTAGGTTCCAGGCACTATCTGTGGCTTTAAAAAAAGAAGTTAACTCATCTGTGATTAGAAGACGTTATTGGCAATGGCTGGGAACGTTAGAAGGTCAGTTAAGAAGATCAATTGCCCCACGTTCCCTCACTGTAAGTATACAGTTCCCCTAATTTAGAGCAGTACTGATATACAGTGTAAGAATTGTACAGCAGCATTAGCAGCTCCCAAGCAGAGAAGTATGTCTTGCTAGTGAGAAAAAAACATAAAACAGATGGGCAGTAAAGTAACATTTGTTGATAAAAGTCCTACTTGTGCCTCACTTTCCCAGACCCAAATGCACTGGGAAACTTGACTTGGTGTGGAGGCACTTTCATTGCTCTGGATCAGGTGGCTGAATGAAAGCTTGGTTGATCTCTGTTTTTGGTACAATAAAAGGTAGTAGGACCAAAGGGTGATGGACTGAGGGGTGGGGGGAAAGAGATGTTTCGGTGAGGAGCTGAATGGTACAGCTCTTCTGATGTGAATCAAACTGCAGAGAAGACAACCTAGTGTCTATCTTCACTGGTGATATAGGAGCTCAGGCGGGTTTTACTTCTCAAGTCTAAGGCCTAAGTCCTGTATTAGAACAAAGTGATCCAAGGGTAAAATGCCATGGGAGAGGGCAAACCCACATATCTTCCTAGCCCTTCCCAGAGGTCCAGCTGCATCTCTTGTGTAGACATAGTGGTTGTACAACCTCAGTATGAATCAATGCATTGGGCTGATCAAACAGCAGGCTTACTCTGGAGTGAAAGAGAAATGATATTCCCGTGGATCAGCTGGATGAATCAACTTGTCCCATGGCTTCACCACAGTGGCTTCTGGGAGAAGAGGGAGACGGCATCGTGGGCTGCAAGACCACTTCTTTTAGCAGCATCTTGTGCCTAAACCATTTTAATCATCTACTAGAAGTGCATCCTAGCTGTGTCTAAATATTGCTCATCCTCTACTGAGGTCTTCATCCTTTGTCTCTCACTGGCCAACTGTACTGCTTTGCTGTCATTTTAGATCTGCAAAACCAGGGCAGTTGATTTGAGCATCTAGTATGCAAATGAGATGACCTTTTCAGTGTGATTACATTTTTTTATTAATGTATAAATCATGGATATTTCACCATTAACTCAAGCCCTTCTGTGAAATATGAGAATGCTGTGAAGCATTTTAATCTTTTCTCAAGTCTGTCCATTCTCTCTCCCTCCACAGTGACAATACAGCAGTAAACCCCTAAACAAGTGGCAATCTCTTCAGACAAGAAGAGTCGTAGGGCTTACTGCAAAGGCAAAATGCAGCAAGCATTTTGTAGATGTAAGCCGTTTTTGCATACACTGCCTCTTGAACTCTTTCTTTAATAACTCAGCAGTCTACCTGAGGTGCTCCAGGGGCTTCAGCACCATGCTCAGTCCTCAAACTCTTCCATGTAAAGAGCTTTGAGGGACAGTTCTGCTGGAGCCTCCTGCTGTAACAGGATGCTGCTGCATCCTGTAAGGACTAAAAGAGCACAATGAACTGTCTCAAAATGTTGTCAAGTAGGAGAAGCCACCACAACAGATAAACACAGATGACAAACAGGAAGGCATTAATTCCAAGGCCTAAATGGAGGTGAAGGTTTGGAATGAGCACGCTGGACAGAATTGTACTGTGCAGACTGTCAGAAAGTGCAGACTGGCAACAATAGGAAGCTAGGCCTGATAAGGCATATCTGGGTAACGTATCTGGACAAAAATTCCCACCTGCAGACTGTAAGCACACCAGACAAAACTCCATCTTTGGCTAGCTGTGGAAAAAGGAAGCAAGTCCTTATACACGTACCAGCCCAGGTTGTGGGAATGGCATCTACCCCCATGAATATCTGGCACTTGGACTGTATAAATGTGGTACCCCAGAAGCAAGACTTTAGGACCCCCACCACTGAGCAAACCAGGGTGAGTGAAGGAGGACTGGTGGGATGCAGAAGGGATCCACGTGATAGTGATATATTTACACAATCTATGTCTGTCTCTCGCTCTCCTTCTCCCCTCCCACTTTCTCTCTCTCTCTCTCTCTCTCACTCTCTCTTTCTCTCTACCTCATTTACTGTTAAATAAAATCTGTATTGTTGACTTTGGGGCATGGTCTCGTTTGCACCTTAAATGCAGGCAGGGGCATCTTTTAATAATCAGATCCTAACACCTCCATGTATCCATGTTGGCTCTCTGCTGGAGGCTGCCATTCTGCAGCAAGGCTGGTGACGCAGGCTGCCTGTCTGGGCTTTGCCTCTGAGGGTCGAAGCCTCCTGTGAATTATCAATAAAGATGTGCTGACGCCAAGGCAGCAGCAAAAGAACTGGAGCAGCAAGACAGGGATCTGCGTGGCCTGGTGTCAGGTTTCACTTGGCACTGTCCTCAGCAAAGAGTCAAGATAGATGTTTGGGGATGGGAGTATTTTGTGGTGGGAAGGCAAAAGAGCCCTTGGCCTCCTTATTTGGTTACAGGGACCTTTGAAGTGGTCTTCAGAAAGTGGTCTGCTGTGCTTTCTGCAGTAATTTCCTGCAGCAGCTGGGCATCCTGCTCTTTAGCTAAGGCTGAAGTCGAGTTCCAGGTACTTCTGCTGTGGCAATTTGGGTTAAAAAGAAACATTCTCTGTGATTTATAATAATCAGCTTGATTAAGTTTGGGTTGAGAACAACAGGAATGTTCCCTTTTAAGCTGAAGATGATGATTTGTTTTGGAAAACTTTTTTAAAGCTTCCCATTAAGGGAGGGAGTAAAATATCTACTACAAAGTTCTTTAAATAGCACAATCTATCTCTCCTCTTAAATTAGTGGTCAGCTTAAAAGTAATTCATCAAAACCAGTGGATTTACGTAACTATGTAGTATAAGAAAGAGGAAAACTAGGTCCAGAGTTTCTGACAATACTTGAAGTTCAAGGCAAATGTGGATAGTCTAAAATAAACCACAAACTTAGTAAGTTTTTAGTATTTAGGGGTTTGGGGTTTTGTTTGTTTTTTATTTTGGAATATCTCAACTGGAAAAGAGATTCTGTAGAATCTGCTGTGGATATTACATTCTAGAAAAGATTTACAAGTTATTTTTATGAATGTTATGGGAATGTTACTGGGACTGACAGGGATGCTGATTTCCTGCTTAAGGATGAATAGGAATAAAGGTGTCTCTAGAGAGTAATAATTAGTGTGCTTTTGAGTATGATGAAGAAGAGAATGTATCTAATGGCATAGGTGTGATTCTTCAGATTAAGATTTTTTTTATACCTGATTTTATTTTAATCTGACCCAGTGGTCGGGACTTCCATTACTTTTTCTTATGACTTACATGTTTTCCTAGTAGAGGTTTTCCCTTGAAGCTGAATGTTTGGTAGTACCTTTTCTTTTTAATTAGAATACTGATATGCAGTTGCATAACTAAACATCCAAAGATACATTAGTGTTTCCTACTGTTTTACATGGATTATTTTTTTATTTGCCCTTGACTTGTAATGAGCCTATGAGCTACAAGCTATCTTTGTGCCCATGGGCAGATCCTGATGCTAAAAGTAAAAGCTGACAGCTGTGGCCGGAGGCAGCTTTTCAATGCAATACCGTGTGACTTTGCCAATAATTTTAATTTTCTAAGCAGACTTTAAGGGGAGGAGGGGGGAGCTTTCATTATTGTGTCAAAAATTTAATGAAGGCATTTCTTTTTTATTCTTTTTCCTTTACATTTGAAATATTTTGTGCATTTGTGAGAACATTGTGAAAATAAATCTGCAGTATTTAGACAGATGTAGTACAGAATGATTGCCTCATCTGAATTCAATGACTGCTTGCCTTGCATGGGTGGCAATTGTCATAGTGCAAAACTCCAAAAGTAAACTGTAATACTAAAAAAAATCAAAGCAATTTCAAGGAGTACTAGGTATTTGATAATATTCAACTTTTCTGGAATGCTATATAAGGTACTGAAGATGAATACTGTATTTTAAAAGAAGCAATTTTAATACACTTGCAACAGTGTACATATTAAGCAGAGCTCAGGAAATACTTCATGATAGTTAATGAGCATCTCAGTCTTACTACAAGTACTCTAAGTGAGAAAGGAGTAAAACACAAGAAAAAAATTACTTGAGGGATGAGTCACCATGGATTTTTCTTTTATTCCAAATCACAAGCTGGGAAATCCATGAGGAGATTAGAATATGGAAATCAGTAGTTTCCTGCACAGTTACTGTTAGGACTGGTCATTAGACATTAGTTCTTTAGCTTTTTCTCAGTTCTGTCAAACTGCAATAGATGTGAAAGCAAGGGACAGCTGTTTTTCTCAGATGATAAATGCAGTACCTTAATGATAATTAAGTTTTATAGGCTCAGGTCTCAGTAGATACATTGTTTTGTTTTTTTCTTACTTACGTTCTTGAAGCCGCAGAGTTAGCACAGAGGCTATGCGCTTAAAGTCTAGAAATTCATGGTTAATACTAAAGATGAATAGTGCCATACAGTGCTGAAAAATAGAACATCTTGTCAGCTGATACAGGAACTACAAGGAACATCACTCTGCTTTTTGGGAATCCTTTCACTTTCTAGTCTCTGATGCTGTAGGGAGCAAGAGCCCACATCCTGTTGTCTGTCATTAGAAATGCCAAAGGGTTGAAGGTGATTTGGAGGTGGAGTACTTGCTGTGCTTGCTGTAGGAGAGTTCAGCTGGGAGACTGCACTGGCCAAAAAGGTCTCTGCCTTTGTTCAGGCATCCTGCTCCCTTGAAGTGTTTCTAGAGTGCTTTCTCCATCTCTCTGTCTTTATACTTAAATTTCTCACTACCTAAATTTCAAAAGCTGTGATGTTTGGTATTTGGGAACAATTTTAAATTGGTAGGACTTTGACTTAGACAGTAACCTTGGAGAACTTGGAGGAACAGGATTTTTAGAGCGGGATGCTAAGAGTGACTTAAAAAAATGCAGAGCAGTGTTCATAGTTCAGAGCAATTGTGCCTGAGAACTTCCATTAAAAACGTTGAGATGAGAATGGGCTTTTTCAATAATGCAAGAATTCTGCTATGTACTAAAGGTTTTGATTTTTAAGAAAACACAGGAAAATCAAGAAAACCTTGGTTTTATGTAGTCTGTTGTGCAGCCTTTATCTTCTGTTCGATGCTGCTGAACAGCTCAGTATACTGAGATATACCAGAAATACTGGTTTTTGACACCTACTCCAGTTTGTCATCTCCCATGGTGCAGCCTTCGCTCTTACAAGGATACCATCATGCATACAGGAGAATAGCATGTGGATTAAAATTATCTTGCTAAAGTAAGTGTAAGGCTAGCTGGAAGTCATTGGGTTGCCTTTACTGAAACATTGCCTCCTTAAGTGTTGTAATTCATCACAGTTTGTCATACTGCTTGGCTTTGTATCATTGGTCAAGGTGGCTTGTGTCCTGTGAATCTGACGGGCTGATCTAAAAAACCTTTGTATTGTGCATCAGGGAAGGAAAGCTGTGGGATCAGATAGCTGTGAACAGAGCCACATGTACTTGGCTGCTGCCCACCCGTGGGTGAAATGATAGAGGCAGAGGCATGGGCAGCCCCCAGGCATGGTGGCATTTGTGTGCCATGGGAGGGAAGGCAGTGGGTTTATGAGGCACAGTGTGCTACCAAGCAAGACTAATCTGTATCTAAGGAGATTAGACCTGTGCTCCACCCTTGCACTGGGAATGAAGGCTCAGTAGCAATCTTCAAAGTCTTGAGTGGCTTGAGATGCATTTCTTAAAAGTGCATTTTAAGAAAGAATAAAAAGCAAGTGTCAAAGCTGATCTCTATATTTAAAAAGGATCTAGCTATAGGATAAACTTCCAGAGACTATCTCAAGTAGAATAGCCTTTAGAGAAGAAAAATAAGTCTTTTCAAAGAATAACTGTCTGTTTCACCCGTAAGAGACAATGTAAAAAACCCTCATGTGAAGTCTTTTTATATATTTGGCTGAAATAGTCCATTGTGAAGATAAAGAAGTAAGAAAAATGGGGAAGTCCTCCTCACCTCAGCAGAGGCTTGAACTTGAAATACTCACAGAAGACAGATTTTGGTAACTGCTAACCTTTTGCTGTCATCATAGAGAAAGTTGAGGATGTTTTTTTTAACCTTTTATTTTCTTTTTCCTCGTCTTTTCTGCCCTGATCTTTTTTTAGTCTCTATTAATCTAGTGTTAAGTTTTGGAGAAGGAAGATTTTCATTGCTACCAGATACTGTCTGTTCTTTGATAACAGCTCTTACTTTTCTGTCTTTATTTTCTGTGACTTAAAAAAATAATCCAGTGAGTGAATTCAGAGAGAGACCATAATGTGCACATGCATTAGACTTCTCTTTGCATGCTACAGATACTGAGGCTATATAAAGCAAATGACTTAAGAAGTGTGGCAGTGAGCTGATGGTCCTTATCTCTAGGCCTCACCTCAGTGTCAGATCTGATGGGATTTGGGCGTGTAGAACGTGTTCCATATGCCCAGCCACCGTCCTGCCGCAGCTACGCCGAGGTCACATGCTGAAGGCACCTCTGGTCATCTCCTGGCAGCTCCCAGGATGGTAACAGCAGGATGTGTCTGTGGTTTATTTTGGTCTGGTGACTTTGTCTCTGGCCACAGAACAGAGATAGGAACTTAAAAGGACTGCATGCCTCCAAGAGTCTGTAGTGGGTGTGATTTAAGAAGTTATCTGCAGGTGACAAGGTTTTCCATAAACTTCAGTGTATGGATTTTGGCTGTACTTTCTGCTACATCCATTATTAGTTGGTAGTCGTTACTGTTTCATGCATTAAGTAAAGTTAAAATGTGAAGGTGAAATTTTCAGTCAAAAGTGAAGCAAAAATTAAGACATCAAGGGAAACAAGCAGTGCAGATTTAAAAGCTGAATACTTTTAAAAGTAGTGAGTAGCTGAGCATGTTTCTCTGGGCATTCTTTACAGCTAAAAGAGGAAGAATTGGGGTCAAATCCTGCCATGTTGGATGAAGTCCTCTTTTGTTTCTCCACTGGTACAGTCTATAAGATATGACAATCAAACATGCAAAGGTGACACAAAAATACTGTTAAAAGAAATAACCTTAAGGTGGAAAAAAATCATAACAATGTGAGCAAAAGTTTCATGCTTCCCATTTGTTTGCCTTCTATTAAAATAATGTAGATCTAGTAATTTAAAGTTACTTGACAGTAATAAAAAGAATGTTTGGTCCTTAGGTGGTTAGACCTGATATGCAATCATCTGTGTCCTTTGATTACTGAATTAACCCAGCTATTAAAATGCTTAAAGAACTTAAGGGGAGGAGAGCACTACACCGAGGGTACAGCACCCTGGAATTTGTTACTTTTTATGTACTAATACCAGGAATTGTGACTGTTCTGGTAGTGGGATTGAACTTTTTAGCATTTGGAGACAACTGACGTTTTTGCATGTGTTGAGTTTTTTTGTTTTACAAATCCGGATTACTGCTGAAAGACAAGGGAGTTGGATGGGCCTTATCAGCTGAACTGATTTTGCAGAGCCTGCCTTGATGTTCCATGCCTTAAAAAAAGGCTCCGCTCTCTATTTCTCAGTGCTAGACCTGTGAACCATTGGCAGTTGACCTACAGAGGTTTGATATAGAATTAATACATGAGACAGTTGATGTGCCATTGCATTCAATCCAACTTCGTCCTCCTTCAACTTTTGCACTCCCTGAGAGCAAAGAGACTGAAGTTGGCCCACTTAACTTGCCTGCTGAAGTCTAAAGAGGGATGTGGTCAAGAAGGAAAGTTGAGAGGAGGATGTCAGAGTTTAAAACTCTTTCATATTTTTCCAGACAAAATTTTGTTAGGAAGGACCTTTGTGGTGATGCTTTTTTTGTTTGCAAAACTCTTGGACAATGACAAACCTTGGGTAGTGCAGGCTATCATTATCGCCATCTGTGGTCTAACCATTGCGCAGTATGCATATTTTGTGATTTTGTCTATAATCTTCTGACAGGATAGGGCTGTTGAAATGCCACGTAAAGTTTATTCCATCATTTTTACTAGTTAGCTGAATTTTCTTCAAAAAGCAGGTTTTGCTTCGTGGCAAACCTTGGAAGATGTTCTCTAGGGTTTTCTGTGCGTAAGAACTAATGACAGTGTTACAAAAACAGCCCCAAACTGCTTTAGTTGAGTCATCTTGCTCCACTCCTCATTTGTTTTCATAGTAGTTGCACGTAGGCTGAGTTGACCTTTCTGACTTAAGTTTGCGCCGTGCTCTGGAGTTACTTTAAGGGCTCTCAAATCTGTCTTCCCTATGCTTCCATTGTATTCCTACCCTGCTGAAAACAGGACCCAGCCCTGCCTCTCTGCATGTTTTCATCCTGCTTTCCTAAATGCAGACCCCAGCGTTGCTTTTGCCACAGTTCCTGCTGCTTTCCTGTTTTTCTGTATCCCTAACCTGCCAAACCAGAAAGGCTTCATCTTCTCAAGTGTGTACCTCAGTACCCAAATACACGTTTGCCTTCAGCATTGCTGGAACAGTACTCTCCTGCGGGAACAGGTTACTGTTGTCACTTAGCAGCTGAGAACCTCCTTGTTCGTATATGCTTAAGTGGTGGCACATCCAGGAGGTGGAAAACTGAGCGCTACCGACCATTGCTAGCGTATGCCAAAAACATTTGTAGATGTAAGGTACATATTTCTAGTGCTGTTAGTTTGAATTAGATCACATGAACAGATCTACCTTTCCATTCTTGTACAGCCTTCCTATCTCTTGCAGATGGCCCTGTCATATGTGTGATGCTGGGATTTGGGCATCAGGCCCATGGGAGGTTTGTGTGTTGAGAACCGATCATCTCTTAAGACTCACAGTGGAGCAGGGATTGGTTTTAGTTCTCTCTCAAAAGCTGTATTTAAATGATATGTTGAATAGTGGAATTATTCTTAATAAGACATGATGTGCATTCTTGAATGTGTAATGAAAGACCAGAAGTGCAGAGAGTATACAGCAGAGGCATAAATGGTTCTGTGGGAATACTGAGAAGTTATGCTAAAGTTTCTCCTGCTCTCTTGGGATACAATGCAAGACCAAAGTTAACTTTTTTTCTCATAAACTCTGTAATCTAGCAAGTTACTTAAATGTTTGTGGTTTTGCTTTGTAGGATGCCATTCCGCAGGATGGCAGTACTGAAAGGGCTGTGCTCATTCTAAAGTGAGATTACAGGGTGGGGAGAAGCGGTGTCAGGTTAAAAACAGACAGGGAAATTCACTCTCCACTTTCAATTTTGTGACACTGATAAGGCTAACCAGACTTTGAAGTTGGTTTAACCAGATGTTTTAAGTTGGTGATTTGCTGAGGAAGGAAACTGACTGGTTGATTATACTACAAAGATATCCAACATGACCAAGATGCTACAAGTTTTCAAAAGTTTTTAGATAAATGCTGTACCTTTTTACAGTACAAATGAGGCGCAGAAGTCCAACCACCCTCCTTCTCAGTACAAACCTGATGTTTTAATAAATCTGGGTTTGGGTTTGCTGTTGAAGTCTCCTCTAATGGTCTAGAAGGAGTTGGGTGGCATCTGTGGGATGAAGGCCTGAGCAACAGCTCATGGGGATGCACTGGCAGAGTCCCAGGAACAGGCAGTTGCATTTCGGCTGCTTGCTGTCACAGCAGCTGGACCCATTTAGTTGGGTACTCTCTCTGTGTCTTGCTGGAAAAAAAAAAAATCCACTCAGATTGCAAGTAGAAAAAAAATTAATGAGCTCATATGTTAGGAATGAGTAAATGTCCAGAAGAAGTTTATACTTACAGATGTTTTTAGCGTCAGTAGCTTTCAGGGCTACTTGCCAGCAAGGGACCTCTTGGTCAAATGCCAAGACTAAAGTGTTAGAAAATGAGTTGGTTTATCTCTTCACCATTTGTCATGCTCATTGAACGTGTATGTTTATTTTCTTTTTCATTAACTGCCTTGCAAGACCCCTGTCCTCCCCTATATTTCCATTCTCAACCCTCCTGGCCCCTTCCCACCAGTTGTGGGTTTTTCTTTTAATTGTGGACCAAAAGGGTGCTAGAGGATTTTCAAACAGCTAAAATCTGGATAATTGCATTTAATTAATGGAAAAATAATACAGGTACTCTAAACAAGGAGTCCTTTCAAGATAAATCTTGTCAGTAGCTACAAAAATGATACTGAAGGAAACCCACTCTTTTAAGGCCCAGTGTGGGAGGGTTATCTTTTGGTAGAACGTAGAAGGTGAGTTACAGAATATATTAACAGTTTGTCTTCATGTTCTTTCCGGTTTGCAAGCTGGCTAACCAGAATGTACAGAGGAAGTTTTTGCTTAACCCATTCAACAAAGTATTACCTCAGAATGAGACATTTGTAAACGCTAATTTTTTCCTTTGTGCAGGTGGGCTAAAGAAGGAAGGTGTGTTAGGTTGTATGCACTTTTAGGAACATCTCTTGATCAATGTACATACATAATTGTCTCTGGCATGTTTTTATTGCATAACAACTAGAAATTTACAAACAAACATGATTTCCTTTTGAATAAAATACAGTTTTCTTAAAACTAATTCCTAATTAATAATGAAAAATAAGGATTCTTGTTGAGTTTCTTTTGTTATTTGTTACAACTATATTAACTTGAGAAATTATAGAAGGTGTAATTTCTTTAATGGCTTGTATTTACAAAACTGTTCAAGAGGTGTGGGTTGGTTTTGGTTTTTTTTAATTGAAGCTTATTTGGATTCTGTGATGGTTATTTTGACACCAAACTATGCTTTCCACATTTATGTCAGCTGTTAGGACTTAAGAAGCTACTAAGGCTTCTTGCCTTCCATGAAGTTTTGAGCTTTTGATTGTTTTAAGGCAATGACTTAGTATCCAAAAAGGAGGTGGCCAAAATGTTGTGCTTTGTAATATTGGAATAATTGTTTTTTAAATTTCTTTGTCAGAGAACAAACTTGAAATACATAATGTTAGCTCAGGAGAACAAGGATCTATTTGACTGAAGACCCTCCCTCCATGCTTTCTTCTCTTTTCCGTTGCAAATCAGATAATCTCATTTCTTATGCTGCTCAGACTTCCATAACATAAATCTTAGTAGACTAAATGTTCAGCTGCATCTAATGACTTCTGTGTACTTTTGAACTGACTGCATAAATTATATAGTAGAAGATTCATGCACAAAATATACGAATACCGAGTAGCAGTAAATGGGGTTTGTGGATGGAATTCACTCCATGCAGATGGCCCATTTAAGATGCTTCTACTTGACAGCCTCTGCCAGAGGTATGTTTGTGGGAGGAGGGAAGGTAGTAAAAGGATGAAATGTAATCCTGGCGCTGTCTAAAAGGACAGGCTGTAAGTAAGCATCTCACTTGACAGCCTGTCCAGGATTTGTCGATCAGATAACTTGGATGTATATCTTTCTTGTAGTTTTTGCATTTGTTTTGGAGGCTGCAAATAAACATTATTTGATAGAAATAAAAGTAAAATAATGTTTTTCTTAAGAACTTCATTGTTAAAAGCGGGCAGCAGTCAAATTAAGGATTGATCACATGGTAGTCTGAGTGCCATCCCTCAAACAGGGTAAAATCTAATTGCTATCTGGTGTGTGGAGCCAAGGGACACTGTATTGAATAAAGATTTAAAATTAGACTCCAGGAAAGGAAATGTAAATTTTGTGTACCATGCCTAAATTACAGGGAGAAGTCAGAGGGGATGGTCTGGACAGGCTTATGGCAGGGCTGTTGTGGAGCCCTTTGGGATGGCACCCTATCATAAAAGTGACAGGCAAAAATGATTACATCACCTTGTTTAAATAGAATTGACCTTAGAAATATTTTTTTTCCTTAGGAAAAAGCATCATAAAAGTCTGATGTTATTTGGGACCCTTATTTATATTTACCCCTGTTAAGAGATAACCATCACATTTAGAGGAAAGTAATGATGCTTTTCTCTTTCTAAACATAATTACTGTAAGAAGCAGACATTAAAGGTCAGGGTTACCGGTTCCAAGATCCATCTCTGTAGGATCTTGGAACAAGCTATTACTAGTTAGGAGGCTACATACAATACCTAAGGGGTGGCTTTTTTAAATAGGACCCCTTAGGGTGAAGGGAAAGCTTTCAAAAGGTATTGTAATGGCCTTTTATCTAAAATTGGAGGTTTTCTCAAGCATAGTAATATCTCATAGAATAGGACTCATTCTAGATGTTTAATTGAAAGCCATGCTCTGTGCAAGACTGAGACAGAGAATTAACAAAAAGTCAACAGAGGATGTTGTATTCTGGTCTCACCCTGAAGTCAGTGTCTGTGTGTGTGTTCTGGAAAACCTGTCTGTAAAAATGGCATTGTACTTCCCAATGTAGTGTTCAGCAGTGAGATCTACATCAAATATGCTTACCCTGCAAGTTTAACTATGTTCCCTCTAATTGCTAGTCTTACATTTTCAGTCTGGAATCTAAGTTTAAAATGCATTTTCCTTTATCATTTTCAATATTAAAACTTGTGTGGATTCAGCTAATTTTTTGGTTTTGCAGCTGTAGTCCTTCAAAGGTTGCCCAGTGGTGCTGGTGCGGCTGTATTGTAAGAGATACACCGTATAATTAAAAAATAAAAGAAACTGTTTTTTCCTGGTACTTAGGCAAGCCTTCCCATCACCCTCCAAAATAATTTTATTTAACACTCACATAGGTGTTTTGGCTTTTTGCATTTGGCTCACAGTTTATAATTAATGCATAGTTTGTTCAGGAAAGCATCTTTGTTGATAGGATGCTGTAATGCCAATCTTTGTCTTTCCTTTCGTGTACGTATAAGTGTCTCCTTCATCCTTATGGAGCGCGTATCCAGTGATGCCTTTGTTTGTTTAGTTGTTTGGGGTTGTTTTGTTGGTTTCTTTTTTTCCTGAACAATTAGGTAACTTTTTTTATTGGTAGTTATTTTTGATTTATTTTTGCATCTCCCTCTCTAATAAATCTGAGAACCACAGACCCTTTCAAAGACTAGATATAAATTTGCTCTCCTGGAGCATCGATATTGCTAATCTTGAACTGTAGCAGATACTAATCCTTGATCATGTAGATCAAGGCTTTTCTGAGTGAAACATAGCTAAAACCCCAATCTTTTTCTTTTCCCATTATAGCTTTTTGAAACCAATGGTAGTTAGAAAGCCAATGTGAGGAAATTCCTACATAGAAGTACATGAACTTCTAAAACTTAAGTCTTTCTGTCACGTACTCTATCTTACACTTGTTTGTAATCTGCATGAATATGCAGATTCAGCAACCTTGCTGTTTTGCATCGTTCCTGTTCATTGCTGTCTCTGGAAAACAGTTCATAAAACAGTTTTATGGATACTTTTCAAATATTGATGTAATTCTTACTCAACACCTTGAAAAAGGAAAAAACCCCGATGATGTTCATTTCTTTCACCTCTTTGTGGTAAGCTGTTAATCCCTGGAGCGTATCAGAGTCTCACCTTCAGTTCCTTCTGGGGAAGGAGGTAGTGTGTTTGTTGTTTTATGGCTTTGGTATGATTTTTTTATTCAAAAGTTTGGGGGTTTTTTCATGTTTGAGAAGGATTCTCTAAGGGCTTTCTTATTTTGCTATTCCTGTTTGTGGTTTTTATTTAAAAAAATAATCTCTTATTCACGTGGGCAGTGCTTTCTAAATCCATGTTTTATAATTCCCACTGTACCAGCAAAGCCCATATGGAAAACCACCAGAACTGCAGAGAAGAAATCAAATCTGCAGGTGAACAACTCACAAAGGTTGCAAAGAGCTGTTCCCACTTGAAAGGCTGTTTTTCTCCAGTTAAGAGAATCAGGGGAAGAGCTACTTCTTTAAACATAACTGCGTGGTATGTGATTCTTATTAAAGACTCTCGCTCTGCTTCCACTGTTCTTATCTAGACAGACTGATGGTAGCCTCATGGGTCATGCAGCCTTACAGAATTCCTCCTCCTCCTCCCTAATCCATGTCCTTCAAATACTTTGCAGATAATATCATGCCTTCCTCAATTGTTGCTTAGCCAAGATACATACTATATTCAGCTCTTTAATCATCCGGTATTAATTGCTCTTGCCAGGCTGCTTCTTGGGTTTGTTGCTTAACTTCTTTGGTTTGTCTTTATTCTTCTCTTTCTTAGGCTTGGACAGTCAAAGGGTTTGGAGTGCTAGTTAGGGAAGATAATAGTATATATTAAGCCTTTATCACTAATTATCCTACCTTCAGTCTTTCTTGATGATGTAGTTATGTGTTCTTTTTCTTTCTGCTTTAAGTCTTTAGAAGGGGAAAATCGTCTGTAGTATTACTGGATTGACTTAAAAGGGAACACCAGCATCCTGTAGATGCAGTGAATGTAAGGGGGGTTTTCTTGGTGGCGGGTAAATTGGTTTAAAGAAGCATAGCAGCTTAGCCATACTCTGGTATCAGAGAGGACATAGGTTTGTAGTCCTTTTGTAGCTGTATTTTCTTGACCTGGTAACCCTGAGTCACTCTGTGTTTTTGAATAGTGTTTTTAAAAACAAATATCAAGGAGCAGTTGACAGAAAGAAAGAAAGAAAGGAGTTGTTACAAATATGCAAATATGACAACTCTTATTGTAATGAGAACTAGTAGCATTTTACAGCAAGTCACAGAAGAAATATGTATGACTTACTGCCAGACATTTTATGTCTGACAATTAAAATTATTTAGCAAAGCTGGGTATCTGAAACAGAATCGGAAAGCAGATCAGTCTGGGGAATTGTCCCATCTGGCAGCTATCTACAAGAAAATATTGCGACCAAGAATGATTTTTTTTTTTCTTTCCTCCTAATTATATGTGCTTTTCCAAATTTAACAGCATCCCTTTAAGAAATATGTGGTTTGAGTTTCATTGCCCCCACTGGGTGCAAGTAAGCACCATTGAGGAAAGACAGATCTCCAGACTGAAGCAAAGAAAGGATAATTGCTCTTCAGAATTTTTATCTGATAGGTAAAACCTCCCAGTCTCAGATTTTTTTCTGGTAGAGTGGATTTTTTTAGAAAAAGTACTAAAGGCAGAATAAAACAACAAATATAACAGGATTTGAAATGCATTGAGAAACCATGACTTCCTTGTCTCTACAGCCAGCTGCCTTGTATCAGTTCTATATCTCACTTGTAATGAAGATAGATATTTAATTACTATGTTTCCTGTTTCTTGTTTGTGTATTTTGAAAGGTCTTCTGGAGGTGTATTAAGAAGTTACATTATCAAGACATTTAAGTTTGTTAGATGGAGAGTTACATGTCCTGATGAAAATATTTTAGGCCTGCACAAAAAGGAAAAAAAAAATCCAACAGCTGCTTGCTTTCGTCTGTTCCTAGCTGGTTTGGATGTCCTGATGAAAGAGAGGATGACTGCGCATTTGTCCCCCCCTCTGGAAACTAGCTTTTGCATTAGACAGTGGGGGGAAGAGAAAGTTGTCCTTCTGGATATTTTTTATAATATTTAACTTCTATCCTGAAATTAATACCCCTCTCCAAATTCTGTCTTTCCTTTCTTGTGACTTGTAATTGATACATGAGAATGTACAGTCATTGACAGGTAGCTTTCCCTCTGACAAGCTTCCATAGGTGATGTAGTACTTTACAACGCTGTTGATAATACAGTTTTAAATGTTGTGTTCATCATTAAAGAATTTTTGTTTTGGGGTTTTCTAATGTAAATCAGCAGATAGCACAATTTATTGGAAATATTTTTCCCTGTGCCTAGAACAAACTTGCTTGAATGTTAGATGCTAGATATTTATTTAATAATAAAATAATACTGTTAACAAAGAATATTCATAATAGCAAAGGTTTATTTGCAAGCACACCCAGTTTTTTTACATGAGAAATATTTTTAATAAGGAATTCATTTGCCGTGTTTTGGCTTTCTCCAGCATGATTATTTCCTTTTGTAAATCATTAACATTGTATTGTATCTAACAGTCCCTTATAATAAGAAGATGACTGGTTGTATTTAAATTTATCTTGTCCATAAACATTGGCTTCTCTATAATTGTATATATTCATACCTGAGAGAATCAATACTTAAGTAAATAATTTATATTATAGGAGGTAAGAAAACCCCTGTTAAGTGTGAACCCCACAAATCAGTATAGTTTCCCTGGAAGTTTGTATTTTAAGTTCAATATTTTCAAAATGAGAGTTTTTCTTTACTCTTTTTATAAAAATCATGGGCAGATCACTTCAGCTCTATGCTAACAGCACAGAAGTTGTGTCATGGACAGGGAACTGAGGAACCACAAAGACAAAAACCTTCAACAGAAGTTTAGACTAAGCTTCTGTATTACAAAGACTAAATTCTAGCCTGCCTAGCTGGTCTACCTAACAGCATGACAACCTCATGAAATAAAGACTCTGGTATGCTTTAAGAAACCTCAAGGAAATAGTACTTTAAGCTAAAGAAGGACCTTCCTATAATCCTAATTCTTTTCCCTATAAAATAGCAGTGCAATTTTAGAAGTAGTTTATTGCGTTTTGTTCTTGTTCTCATCCTGGTGGAAGTCATGCTTAATTTTGGCCAAAATGAAAATACTTCCTCTTTTTTTTTTTTTTGTCTACATGCTTTTAATTCTGAAATGAGCACCGGAGAGAACCATGTGTCGTGCAGTATATGTCTTGGCGTCAGGCAAACGTGTTTCTGCCCTAGCTGTCCCTTCAGCACATACCAACTGTACTGTGCCTGGTCACATGAGGAATTTTAGCTGTTGTGGTGGAGCTGTGGGACACTTTAATTGTGACCTGGGATTTATACTGTGCTCTGCAGCAGTGTGAAAACATTATTCAGTGGAGTCCTGTACTCATCGAGAAACATGTACTGCAATGTGAATTCTGCTCGGAAGGCAACAATACATTGCCTTTCTGAAAAGAGGTTTTGCACGTCTCTGGTAGTATAATGATTCAGAAATGAAAAAAAATAAAATAAAAAGGAACAAAAAGGCAACCGTTCGATTCACCATGTCCCAAGGTTTTGAAGTAATGTATTTTTAAATGCCTTTAATGTTACATTTTAGACTTTTTCTAGTTTTAAGTTGGAGTCACTTTCAGAGCAGAGAAGTTTGCATGGTTCAGTGGTCATCATTATGTCCTTAATAAAAGCTTGAGATGAGCACCTTTAAAGCAATATTTGGGGTTGATCAGTCCATCTTTACTTAACTTTGCCTTTAACGTAACTGTGGTGGTAAACTCCTTGGCACAATATTTATTGCTATTAAACTATCATTGACATGAGAGGTAATGTTTTAAAAATGGATCTAGTATCCAGCTCTTGGATTGTGGCTCTATAACTGCGTAAACACCTGCAAGACATCTTGCTGTGCATAGGAAAAGTGCATATTTCCTTGTTCCCAGAATTGGAAAAATGCAATGGCCACAGTTTTGCTCTTCAGAGCATTTGCACATTTTCTGCTGAAACCTTAATATGCAAAGATAAACTAATACCACAAAAAACACCAAACAACAAAACACCCCCACTGGTAGCCTTTGTCAAACACTTAATTTAATCTACTTGAAATTAATTGTGTTTCCTAAAGAGAAGCCTTATAAAGCAAAGACTTAAGGGGATGGGAAACAACACTGATGTTTCATTAAAAATTCTCATCTCCTGTAGTGTTGTCATACTAGTGATGCACATTTTGCACTGCTGTAAAACGTTGCATCCCTTAATTTGTGCCAGTTTGGCATTGGTGCAGCTGCATTGGAGCACAAGTTTAGAAGAAAAGAATCTGATCGAGCAATTAAAAAGACCCTTTGTTGACATGAGGCCTAAAACTAGTTCTCTTCAGCCTGAATTGTTGTTGTTCCTGTTGGTTGTTTGCTAAGTCTAGAAACAAAAAGGCTTTTATATCTGTTAAGAATAGGTACTAATAAGATGGAACCCGTAGCTGAGAATTAAGAACCTGGTATTTGGAAGAGCCAGAAGAGTTGGCTTCCCATTTGAAGACATCCATTAACAAACCAAACCAAAACAAAGCACACAAGTTTATGAGCAGTGTTCCATCCATCTTTATCCCTGTTTCAGAATGAAGTTTCCCACAGATCTGCAAGTTTTTCCTTGGTAGACTGCAGAATAGATGACTGCATTGCTACAGAAATAAAGACATTTGAGACTTAAGTTGTGGAAATTAATCCTATCTGGCATCTTTGTCTAGCATTAAAATTTCATTGACCATGGCTGCTAAATTTTAGGAGTAGATTCTTACTATACGCAATTAAACTTTTAGCAACAACTTTTAGCAGGCTTTCATATTTAGTTTTCATAGTGCAAGAGAAAGTAAAATGCTCTCAGGACTAGTACAACGTGTTGAAGCAATCTGAGTTTATCACAATAATGTCATCCATTGATATATTGTCAGTCAGCCAAGGTTTTCTTCATAATTCACTTTACTTGCAGAAGTAATGTTTAAAAAATGTTAAAATGATAAAGTAGAAAATAATATGGATAAAATGAATGTTAAGGAAACCAAATTTGGTATTGTCAAAGTCCTTGACAAATACTGAAGTAGAAAATTATGCGTAGCTTTGTTGGTCAAGGTTTTAATTTCTTCTTTCAGGAATAGAATCATGTAATCTATGGTGCACCTTACAGACTTTGTGGGTAGAAATACTGTGTATACTATTTCAATAACATTTCTTCCAGGGAACTGTGCACTTGGAGTTTCTGAGAAAGCGTGGTACACTTTAGCCTGAGCCTTATACTCTTAGGAAGCAGAGTGGTCTCAGCAGCAAATTGCCATTTCTGTGCTGTAGTGGTGTGGTTATATTGGGGGAGAGCAATTCTGGAGACAGTTTTTCTTGTTTGGTGTATGTTTTTATTAGCAGTTTCCCTCCCCCTTGTCTTTTTATCTGCCCTGTGTGCTTCTCCAGTAAAAATGCATTTTACATGCAAATGATGATAATCAACCTTTGCAAATCCATTTGACTCAGTTTTAAAGGAGCAGAACTGGAATGATTGAGGAAGGAGGAACAGAATTCTTGATAAACTCATGTTAAGCGGTTCTTGATGTGTTGTCTTTTTTCCATATTTACATGTAAAGGAAAATAACATAGGGGGGTATAGAAAACTACATGTCTTTCTCCAGTAATACATCTCCAGTAATTTTACTAAGATATCCATGTTTGACTAATCAGTTCTTTGATTGAGAACTTATATTGCTTCTGAAAGCAATTCCATTTGCTAACTTAACTCATTACCAGTATTTTTTTCAAAAGAGGATTAGTTTTAATATACTGTGATACACTTAAATTGTTTTCTTTGTATGGTAAATTTCTTTGAAAAGTGCATTTAATAAGCCATTAACATGGACGACTAAAATAGTACATTAACAAAATGAATGTTTGACAAGCATGATTCTTTAAACGTACATTGTTTTTTCTTTTCATGTGATTGTAAAATTGAAAGTGCTCTTAGTGTAATTCAATTTCAACAAATGGTGCTTTTAACCAGTTGAAAAATAATCACTTTTTCTTTCTACTAAGCAAATTAAATATTTTTACCAAGCAACTAGATTATTAGCTTAATGTGCATCAGTCATTTTGACCGACAGTAGAGGGGAAAAAAGACATGTATGTTTTAATTAATATATTCAATCTGCTGTAACCAAAAAACCTATAAAAGTTTATGCAGTAAATCATACTGCATAAATTTTGTAATATAAAAACTATGATTTTTGTCTTAGTAGCATAAGTTTGTGTAAAAAAGAATGGTGTAGAGTCTGGGAAGGTAGTTTGGAACAGCTGAAAATTGAACACCATGAGTGTTTAAGCTTTTCTTCGTGACATTTTTGGAGAGACTGAGTTCAAAGTTAGAGGCAACAATATGTGTGGAAGTGCAAGTCGCTGCAGGTAAGGGGACCATAGTGACACCGAGTCTAATCTGTGAACGTTTCCATCCAAACTGGATTTCAATATTAGTAACTTAGTCTAAGATTTTGTTTTGTTATCATTACTTTGCACTTAAGGTGAACTACAGATAAAAATGACTAGGTAGATGTGTAACTATTTATGTGTTACTTGACATCAGGCATAATAGTTAAATAGTTAAACACTAAAGAAAATACGCTTCCTAGAGTTAGTTTGGAAAAAAGAGTTTTTAAATCTAATGTTACAGCAAACACATAGAATTACTTTAATGATTAAAAAGATAATTTCCCACCTTTATTGCATTTAGTAGCCCACAAAAGAGTTTTTCATTTTCTACAAAACAAGCAGGGAGGCCCAAGACTGTGAAGTAGCATAGGAACCTCTTCTTTCTTGCATCCATTTGTAGTTGAGTAGATGTGTGGAGGCATCCATGCTGTGCAGGTGGAAGGGCCCATTTGACCTTGCTTCCAGAGTTCTGGTACCTTATGTGGACATGGAAGAACAAAGTTGTGCAAGACTGTGGTTTGGTGATCTACCTGGTCCTGCTTCGGCTGTTTTTATATCTTCCTGCTTATAGTAACATATTAGTATTTACATAATACATGCACTTTCATCATTGTTTATATAGTTTTTAAAGCACAATGATGAAAATATGATAGAAAAACTTGCCTTGTCTTTTGGGTTGATAGGCCAGTATCTTTATAAGTTTTGTTTATTTGTTTTGTGTAATTGTGGTTCAGTTAATTGGGTCAGCAACAGTTGCTGCTTGCATGGAGTGAGAGGCTCAGTTTCTTTCTTGCCATGTTTTTGTGCATGCTTTTGTTCCTGCTTTAGTTGGTTTCTTTGATACCCTTGGTTTACCTCATGACATCTTGGTGGTTCATCTTGGATCAGCAGCAGAACTGCTTTATCATGCTTTTCTTTGGGCAGATGCACAGCCCTTTGTGTGTCTGCTTTCCAACTTTCATCCCGCCTTTTGTCTCTTTGGTGTGGAAATTGATCCCTCCTAAAGGGCACTGTCAAATTCAGCTAGGGATAAAAGGATACCCTCCCAAAGCTGGAGGAGAAAATCAACGGGTCCCTAAGGATGAGCCTGTTTTAGCATGGCTGCATAGCTAAAATATAAAAGCCGGTTGGTCTGTGTGTGCCATCTTAAGAATTTGTCAGTGTGAATAACCCCCGACCCTCTGACTGTATGCAAAGCAAGGCCTGAATAACAGCTTTGTGCTGAAGGAACTTAACACATGGAACAGGACTAAAAGCCGGGTTTCATTGGTTATTTTGGACATTTAGCATTCAAGTCTCGTAAAAGAAAAGCTCGTTATGACTCAGTTCCGTTAATTAGACGTAAATTACTGTCTTTAGTGCCTTAACACAAAGGAAGGTAAGGGGAGTTCTGCTGGACCAGAGGATACAGAAATTGTAATGAGATGAGGGCATAGGCTGGGAAAGGGTGGCTGAGCACAAGCCCCCATTGAGCTCAGGGGGCTCACGCTGAGTTTTGCGTGTGCAAGGACTGAAGTCAGAATAATCACTTTTTAACCTCCACACAGATTTGCTGTGTTTCATTCCAAGATGACCAGTGTGGCTGACTCTAAATGATGTGTTGAACAGATGTAGTTCATCTAGTAAAGATTTTATCTACTGCAGAAAGCTTTAAGCAATCTCCGCTTTAAAAAGGCGATTAGCCTTTAATTCTTAAAAGTTCAAAGGGACATCTGAAGTATTCCCTGACTTCTTTTGGTCCTGGGATAGCCCTGGGCTTCTCCTAGTTTTTATCATCTCTTTATCATGTACAGGCTAAAAATATTATGCCTATTACATATTGTCTAGTATACACTGTCATGAAAATTCTGGTTTAGAAGCAGACTTGTAAAAGCATTACAGAAATAAATGTTCACAAAGAGGTAATAATTTGAGTTGAAACTAACAATCCTTACATTGAAAGGATGCTTTAATCCACTAAAAAATATTCCTAAAAATCATTTTGCAGTTTTGCTTGTTGGTTGCTTCAAATTCAGAGCTGATAGGATTGTAGTCCACCTGGGAATGTTTATTGTCCACCCTGGTAATAAAGAGCAATAGCCATACTCTTTCCTCCTCGCTAGGATTTTGTCCAGGGGTAGCATTAAACAAGCCTCTGACTTAACAATCGGTTTACTTTTTCTCCTCTCTAGAGTTGAATTCAGAGGTAATATAGTAGCATAACATCCTGATAATCAGAGGCAAGTCAATGGAGTAGTCAGTTTTGAGAGATTGAAAGAATTAGGAGTACTTAAAGCAGCATTTTTTTTTTTAATGTTAATATCTAGTGAGGAAAATCTAGTTATAGGGAATTAATGATGAGACAGGCTCATCACCAGAAGATTAACATGTTGAATATTTTTTATGTTACTGCATTGTTATCTGTTCATCTGCTCAATGCATACCTTTTAGAACCAAACAAATCTTTCTGCAATTTCTATGCTGTTTCTCTAAGAATAGTTTTCTGTTCTTCTGTTCTTTCAGGTAATAATGTTGGTAAGCAACTACGCTTGTTATATGTGGTGAAACTGGGATTTTTGGTCTTGCCTCCTGATGTTTAGACTCTTGTGTTCAGCAAAAAAGCCATTGAAGTATTAATAAAGGCACAAAACAGCAGGTTGCTTAGCACCATTCAGAAGCCAACACAGCAAGGGGTGGAGGTTTGGGGGGAGGTAAGGGGAGGACACAGATGGACTTGTAAGTAAATATCAATGAAATGTAATATCACGTTATTTTTTTAAAGAAAATAGAATAGAGTTTAAAACCTGTAATAAAATGGTCAGTTTGGGCAACTGACACCTAATGTATTACAGAGTATATAAAAAGGGTTTGCCAGTTGGAATGTCACGTTTGAAATGCAGGAAATACAAATGTTACATTTCTTTGAAGGCTATTAGAGCAAAAGTATGATCTGCTCCACTCCCAATAATTCCTTTTGGGTTTATTTTTAGTTGATACTCATTTTCTAACCCTTGAACTACCTTTGAAGTAACAACCTAAAAAGGACAGAAACAGTTTCACAAACTTTAATACTGGAGAGGCAAATCAGACCCTCTGGCCCATACTTATCTGCAGGCATATTTGCTCTGTAAGTGCTAAGGGTGACTCTGATAGCAGCTGTCTTGCAGCTATGCTGTTACAGAATTATAAAACCTAAACTTGTTCTGAGGTGTCCTAGAAAAGCAAAGCCATTTTTTTTGAGCTAAGTGAATTCTTTTGTTCTTATCTCAAATTGTTTGGCCTGTAAATCCCATTTTAGCCTCTTCAGTTACTTCAGCAAGTGGATAGGGAAACATTGCGTTCTTCACTGTGCAATCTTATTTATTAAGTGTGGTCACTGTAAATCATAATCAGAGTGACAATCTGTTAGTGACAGGATGGAAGTTACCATGTTTGCCCATGCAGCTGGAAGGGTGTAACCATTACCACTAAAGGTCATCTCTGAATGAAGAAGTAATAGTGGACATTTATTGTAGTAGCAGTTTTTGCATGACCAGTGTTAAATGTTTCATTATCCAGATTGTGAGAATGTTTTCTACAGATGGAAGGCATTTTTTTTTCTCATTGCAATACTGCTAGAATAGTCTAAGAATAGTCTTATAGATGTTATTGATGTGATTCTTGTTTGTTGCAAGACAGAATTCTACACTGACTCTTTCTGCTCAAGCAGTTTATCATGTAGGCCATTTAGTAAAATGCTTATTAAATAAGAATTCTTATGAATTACATAAATAATTTGAGAATCAAATCCTGGAGCAGGCCTAGGAGCCTTGCTGGAACAACCTGTGTCCTTCATGTCCCATCTTCAGCATCATCTGATTCTGATCTAACACACTGGAGCATATAAAGCATAAGCCTCGGTAAGTCTGTAGTTATCAGGCTTCTGTTTGTGGAAGGGCCACCTGTCTCATACATAACTAGGATGAACCTCCTTCCAAGCAATGAATCTTCTGCCGTTAGATAGTCTTTGAGAGTATGTGATCTCTTCTGCCAGCTTGTCTGAAGAGCTCAGCTTCTAGCTGCTAATTTTGTTCCCTTGTGTCCATGTGCATACCTTACTTCAAATCTCAGATATTTTCAAAGAGAATAAATCCTCCTTCTCTAAAGAAATAAATGTCTTCCTTTAAGACTGGCTTTTAATAAGTCTAGGAGTGCCAGACTGTGTATCTCTGTTAGCCAGAGTTCAGCAGCTGGTACTTTTTGGCCTCAAGTTGTGCCAGGGGAGGTTTGATTGGACATTAGGAAAAAATTCTTCACTGAAAGTGTTCTCAAGTATTGGCACAGGCTGCCCAGGGCAGTGGTTGAGTCACCATCCCTGGAGGTGTTTAAAAGACATGTAGATGTTGCACTTGAAGACGTAGTTTAGAGGTGGACTCAGCAGCGTTGCATTAATGCTTGGGACTCAATAATCTTAAAGGTCTTTTCTAAATTTAACAGTTCTATGCTGTTAAACCTGGATGGGTTCTAATTGGGAAGTGCCTTGTTGTAGTTGCCTAAATTCATGTTTTATTTGGCTGCTTGGACATTTTGAGAGAATTGGTGTCTTTTCAGTAGTTGTGGTGTTCATGTAAGATCTTAGGAACACAGAGGAAAGAAATATATCCAAAGATTCAGAAAATTAGAGAAAACTTAAAGACACCTTTTACCCATCATACTTGATTTCCCTTGTAATCACAAGTCCCCTTTTTTTCCATAAATATATGAATTAGAAACTACACACCGTCTTCTAACTAATCTTTCCTTCCTGCCCTTTAATCTTAATAGCTTCCCTGTCATCATAGCACTGTGAGGTTGTATCAAGAGAGAAGCAGAGCCTCTATGAAGGGTAGTCAGTCTTCTTGGGGCAATTGTTGCTTGCATGCAGTGCTTAGCAGCACAACGTCCAGGTCTTAAACTTCAGGCTGATATTTGAGAGATATCTTACAGGTTTTGAAAAGCAGAGGAGAAGGTAAAGTCATCATCAGTCTGTTTCTATTTGAGCATCTCTGCAAGTTTGAGTGTGGGTTTGTGGGACACTTTACTGGGAGGGGAGCAGGAGCTGGTGGCACATTGTGCTGCTGACTGCTGAGAGCCAGTCAGGAAGCAAAGTCAAATGGCAAGGAAGCAACCCTAGCCATGCAGTGAAACTAAACGCATCACAGGTTAAGAACAGCCAGGAACCCGTTATTTTTATCTGATTCATTGTTCTAAGAATTACATTGTAATTTCTCCTTTTTAGTGTTAGCTCTGCTCTGCTTCCAGCTGGCACATCTTTTCATATTAGGCCTTACGCCCTTGTTTGCAGTCTTCCACTGTTATTTCTATTGCTGTTTCATACTTAGCTCATCACAGTTTTCTTCAATGGCCTATTAAAGCTTCCCTCTGGATTCTTCCTGGTTGGTTGGACACTGCTCAACAGTTTATGGGAAGCTTTTTGTTTGTGCCCACCAACTGCATCGCAGACTAGAGAAGACGTTACTCCTTGTCGAGTGGCAGCACTAATTGCAGCCCACACTGAGGGTAGGTCAGGGCTATTTTGGATCCAGCGATAGGAGCCTTTGCTAGGCCAGCTGGTATCCATTCAAGGTCAGGTCTCGTGTATGAGTCCCCGAGGGGCAAGTATATATATACAGATATCTAGCTAGAGCTCAGTGGAAGGATTATATCAGATCAGAGACTTTTGAGAGACCTGTCACCCTCAGACACTAATTCTCATCTAGACTATTTACCTGTAGGCAGTCTCAACCTAAGAACTGTAAACAAATATTTCAGTCATTTTTCCCTCTGGATATCTGTATATATAAACCACTTCTGATCTGTACTGACTCATTCTCTCCTTTTCAGAAACACTGCCTAAAAACAGGCTCTTGTTTCAGTCTGATTAATCTTATTAAGGACAAATCTGCTTCGCTGTAAGGTTATAATTTTTTATTAAGAAAAGTTCCGCCAAGCAACCACAAATGCCACAAAAAAAAAAATCTTTGTTCCACCATGCAGATGTCTGTTCTTTGACTTTGTGTACATACTTGCATAGGTGGATTAAACATTTTTTACAAAATAGTCAGTATTGGTGGAGTGTGGATTTTGTTACTAAAACTGGTGTCATTTATTATCAGTAGCTGATGTATTCGTTGGGTAGATGACACCAAAGTACCTTTATCATTTGAATATGCCCTGCAAAAATTCACTTAAGGCATTTTCACAAGTATCTCTTTGTTCAGTGCAAATTCTCCAGAAATATCATAGATAGATGGAAAAGGAGTCGTGTGTGTGTGTGTGCATCCCCTGCACACTCCCCCCCCCTCCCAAATCTACATCTAGAACCACTTGATCTTTGATCTTAGTTTGCTGGTAGTTTGCACAGTTGCCCAGGGCAAGTCTTTGACTTTGTATGTGAGCCTTTCTTGAACTCCAAACTAAGAATACTTGCCCAGCTGAGAATAACGCTGGAAAGATTTTAAAATGAAAAAGGCTTTGTGTGCCCCAAATCTTGCGTCATTTTAAAAAAGTATGCGAGTTGGCCTAATGAAAGATACTTCTTCATCTAAAACTTATCATTCATTGTTAAGCCTCTAGTGTATGTTGTCTGGGCTTCTGGCCTCTCCATTGGAGAGGGAGTTATTTTTAGATGGCAGGTTGCCCAGTGTGTCTTAACCCTTTAGCAAAGCAGTTTGTCTTTCAGTTGAGTAAAGAAAGTGTCTGGGTGATGTTTGAACTTGCTGTAGTTGGTTGCAATGAAACCCACCATGTTCAGGTAGTTGTTCTTGTCTTTAAAATGTGTATATTATTTGGTAAATTGGGTAGAAAACGGGGTAAAAGATATGCCAGATAATTTCCGGAAGCCTGCTTCTTTTGAGGATCCCCTGAAGACACAAACCATTACATAAATTCTACATTAACAAGCATCCCCATATCAAGGACTTAAATACACAGTTTACTTAGGGCACTTGGTGTATCCATATATATTTATTAGTATGCGTGCATAGGGCATCCATGTATATATAAACAACGCAAGTGTCCTAAGATGAGGAAAACCTGTTGTTTTATATTCTGAGTACATTCTGCATTTTTCTGTATCCCCTAACAATGTCCATCTTGTTAAGGGTAAGCTGAAATTCTGAAAATATGCCAGCTGATGGTCCTTTTGAATATATGTGAGGTTTTCTTCTGTGTCTAGTACTTCTCTTCGGATAAAGGCCAAAGAAAACATTTTTAATGGAAATAAGTAAATACAAAATGTTTGAATTCATTGTCTTTGTTTTATTCTTTTGTTCTATTCTCAAAATGGAAATTGAACTTTTAATACCAATTACAGATATAATCTTTGAAAAATTAAAGTTTTCTACCAGTGTTATTAGCAAGTTTTGACTTTTTACCAGTGTATTTCTAATGCAGGAATGTGTCCACTTTAGAATAAGTGTAGCAATAACCTGTATATTTTGAACTTCTAAGTGTTGAAATTATTTTGAAATAAAATTCCCAGTCATCAGAAACTTGAATAAGAAACTCTTAGGAGAACGGAAGTGGTTCTGAGTTTTTTTAACAACTTCACAGGCAACCAGGTCTCTTCTGTGAAGTGTATTTAGTTGTGATTTCAGCTGAAAAGAAACTTGTCAGACTTGGTGTTATGAATATTGTATTAGACGGGGGAAAAAAACATTTAATTGTTAATGTATAGTTTATTTGACATTACTGACTTTAGGCAGTGATTTACCCCCAACTCCATGAGTTATGTACACCTATAATTTGGAAGCAAATTCGAAGGCTGTTGATTATAAAACTGGCATTCCTGTTGCTTCTGCTTAGCAAGTTGTTATGCACACAGTCAGTGTCCGTAATATTTATTATATGCCAGGATTCCCATTTTGTTTTCCTCCCCTCCCATACATATTTGCTGTATGCTAGAGCTTTGCACTTCTGTTTCTCTGGTACAGTATGACTCTCTGTGAGCGTCGGTGGGAGTAGGGCAGAGCTGACAGTATATAATTCTAGTGAACTTACTTCTCCCTCCTTTAGTGACACAATCCCACAGCAGGAATACTGGCTTGTTTTGCATTTCTTTTTGCATCTGCACAATAGAAAAGGGATTTAGCTTGAGAAAATGTGGAAGGGATATAATACACAGATTTAAAAGAGCAGGAGGAAAATGAGCTAGAGGAAGGAATGTTCAAATATAGTATTAAGAGCCTACTCTGATGGGTTTGAAGTGATTTTGCTATTTTGGAAGCAGATAACTAAACAAAACAATCAGTCATAGATACCTTCTTAGTACTATCTCCTACCAAATTTTTTATCCTGCCAGTTTCCACCATAGGAACAGCAGGGATGTAAATACCAACTAGAGCTAAAAAAGTGCTGTTAGCAGCAGGAGTGTAAAACGCCAGTTTTTCAGCTACTGTGTGAATACTGAGATGTGTTACCAGTCCAGGACTGCATCTCCACAATGATTTATACATATGTCCAGTTCAAAGCATATGAGTAGTCCAAGAATATTTGTTTTGGTACAGAAATTATTTTAGTGGTTCAGGCTTTGTTTTCCAGTCAATTAGGTAAATCCTACTAATGACCTCATGGTGATCTGTATTAGCTCAGGCTGCAAAATGCACCTTTTGGTTGTGCAGTATAATATTCTGTGTGTTTACCTTACAAATGTCTTTCTTCCATCGTGCTTTGTTCCAGTAATTCAAACTTTATCTGTTACAATGAAGGTTTGGCTTTGGAAAATTGGAAACAGACTTGCGGTTATAATTGTATCCATAAACCATGCAGCCTTTCGTTCTCAAGTCTAAATAAAGAACAGAATTCCCATAAAACAGAGTAATGGAAGCAAGTGGCTTCTGCTGCGAAAAATGATAAAACCTGTTCTACTTAGTAATAAAAATTTCAATATGTTAGTTTGCAAATATTTATTTTTTGGGCCTTGATCTTGTGATAACTTAGTCTGTTGGCTGATTAGTGCAAATACAGAAAACAAACAGAAGTTTATTGTCCAAATGTTAATAGGTTCATAGAGTTTCATTCCCTTCTATGATGAAAGGAAGGAAGAAAATACTCCAGGTTCTGTTTTTTACGGCTGTGTCCCTTCTTGTTGCTTTTCAGTTTTTTTTTGTACCAGGAGGTAGTAGATGGGTCAGTGGTAACTTTGGAATTTGGCAGTCTGTGTACGTAACCTACATGAACCACAGGCCCTTAAAGAAGCTTTGGTAAACTGAACTGCAGTGATTTTGAGCTGAGGCAGAGTGGAATGCACTCTAAGGAACAAACCTCTAATTTGCTATTTCCCAGTTTTCTTATGGTGAAATAATTTTAATAGACGTCTGATATGCCAAGGCCACAATGGTACAATCCAGCTGTCAGTAAAAGCATATTATCTTTTCAACTACACCTGCCTATAAATAAATGTGGTAGAAGATCTTAATTAAAGTTTGCCTGAAAAGTAGGATTTAAACTTTTATTTGTTTATATATTTTGTCTTGGAGTCAAGAGGAGATTTTTGTTGGTTTTGATGTTTTTGAATTGGATCTAGGTGAAGATTAAAGGGCTAGCTAAAAATTCCCTTAACCATGGACATATGTTATGGTCATTGTGTAATTGTTTTACTGAATGTCTATGGGTTCAGTGTATAAAAACACCTTGTGCCCTAATTCTGAGCAGCGTTTGAGAACCTGAGAAGTGATTTTGATGCAAAAGCATATGCAAGTGCCTACTTTGTTTATCCTCTGGTTGTTCTGCCTGCCTGTTAGGATGTGTCTCTAGTGCAGTGTCACAAAATGGATACTGTTGTTCATGAATCTCATACAATATTTTATTTGTTTTAAAAACTGAAGTCAGTGGAGAAGGAATGTTGTATATTGTGTTATGCCTCATTCATCATAAGCAAAACATATTTGTGTGTTTCTGAGTCTAGTCTTTACTGTTGGGATTGATGTCCAAAATGGTGCTAGCACAGTTTGACTAATTAGTTCCCATAAACTTCACAGCAGGAATCTTGATGCCATGAGGGCAAGATTAACCTGTATGCATATTGGAGGATCTCTCTGTTGTAGGCAGGATCTTGCACTTATACCTGTTGGATAGTTGGGGTTTTAATTTTACTAACTCAGGGAATAGAATTTTTTTTTTCCCCTCATAAATCATGCTACTGCCACAGATGCTTAAGGTACAGGAATTAGCTACACCAAGGAATAGGTCATCTGAACATGGAATGTATGGATTTACTCATTATCAAAGAAACTCTAAATGATGCATCAAAGAGACTTCTCAGCTACTTTGACCCAGTCTGGGAAACTAACACAGTTTTCAGATTTGTACTTGCATTACTGAATGTGTTTTTTTTTTAAGGCAGTGGTGGCAGATTTGCATTTTACAGATGACTGACGAGTCAAAGACTGTGCTTCAGAAATAATGACCAAGCACTGGTCACTGGTCGTGCTGGTGATGCAGCATCCTAAGAAGTTCCTTGGGTTTTTGACTAGTACCCAAGAAAACACTGGGTTGCTAGGTAGATCTTTTTAATTTCAAGTACAGACCCATGACATTATAGACACAGAAGAAGGGGACATGGCAAGCTTTGTGCTGTGAGTGTTAAGAGGTATAGCCGTGGCAGTATGTCCTACTCATGGCATGCCTCTCCAAGAAGGTATTGCTGCCTTAGCAGAAAAGCAGGCATCACAGGCTAAGCCCTGGAAGTTTACCAGTTAACCAGTGTTCAGTGTAGTATCTGAGGACTAGATTTCTGGATTTTTTTTTTTTTTGACCTTGCTGAAATCATAGCCTCTCCAACTGAGAGGTACTCTGTCTTGATGATGTTTGGCGTGGTCTAAATATGCCTTATGCCTAACCTATGTGATGCCTGGAATGAGATTCCAAAATCCATATCATAGTATTTATAAATAGTTCGATTTTCAGTGGTCCCAAAAAACCACAGCTGCTCTCAGCAGTTCATTTAATTCAGTATACTGTTCTGCATTTAATGGCAAGACAAATTGTCCAGAATTAACAGAGATGGGTTGTTTTAACGCTACTTAGTGATGTAGGCAGCCCTGATTTGGAAATAGACTGAGTAGCAGTTGATCCCATCAGGTTGAGTGCCTTCTGCATCATTTAACCCAGGTTTTCTGCCATTTTAAGTCATATTTATGAGAGAGTGGCAGTTGTCTACTATAGATACACAGTTTTACGTAAAGATATCTTTAAAAAGATAAAGATAAAAGGTAAAGAGGTCTTCTGTGATAGTGTTGGTGCTGATTACTTCAATATCCTTTTGTCAGGTACCTATTATCTGTTTTATAACCCTTCAGAAGAGACTGGGAAGGTAAGGAGTGAACACCTATCTGTGTAACCTCATTGCTTCCCTCCTCTTCAATCCACTGTACAGACAAAAGAGAGGAGCAGCATGAAAGAGGAGAGTATGATGTGAAAAATTATCAGATCTAATTTTTCCGTTTGTCTCATCTTCACCCATCCTACTGTCAGTCAGAACTAAGTGTTGATATATCATGCCAAATTTTTGGTGTACTCACAGAATTTGAAAGTGGGCATATAAAAGTCAGCAGCCAGTGAAATCAGGAAATTTATATACTTTCATGCAAGCAGGCGGCTT